>CM055895.1:90566171-91277504 GCA_029582155.1 Panopea generosa
TTGACAAACAGTCATGAAATTGGAGGTTTCACTTCTTCCATTTGGGTCCTTCAATGACTGACCAGCATGCAAACTTTTTTTAATTATTATAGAATTTAAAAACACACTCAACGATGGGCTTACACATATAGACGGACGAATGAATATCTTATAAAATGCAAACTAACTCATAGAGTCAGCGCCCAACAGAATCAGCGTTAAATGTATCACATATTGTTTAAGGGAAGTAACTCGGATATTAATAAGTAACATGCCCTACATGGTTGTCTTTTATAGTAATCAACTTTGTACACATTTGAACGTGTTAAAAATAAAATATGCACTAGAAAAAACAAAGAAAATATTACCATTTATTTATTTATCATTTTGTTAGAACACAGTAAGAGACCGAGACACGAATAACTTACGTAACATGGATAAGGCCTTTTTCATAAACATATCCTCATGTATATACTTCTTTCTGCGTAAAACATGTATTTAAATGGGGTTTAATGCCACTTTCAACACATTTGTATATCCAGTTGTTGTTTTTTTGGTGGATAGTGTGGCATACTCAGTTGCTCTACTCGGTAACAATTGAAATCAAAGCCAAAAATATAAAAAGTCTAAAAAGCCTTTACAAGCAATAAAAATATCACAAAGGAGGGTTAGGCGTAGGGAAATGCATATGTCATGATGTTGCAATAAGATTTGTTGATTTGTAAATTTCAGAAAACATTACTTTCTATCGGTGTTCCATATAAAGTTACTGTGCGGCACAAATTAGTTTGTGTCGTATTCTCCCCTGTGCAAATACACTTTATTGCTTTTTCTAACGGAGGTATCCGCATGAAATGTTTACTTCCCGCCACAATTCAAACTTTGACAATTACCTCTGCTGTCAATTCACCTTACCCACATATATTTGCTGACGGTACTAGAATCGACGACAATGTAAAACTTAAGTTGCTGACATTAAAATGGGATCTAGCCAATCAGTATACCTTTCCAAGCAGGTATAGAACATTTATAACATTTCATACCTACTTTATGTTTATAATTGTTTATATTAGCATAAACATGTAATTTGTTTTAGTTATACACTATTATCTTGTAACTTATAGGGGGAGGGCCGAATCTAATTTGGAAGAACTTCTGGCCCAACCCCATTTCAAAATATCTGAAATAAAATATGTTTAAACTTTATTACATTTCTCTAAAATACGTGTTAAAAATCAATTATTATGCAGTATCTACTAGAAACAAATACCTTTATTTTATTTGCGTACATAGTTCAACCTAAGTTAAAAAAAATAAAAATTGCTGATTTAAATGAAAACGTTTATTTTCTTTTTACGTACGTGGTACGCTTCACAGAGTAAACGCTACAAAACATTGGCGAATTTGTCCGGAGAAAGGAACGAGACTGGCATTAATAATCAAGGTGTTAATGCAAAAAAATGAATGCTTACAAATGTGTTATGATTTGTTTTTCTCCAAGACTTCATTCTTTTTTATTCTATGCTTTATCGGTTAAATACCAGCTCACAGACTCAAAATTGGTTCAAACAAAATAATCGTTTCATTATTTTTATGGAAGACGCTATGTCTTCCATAAAAATAATGAAACGATTATTTTGTTTGAACCAATTTTGAGTCTGTGAGCTGGTATTTAACCGATAAAGCATAGAATAAAAAATGAAAAATTAAGTTTTAAAGGGCCACCAGAAGTCACCGTTTTAACTTTGATTTATAGAAGTTTCTCGGTGGAGGCCCTCCCACATCCTCACCCTGAGTAACTTCCAAAATGGACACGTAACGCCTCTGACGACCTCAGAATGAATCTGAGTAGAACCACCGTCCTGCGTAAAAATGTAACATTAGAACATTTGTAATAAACTTTGAGTTAGATGTAAGTTTGTTCAGGAATATTGCAAGAAGTTCATACTTTGTTTGGGGGTTGTTGTGGGGTTGTTTGTTTGTTGTTGTTGTTGTTGTTTTGTGGGGGCGGGGTTCATTTGTTATCTCCCTTTGTTTACTTGATGAACATATTTTCGATCTTGTTTTGAGATAGTCTTCGTATGAAAATGAGACAATAACAACGCACTCTCCCCTAGACAGTTAAGGGTCATCCTTTGTTGATCGGTGATAGCTACAGCATCAAGGTTACCTCTGGTGTCGACCTCTCACCGCTGGTGTCGTGGGTTTGAGTCACGTCCGTCCAACTACTTCATGAAGGCAGTTTGTCAGATACTTGCAGAAGCACGCTAGTTTTACTCCGATCCATGTATATGCAGCATATGATCATTTCGTTAAGCCCTGACCTCCTTGTCAGTTTACAGCAAACACAAAGTTAAACTATACCAGTAATTACTCTACCTAGGAAACGGACTCGAGCGATTCACAAACGCAGATTAACGAAGCAGAGACTATAATATAATACTCGTCTACAAGGATAAGCCTTTAGCTGATATCATTCAACATAGAAATATACAACAGGTTGGCTTCTTTAATAAATAACCCAAATAAGAGGTCAGCAAGCTGCTTTTGATAAAATATGTAAAGGGAGGTAAGTATGTCCATCTAATGCAATGGTCAACTGATTGGTAAAATCAGATATATGATTATATATATAATTAAATCAATGGTAAAATATTTTGGGCCAATAAACTCGCATGCCCAATCACGTTGGTAAAGTTAGCAGAATATAGATTGAAAATTTCTCATTCTGTCATCAAAACAGCTTCTAAATTCCATTCTACTATTCTGCAAACTTAACCGAGACCAAACCAAGATCTATCAACAAAAATTTGATTTAAAGCCCACCAGCATGCTTATCATACCAGAACAATATAATCAATTTACATAACACATGCCTTAAATGTTGCATCAGTAAGTCCCTCTACAGGACCCTGTCTTAAATGTTATGTCTACGCAATTATCCAGGTTGAAATAATACCTTAAACAGATCATAAAAACCGAATTTTCCGTTTCCCTGTAATATTCTTATAAACTAGACGCGGCGCGATGCAGTCAGTTTACCGTTTATATATCTAATTATATAAGTGCAACAGCGCGGTCTAGACTGTGCAGCTGTAATTTATAGAACGAACAATATATAAACATATTAAAGAAAAAAATCACAATTATTAAATGTACATAAATATGACTGCTATATATTCAGTTCAAATCAATTCAATTTTCTTATTCTGACAGCACAATCATCACAGATATTAATATGTCATTAAAAAATGTAAACATATATGGATATGTTCACCTGTTCAGACTAAGAATAATAAACTTCGCACACGGGATTATTAAACATTAAATAAACACTATATATTGAGATATCGGCTGACAAAACGTACAAGATGCTCCATACAGACATATGTTTACTAGGGCTCATACTAAATTCTGTATATTCATATGCATTACAATACACATTTATAAATAACGCTTAAAGATTGTGCATGCAAGAAATAGCTGCAGCAAATATTTTTAGACACCCTTCAACATTCCTATCAGTATCAATTATCATTTTAAGCCATTAAAGAGTGCAAGAAGTTGCTGCCTTGGTGTTTATGCCATAAAATTTGAAAAAGCGAGAACACCGATGTATTTATACAACTTTTGCGTATAAATTACGTATAGCCTCGCCACGTCTGCACTCCATAACTACGTGATGAGTTATATCACAATCAATGTTAAGATCACACATGGAACATGTTGTGGTAAATGTGTCATAGAATAGGCGACCAATTTGGAATATGGTGGAAACGATTTACTAAGTTGCCATACAGGTGACAAATACAAGTCATTTTTCTTAAAGGGGAACGCAACCCTGTGTATAAAACAGGATAATATGAATAGCTATGAGTTCAGCTTTCTATTAATAGTATTATTATGCATAAATTCGAGTCCATAAAGATATATCAGCTCGTTTTGTAACGGTCATTTTCGCACATCGACTTTATGGTGGAAGTCGCCATATTGGATACCTGTGTGACGTCATAACTGCACTTCCGGTTTAAAACATAATTGATTTATACGCTACAGCAGATGTAGAAACGTGCAATTATAGTCACCGGCAAAAGTACTCGCAAGAATAATAAAATGGATTTTAGTAACGGAGAAGGACTTGTGGCCTACAACTTTGAACCAGAATTTTCAGAACCAGAGTTAAATGAATTAGAAGACGAGAGAAATAGTGAGACGGCACAGTTGTTCACACACGTGAAAGATTTTTGCAGCTGCGAAAACTGTAATGATGCTTTCGTCTGACGAAAATACGTGCTGCAGATGCAATTTCACACTATTGGAAATTTAGAAGATGTAGAATGTATCACAGAAATAATACAGAGATGTCACAGCAATGTCTTATGAAGTTTTCACCCAAAAAGATGATAACTGTTAAACAGTCACACCGATCATGAACCAGAGATCAAACCCGAAACCCATCAATCACAACTCTGACATCTTATCATGTAGCCTGACATTGATGATTGAATTTTTCAAAATAGTAAAATTACCCTTAGCTTGATAAAAAAGTAATTATTGCCGTCAGTGTTGATGTAGATCCAGGCGAGCCTGCACATTCATGCTGTACTATCAGGGTATATACTGTTTGCTACTCAGTCAATACATTATCAAAAAAAAAACACTAATTAGACCAAGAATGGAATTTAAGGGAAAATGTTTTGTTACATATATTTACCTGTCTAAGAGAGAATAAGAAATAATATTATATCTCTTTTCTTATCGTGTTTAGCTGGTGCGGCCATTGTTGCGTACTGAGAAATGGCTGATAAAATTTTGATTTCATATCCTTTTTAGTAAATTTAGATGAAGCATGAATGAGTTGGGTTTTTTTTTTGTGTTGTTTTACATAACTGGCACTGTCTTTTGGTTATTCAAATGGTGTTACTACCCAACTTGATATATGATGATTATCTATTCTACCAGTTCTCTGAACATATATGAATGTGTCTCCTTATAGGGAGTGTCATATGAAATATAATGTCTACAGGCATATTGCACAAAGTGTATGTTACTGTCCAGCTACTGGCACCCTGCTGAGCTTTCATAATTCACCAACACCACATTCACACCATGTGGTAATGAGAAATACCCTGCCACATTGTGCATATTGTACCCTAATAAGCGTGATCACCCCAGGTTTAATGACCCCAGGGTTTATGACAGGATGTTATATCACATAGTATTATGTCTTATTACTAATTTAAACATTTTCAGTTAATTAGGGTTTCAATATCAATGCAAACTTACAAGTAAAAAAATTATGTTATATGATTTTATGAATATTTTTCATAAATTGTATACCAGAACACTATTTTAACAGTAAAAAAAACTTTTCATGTATTAATGAATAAATAAAGGAACAAAGGTTTTACTTTATCTTTTTTCATTGCGAAGTAGAGGTAGTTCAAATGTCTATTCAAGAATAATGACTTAGTTGACTGTGAAAAAGCCATATATCAATAAACTAAATTGCCTATTGATTATAAAATTAATAAAATGAGTTTATGAATAATTAATGGTTGACTGAATATTTAGCATCAATTTTTGTCATCGAGGGTTTACTGTTCAGATGTTCAGTTAACCTAACCACTGTTTCCTGCAAAAGTTAACCAGTACTTGAGCACACCCAACAACCGCAAGTAACTGATAATTTTTCCACTCGAATCAGCAGTGAGAGACAAATGATATTGAGACACAATGTTGTATGTCAGTCATCACAGAGACTGTCGCCGGGTTGGGATTCGAACTCGAGACACCAGGATTGATAGTTAGACACGTAACTGACTGAGCTAATCGGGCCTGTCACAATTAATTGGCCTTAATTTGTATTTTAATAACAACTTTTAGATACCATGTCGTTTTCACACCTTATGTTTTGGCATTAACCTCTTGTTTTTATTGTTAATTGGATTATCACACCTGTTCAAACAGCCTGCAATTATAATATTGTGAAAGTTTGATATATCAATTTCACAATATTTTGGAAGAGTATATAAAATTACAAATTAAATTTCAGAAATCAGCTGAGCTATATGTTATAAGCACATTTTTAAGAGCTTCCCACTGGATAATATACACTAAGTTTATATGTATGTCGCATATGGTCATCTTCGTACTGAAATCATCAGAAATTGTATCCTTGGATAGTAGTACGCCAAGGCATTGGTACGCTTCATTCTACAATCTTAAGTCCTACCCCAAAGTATAAAGGCGTTTTGCGCGTGATGTCACCAGAAGCTTGACACTGAGGCAATGTGAAATCACATATTAGGAAAACTAAAAACAACACTGCCCACAAAACATATCGCATTACTCCACCCACTTATTCCGCTGGAGAAAACAATGTTTAATGGGTTAAGTCCTTCAATTCAGAATCGTTTTCGCGTTTAATTGTCTACCTTCGATGTTCACTAATGCACTGTATATCTGTATATAAACTGATTACGTATATTAGTGTATATACATAAGAGTTTCAGTAGAGAGCAGTCACTAACGACACAATACAATTTGCGCGATAACTAGAACGGAAGTGCAGTTATGACGTCACCGAATACCTCCATCACAAAAGAGCTACAAAATGGCGGCGCCCATAGCATTTAGGAAACGCTTGAAATCATGATATTTAATGTCATTTTTCTCATTTGATAAATTTCGTACAATTAAAATTTGTTGATTTTTGTGTTATTTACATGTCTATTTAACGATAAATAGCCATTTATATTCTGACGTGCGGTACCCTTTAACAAACAAGAAGTCCCTTAGTAGTGTATCTGATTTCATGGTAATTTTGTTTTGATTGGAATGAAATGCATTGATTTTAAGCTTGACGATGTGCGACCAGACACTTTTAGACGGAAACTGCCCAGTAATGAGAAAGTCTTCTAGTGTTCCATCGATAGAATATTTGCGAAGAAAACGACTTATATCATGAAAGAATCCATTTTGACTACCTGTGTCGTTTACAGAATGCATCAAAGAAGAAAATATTTCTTGAGAAGTGGTCGGCCGAGTACCTACATAATTGACCGAAAAATATTAGTTTACGCTTGTCAATTTAACACTCTAACGATTTACAACCAAGTAAACTAAGTGAGACACAAGTTCTAGAGCGTTTTGGAATACTTTTGATGAACTTCAAACAGAATCTGTGGGAACGCTCCAAACTCATTAGATCTACATTTATAAGATTGCCCCAAAGTTCACACTCATATAAGGCTTTATGAATGACTAAGCAGTTATACATCTTTAAGGAAGTAGTAGGATGGAGTCCGTGTTCGTGTATACCTGAATTTTCTATGCTCAGAAAAGTTCTCCTGAGTTTACCGCATGCATTTGTTACATTAGAAACATTAGACAGTGACCTGCTATACTCTATCCCAAGATGTGTATAACTTTCAGTTTCCTTAATTTCATTTGGACCAAGACTCCATTTTCGGTTACGTTTCCTGTATTCAGATTTAGTTTCATTAAAATCAATTACACCACATTTATTTGGATTATACTCATACCTCTATTTACACGAATATTGGTAACAGATGTCCATCATTTTTTGGAGACCAGATTTTGAGAATGATATTAAGACTATATCATCGGCAACAGTTGTCTACAACATGTTAAGATGTCACTTTAGTTATAAAGTATGACATATCATGTTTAAGTGTCACTATAGTTATATAGTATGACATATCATGTTTAAGTGTCACTATAGTTATATAGTATAGCATTTCATGATTAAGTGTCACTATAGTTATATAGTATAGCATATCATGTTTAAGTGTCACTATAGTTATATAGTATAGCATATCATGTTTAAGTGTCACTATAGTTATATAGTATGACATATATATGACGTATGCATACAAGCCAATCACTGACTTGCACTGAACTACATAACAAGCTTCAGTCCATTCTCCCCATCCCCAATTCAGGGTCATACCAAAGACTTGAAGATTTTCCTTTTCCACAGGCTGTACTGTGCCAATCATACACATGATTAAGCCTGCAAGACGCGGATACGCCCGTGGTCATAATTAATCAGAAGATAAAAAATGATTCGTTAACTTTTTTTAACAAATGAGAGCTTTAAATTACCAGTCGTCTGAGGGATTTGATAAAACAGACGATAAAGTAACGCGGTGTTTATTTTGGCTGTTTATTTATTGAATAAAAACAAAACCGGTGTCTTAATATTGTGACGGCGTGCCGCTGATTGGGTTAATAATCGATATCCAACTGTGCATGCCATCGATAACGAGGTGGCAACACCGGCAGGTTATGTGTTAACATTGTCAGGCAACTAAGTTACTGTTCTCATTCGCTCTATGTTTATCTTACTAGCTGACTATATTGTATAGTTTACAGTAGTATAGTGTAATATGAATTGTATTGTGTTGTGTTGTATTGTGTTGTGCACTCCCGATAGGACCCGTTAAATAGCAATGCTGGGAAAGCCGCGTTTGAGCACGTTGATTGATCAGTTGCTTCAGGGAAAGTTTGAATGTCGTCACTGTTTAGTAAGCGTTCAATTGCTATGAATTGTGGGACATGTGTAGAATTCCCTGCTTTTTGCATTAGGGATCAATAGACCTAATTCGTGAGGTTCTGTGTTGCATTGTGTTGCATTGGGTGGCAGGGCAGGGCAGGGCAGGGCAGGGCAGGGCAGGGCAGGGCAGGGCAGGGCAGGGCAGGGCTTTATAATTTGGGCATCTTTTTTACAATTCTAAAGCATTTGGGATATTGTTTATATACACACTAGTCTTCTCACTTCTATCAACTAAACAACACCTTTCTACAACAAATACCCTGTAATCCTTACCTTGGAGTCACCATAGCCGAAGACCTACACTGGGGCGTCCATATATCGAATATCTGCAAGAAAGCAAAGCCCAGCCTAGGCTTCCTACGTTGCAACTTCTGGAACTGCCCTCAAGAATGCAGGAAGTTAGCCTACATATCCCTCGTCCGCTCAACATTGGAGTACGGATCCTCTATTTCTCTAAAGACATTAACGCCATCGAGAAAATACAGCGACGAGCAGCACTCTTCATTGAGAAGGACCACAAGTCACGGGACGAGGGCTGCGTAACCAGCATGCTGTAAGAGCTAGACCTACCAACCCTCAAACAGCGCCGTGAGTTCAACAGGCTGACCTATCTGTTCAAGATCGTGGGGGGTATGGTGCCGGCAGTGGACACTTGTGATTTTCTAGTCAGGCAGAAACCTACGCATAAGGTCAAACCGATTACATTTGCAAACTTTGAAACAAAAAACATTTTAGAAAACCAAATTAACCATCATTCGAACTGTTTCGTTATACAAAGTGCCAATACCGAACAATTTAAGAACTCTTTCTTTTTGAGAAATGCGGCTAAGTGGGACCATCTGGAGGAGAGCACCACCAGCGCCGAGACAGTTGGGGCCTTTAACACTTGTGTTACTACGCACACACTGCCCGTAGTTATATACCAGTATTGAGATCTTCTACGTATTATACAGATACAGATAAAGATACAGAAACAGATACAGATACAGATACAGATACAGATACAGATACAGATAGCTCATTGATCATATTTTTGAATAAGAAATGTGCTCATAACTTCATTAAAATACTTTTTAAAAATGTTCAAACGTAGATGTGTTGCTTTAAATCACGCGTATTTCTTATTTCATTTAAATGTAATGTATAAGGTAAGACAAATTAGCGCCTAGGTACAGAAGTCAAATGTTGTGTGTTTGTCTCATGTTCTAGATATTTGTGGTTGTTTGTATTACATGTTTATTTCATGTCCTCAATATGAGTGTTTGTTAGCAGTTCGTGATTATTTCTAGGCTATTAACGTTTGTATTAAGTGTTTAATACTGAATAAAGTCAATAATTGAAATGAAATATAGATAACACTAAACTGTAACAGTTATAATAACAAAGTCATAGTATTTATAATATAGCAGGCTATATAAGATCATAATCACAAACTTCCAAGTTGTGTACAAATTCGTACCAAAGTTCAACAATTTGTGAAATGTTAACATTTATATATATAAAGGCAACTGAGCGGAATAATGGTTTATATCTCAGTTGGCAACACATATCATCGCGTGCATTATATGTCATCAATAGCGGCGTGAATGATCCATTTACATACTGATATCAAACAATGATAGTTAGGCCAGTCTTAAAGATATTCGTTTACTGTGCTCAGATCTAGTGTTTTTCATGTGGAAAGGTTGGTTGCTATTTTTTTATTTATTTTTTTATGCCAGATTTTAATTTTGATAGTCATTTTAAACAAAAATGGACATACATAATTGGGGGGGGGGGGGGGGGGGGGGGGGGGGGGGGGGAATCAACGCATTGGAAGTAAGTATAAAATTTTGGGTAGCTGCAACTTTGAGCGGGTATGTAGGAGCCCGGCAATCACTTTTTCCTAAGCCCTTTTCTTTTGTTTATTGATTTTACCCCCAAAATGTATTGGATAGTTTGTTAATAAAAATATAAGGAAAAAAATGTAAAACGGAGAAACAAAATATTAGAGATGTGGTGTATAATTTAGCCGGTTTGTTAAGAAAATATGCAGGTTTTTTTTACCCTTTCTACATTTGATATCATTGTCAGGATGTAGAAAAAAAGTATATTTTTTTCACAAATGAAAAAAAAAAACACAACAATATTACGTAAGCAAGGAAATAAAAAATTAAATGGCCTGATATTTAGGTAGAACTGATATAGGATTTATAATATATTTACGTATTCTGGCATACAGTACCGGTAGTGTTGATTTACGTTAAAAGCCTTTGTGTTTGTTAATATAATGTATTCATATATTCGCAAAAGACGAGCAATTAATACACAATAAGTACCGTAATTTGTAATTGATATAACACATATATGAAGTTTTATGGTTTTGCATTTATATAGACATAAACGATTATTCTGGCAAACTATTTGGAAACCTTTTAGCTTTGTGTTGACATAATGCCATCGTCAAACACATTGTACAGTTTTCTATGTATATTAACAATCTCGTGATATTCCTCTGTTTTGTGTTTGTTAAACAAATTGTCATAAAAGTGTTATTTTACGTTAAAAAATAGTTTTAATACGTACATGACATTAATGAAAATACATGCACAATAGACACAGACAGACATACAGGCAGACAGGCGGCGGCTGGTGGACAGACGGACGGACCAAACAGACCAGACAGTACTCTACTAGCAGAGAGACAGTTTCTATTTCGGTCCGAAAACGAAACGGAAATTGGAACTATTTTTTCAGTACATTATGGACGGGCGGTAAATACGATGTGAATGAAAAGTACACTTTCTAGATATCAGAGTAAAATAAGAAAAATAGCGAGTAATATTTACACGAAAATAAACTTCCGTCTTATGTGTAAATGTCTCGCAGATTATGTCTGACGAATAACAGTAACATCATTTATGCATGAATGACATCAATTACAGTCAAACCTGTCTTAAGCAGCCAGTCAAGTGAAAAAGCAAATGTTTTCTTTTTAGACAGGTTGTTGTTTAATGCAGGTTAATTTGCTCTAAAAGCATATAAATGGAAAATAACCAATAAAAAAATAAATTGGCGAAAAACATATTTTTCAATAGATCATGCCTATATATTCTCACTGACCCTATATTGTCAAAAAGATATCTATCAAGTAATATATAGGAAAGGGATTTCATATCTTGGGCCAGGTGCCTAGGTAAGACTTAAATATATTCCCCGCATAAAATTGCAACATATTTTGTGACGTATTAAATGAGTCACATGATTTCATTTTAATTTCCATTTCCGTTATAAAGGTTTACACGTAATAAAAATCTGTCATCTTAGAAAGTGTCAGTATGACGTTGTGAAGGCCGTTAAGCAGTATTTAGATGCTGTCTATTTATAGAATGAGGATGTTTCACGTTTACCACTCAAATTTAGATATCAATTTTGTCACGTGTTGGTGGATTTGAATTACAAAACCATTCAAATTTTATTTATAAATGATAATGAGATACACTGTATCCATTTTAAAAAAATAATTATATTTTTGAGACAATTATAGCGCTTTTACCTGATACACTCCATTTAAGGCAAGTGACCGCTTAACAGAGGTGAGCGTTTATACATATTTTACTGTATAAACAACATTAGTTTTATACAACAAAGATGTCACGATGGTACTTATTTGAAAACAGATATCATTACGTACAATCTACAAAATATTCGTTTGGTATTTAAAAACAAAAGACAAAACGCATCTCTCTATCATAAATAAATAAAATCCAAATGGTTAAGTTTATCAAATCCTGCAAAACGTGACAAAATCGGTGGTTCAATTTTAGTGGTAAACTTGAAACGAAATCGCCATTCCAAAAAAAGGCAGCACTTAAATACTGCTTGACATTGTCACATCGTCATTCGGACTCTTTTTAAGATGAAACCACTTCTACAACGCATGAACAACCTGTATGACGGATCTATTTTGAAATCAAAATGATATCACGTGGCATATTTAATACGTCACAAAATATGTTGCAATTTTAAGGGGAAAATCTATTTTAGACTAACATAGGGAAAACCACTTTTCAATATGTTACTTTAGCATGTTTTAATATACATAAATTATACTTTTGGTAACGCGGGGTCAATGAGTATATATAGGCATGATCTATTGGAGAGAAAAAAATGTTTATAGCCAAATTTAAAATTTTAAAAGATCCTGATAAATCCCCTTTAAAAGAAAGAACATGTGTCAGTAATAGTTTTATGTAGTGGCCTGTGAGAGGTGTCGAAAACCATCAGAATTTAGAAAGAACATAAATATATATCGTCACACATCGGATAAATGAGTTGGAGATAAAATAATTACAACTTTCGCTTCAAACAGTTTTAAAGTATTTGAGGCGTTAAAACAGTATTAATACAATAGTTCCTTAGAAATAAACACTTTGGCACCTGACGAATAAGTATGTTTGCTGACACTATGAATGTATTTATTGCTGATTGTTAAAATGCATGGAAAATTTCATTCAACACATTGTTATTAAGAATACGAATTGTTTTCAGGCACGTATAGTCTCGGCATATGATTGTCTAAATACTTCATATTTGCACTCAGCAGTTTTGGTGTGCTAGCAAATCGTTCTGACAACATAAAATTCGTGTGCTTCCAGATCTTGTTCGGTTTCGAACTTGGGCGCACTGGCATAGCTCGTCCGATAGTTTGTGTCTGCGGCTGGAATTGTTCCGTGCTGGTAACCACAGGCAATATTGTCGTCTGCGTATGTCGATTGTTCAGCACTATTGGTGGGAGTCCCAGACTCCTGACCTTGCGGGTATCCACCGGAGCAGACTGTGATTTTTGTATCAGTCGATGAAGACTTTTTATTTTTGACGAACTTTCATAAAATGTTTTTTCGCGTTTCTTTTGCATTAAGTCGTAGGTTGTTACTTGTCTGTCTATATTTGCGTTAGGATTAAATCGATTAAGAGTCTGAATTTTCTTTCTATTTGCAATGTATGCATTAAGCGGCTCGTTAAACCTTTTCTCGTCGTTTGACCTTTTGACTCGTCGAGATTTGCCATCCAACGATAAACTGACTTTTTTAACACTAGGTAACTCTAAAGGCTGATGATTTTCATCATTGTCAGCTTCATTTTTCCCGCCATCTTCGTCGTCTTCTTTAACTTCACGTGTCATATCCATACTGTTGCTGACAGTGTCGTCGTCTTTTCCATCCTTGTAGTATATCTCATACAGCGACATCTGCTTGCGACCGAGAAATAAGCGGCGGTCTTTCACTATCTGATCGCTGAATTTGTAAACGCTGTCATTTTCAAATAGCGGCGAGTTAGGTTGCGCGTAGCGTCGCGGATCTTCCCCATCCTGCCTTGGAAGATATACGTTTATGTACGTGTCCGATCGGGAAAGATTCATTGTTGCAGATTGTTATAATTATCAAACAGTGACTAACTAACCGCCAACCATTGTATCTAGAATATAATGTTGAATAAGAAGAACGTAGGTATTGTTTATGTTGATACAATTTTCTAGCGATATTCTGACGATGTTGTGTTTACATTTGCCCGCTGAACATGTTAATTTTCATCATCACAATCTTCATCTCTTTTCGCTGTATCTGCATTGGCAGCCGTCTCTTCATTTCCTGAGTTAATAATAGCACAAACTACGTGTAGAGTTTTACACGCTAACATATTTTCATAATTATTATATCCAATGTTTATCCTTTTCTTCCTGTATAAAAAGTTAAATTCCCTTTGACATGCTTATGTGCGAAACGAATCCTATTACAGTTCGTTGCACTGGACAAAATGTCCGGTCAGATTTTGGACTTCTATGTTCAATTCACTCGTGATAATGAATTATTGGCATTTAATCATTTACTTATAAAGAAACGCATACACACGAACTTCGGTTGTATAGATCAAATTTCTATTTAATCGCCGCATGCATAAAAATCCGTTAATTAAAACTCCACGTTAGTCGTTGCAAAACAAATTCTCAATATGGGTTTATCCATTTTCTTTTTATATAATCCTTGGTAATTTATCCTTAGCAAAGCAACAATGTTAATACCACCGGCAAAACATTTATCTTAGTTTAAAGCATTGCCAAATGCCTGAAAACATTGTTGGACAAACAATACCCGAGTTTGAAAACATTAAACCGAAATGGCAGCGTATGATATCGAGTAGATATATACAGTAGATGTTTGACAAAAAGATTTGTCAGGGATGACTTGGGATGATAAATATCACAGGTAATTGATAATTCCCCCCACAAACGACGGACGGATATTCGCCAGGGCAGCCAATCTCTATAGCTAATGGTAAATGCGAGTAGGTAATGTGTGTTTAAAGGCCGGAGTCACAGTATAAAAGCCAGCAGTGCTGAAAAATGGCAACTGACACTGAGACTTCTATACTCACTGGAAATTTCAAATGTCATACATAACAGATATGGTTAAAACTTGGCAGATCTGTTCTTGAATGTATGTTCTTTATGTCATGTGAATTTGGAAATAAGTTGTCCTTTATAAGTGACACATTGAAAACATCTTTTTGAAAACTGTTGTAAAATTCAATTTTTTCTCCAGTGGCGATTGACAGTTGATCTGGGTTCACGACCCGACTCTCCAGCTAACTACAGTCTAGCGTTTTCGAGTCTAAAGATTGGTCAGCTGGTTCAACTGAACGTTTGATTGATGCCACTGTTTAGCAAGCGTCCAATTGCTATGAATTGTGGGAGCGTAGAATTCCCTGCTTTTTCATTGGTGATTAATAGACCTGATAGACCTGATTCGGGAGATATCAGGTTCTGGGATAGACCACTTTTTTCGTTAATTTTATAATCTACTTCGCGATTATGAAATTATTTATGGCGGGGGTAGAGTCATCGTCACCGTTATTGTTGTTATTGATGGTGCTTCTGTTGATGTTTTTGTTGTTGCTATTATTTTCATTTCTGTAGAAGTAGTTATGTTTTTTTTTTCTTTTTTGTTGTTGATGCTTTCATATGTAACGTATGAATATATCATCCAAGGTGATCTAAGGGCCTGTATTATGATCATCTATGATCTATTATAAGGTCGTAGGTTCAAGCGCAACTGGGTTCAAATATCGTTAGTAAAAAAGACTTACCAATTGCTTGCGTCATGGCGATTGTCCTACTCAAATACATAATCTAGGGTACTGTTCTACCAGTGTTAAATCGGATGTTACATGATGTATACAATATAAAATTATATGAATAAAGAAGATTTAAAACCGTATTTAAAACGTATCAAAGCACTTAGTAAAGCGTCATCCTTGCATGGCAAATGTTTGACTCCCAGGTCCAGACATAAAAAAATGTTGTTGTTGTTGTTGTTTTTGTTGTTGTTGTTGTTGTTTGGTGTAAGTGTCTCTTTCAACAGTATGTTTGTCATATCGTGACGGTGTCTACTTGAGAAAGTATTCTGAGCGCTGCCAAATCTTAGTATAATGCCGCAAACACATGGTATGATAACCCAGCCAGTCACATTAGAGTGACACCGGGCCAACCAGACTTACAGCTATCCTGTAAATGCTGAACGCCAAGCGAGGAAGCGTCTTGTACTATTTTTCAAGTCTTTGATATGATTCGGCCGGGGTCGAACCCGCGACCTTCAACTTGCGATAAGTGCACTCTAACACTGAACCACCGCTGCGATAAATATAAAGGGATTGAGTACATATTTTCATGTTACAACGATATCCCAGCCTGACCCGGATTATTTCCGTTTTTATTGTGGCTATCCTGCATAGCGATCGTGATCGATACTTATTACTTGAATAGAATGTTTAGTGGTGTACTTAATTAGATACCTTATGATAACAGACTGGTTTAAAGTTTCAATATCGAGGAGAACTTCAACAAATAAAAGATCGTTTTTTAAATTCAGCTATAAATGGCTATTTTATTGAAACATTTGACATTGAAACCATTAATGTGTCCGACTTCTTTTTTTATTCCGTTTCAAAGATTGAATGTGTGTGTTTACTCAAACTACTTATGCTGTAAAATATTATATTTGTACAAACATGAACAAACTAGACATGGAGTGGGTTTGCAGTAAAATAATAAAGGTAGACTCCATTATCATTAACGGTGTACACTAATAATAACATGTCCACTGGATTTGTCAGTGTCAATAAAAGACAACTTTGTTATATTTTATAAACAGCAGTTATTTCCCTTGAAAGCGTATTTTTTATCTTACTTTATTGTATACTGTAAATTCAACTTTTAAATACATTCAGTTATCATAACCACATATTGCACAATTGCTAATATGGACAGTATTAAGTATACAAATTGGTTGGGCCACAAGCTATACCAATATAATTTCAGTAAAGTAAACAGTTGGCTACATACAGTAAACACTAGACAGTAAGCAGTAGATTGTAAGCAGTTGTCTAAATACAATAAACACTAGATACAAAGCAGTAAAGACTAGACAGTAAGCAGTAGACAACAACCAATAGACGATAAACAGTAAGTAGTAGACAGTATGCAATAAGTAATCGACAGTAGACATTAACATTTTCAATAAAGCAGTAAACACTAGACAGTAAGCCGTAAACAATACGCAATAGACAGTAATCAGTAGACATCAAACAGTAACCATTATAGTGTAAACTACTAGACAGTAAGCAGTAAACAATAAGCAACAAACAGTAAGCCAGTTACCATTAGAGAGTAAACACTAGACAATAAGAAGTAAACAATAAGCAACAGACAGTAACCAGTAACCATTAGAGAGTAAACACTAGACAGTAAGCAGTAAACAATAAGCAACAGACAGTAACCAGTTCCCATTAGAGAGAAAACACTAGACAGTAAGCAGTTAACAATATGCAAAAGACAGTAAATACTACACAGTAACCAGTAGATAGCCGACAGTATGCTGTAAGCAGTAAATAGTATACAGCAAACACTAGACAGTTAGCAGTAGACAGCAGACAGTTAGCAGTAGACAGTATACAGTAAGCAGTAGACAGAAGACAGTAGACAGTAGACAGTAAGCAGTAGACAGCCGACAGTATGCAGTAAGCAGTAGATAGTAAGCAGTTGGGGTAAATACAGCAAACACTAGACAGTAAGCAGTAGACAGTAGACAGTAAGCAGTCGACAGTAAACAGTAGACAGTGAAAGGTAGACAGTAAACAATAGGCAGTAAGCAGTCGACAGTAAGCAGTCGACAGTAAACAGTAGACAGTAAACAATAGACAGTAAGCAGTCGACAGTAAGCAGTAGACAGTAAGCAGTCGACAGTAAACAGTAAACAATAGACAGAAAGCAGTCGACAGTAAGCAGTCGACAGTAAACAGTCGACAGTAAACAATAGACAGTAAGCAGTCGACAGTAAGCAGTCGACAGTAAGCAGTAGACAGTAAGCAGTCGACAGTTATCAGTAGACAGTAAGCAGTCGACAGTAAACAGTAAACAATAGACAGTAAGCAATCGACAGTAAGCAGTCGACAGTAAACAGTAGACAGTAAACAACAGACAGTAATCAGTCGACAGTAAGCAGTAGACAGTAAGCAATCGACAGTAAGCAGTAAACAGTAACCATTCGACAGTAAACAGTGAACAATAGACAGTAAGCAGTCGACAGTAAGCAATAAACAGTAAGCAGTCGACAGTAATCAGTCGACAGTAAACAGTAAACAATAGACAGTAAGCAGTCGACAGTAAGCAATAGGGAGTCAGCAGTCGACAGTAAACAGTAAACAATAGACAGTAAGCAGTCGACAGTAAGCAGTAGACAGTAAGCCGTAGACAGTAAACAATAGGCAGTAAGCAGTAGACAGTAAGCAGTAGACAGTAAGCAGCCGACAGTAAGCAGTAGACAGTAATCAGCCGACAGTAAGCAGTAGACAGTTAACAAAAGACAGTAAGTAGTAAGCAGAAGATAGTAAGCAATAAGCTACATACAGTAAACACTAGACAGTTAGCAGTGAATAGTTGGGTGTCGAGAGTTATTATTAGACAGCAAACAGTAAGCAGTAGACAGTAAGCAGCAGGTAGTAAGCAATTGACTACATACAGTAAACATTAGACAGTTAACAATAATCACTAGACAGTAAGCAGTTTGATACCACTCTAGGCTGTTTATTAAGTAAAATACTTTAAATTTAATGATATTGAAATATGTATTATAGTACGGTAGATAAAAACAAGAGTATAAACATGGAAGATAACATGGAAGATAACATGGGGTTATTAAAATACAGCAATAATATAGATTCAGAAACTGATTTCTATCTCCTCAAAAGCAAAGCATATGTATGATCGCGAACATATGTTTCGGAAGCGCATTTTCGTTCTTTCGTTTAATGTTACTAAGTATTTTCGTTTGTTTTTGCTTGTTTAAATGCATTTCAAATTAATTTCAAAAGATTTTTTTCTATTGATTTCTTGTTTGTTCGTTGTTTTATAGTGGTTTAACAGTGGGGGTCACGAACACACGGTATGTTTTGTGATATAGACAGGTTTACTTTTGAAGAAATACATCAGAATGAAGTAGAACTGGGATCAAATGCAGAGCCCCAGTGTGTATTCAAACGAATTCATGTATCTACCTTTCGAAGTGTTTTCTTTTAATTTCGTCATTTGGGTTGTCTTCAGTTCTTTTACTGCATGTACTGACTTATTCGATAAATATAGCAACCGTACCATATAGGACTGGTAAACCGGTTTATTGCGGTTCGTTTCTTAGTAATATGCGTATTGTATCGGCAGAGTCAGTATCGGCTGTACCGCGATACAGTCGTATGTTATGCATAATTAAATATTCTTTAAAATAAAGCCGTAAAACACAGCATCGAATTCATTTAAATGATCAAATATCGTGAGATCAAATAGCCTCACTTTCGTATTCTAGTTATAAATCAGGTAGAGCTAGTATTAGTTCTAGAGCTCTGACTTCGCATTTCAAATTTTCAGCATGAGTTTAACGATACTTAATTAAAAATACTAAATAAAACCCATTTTGACATTCAAAGTTTAATTTCATTTCGTATTTAAAAATAAAAGAACGAAAGGAAATTGGAAAAATAATAAAAACAAACAATAAACTGTCAGGCGGTAACGTAATTTATTTATAGCAACACTCTCTAACACATTCATCTCTTTATATTCTCCTCTGTCATTGGCTCCGGACTACTTTCGGCTTCACGGGACTTTCCAGTCACATGATCACTGTAATTTCAATTGCGAATTAATCGGGAAATTGCTTTGTGTAACGAACACAAGAAAATAGTTCATCATTTATTCATGTAAAAGCTGCTTTATTGCTTTGGTTCTAATGTTAGATAGTGCTGCTTTGTTTCTAATTTTACTGTTTGGTTTTAACAATATGTTTACAACTGTGTAAACTGTAATTACTAAGTTTTGTCAAAAATCTTGACAGTTAGCCTGTTGCAGAGGGGAATGAGTGTAAAGAACGTACTCTGTAAAGGAGATTGGTAGAGCAAGTGTCGATTCTAGAGCTCTGACATTTTCAATGTGCGTATACGAATACTGTATTGCGTTTATAAAACTCCACTTTGATTTTAATTTGCATATAAAATTAAAAGGACCAAAGGAAAATGGAAACGAATAAAAACAAACAGTAAACAGTTCTGAGTAAACGACAGAATACAAAACTATATACACTGTGTTTCCACAAGGTGGCGCTTACGCACTGATCTGTGTCCCAACACATGAACTTCGGGATTTGTTGTTATTTAGAACTATTTTATATCGAACTTTACCCGTAACAAGTCTAGCATTCAAGCACTCAATTTGTTCTAATTATGTGGTTTGGTGAATACAAGAGATACTGTCTCTCTGTCAGGGCTCAGCAATATTTCCGGTACGAAAATGATTCAGCATAATATATTCTAATTGTTAAAAACTATTTAGAAATACAGTATATATGTATCTTTATTCTAAATATTTATAGAATGTTAATAAACATTTACCTCAAGGATTTGTGAAATATTTAAGTTATAAACATATTTCTATTAAAAAAGTCAATGCCTTCTGTTAGTGATGTCTCAGATTGCAGTATAGTCATGTTATAATCTTTCAAAACAACACATATAAAGTTTCATATCAGTGAGAACTCCAAAGCAAAAGTACAATTAAGCAGCGTAACGTATCGCGTATCGCCCTACTCGTATCGCGGTACGTATCATATCGCGAATCACCCCGTATCGCTGTGCGTATCGTACTGGAAAGTGTCCTGGCAATACACAGCCCTAGTGCCATTGTATACTTGTTTATGCATACCTACCGTACCTTACGCACTAACTATAAATGGAACTTAAACGCCTAAAGTGGTTGGTAATATTGAAACAAAGGAACTATAAGTTTTAATTACCCTAACCAGCTGATGCACCAAGAAATCAATAATTGATAGGTCCACCACTAGTTTCATTCTTTTTAAATATTTATATAGTAATATTTAAGAGTTGTCCGACTTTGGTAGATGTCATACTATTATTCTACTTGCATACAAGTCGAGCTAAAACATAGTTAGTTTAAGAGGAGAATATTTTAAAACAAGTTTGCCCTTAGAATGTCATTAGAGCATAACTTAATATAAGGACTATGAGCCTACTTTATAGATAAATATAACAGAAGAAGTGCCTTAATGGGTTGCCGTCCTTGAACTGTTAGCATGCTACCGGACAGATTAATCCTGATTCAAACAAACTTGATAATGGCCATGATTAGGACCTCATATACGATCTCATATGTGAAATAGACATTTAGAAAACTAAAATGATGAACGACGCATGAAGTCTATGATAGAAGATCTTACATGAGTTCTCATTATTATTGAGTTAATTAAACGAGTTGGCAGAAATATATTATGCGAGGCTCTGCCGAGTGTTATATCATTTTTTCCAACAAGTTTATAAATTCAATCATGAATGAGCACGAATGTAAGATCCTCAACTACAAGGAATCAACCATTGTCTTCGAATGAGACCTTCCTTTATGTGATTCAATAAACTTTTTATCATCATTTACTCTGTGAACTGAAAGTTATAGGTGATGCATCTTTGAAGGGAATATATCAGGATTTTTTGACGTTTCAAAATAGGATAAAAACTCCCCCCCCCCCCCCCCCCCCCCCCCCATAAATCACGCCTATTTAAACTCACTGACAAATGGATATATACCTAAACATGCAAAAATGATATATTGAAACAGGATCTCCTAACTTGGGCCACGCGCCTAGGTTAGACTAAAATAGATTTCCCGCTTAAAATAGCAACATATTTTGTGACGTATCAAATGATGTATGTGTTTTCAATTTGGTCTGTTATACAGGTCACAAAACAAAATTTGTATCTTAGATTTTGTCCGAATGACGACGTCAAGGTCGCCAGGCAGTTTTTAAGTGCTTTCTATTTTTAGAATGGAGATTTTCGTTTTAAATTTATTAATCCAAATAAAATATCGATTGTGTCACGTTTTGGTGGATTTAACATACTAAACCATTCGGATAAATTTATTAATGAGATGATTTTTATCCATTTCAAAAATAATTTTGCCTTTCAGTAATTTACCATATTTATGCTCATTTCAAAAAATAAAAATCGAAATTAAGGGCCAGCACACATACTGGAGTCTTCTAACTTCATATATACATAAATATATATGTTTGGTTTATACAGTTTTATTTTAGATCGATTGCAATGCGGACGCTCTACCACTACCACTACCGCTGTGGTTATGTTGGAAATATACTCAGATGTATGGAGATGAAAAACAAATAAGATCCACCGATGACGTATCGGGTGACCTTAACAACATTAAATACAACTTAGAGTTACGGTCAACCACACTATGCTAAATATATTTATTGCAGTTCGGAATAACTAATTCTCGTGATTCGGAACTCAGAAATACGAACATGATTTTCAAGTATATAAATTATATGGGCGTTTTTGGTAACTTTTTCTCGTGCGAAGTGACCAACATGTCTATATATAGACATGTTATGTAATGTTATGTTATTCGAAGATTGACAGACATATGGATCGTATCGGTTGTCATTTGTTTTTGAAAGTTGTCCAGTTGCTCACCCACCCACCCTTTCTTAATGATGTTTTTTTTATGTTTTAGCATTTACATTCTTGTTATAAGAGATATACACTGGATCTACGATTTAACAAGCAATTGATTATTATTTTACATATATATTATATACATGTATATGATTAAGATTTTAATTGTTTTTTCTATTTTACAGTAATGGTTATGTGATTGTATTTTGAGCCTAAACTAGAATTAAAGACAGCGATGTGTTCAGGACAGTGAGAGCTTGTAAGCTTAGTGTATAAATTGTTGATGTTCTAAACACATCGCTGTCTTTAATTTAGAATTATTTGCTATTTTGTTCGATGGTAACAGAAAACTCATTCAAAATGAAAACTCCATCGTACTAAAAACAATACTAAATCTTGGGCTTGACATGTGCACACCTTTTCGTGATGTTACCTTGAACGGAGTGGAGCGCGTGGTCCAGTGGTAGGACACCGAACCCATGATCGGAAGGTCGTGGGTTCGATTCTCCGCTGCGGCTATGTATGTTGTCCTTGAGCAAGACAATTCATCCGCATATGCTTAGTACTGGTTCTACCCAGGAAGACTTCGAAAGTGATTTCTCTAAGTTGTTATAACTTGTTTCACAATCGATGTAAACTAAGTTTAAACTAAACCTTGAACGGTTTTAAGATTGTGATCCGGAAACGTCAGATTTTGTTAAATTGGTATGTTACCTCTCTACATGGACTACATCTTGATCAAAATGTTACCGTCATATACAGACAGTATTTTGATCGTGATGCGATTGCTATCAAATTCAAACAAAAAATCTAGATCTATTTCGATAAAATAAGTAAGGAAACAGCATATAACAAATAATATAGATATATATGTATATATATTTTGTAAGTTACCAGTCAGTTTAAAACACACAAACAATATACACTGATACAATTTTTTACAGTTATTGCACTGTTCATAACAAAATACTTGAAAACAATAACTGTGAAAGAAAAAATAAATATATAACCGGAAATGAACAGTTTAATCTTCTCAACGATGAGCACTTTGTGTCCATAGCACTAACATTGCCATGTAAACCATATGCCTGACCTTTATACGAGTTCTACAATGTGTTGTTCAATATTTGTTTATGCTTTAAAGCTCAACATTTTTCTTCAATAAACAATAACATGATATCACAACGTGTTGGAAAGTAAGGGAAGTAAATATTAACAATACCGGAACCGATAACTATGTAGCTAGCCGTCATTTCAGTCATATACAGATTAAACTAAGCACTAGATATCTCACAAATATTCCTACAAACATAGCACCATTAAATGTTCGGATATCCACTTAATCTAATTCATTGCACCATTCCGGTAAAGTGTTTAGCGTATATATGCGGGTGATATTTCCTGAACTGCCGCAGCCTCTGCTTCTTGTCTTTCAGCGACATCTTTGAGTTGTCTATGATTGAGTTCATCATTTGGACAAGTCCATTGTTGGTACATTCCTCGATCTGTCGCTGGTACTCTATGGATGTCACCTGACTACAAAATGCGGTTTCTGATATGAAAGGAAAATAATAATGAAATAATTTAAAATATTATTTTAGTTCAATACATTTAAATATATATGCCACGTACCAACAATCAGTTTTGATTTGATTCATTTTTTTACTTCAATTTTTATCATTCAGTAAGTGAATAATGTTCTTTAATTTCTCTTACAACAATGAAATATTGTATCTAAATTTCTATCTTTCAACAGAGAAGAAAACAAATAATACAATTTACCTTTAACAACTGGCACAACACCATCTCGGATCTCGCGTATCCTTTTGTCAACCTTCTCCCGGAACTCCGCTGGAATGGTAAATATCTGTTCCACATGCTGCATCAGAAATGTGACGAGTACACAGGAGACATTCCACGCCATTCCCTTGTGTTTCACAATACAGTCAGTGAAGTTAGTCAGCACCATAGATACATTGTCATTCTGAAATAAAGATTAAAAACTGCAATGAATAACACATTATTTTCATGACAAAATCTGATATTAAATGAACTAGTTGAATATGAAGTAACACAAACATGAATATTTCCATCACTAAAAGTTTATACATTTTATGAAGTAATATTTGTTTACAGATAAATGTTTAATTTTTTTAATGTGTTCATTTAATGTGAGTGTTGTTTTATTTACCTGTTCATGAAGTTGAAGCTCAGTGTCGTCTGCTGCTGCCGCCATAAACTTTATCAACCGTCTGAGCTCTTCTTGTAGTCGTGAAGGCAGCAGGATCATGTTCAGTTGCATCGCGTGAAGTGCTTTGTCCTCGTGACCAGACATCACGTGTTTCATGATGGCTGAGTTTATATCCAAGAACCTTTCTGGGAAGAGAGAGTCCTATCCTCATACTATAGTGTTCACATATCATGTTGTAAGCTTGTAGTTTGGTGACTGAATCACTGGACTTTGTGAAGTCTGTATCAAACTTGGAAACACCACGTGGTATATGTGCTATACATTCTAATGCAACTGTCATGAAGGGATCACTGTGTGATGCACCACTGGTTGTACATGTAAAGTTCCAGTGTTTGGCAGCCATGTCTGATACTACACCACTGTTGTGATGTGGTTTAATGTCCTTCTTACAGTGTTTCTCTTTTTCCGTCTCTTCTGTTAAAACACCATCCAAGAAAGACAGTTCCACAATAGTCAACAGGTCACAGAGTGCCATTTCTTTCCATATTTCCTGTATGCCTGAAAGATTGAGCAAAAGTTTATAACATGGTACAAGTGACTTACCAAAAATGCGTGTACCAAGCTATACAGATTAGGCACAAAGAGTACCAAAGGATGCAAGTGTACCAGAAAACGTGTACCAGATGAAGCTGTCAGTTACAGACAAGTATATAAGATAAGATAAGAAAAGATAAGATATTGTTTATTATTGTGACATGTGCATACATTCATTAAGTTATACATATATACAATTTACAAAATTATTTGGCACCCGGCCCATTGGGCCTATATGTCACCAGGATAATCAAGAAAGTAATTATATACAAAATTCGTAAATACTCTATTATATACATAGGTTAAATATGACGTACAAAATCCTGACAAAATATTAGTAAAATATTCCCTGAGTATCCAATATTGTCAGTATGGAGTGTAGTTATAAATATAATTATATAATAGGAAAACAGGCAATATATCATACATCAACAATACATGAGGTATTAAGCTCGACATAATATTTTATGAAAACAAGATATTTCTTCTTTTTAAGAAAGCACAGACAAGAAACTTTGCAAGTTGTCTTGGATGCGCTGATATGATATATGCAAGTCGTTGTGCATGTATTAATATGTTACTGTTTATGTTAAAAAAAAAAGGTTATTTATTAAATAAAAATATCGGTCTTAATACTATATGTGCGAAAATTGTTTTTTTAATTTCGAAAATCCAGAAAATAATGTACTTACTATGATTTGACAAGAGCGATTCGTCGGTTGATTCGGATGAGGAACACATTCTCTGTCGTTTAGTGCTACGTTGTGAACTATCGAGCGTCCTCCTCTTCAAAGTTCTCTTCTCCAGGATGGCCTTGACTACTGAGCTCTTTGTCGTTGCTGTCGTTGTCATGGGACTACTGGTCTCTGCACAGGCAACCAGATCCCAGTTCACATCAACATTAATTCTAGAAACAATGATTTTATTTATATAATGTAAAAAGTATTTGTTTAAATTAACGTTGTTCACAATTGTTTCGTTAACCATGCGCAGTTTGATATAGAAGACCAATTAAAATGAATAAACATTGCAAATAATGGGACATGCACATCTTTATTATAAAAATATGTAAGATATTAAACGTGAAATTCTCAATATTGTTAATTAATATATAAGAAATAAGAAGCAATGTAATACTTTGCCATACCTGATTTGTTCAGCAGGTGTGTTCACATCATCGTCCTCCTCTATTATTGATTCACACATCTCATCACGTCCCTCTGTTTCATTCTCAGAATCTGATTGGTTAGGTGTGCCGTTCTCTTTGGTGCTATGGATACCAACAAAGTGGAACAACTTGCCGTTACTGTCCTCAAACTGGTGCGGAGTTGTGTCCCCTAGTTTACAACCCACTGGCTTAAAGACGTTTTTATCCATCAGGGTTTGGCAAAGCTAGTTAAAAGAAATGTAGTGATATGTATAAGCAATGTTTTATATATAAACTGTGGATTAATATCTAATCTAAGGACCTTTACATTTGGGTAACATTAGATGCAAACACTATCTTAATTTAAGTTCAATGCAGGACAAATATCAAAATAGCTTACCAACCCGATATAAATTGCACTGCGAACAATATGGACACCAAAATGAATATCAAGTGCACGAATAGTTTGCGTTCACTACCTTGTATCATGAAATAAAATCATCAATACATGAAATTCATGATGATGTGAGTTACTTTACCTTCACTGAAGGGTCCTCCTTGGCCGAGTGGTCTAAGGCGCCGTCTCAAGATTACTTTCCTCTCACCACTTAAGTCGTAGGTTCGAGTCCTGATCGCTCCAAAAAATTTGTGAGAAAGTTTCCAGTTACTTGGGGAAAGACGGTGGTTCTTCTCAGTCTGACTCAGTCTGAGTTATTCCTCCACTAGTAAAACTGAATGTGCAATATATAACCTGAAATGTGTTGAAAATGGCGTTAAACCCCATTCACTTACCTTCACTGCCTTTTCCCTGGACAGATTGCAGAATGTGTCTTGGTCACTGAGTAGATAGTGTAACACGACGTCTACCGCATCCGTGCCGGTGAAACAATCATCATAATTCCGCAGCTTTGATCGCCTCTTCTTCACATCTACACGCTCCTTTAGATGCTCGATAACCTCATTCCAGATCTGTGTCGCTCGGAATGGACCTGGGTGGAACAAAACAACATGTATAAAGAAATGTATGGAATCTTTGCATATTGTAAGGCACAGATTACCATGCCTTTTCATTGAGCACAAATTTTGTTTTGTCACAAGCATTTCAATACTTCCATAGTTGGAGCGTAAGCATTGATCATCTAAAATTT
Organism: Panopea generosa; assembly: GCA_029582155.1. Lineage (NCBI taxonomy): Eukaryota > Metazoa > Mollusca > Bivalvia > Adapedonta > Hiatellidae > Panopea > Panopea generosa. The sequence goes on from CM055895.1 coordinate 90,593,885, forward strand.
CCCTTTCCTACAAAAGACTTAACCAAATTGCGTTTCCTATACTTGATATATACAATTATCCCTTGTTATCAGTCAACCTGATCAGTACTCACTTTTATATGGATACATTTTGAATAACATCCAAACTAAAACTGACCACTGTTCCTATATACTAGACACTAACCAAAGTACATACAACATCTAATATAAACCATTGTTATGTTGATCTGCAGTGATTGGCCCAACAATACAACACACTTTTCGGTGAGAGCAGCCCCAGGGGACATTATATACGGATGTGCGTCACGCTCTTTTGACAGGCGTGTAATATGTAACGGACAGACATATTGATAAGATAATCCTGGATAACTTTATACTCCCACCAACGGGCAATATATCATCTTTATGGCCCATTTTAATGTACTTATAATGAGTATAATACATGTTTATAGTGTGTCAATTTTAGACACCACCCATTAAGACGCATTATTATGAGCATGAACAATTCAATTATCTTGTTAGGTATTTACTACTGTTGTAAATGATGCGATTTGCCCTGATGCGAAATGCCTGAATTAATTAGATTTGAATAAACTTTAGATTGTTAAGATTGACCATGGAATTGCGTACACATTGAATGATCCAAGTAATTATATATTGCAAGTCTTTGGATGCGCCAAGCATCTCAAGTTAAATACCTTATTTGCTAAACAAGAAAGAATGATGTATTACAGACAAGCAGTTCCTCAGGTTCGGTTATTCCTGTTGCATCCTTTAAACTGGATATGAATTAATTACTGAGCAAGTTTCAATATTTTGCTTTGTCGTTGTTTTGAAGCTTTGAATAAAAGAAAATGAACAAATGAATTTCTTCCAATCAAATCGAACATTTCAATTAAACACTAATGAAGACCAAAAAAACGTGATAAAATGAACATTTTGTATTAAATATTAAACTAACCGGCGATAAGCTTAGATTGTCTGAGAGGAACGGATCTTTGAAATCTTGGGCTAAGTGGTTCGTCAGCCTCCAAAGCTGTCATCTTCTTTTCATATTTGCTGCTGAACCACAATGAATCGATACTTCCGCTGTAAATATTTAACATATTCAGAATAGAATACTTGATCGGCTTTACTCCTAATAGAGAAGAAAGACAGTGTTTGCGTAAGTACGCAAAATATATAATTTGTAAGCAATCCGACTTTATGATTTAACAAAAAATATTTCTACTTATAAAATTAAAACAACAAAATAATTATCTGATATTTTTGCATAGCAAATGAGCTGATCAAAAATGTATTCAAAATTAATAAATATTTAAATGATTTTTTTTCTGCCGCCATCTGACGTTTTACAGCATACAGGCTTTCTAGATAAGCGATAAGGAGAACCTGACATAGATTAAAATATATCTACATGACTCAAACATCACTTACCTTTTGCACAATTTCTGCGGAGGAGTTAATCCGAATGAGGCAAATAAGGATTTAATTGATTTCAGTTGCGATTTTGCAGGACTGCCGAATGAATACAAGGATGAATTCAGTTGATCCTTGGATGAAAACGAGTGTTCTTTCTTCGTATACATATTAAGCAAATACTACAAGTACTTCCAAACATATTAGCACTGTAACATATCAAACAATAATATTGATTTTTATTTTGCTCTGACAATATTATGTTATATAAATGTAACAGAAGATCTAGTTTGTTTGCACTGTCTAGTTATTGTGCTTGTGTTCAGTTGGCCAAACTCTTTTATAGCAATCCGTAGAATTTATCATACCTAAACTTTATCGATCATGCAAATAATGATCAATGATAATCAAACTGTTAATTAAGATTCAAAAGGTACCGCTCCCTTGATGTATATAGCAATAATCACTAATTACCTATCTGAGATTGATAGCTGTCTAGTCAATTGTCCGTCTACTTTCCGGTTTCTGTATAATTAGACAGAGATATAATTGAAACAATTTTACAGTAAATTTAATTAAAAGAATAAAATGTAAGTTATAAATTTCCATCATGTTCTACAGTAATTACATTTTTAAAACGTAATTGTCTGTTGAAGACTATTATTTTTAGCTATATACAGTTTATTAGTTTATGTGTTGTACTACGTAGTTTGTAATTGTGATTTTTCTATAAAAAAAAAATAACACAAAAATTATATTTTGCGATGTTTATTCTTTATTTAAGTTTCATCCATGTACGTAAACATATCATATGACTAAAACATGATTTAATATTCAGTCATCAAATACTTATAGAAAACTATTCATGCATATCGTCTTTTTAAGGTACATCACAATATTTTACATCCAAAAACATTATATACAGATACTTAAGCGGGATAACGGGGTCTTATACAATTTCAGGAATTGAACTGAATGGATATATAAGATAATGCTAAAAAGGAAAGAGGGGATGTAATGTGGACAATAGTATAAAAGTTAACGATGGATCCCTGGGCAGCAGTGACAATGTCGGCATCATTAACTCGGCTCTTTGATTACGGTGATGTTAATTGGCCAATCATTTATATTAAGTGAGCGATTAACATCAGACGAGCGTTTCCTTATCTTAAACGATCTCTGTCACGTCGATTGTCGAGCAGCTTTCCGCCTTAATTAAACAATTTTATGGTCTGGTTAAATTAACTTTCATATAAATTTAAGTTTTGTCTGTAACCGACCATAGACTTATACTTGATACTGATTACATTCCTTCTGCTTCACAATTCAATGAACACAACTGGGTGATGTTTCCTGAATGGGTCAATTTCAAATGGCAGTTTTTCTATTTAAAACGTTTAACAACCAATCCTTCTGATGTAAGAGATTCACTCACTCTAACACGTTTTTTATTAAAATGATTTGTTTATCTAAACTGGAACTTTATTCTACATCATATGAAATATGTATAATCTTTTTATCATTTCAAAACCTTTATATACAATGGCACAATCATAATAGCCATCAATAGTTTACACTCATAGTCAAAACTTCTTTTTCTCTTAATAACCATCTTCAGATACAGAATTGAAGATCAACTTCAAACTGTCAATTTCCAAGACGGTGTGAGGTTTTTTTTTTAAAAAAAAACATTTGTTTATTCGGGATCTAAACTGGAACTTTGTTCCATATCATATCAAATATGTCTTATCTGTTTATTGTTTCAAAACCATTTTAATACAATGGAGCAATTGGCAACAATTGCTCATTTGCTCCATTGTATAAATTCATCAACTGTGTCAATTTCTAGGTATTATCATAAAAAAATAAAGACATGTTACTACTGTACACGGACTGCATGGTGATCGTGATGTCACATTCATATAGGCATGTTACGACCATACACGGACTACATGCTGAACGTAATGTCACCATTATATATCTATTTTACCACCACACACGGACTACATGTTGAACGTAATGAAACCATCATATAGACTTCATATTGCTGTTAATATCACCATCATATAGACATGTTGTCACCATACACGTATTACTCGTTGAATGTAATGTCACCATCATTAAAGGCATGCTACTACCACACACGGACTACATATTCCTGTTAATGTCACCATCATATAGACATGATGCCACCATACACGTACTACTTGTTGAACGTAATGTCACAATCATAATATAGACATGCTACCACCACTACACACACTGTACCACATGTTGCTGTTAATATAACCATCATATAGACATGTTGCCACCATACACATACTACATGTTGAACGTTATGTCATCATCATTTAGGTATGTTTCTACTGTACTCGGATTACATGTTAAACGTAATGTCACTATCATATAGGTGTGTCACAACCATACACGTACCACTTGTTGAACGTAATGTCACCATCATATAGACATGTCTCAACCATATACGTACTACATGATGAACGTAATGTCATCATTATATAGGCATGTTACAACCATACACGTACTACATGTTGGCCTTAAATTTACCATCATATGGGCATGTTACAAACATACACGGACTACATGTTGATTGTAATGTCACCGTCATATAGACGTGTTGCCACCATACACATACTACATATTGAACGTAATGTTTCAGCATATAGGTATGTTACAACCATGCACGTACTACATGTTGAACTTAAAGTTACCATAATATGGACATATTACAACCATACACGGACTACATGTTGATTGTAATGCCACCATCATATAGGCATGTTACAACTATACACGTACTACATGTTGAACTTAAAGTTACCATAATATGGACATGTTACAACCATACACGGACTACATGTTGATTGTAATGTCACCATCATATAGGCATGTTACAACTATACACGAACTACATGTTAATCTTTAAGCTACCATCATATAGGCATGTTACAACCATACACGTACTACATGTTGCTGTTAATGTCACTATCATATAGATATGTTGTCACCATAAACATACTACTTGTTAAACGTAATGTCACCATCATATAGTTATATTAACATCATACACGGACTACATGTTGCTGTAAATGTCACCATCATATAGGCATGTTACCAACACACACGGACTACATATTGTTGTAAATGTCACCGTCATAAAGACTTGTTGTCACCATACACGTACTACTTGTTGAACGTAATGTCACCATCATATAGGTATGTCATAACTTTACACGTATTACTTGTTGAACGTAATGTAACCATCTTTTAGACATATTACCACCACTACACACTTTACTACATGTTGCTGTCAATGTCACCATCATATAGACATGTCTCAACTGTACACGTACTACATGTTGAACGTAATGTCATCATCATATAGGCATGTTACAACCATACACGTACTACATGTTAAACTTAAAGTTACCCTCATATGTGCATGTTACAACCATACACGACTACATGTTGATTGTAATGACAACATCAAATAGACATGTTGCCACCATACACATACTACATGTTGAACGTAATGTCACCATTATATAGACATGTTACAACCATACACATACTACATGTTTAACGTTAAGTTACCATAATATGAGCATGTTACAACCATGCACGGACTACATGTCAAACATAATGTCACTATCATATAGACATGGTACAACCACAATACACAATCTACTACATGTTGCTGTCAATGTCACTATCATATAGACATGGTACAACCACTATACACAATCTACTACATGTTGCTGTCAATGTCACCATCATATAGACATGTCTCAATCACACACGGACTACATGTTGATTGTAATGTCGCCATTATAAAGGCATGTTACAACCATACACGTACTACATGTTGAATGTAAAGCTACCATCATATGGACATGTTGCAACCATGCAAGGACTACATGCTGATTGTAATGTAACCATCATATAGACATGTAACAGCCATAGACGGACTAAATGGTGATCGTAATGTCAACACAATGTAGGCATATTTCCACCGTACATGTTGATCGAAATGTTATCATCATATATGGACTATAATGTGTTGATCATGATGTGATTGCTCTCAAATCCAAACAGATATCTATAGAAATAAATAAGGAAACAACACATAACAAATTATTTGTATATATATGTATATATATTATGTAAGTTACAAGTCAGTTTAAACACATAAACAGCATACACTGATATACTTTTTACAGTTATTGCACTATTCATAACAAATTGCTTGAAGGAAATGTCTGTAAAAGAAGAAATAAATGTATAACCGGAAATTTACAGTTTAAACTCAAAGAAGAGCACTTTTTGCTGATAGCACTAACATTGCCATATAAACCATATACACAAGTTCTACAATGTATTGTTCAATGTTTGTTTGTAAATTTAACATCTTTATTCAACTAACAATAACATAATATCACAATGTGTTTCAAAATAAGGAAGTAAATATAAATATTTTATGAAAGTTATAGTTATGTAGCAAGCCGTCGTTTCAGCCATACACGGTCAAACAGATTGTATTAAGCACTAGATCTATCCACATATATTCCTACAAACATAGCACCATTAAATGTTCGGAAAGTTTCTTAATCTAATTCACTACATCATTCCGATGAAATGTTTAGCGTTTATATGCAGGTGATATTTCCTGAACTGCCGCAGCCTCTGCTTCTGATCGTCTGTTAGCCCTCGATGGTATAAAAATGACGCTAAGTATTCAATCAATAAATCAATGTACTTGATACAGATAACACTCCTTCTGCTTCACTATTCAATGAAAACGACTTGATGATGTTTCCTGAATGAGTCAAATTTCAAAAGGCAGATTTTCTGATTAAAACGTTTAACAACCAAACCTTTCTTATGTTAGAGATTCACTGACTCTAACGAGTTTTTTTTAAATGATTTGTTTATTCGGGATCTAAACTTAATCATTATTCCATATCATAACGAATATGCATAAACTGTTTATCATTTCAAAACCATTTTTATACAATGAAGCAAGTGACATATTCATCAATTGTGTCAATTCCTAGTAACCATTATATAGACACGTTACCACCATACACGGACTACATGTTGCTGTTAATGTCACCATCATATAGACATGTTGCCACAATACATGTTATACATGTTGATCGTAAAGTCACCATCATATAGACATGTTACCACTATACACGGACTACATGTTGATCGTAATGTCACCATCGAATAGACATGTTACCAACATACACGGATTACATGTTGATCGTAATGTCGCTATCATATAGCCATGTTGCCACCATGGGCGGACTACATTTTCACCGTAATGTCACCCTTATATAGACATGTTACCACCATACACGGACTACATGGTGAATATTATGTCACCATCATATAGATATGTTACCACCATACATGGACTACATGTTGATCGTAATATCACCATTATATAGGCATGTTATCACCATACACGGACTACATGTTGATCATAATGTCACCATCATATAAACATGTTAACACCATAAACGGACTACATGGTGATCGTAATGTTACCACCACATAGACATGTTATCACCATACATGAATAACATAGTGAACGTAGTGTCACCATCATATAGACATGTTACAACCATACACGGAATACATGTTGATCGTAATGTAACCATCATATCGGCATGTAACCACAATACACGGACTACATGTCGATCGTAATGTCAACATCATATAGGCAAGTTACCACCATATACGGACTACATGTTGATCGTAATGTCATCAACATATAGACATGTTACCACCATACACAGACTACATAGTGAACGAAGTGTCACCATCATAAAAGGCATGTAACTACTATACACGTTGTACATGTTAAATAAAATGTCGCCATCATATAAACATGGTACCACCATACACGAACAACATGCTGATCGTAATGTTTCCATCATATAGACATGTTACCACAATACACGGACTACATGTTGATCGTAATGTCACCATCACATAGACATGTTACCACCATGCACGTACTACATTTTGATCGTAATGTCACAATCATATTGCCATGTTACCACCATACACGGAATACATGCCGATCGTAATTTCACCATCATATAGACATGTTACTACTATACACGAACTACATAGTGATCGTAATGTTAACACAACATAGACAAGTTACCACCAAACACGTACTAAATATTAATCGAAATGTTATCATTATTTAACCATGTTATTACCACCAAGATTTCTTTTTTATCGTAATATCACCATCATATAGACATGTTACCACAATACACGGACTACATGTTGTTCGTAATGTCACCATCATGTAGACATGTTGCCACCATACACGTTAAAGATGTTGAACATAATGTTACCATCACATAGACATGTTACCACCATGCACGTACTACACACTGAACGTAATGGCACCATCATATAGACATGTTACCACAATATACGGATAACATTTTGATCGTAATGTCACTATCATATAGGCATGTTACCACGATACACGGAATACATGCCGATCGTAATGTCACCATCATATAGACATGTTATTACCATACACAGACTATATGGTGATCGTAATGTTACCATCAAATAGGCATGTTACCACCAAACACATACTACATATTGATAGAAACGTTATCATTATTTAGCCATGTTTCTACCACCAAGATATCTTTTTTATCGTAATGTAACCGTCATATAGGCATGTAACTACCATACACAGACTACATATTAATTGTCATGACACCATCATTTGGCATGTTACCACCATACACAGACTACATGTTGATAGTAATGTCACCATCATATAGACATGTTACAACAATGCATGGACTACGTGTTGATCGTAGTGTCACCATCATATAAACATATTACCACAATACACGGACTACATGTTGATCGTAATGTCACAATCATGTAGGCATGTTGCCACCATACACGTTAAACATGTTGAACATTATGTCTACATCATATAGACATGTTACCACCGTACATGTACTACACGCTGAACGTAATGTCACCATCATAGAGACATGTTACCACAATACACGGACTACATGTTCATCGAAATGTTACCATCATATAGAAATGTTACTACCATACAGGGATTACATGGTGATCGTAATGTTACCACCACATAAACATTTTACAATCATACACGTACTACAAATGATCGAAATCATTATCTAGCTATGTTACTAATTTTTGATCGTAATGTCACCTACATATAAACATGATACCACCATACACATACTACATGGTAATCGTAATGTTACCATCATATAGACATGTTACCACAATACACGGGCTACATGCTGAACGTAATATCATCATCATATAGACATGTTACCACAATACACGGGCTACATGTTGAACGTACTGTCACAATCATATAGACATGTTACCACAATACACGGGCTACATGATGAACGTAATATCACCATCATATAGACATGTTACCACCATACACGGGCTACATGTGGAACGTTATGTCACCATCATATTGACATGTTACCACAATATACGGGCTATATGTTGAACGTAAAGTCATTATCATATAGACATGTTACCACAATACAGGGGCTACATGTGGAACGTAATGTCACTATCATATATACATGTTACCAAAATACACGGGCTACATGTTGAACGTAATGTCACCATCATATAGACATGTTACCACAATACACGGGCTACATGTGGAACGTAATGTCACTATCATATAGACATGTTACCAAAATACACGGGCCACATGTTGATCGCAATGTCACCATCTTATTGACAAGTTACCACTCCACACGGTCTAAATGTTGAACGTAATGTCACCATCATATAGTCATGTTACCACAATACACGGGCTATATGTTGAATGTAATGTCACTATCATATAGATATGTTACAACAATACACGTTATACATGTTGAACGTAATGTCACCATCATATAGACATGTTACCACAATACACAGGCTACATGTTGATCGTAATGCCACCATCATATAGACATGTTACCACCATACACGGACAGCATGTTGAGCGTAATGTTACCATCATTAAAAATGTCACCACCATATAGGCATATTACTACAGTACATGTTGATTGAAATGTTATCATCATATATGGACTATAATGTGTTGATCATGAAGCCATTGCTCTCAAATCCAAACAAATATCTATAGAAATAAATAAGGAAACAACACAAACACATAACAAATTATTTGTATATATATATGTATATATATATATTATGTAAGTTACAAGTCAGTTGAAACACATCAACAGCATTCATTGATTGATTAATTGTTTACAGTTATTGCACTATTCGTAACACATTGCTTGAAGGAAATATCTGTAAAAGAAGAAATAAATGTATAACCGAGAATGAACAGTTTAAACTTCTCAACGAAGCGCACTTTTTGTTGATAGCACTTACATTGTCATGTAAACCATCTACAAAAGTTCTACAATGTATTGTTCAATGTTTGTTTTAAAGTTTAACATCTTTATTCAATAGACAATAACATAATATAACAAGGTGTGGAAAATAATGTAAGTAAATATAAACATTTCTGAAAGTTATAGTTATGTAGCCAGCTGTCGTTTCAGTCGTACACTGTCAAACAGATTGTATTAAGCACTAGATCTATCCACAGATATTCCTACAAACATAGCACCATTAAATGTTCTGATACCCACTAAATCTAATTCACTGCACCATTCCTGTGAAATGTTTAGCGTATATATGCGGGTGATATTTCCTGAACTGCCGCAGTCTCTGCTTCTTCTCTTTCAGCGACATCTTTGAGTTGTCTATGATTGAGTTCATCATTTGGACGAGTCCATTGTTGGTACATTCCTCGGTCTGGCGATGGTACTCTGTGGATGTCAACTGACTACAAAATGCAGTTTCTGAAATAGAATGAAAATAATAATGAAATAAGTTAATTATTTTAGTTCAATATATTTAAATATATATGACACATACGAAAAATCAGTTTTGATTTGATTCAATTAACTTTTGTTTTACTTAAAATTTTATCATTCGAAAATTAAATAATGTTCTTTAATTTCTCTTACAGCAATGAAATATTGTATCTCAATTTTTATCTTTCAACAGAGAAGAAAACAAAAAATGTATTTTACCTTTAACAACTGGCACAACACCATCTCGGATCTCGCATATCCTTTTGTCAACCTTCTCCCGGAACTCTGCTGGAATGGTAAATATCTGTTCCACATGCTGCATCAGAAATGTGACGAGTACACAGGAGACATTCCACGTCATTCCCTTGTGTTTCACAATACAGTCAGTGAAGTTATTCAGCACCATAAATACATTGTCATTCTGAAATAAAGATTAAAATCAGCAATGAATAACACATTATTTTCATGATAAAACTGATATTAAATGAACTAGTCGAATATGAAGTAACACAAACATGTATATTTCCATCACTAAGTGTAAATACATTTTAAACTGTATCAAGTAATATTTGTTTAAAGATAAATGTTTAATTTTTTAATGTATTGATTTAATGTGAGTGTTGTTTTATTTACCTGTTGATAAAGTTGAAGCTCAGTGTCGTCTGCTGCTGCCGCCATAAACTTTAGCAAGCGTCTGAGCTCTTCTTGTATTCGTGCTGGCAGCAAGATCATGTTGAGTTGCATCGCGTGAAGGGCTTTGTCCTCGTGACCAGACAACACGTGTTTCATGATGGCAGAGTTTATATCCAAGAACCTTTCAGGGAAGAGTGAGTCCATCCTCATACTATAGTGTTCACATATCATGTTGTAAGCTTGTAGTTTGGTGACTGCATCACTGGACTTTGTGAAGTCTGTATCAAACTTGGAAACACCACGTGGTATATATGCTATACAGTCTAATGCCACTCTCATGAAGGGATCACTGTGTGATGTACCACTGGTTGTACATGTAAAGTTCCAGTGTTTGGCAGCCATGTCTGACACTACACCACTGTGGTGATATGGTTTAATGTCCTTCTTACAGTGTTTCTCTTTTTCCGTCTCTTCTGTTAAAACACCATCCAAGAAAGACAGTTCCACAATAGTCAACAGGTCACAGAGTGCCACTTCTTTCCATATTTCCTGTATGCCTGAAAGATTGAGCGAAAATTTAGAACATAGCGAGTGATTTACCTCAGATGCGTGTACCAAGCTATACAGATTAGGGGCAAAGAGTACCAAAGGATGCACGTGTAGCAGATGAAGTTGCCCGTTACAGACAAGCATATATTGCATGTATAAATATATAATTGTTTATGTTACAAAAAAGTGTTATTTATTAAATAAATATATCGATTTATAAAATTGAATGTGCGAAAAACTGTTTTTTTATTTCAAAAATCCTGAAAATAATGTACTTACTATGATTTGACAAGGGTGCTTCGTTGATTGCTTCGGATGAGGAACACATTCTCTGTCTTTTAGTGCTACGTTGTGAACTGTCGAGCGTCTTCCTCTTCATTGTTCTCTTCTCTGGTATGCCCTTGACTACTGCGCTCTTTGTCATTGCTGTCGTTGTCATGGGACTACTAGTCTCTGCACGGGCAACCAGATCCGAGTTCACGTCAACATTATTTATTCTAAAATCAATAATTAGTTTATATGATTATATATATAATTTAAGTAAATAATATTTGTTTCAAGTAAAGTTGCTTACAATTGTTTCGTTAACCATGCACAGTTTGATATAGAAGACAAATAAAAATAAATATACATTGCAAAGAATGGGACATGCACATCTCTATTGTAAGCATATGCAAGATATTCAACGTGTAATTCTCAACATTTTTAATTGATATACTAGTATAAGAAATAGTAAGCAATGTAATACTTTGCCATACCTGATTTGTTCAGCTGGTGTGTTCAGATTAGCGCCTTCCTCTATTATTGATTCACACATCTCATTACGTCCCTCTGTCTCATTATCAGAATCTGAATCGTTAAGCGTGCCGTTCTCTTTGTTGCTGTGGATACCAACAAACTGGTATAACTTGCCGCTACTGTCCTCAAACTGGTGCGGAGTTGTGTCCCCTAGTTTACAACCCACTGGCTTAAAGACGTTTTTATCCATCAGAGTTTGGCAAAGCTAGTAAAAAGAAATATAGTGATATATATAACAAATGCTTAAATATCAAATGTGGATACATATTTCTACATTTAGATAAAATAAGATTCAAACAATTTTATCTCAATTTTAAGTGTAGTGCAGGACAAATATCAAATCACATTCAAACCCGATATAAATTATAAAACGACGTCTACTGCGTCCGTACCGGTGAAACAATCATCATAATTCCGCAGCTTTGATCGCCTCTTCTTCACATCTACACGCTCCTTCAGATGCTCGATTACCTCATTCCAGATCTGTGTCGCTCGGAATGGACCTGAGTGGAGCAAAACCAGCAACATCTATAAAGAAATGTATGGAACCTTTGCATATTGTAAGGCGCAGATTATACAGCATTTTCATTGAGCACAAATTTTATTTTGTCAGAAACATATCACTACCTCCATAATTGGAGCGCACGCATTGCCCATCTAAAAATTCACATTCTGTTTTTCACAAAATTGCGTTTCTTATACTGTCTATATAAAACCATCCCTTGTTATCAATCCATCTGACCAGTACTCACTTTTGTGTGGATACATTTTGAATAAGATCCCAACTGAAACTGACCACTGGACCTATATACTGGACATTAACCAAAGTACATACACCATCTAATATAAATCGTCATAAACCATTGTTTTGTTGATCTGCAGTGATTGGTCCAACAATACAACACACTTTTCGGTGAGAGCAGCCCCAGGGGACATTATATAGACAGATGTGTTATATGTAACGGACAGACATATTGATAAGTTAATCCTTTATACTCCCACCCACGGGCAATGTATCATCTTTATGGTCCATTTTTATGTACTTATAATGAGTATAACACATGTTTATGGTGTGTCAATTTTAGACACCACCCATTCAGACTCATAATTATGAGATTGGACAATTCAATTTTCTTGTCAGGTATTTATTACTGTTGTAATTAATGTGATTTACCCTGATGCGAACTGCTTGACTTAATAGATTTGAATAGATTGTTAAGATTGACCATAGAACTGTGTACACATTGAATAGGCCAAGGAATTATACAGAGTAAGTCGTTGGATTCGCAAATCATCTCAGTTACATGACCATATTTTGTATACAATAAAAAAACGATGTATTTCAGACATGCATTTCCTCAGGTTCGGGTATCCTTGTTGCATCCTTTAAATTGGATATGGTATTTGTGTAAATTTCATTATTTTAATTTGCCGTTATTTTGAAGTTTTGAATAAAAGAAAACGAACAAACACAAATGATTACCTTCCAATCAAATGGAACATTTCGATCTAACACTAATGAAGACAAAACTTGATAAAATGAACATTTTATAGTTACTGTTACTTACCGGCGATAAGCTTAGATTGTCTGAGAGGAACGGATCTTTGAAATCTTGGGCTAAGTGGTGCGTCGTCCTCCAAAGCTGCCATCTTCTTTTCATATTTGGTGCTGAACCACAAGGAATCGTTGCTTCCGCTGTAAATATTTAAAATACCCAGAATAAAATACTTGATCGGCTATTCTCCTAATAGAGAAGACAGTGTTTGCGTAAGTAAGTAAAATATATAATTTGTAAGCAACCCGACTTTATTATTAAACAAAAATATCTCTTCTCATAAAATTAAAAACAACATATTAATTATCTGATATTTTGCATAGCAAATGAGCTGATCAAAAATGTATTCAAAATAAAAGAATATTTAAATGATTTTTTTTCTGCCGCCATCTGACATTTTACAGCATACAGGCTTTCTAGATAAGCGATAAGGAGAACCTGACATAGATTTAAATATATCTACATGACTCAAACATCACTTACCTTTTGCACAATTTCTGCGGAGGAGTTAATCCGAATGAGGCATGTAAGGATTTAATTGATTTCAGTTGCGATTTTGCAGGACTGCCGAATGAATACAAGGATGAATTCAGTTGATCCTTAAATGCAAACGAGTGTTCTTTCTTCTTATCCATATTAAGTATATGCTACAATTACTTATAAAAAGTTATATCCAAACGGTGTTAGCACTGTAACATATCAAACAAAAATGGTGATTTTTATTTTGCTTTGGCAATATTATTGAATTGTTATAGAACATCCAGTTTGTTTGCACTCTCTAGTGATTGTGCTTGAGTTCAGTTTGCCAAACTATTTTTATAGCAATCAGTAGAATTTATCACACCTAAACTTGATCGATCATGTAAATAATGATCAATGATAATCAAACTGTTAATTAAGATTCAAACGGTACCGCTCCTTCGATGTATATAGCAATTACCGCTAATTACCTATCTGGGATTGATAGCTGTCTAGTCAATTGTCCGTCTACTTTCCGGTTTCTGTATAATAAGACAGAGATATAAATGAAACAATTTTACAGTCAATTTTATTAAAATAATAAAATGTAAGTTATAACTTTCCATCATGTTCTACAGTAATTACATCTTTAAAACGTAATTGTCTGTTGAAGACTATTATTTTTAGCTATATACAGTTTATGTGTTGTATTACATAATTTGTAATTGTGTTTTTCCACTGAAAAAAAAAATAACGCGAAAATTATATTTTGCGATATTTATTCTTTATTTAAATCTCATCCATGTACGTAAACATATCATATGAATAAAACATGATTTAATATTCATTCATCAAAGACTTATAAAAGACTATCCATGCATAACATTATATACAGATACTTAAGCTGGATAACAGGGTCTTATACAATTTCAGGAATTGAACTGAATAAATATCTTATATAATGCTAGAAAGAAAAGAGGGGATGTAATGTGGACAATAGTATAAAAGTTGACGATGGATCTCAGGACAGCAGTGACAATGTCGGCATCGGCTATTTGATTACGGTGATGTTAATTGTCCAATCACTTATATTGAGTGAGCGATTAACATCAGACGAGCGTTTCCTTATCTTAAACGATCTCTGTCTCGTCGATTGTCGAGCAGCTTTCCGCCTTAATTAAACAATTTTATGGTCTGATTAAATTAACTTTCATATTGTTTGTAGTTTTGTTTGTAACAGACCGTATACTTGTACTTGATACAGATTACACTCCTTCTGCTTCACTATTCGAATACGAATACGAATATTCGCTATTCAATGAACACGACTGGATGATGTTTCCTGAATGGGTCAATTTCAAATGGCATTTTTCTATTTAAAACTTTTAACAACCAATCCTTCTGATGTAAGAGATTCACTCACTCAAACTCGTTTTTTATTAAAGGGATTTGTTTATTTGGCAACTAAACTGAAACTTTATTCCATATCATATGAAATATATATAATCTGACTATCATTTCAAAACCTTTATATACAATGGTAAAATCAGAATAGCCATCAATAGTTTCCACTCATAGTCAAAACTTATATTTCTCTTAATAACCATCTTCAAATACGGAATTGATTATTGATTGACTGAATATTTAGCTCATTTTTATGCCATCGAGGGCTAACAGACGATCAGTTAACCTAACCACTGTTTCCTGGGATATACCATTACTCGAGCACACCCGTCTCCGCATGTAACTGATACCTTTCACACTTGAATCAGTGGTGAGAGACGAATGATAATGGGACACAATGTCGTATATCAATCATCACGGAGACTGTTGCCGGGTGGGGGATTAGAACTCATGACACTTGGATTAATAGTCAGACGCGTAATCGACTGAGTTCATCGGGCCCTGCTACAGAATTGAAGATAAACGTCAAACTGTCAATTTCCAAGACGGTGTGAGTTTTTGTTTAAATAAAAAAACATTTGTTTATTCGGGATCTAAACTGGATCTTTATTCAATATCATATCAAATATGTCTTATCATTTAAAAAAACAAACCTTTTAATACAATAGAGCAATTGGCATCAATTGCTCAATTGCTATATTGTATAAGTTCATCAATTGTGTCAATTCCTGGGCACCATCATTTAAAAAAATAAAGACATGTTACTACTGAACACAGACTACATGCTGAACGTAATGTCACCATCATATAGACATGTTACTACTGTACACGAACTACATGTTGATCGTAATGTCAAAATCATATAGACATGTCACCACCATACAGGCATGTTACCACCACACACGGATGTGTATTGCGGTAACATGTCTATATGATGGCGAAATTACGTTCAACATGTATAACGTGTATTGTTGTAACATGTCTATATGATGGTGACATTACGTTCAACATGTATAACGTGTATTGTGGTAACATGTCTATATGATACACGGACAAAATGTTGAACGTAATGTCGCCATCATATAGACATGTTAACACAATACACGGGCTACATTTTGAACGTAATGTCACCATCATATAGACATGTTACCACAATACACGGGCTACATGCTGAACGTAATGTCACCATCATATAGAAATGTTACTACTCTACACGAACTACATGGTGATCGTAATGTCAAAATCATATAGACATGTCACCACCATACAGGCATGTTACCACCACACACGGACTACATGTTGCTGTTAATGTCACTATCATATAGACATTTTGTCCACATAAACGTAATGTCACAATCATATAGTCATGTTAATATCATACACGGACTATATGTTGCTGTTAATGACACCATCATATAGGCGTGTTGCCACCATACACGTACTACATGGTGAACGTAATGTCACCATTATAATAGGCGTGTAACCACCACACACGGACTACAAGGTGGACGTAATATGACCATCATATAGACATGTTACCAATATATAAACATGTTACAACCATACACGGAAAACATCGTGATTGTAATGTTTCCATCATATAGGGGTTTTATCACCAAACACGGACAACAAGAAGAACGTAATATCCACATCATATAAACATGTAACCACCATACACGGAATACATATTGCAGTTAATGTCACAATCATATAGATATGTAACCGCCATACACGGACCACATGTTGATCGTAATACCACCATCATGTAGACATGTTACCACCCAACACGGACTTCATGGTGAACACAATGATACCAATATAACGACATGTTACCACCACACACGGAATACAAGGTGAACGTAATATCCCAATCATATAAACATGTTACCATCACACACGGACTATATGTTACAGTTAATGTCACCATCATATAGGCGTGTTACCACCACACACGGACTACAAGGTAAAAGTAATATCCTCATCATATAAACATGTTACCACCACTCACTGACAACACGTTACCACCACACAAGGACGACATAGTGATTGTAATGTCATCATCATATATGAGTGTAACCACAATATACATGTAGCCCGTGTATTGTGGTAACATGTCAGTATGATGGCGACATTACGTTCAAAAAGTAGCCCGTGTATTGTTACCACAATACACGTTATACATGTTGAACGTAATGTCGCCATCATATAGACATATTACCACAATACACGGGCTACATGTTGAAGGTAATGTCGCCATCATATAGACGTGTTACCACAATACACCGGCTACAAGTTCAACGTAATGTCGCCATCATACAGACGTGTTACCACACTACACGGGCTACATATTGAAGGTAATGTCGCCATCATACAGACGTGTTACCACAATACACGTGCTACATGTTGATCGTAATGTCACCATTACATAGACATGTTACTAAAATACATGGGCTACATGTTTAACATAATGTCACCATGATAAAGACATGTTACCACAATACACCGACTACATGTTCAACGTTATGTCGCCATCATACAGACGTGTTACCACAATACACGGGCTACCTGTTGAACGTAATGTCGCAATCATACAGACGTGTTACCACAATATACGGGCTACATGTTGAACGTATTTTCGCCATCATGTAGACGTGCTACCACAATATACGGGCTACCTGTTGAACGTATTGTCGCCATCATGTAGACGTGTTACCACAATACACGGGCTACATGTTGAACGTAATGTCACCATCATGTAGACATGTTACTACAATACACGTGCTACACGTTGAACGTTTTGTCACCATCATACAGACATGTTACCACAATACACAGGCTACACGTTGAACGTAATGTCACAATCATACAGACATGTAACCACAATACACGGGCTACACGTTGAACGTAATGTCACAACCATACAGACATGTAACCACAATACACGGGCTACATGTTGAACATAATGTCACAATCCAACAGACATGTTACCACAATACACGGGCTACATGTTGAACGTAATGTCACAATCATATCGACATGTAAGCACAATACACGGGTTACATGTAGATCGTATTGTCACCATCATATAAACATGTTACCACAATACAAGTGCTAATTTTTTTGAACGTTATGTCGCCATCACATAGACATGTTACCACAATACACGGGCTACATGTTGAAGGTAAAGTTATCATCATATAGACATGTTACCACAATACACTGGCTACATGCTGAACGTAATGTCGCCATCATATAGGCATGTTACCACAATACACGTGCTATATGTTTAACGTAATGTCACCATCATATAGACATGTTACCACAATACACGGGCTACATGTTGAACGCGATGTCACAATCATACATACATGTAAGCACAATAAAAGGGCTGCATGTTGATTGTGATGTCGATATCATATAGACATGTTACCACAATACAAGGGCTACATGTTGAACGTAATATCGCCATCATAGAGACATGTTACCACAATACAAGGGCTACATGTTGAACGTAATGTTGCCATCATACAGACATGTTACCACAATAAACGGGCTACATGTTGATTGTGATGTCGATACCATATAGACATGGTACCACAATAAACGGGCTACATGTTGATCGTAATGTCACCATTCTATAGACATGTTACAACAATACAAGGGCTACATGTTGAACGTAATGTCGCCATCATACAGACATTTTACCACAATACAAGGGCTACATGTTGAACGTAATGTCGCCATCATACTGACATGTTACCACAATAAACGGGCTACATGTTGATCGTAATGTCACCATCCTATAGACATGTTACCACAATACACGGGCTACATGTTGAACCTAATGTCACCATCATACAGACATGTTACCACAATACACGGGCTACATGTTGAACATAATGTCACTATTATATAGACATGTTACCACAATACACGGGCTACATGTTGAACGTAATGTCACCATTATATAGACATGTTACCACAATACACGGGCTACATGTTGATCGTATTGTCGCCATCATACAGACATGTTACCACAATACACAGCTACATGTTGATCGTATTGTCGCCATCATACAGACATGTTACCACAATACACAGCTACATGTTGAACATAATGTCGCCATCATATAGACATGTTACCACAATACGCGGGCTACATGTTGAACTTTATGTTTCCATGACATAGACATGTTACCACAATAAACGGGCTACATGTTGAACGTAATGTCACCATCATATATTCATGTTACCACAATACACGGCTACATGTTTAACGTAATGTCACCATCATATAGACATGTTACCACAATACACGGGCTACGTGTTGATCGTAATGTTGCCATCATATAGACATGTTACCACAATACACAGGCTACGTGTTGAACGTAATGTCGCCATCATATAGACATGTTACCACAATACACGGGCTACGTGTTGATCGTAACGTCACCTTCATATAGACATGTTACTACTATACACGGCTACGTGTTGATCGTAATGTCGCCATAATAAAGACATGTCACCACAATACACGGGCTACGTGTTGATCGTAATGTTACCATCATAGAGACGTCTTACCACAATACACGAGCTACATGCTAAACGTAATGTCGCCAGCATATAGACGTGTTACCACAATACACGGGCTACAGGTTGAACGTAATATCACCATCATATAGATTTGTAACCACAAAATACGGGCTACATGTTGAACGTAATGTCCCAATCATACAGACATGTTACCACAATACACGTGCTTCATGTTGAACGTAATGTCACCATCATATAGACATGTTACCACAATACACGGGCTACATGTTGAACGTAATGTCCCAATCATAAAAAACATGTAAGCACAATACACGGGTTACATGTAGATCGTATTGTCGCCATCACATAGACATGTTACCACAATACACGGGCTACATGTTGAAGGTAAAGTTATCATGTATAGATATGTTAACACAATACACGGGCTACATGCTGAACGTAATGTCGCCATCATATAGACGTTTTACCACAATACACGGGCTATATGTTGATCGTAATGTCGCCATCATATAGACATGTTACCACAATACACGGGCTACATGTTGAACGTAATATCCCAATCACACAGACATGTTACCACAATACACAAGCTACATGGTGAACGAAATGTCACAATCATACAGACATGTTACCACAATACATGGGCTACATGCTGAACGTTATGTCGCCATCATATAGACTTGTTACCACAATACACGCGCTATATGTTGATCGTAATGTCGCCATCATATAGACGTGTTACCACAATACACGGGCTACAGGTTGAACGTTATATCACCATCATATAGACGTGTTACCACAATACACCGGCTACATGTTGAACGTAATGTCCCAATCATACAGACATGTTACCACTATACATGGGTTGCATGTTGAACGAAATGTCACAATCATACAGACATGTTACCACAATACATGGGCTTCATGTTGAACGTAAAGTCGCAATAATATAGACATGTTACCACAATACACGGGCTACAAGTTGAACATAATGTTGTCATGACATAGACATGTTACCGCAATACACTTGCTACATGTTGAACGTAATGTCGCCATCATATAGACATGTTACCGCAATACACTTGCTACATGTTGAACGTAATGTCCCAATCATACAGACATGTTACCACTATACACGGGTTACATGTTGAACGAAATGTCACAATCATACAGACATGTTACCACAATACATGGGCTTCATGTTGAACGTAAAGTCGCAATAATATAGACATGTTACCACAATACACGGGCTACAAGTTGAACATAATGTTGTCATGACATAGACATGTTACCGAAATAAACTTGCTACATGTTGAACGTAATGTCGCCATCATATAGACATGTTACCACAATACACGGGCTGCATGTTGATCGTAATGTCACCATCATATAGACATGTTACTACAATACACGGGCTACATGTTGAACGTAATGTCACCATCATATAGACATGTTGCCGCAATACACGGGCTACATGTTGAACGTAATGTCAGTATCATATAGACATGTTACCACAATACATGGGCTACATGTTGAACGTTATGTCACCATCATTTAGACATGTTACCATTATACACGTTATACATGTTGAATGTAATGTCGCCATCATATAGACATGTTTACATGTTGAACGTAATGTCACCATCATATAGACATGTTACCACAATACACGTGCTACATGTTGAACGTAATGTCACAATCTCATAGACATGTTACCACAATACACGGGCTACATGTTGAACGTAATGTCGCCATCATATAGACATGTTACCACAATACACGGGCTACATGTTGATCGTAATGTCGCCATCATATAGACATGTTACCACAATACACGGGCTACATGTTGAACGTAATGTCGCCATCATATAGACATGTTACCACAATACACGGGCTACATGTTGAACGTAATGTCGCCATCATATAGACATGTTACCACAATACATGAGCTACATGTTTAACGTAATGTCACAATCTGACAGACATGTAAGCACAATTCCCGGGCTACATGTTGATCGTGATGTCGCCATCATATAGACATATTACTACAATACACGGGCAGCATGTTGAGCGTAATTTAACCATCATTTAACAATTCACCATCATCACCGTACATGTTAATCGAAATGTTATCATCATATACGAACTATAATGTGTTGATCATGAAGCGATTGATCTCAAATCCAAACAAATATCTATTGAAATAAATAAGGAAACAACGCATAACAAATTATTTGTATATATATATATGTATATATATTATGTAAGTTACAAGTCATTTGAAATACATAAACAGTATACAATGATAGAGTATTTACAGTTATTGCACTATTCATAACAAATTGCTTGAAGGAACTATCTGTGAAAGAAGAAATAAATATAAAACCGAGAATGAACAAATAAAACTTCTCAACGAAGTGCACTTTTTGTTGGTAGCACTTGCATTACCATGTAAACCATATACACAAGTTCTACAATGTATTGTTCAATGTTTGTTTTAAAGTTTAACATCTTTATTCAATAAACAATAACATAATATAACAAGGTGCTGGAAAATAATGTAAGTAAATATAAACATTTCTGGAAGTTATAGTTATGTAGCCATCTGTCGTTTCAGTCGTACACTGTCAATTAGATTGTATTAAGCACTAGATCTATCCACAGATATTCCTACAAACATAGCACCATTAAATTTTCTGATATATTCTAAACCTAATTCACTACACCATTCCGATGAAATGTTTAGCGTATATATGCGGGTGATATTTCCTGAACTGCCGCAAACTCTGCTTCTTGTCTTTCAGTGACATATTTGAGTTGTCTATGATTGAGTTCATCATTTGGACGAGTCCATTGTTGGTACATTCCTCAGTCTGCCGCTGGTACTCTATGGATGTCAACTGACTACAAAATATGGTTTCTGAAATAAAAGGAAAATAATAATGAATTATTTCAGTTCAATATATTTAAATATTTATGACACTTACGAACAATCAGTTTTGATTTGATTCAATTAAATTTTGTTGTACTTCAAATTTTATTATTCGAAAATTAAATAATATTTTTTTATTTCTCTTACAGCAATGGAACAATGAAATATTGTATTTAAACTTCTGTCTTACAACAGAGAAGAAAACAAATAATACAATTTACCTTTAACAACTGGCACAACACCATCTCGGATCTCGCGTATCCTTTTGTCAACCTTCTCCCGGAACTCCGCTGGAATGGTAAATATCTGTTCCACATGCTGCATCAGAAATGTGACAAGTACAGAGGAGACATTCCACGTCATTCCCTTATGTTTCACAATACAGTCAGTGAAGTTAGTCCGCACCATAGATACATTGTCATACTGAAATAAAGATTAAAAACAGCAATGAATAACATACTATTTTCATGACAAAACTGTTATTAAATGAACTAGTCGAATATGAAGTAACACAAACATGTATATTTCCATCACTAAGTGTAAATACATTTTATCCTGTATCGAGTAACATTTGTTAATAGATAAATGTTTAATTTTTAATGTATTGATTTAATGTGAGAGTTGTTTTATTTACCTGTTCATGAAGTTGAAGCTCAGTGTCGTCTGCTGCTGCCGCCATAAACTTCAGCAAGCGTCTGAGCTCTTCTTGTATTCGTGCTGGCAGCAAGATCATGTTGAGTTGCATCGCGTGAAGGGATTTGTCCTCGTGACCAGAAATCACGTGTTTCATGATGGCTGAGTTTATATCCAAGAACCTTTCAGGGAAGAGAGAGTCCATCCTCATAATATAGTGTTCACATATCATGTTGTAAGCTTGTAGTTTGGTGACTGCATCACTGGACTTTGTGAAGTCTGTATCAAACTTGGAAACACCACGTGGTATATGTGCTATACATTCTAATGCCACTCTCATGAAGGGATCACTGTGTGATGCACTACTGGTTGTACATGTAAAGTTCCAATGTTTGGCAGCCATGTCTGACATTACACCACTGTGGTGATATGGTTTAATGACCTTCTTACAGTGTTTCTCTTTTTCCGTCTCTTCTGTTAAAACACCATCCAAGAAAGACAGTTCCACAATAGTCAACAGGTCACAGAGTGCCACTTCTTTCCATATTTCCTGTATGCCTGAAAGATTAAGCGAAAATTTAGAACATAGCGAGTGATTTACCTCAGATGCGTGTAACAAGCTATACAAATTAGGGGCAAAGATTACCAAAGGTTGCACGTGTAGCAGATGAAGTTGCCCGTTACAGACAAGCATATATTGCATGTATTAATATATAACTGTTTATGTTACAAAAAAAGTGTTATTTATTAAATAAATATATCGATTTATAAAATTGAATGTGCGAAAAACTGTTTTTTTTATTTCAAAAATCCTGAAAATGATGTACTTACTATGATTTGACAAAGGTGCTTCGTTGATTGCTTCGGATGAGGAACACATTCTCTGTCTTTTAGTGCTACGTTGTGAACTGTCGAGCGTCTTCCTCTTCATTGTTCTCTTCTCTGGGATGTCCTTGACTACTGCGCTCTTTGTCATTGCTGTCGTTGTCATGGGACTACTAGTCTCTGCACGGGCAACCAGATCCGAGTTCACGTCAACATTATTTATTCTAAAATCAATAATTAGTTTATATGATTATATATATAATTTAAGTAAATAATATTTGTTTAAAGTAAAATTGTTTACAATTGTTTCGTTAACCATGCTCAGTTTGATATAGAAGACTTATTAAAATGAATAATTATATTGTAAAGAATGGGACATGCACATCTCTATTATAAGAATATGCAAGATATTCAACGTGTAATTCTCAACATTGTTCATTGATATACTAGTATAAAGATAAGTAAGCAATGTTATACTTTGCCATACCTGATTTGTTCAGCTGGTGTGTTCACATTTGCGCCTTCCTCTATTATTGATTCACACATCTCATTACGTCCCTCTGTCTCATTATCAGAATCTGAATCGTTACGTGCGCCGTTCTCTTTGTTGCTGTGGATACCAACAAAGTGGTATAACTTGCCGCTACTGTCCTCAAACTGGTGCGGAGTTGTGTCCCCTAGTTTACAACCCACTGGCTTAAAGACGTTTTTATCCATCAGAGTTTGGCAAAGCTAGTTAAAAGAAATATAGTGATATCTATAACAAATGCTTAAATATCAAATGTGGATTCATTTTTCTACGTTTAGATAAAATAAGATTCAAACAATATCTCAATTTTAAGTGTAGTGCAGGACAAATATCAAAATCGCATTCAAACCCGATATAAATTGTACTGTTTAAAATGCGGCCACTAAAATGAATATAAGTGTACGATTCTTTAGCGTTCACTACCCAATATCATAAAATAAAATCAAAATATACATAAAATTCATAAAAATTTAAGTTTCATTACCTTCACTGCCTTTTCCCTGGACAGATTGCAGAATGTGTCTTGGTCACTGAGTAGATAGTGTAACACGACGTCTACCGCGTCCGTGCCGGTGAAACAATCATCATAATTCCGCAGCTTTGATCGCCTCTTCTTCACATCTACACGCTCCTTCAGATGCTCGATTACCTCATTCCAGATCTGTGTCGCTCGGAATGGACCTGAGTGGAGCAAAACCAGCAACATGTATAAAGAAATGTATGGAATCTTTGCATAGTGTAAGGCGCAGATTATACAGCATTTTCAATGAGCACAAATTTTATTTTGTCAGAAACATTTCACTACCTCCATAATTGGAGCGCACGCATTGCCCATCTAAAAATTCACATTTTGTCCTTTACAAAATTGCGTTTCTTATACTGTCTTTATAAAACAATCCCTTGTTATCAATCCATCTGACCAGTACTCACTTTTGTGTGGATACATTTTGAATAAGATCGCAACTGAAACTGACCACTGGACCTATATACTGGACATTAACCAAAGTACATACACCATCTAATATAAATCGTCATAAACCATTGTTTTGTTGATCTGCAGTGATTGGTCCAACAATACAACACACTTTTCGGTGAGAGCAGCCCCAGGGGACATTATATAGACAGATGTGTTATATGTAACTGACAGACATATTGATAAGTTAATCCTTTATACTCCCACCCACGGGCAATGTATTATCTTTATGGTTCATTTTTATGTACTTATAATGAGTATAACACATGTTTATGGTGTGTCCATTTTAGACACCACCCATTCAGACTCATAATTATGAGATTGAACAATTCAATTTTCTTGTTAGGTATTTATTACTGTTGTAGTTAATGTGATTTACCCTGATGCGAAATGCTTGACTTAAATAGATTTGAATAGATTGTTAAGATTGACCATAGAACTGTGTACACATTGAATAGACCAAGGAATTATACAGAGCAAGTCGTTGGATTCGCAAATCATCTCAGTTACATGACCTTATTTTGTATACAATAAAAATCGATGTATTTCAGACATGCAGTTCCTCAGGTTCGGGTATCCTTGTTGCATCCTTTAAACTGGATATGGCATTTGTGTAAATTTCATTAATTTTTAATTTGCCGTTATTTTGAAGTTTTGAATAAAAGAAAACGAACAAACACAAATGATTACCTTCCAATCAAATGGAACATTTCGATCTAACACTAATGAAGACAAAACTTGATAAAATGAACATTTTATAGTTACTGTTACTTACCGGCGATAAGCTTAGATTGTCTGAGAGGAACGGATCTTTGAAATCTTGGGCTAAGTGGTGCGTCGTCCTCCAAAGCTGCCATCTTCTTTTCATATTTGGTGCTGAACCACAAGGAATCGTTGCTTCCGCTGTAAATATTTAAAATACTCAGAATAAAATACTTGATCGGCTATTCTCCTAATAGAGAAGACAGTGTTTGCGTAAGTAAGTAAAATATATAATTTGTAAGCAACCCGACTTTATTATTAAACAAAAATATCTCTACTCATAAAATTAAAAACAACATATTAATTATCTGATATTTTGCATAGCAAATGAGCTGATCAAAAATGTATTCAAAATAAAAGAATATTTAAATGATTTTTTTTTCTGCCGCCATCTTACATTTTACAGCATACAGGCTTTCTAGATAAGCGATAAGGAGAACCTGACATAGATTTAAATATATCTACATGACTCAAACATCACTTACCTTTTGCACAATTTCTGCGGAGGAGTTAATCCGAATGAGGCAAATAAGGATTTAATTGATTTCAGTTGCGATTTTGCAGGACTGCCGAATGAATACAAGGATGAATTCAGTTGATCCTTAAATGCAAACGAGTGTTCTTTCTTCTTATCCATATTAAGTATATGCTACAATTACTTATAAAAAGTTATATCCAAACGATGTTAGCTCTGTAACATATCAAACAAAAATGGTGATTTTTATTTTGCTTTGCCAATATTATTGAAATGTAATAGAACATCCAGTTTGTTTGCACTCTCTAGTGATTGTGCTTGAGTTCAGTTTGCAAAACTATTTTTATAGCAATCAGTAGAATTTATCACACCTAAACTTGATCGATCATGCAAATAATGATCAATGATAATCAAACTGTTAATTAAGATTCAAACGGTACCGCTCCTTCGATGTATATAACAATTACCGCTAATTACCTATCTGGGATTGATAGCTGTCTAGTCAATTGTCCGTCTACTTTCCGGTTTCTGTATAATAAGACAGAGATATAAATGAAACAATTTTACAGTCAATTTAATTAAAATAATACAATGTAAGTTATAACTTTCCATCATGTTCTACAGTAATTACATCTTTAAAACGTAATTGTCTGTTGAAGACTATTATTTTTAGCTATATACAGTTTATGTGTTGTATTACATTATTTGTAATTGTGTTTTTCCTATGAAAAAAAATAACGGGAAAATTATATTTTGCGATATTTATTCTTTATTTAAATCTCATCCATGTACGTAAACATATCATATGAATAAAACATGATTTAATATTCATTCATCAAAGACTTATAAAAGACTATCCATGCATAACATTATATACAGGTACTTAAGCTGGATAACAGGGTCTTATACAATTTCAGGAATTGAACTGAATAAATATCTTATATAATGCTAGAAAGAAAAGAGGGGATGTAATGTGGACAATAGTATAAAAGTTGACGATGGATCTCAGGACAGCAGTGACAATGTCGGCATCGGCTATTTGATTACGGTGATGTTAATTGTCCAATCACTTATATTGAGTGAGCGATTAACATCAGACGAGCGTTTCCTTATCTTAAACGATCTTTGTCTTGTCGATTGTCGAGCAGCTTTCCGCCTTAATTAAACAATTTTATGGTCTGATTAAATTAACTTTCATATTGTTTGTAGTTTTGTTTGTAACAGACCATATACTTGTACTTGATACAGATTACACTCCTTCTGCTTCACTATTCGAATACGAATACGAATATTCGCTATTCAATGAACACGACTGGGTGATGTTTCCTGAATGGGTCAATTTCAAATGGCATTTTTCTATTTAAAACTTTTAACAACCAATCCTTCTGATGTAAGAGATTCACTCACTCAAACTCGTTTTTTATTAAAGGGATTTGTTTATTTGGCAACTAAACTGAAACTTTATTCCTTATCATATGAAATATATATAATCTGACTATCATTTCAAAACCTTTATATACAATGGTAAAATCAGAATAGCCATCAATAGTTTCCACTCATAGTCAAAACTTATATTTCTCTTAATAACCATCTTCAAATACGGAATTGATTATTGATTGACTGAATATTTAGCTCATTTTTATGCCATCGAGGGCTAACAGACGATCAGTTAACCTAACCACTGTTTCCTGGGATATACCATTACTCGAGCACACCCCGTCTCCGCATGTAACTGATACCTTTCACACTTGAATCAGTGGTGAGAGACGAATGATAATGGGACACAATGTCGTATATCAATCATCACGGAGACTGTTGCCGGATGGGGGATTAGAACTCATGACACTTGGATTAATAGTCAGACGCGTAATCGACTGAGTTCATCGGGCCCTGCTACAGAATTGAAGATAAACGTCAAACTGTCAATTTCCAAGACGGTGTGAGTTTTTGTTTAAATAAAAAAACATTTGTTTATTCGGGATCTAAACTGGATCTTTATTCAATATCATATCAAATATGTCTTATCATTTAAAAAAACAAACCTTTTAATACAATAGAGCAATTGGCATCAATTGCTCAATTGCTATATTGTATAAGTTCATCAATTGTGTCAATACCTGGGCACCATCATTTAAAAAAATAAAGACATGTTACTACTGAACACAGACTACATGCTGAACGTAATGTCACCATCATATAGACATGTTACTACTGTACACGAACTACATGGTGATCGTAATGTCAAAATCATATAGACATGTCACCACCATACAGGCATGTTACCACCACACACGGATGTGTATTGCGGTAACATGTCTATATGATGGCGAAATTACGTTCAACATGTATAACGTGTATTGTTGTAACATGTCTATATGATGGTGACATTACGTTCAACATGTATAACGTGTATTGTGGTAACATGTCTATATGATATACGGACAAAATGTTGAACGTAATGTCGCCATCATATAGACATGTTAACACAATACACGGGCTACATTTTGAACGTAATGTCACCATCATATAGACATGTTACCACAATACACGGGCTACATGCTGAACGTAATGTCACCATCATATAGAAATGTTACTACTCTACACGAACTACATGGTGATCGTAATGTCAAAATCATATAGACATGTCACCACCATACAGGCATGTTACCACCACACACGGACTACATGTTGCTGTTAATGTCACTATCATATAGACATTTTGTCCACATAAACGTAATGTCACAATCATATAGTCATGTTAACATCATACACGGACTATATGTTGCTGTTAATGACACCTTCATATAGGCGTGTTGCCACCATACACGAACTACATGGTGAACGTAATGTCACCATTATAATAGGCGTGTAACCTACACATACGGACTACAAGGTGGACGTAATATGACCATCATATAGACATGTTACCAATATATAGACATGTTACAACCATACACGGAAAACATCGTGATTGTAATGTCTCCATCATATAGGGGTTTTATCACCAAACACGGACAACAAGGTGAACGTAATATCCGCATCATATAAACATGTAACCACCATACACGGAATACATATTGCAGTTAATGTCACAATCATATAGATATGTTACCGCCATACACGGAACACATGTTGATCGTAATACCACCATCATGTAGGCATGTTACCACCCAACACGGACTTCATGGTGAACACAATGATACCAATATAACGACATGTTACCACCACACACGGAATACAAGGTGAACGTAATATCCCAATCATATAAACATGTTACCATCACACACGGACTATATGTTACAGTTAATGTCACCATCATATAGGCGTGTTACCACCACACAAGGACTACAAGGTAAAAGTAATATCCTCATCATATAAACAAGTTACCACCACTCACTGACAACACGTTACCACCACACAAGGACGACATAGTGATTGTAATGTCATCATCATATATGAGTGTAACCACAATATAAATGTAGCCCGTGTATTGTGGTAACATGTCAGTATGATGGCGACATTACGTTCAACAAGTAGCCCGTGTATTGTTACCACAATACACGTTATACATGTTGAACGTAATGTCGCCATCATATAGACATATTACCACAATACACGGGCTACATGTTGAAGGTAATGTCGCCATCATGTAGACGTGTTACCACAATATACGGGCTACATGTTGAACGTAATTTCGCCATCATGTAGACGTGTTACCACAATATACGGGCTACATGTTGAACGTATTGTCGCCATCATGTAGACGTGTTACCACAATACACGGGCTACATGTTGAACGTAATGTCACCATCATGTAGACATGTTACTACAATACACGTGCTACACGTTGAACGTTTTGTCACCATCATACAGACATGTTACCACAATACACAGGCTACACGTTGAACGTAATGTCACAATCATACAGACATGTAACCACAATACACGGGCTACACGTTGAACGTAATGTCACAACCATACAGACATGTAACCACAATACACGGGCTACAAGTTGAACATAATGTCACAATCCAACAGACATGTTACCACAATACACGGGCTACATGTTGAATGTAATGTCACAATCATATCGACATGTAAGCACAATACACGGGCTAGATGTTGATCGTATTGTCACCATCATATAAACATGTTACCACAATACAAGTGCTACATTTTGAACGTTATGTCGCCATCACATAGACATGTTACCACAATACACGGGCTACATGTTGAAGGTAAAGTTATCATCATATAGACATGTTACCACAATACACTGGCTACATGCTGAACGTAATGTCGCCATCATATAGACATGTTACCACAAAACACGTGCTATATGTTGAACGTAATGTCACCATCATATAGACATGTTACCACAATACAAGGGCTACATGCTGAACGTAATGTCGCCATCATATAGACATGTTACCACAATACACGTGCTATATGTTGAACGTAATGTCACCATCATATAGACATGTTACCACAATACACGGGCTACATGTTGAACGCGATGCCACAATCATACATACATGTAAGCACAATAAAAGGGCTACATGTTGATTGTGATGTCGATATCATATAGACATGTTACCACAATACAAGGGCTACATGTTGAACGTAATGTCGCCATCATAGAGACATGTTACCACAATACAAGGGCTACATGTTGAACGTAATGTTGCCATCATACAGACATGTTACCACAATAAACGGGCTACATGTTGATTGTGATGTCGATATCATATAGACATGGTACCACAATAAAAGGGCTACATGTTGATCGTAATGTCACCATCCTATAGACATGTTACAACAATACAAGGGCTACATGTTGAACGTAATGTCGCCATCATACAGACATGTTACCACAATACAAGGGCTACATGTTGAACGTAATGTCGCCATCATACTGACATGTTACCACAATAAACGGGCTACATGTTGATCGTAATGTCACCATCATATAGACATGTTACCACAATACACGGGCTACATGTTGAACGTAATGTCACCATCATACAGACATGTTACCACAATACACGGGCTACATGTTGAACGTAATGTCACTATTATACAGACATGTTACCACAATACACGGGCTACATGTTGAACGTAATGTCACCATTATATAGACATGTTACCACAATACACGAGCTACATGTTGATCGTATTGTCGCCATCATACAGACATGTAACCACAATACACGGCTACATGTTGAACATAATGTCGCCATCATATAGACATGTTACCACAATACACGGGCTACATGTTGAACTTTATGTTGCCATGACATAGACATGTTACCACAATACACGGGCTACATGTTGAACGTAATGTCACCATCATATATTCATGTTACCACAATACACGGTTACATGTTTAACGTAATGTCACCATCATATAGACATGTTACTACAATACACGGGCTACGTGTTGATCGTAATGTTGCCATCATATAGACATGTTAACACAATACACGGGCTACGTGTTGAACGTAATGTCGCCATCATATAGACATGTTACCACAATACACAGCTACATGTTGATCGTATTGTCGCCATCATACAGACATGTAACCACAATACACTGCTACATGTTGAACATAATGTCGCCATATATAGACATGTTACCACAATACACGGGCTACATGTTGAACTTTATTTTGCCATGACATAGACATGGTACCACAATACACGGGTTACATGTTGAACGTAATGTCACCATCATATATTCATGTTACCTCAATACACGGCTACATGTTTAACGTAATGTCACCATCATATAGACATGTTACTACAATACACGGGCTACGTGTTGGTCGTAATGTTGCCATCATATAGACATGTTACCACAATACACGGGCTACGTGTTGAACGTAATGTCGCCATCATATAGACATGTTACCACAATACACGGGCTACGTGTTGATCGTAACGTCACCATCATATAGACATGTTACTACTATACACGGGCTACGTGTTGATCGTAATGTCGCCATAATAAAGACATGTCACCACAATACACGGGCTACGTGTTGATCGTAATGTTACCATCATAGAGACGTCTTACCACAATACACGAGCTACATGCTAAACGTAATGTCGCCAGCATATAGACGTGTTACCACAATACACGGGCTACAGGTTGAACGTAATATCACCATCATATAGATTTGTAACCACAAAACACGGGCTACATGTTGAACGTAATGTCCCATTCATACAGACTTGTTACCACAATACACGTGCTTCATGTTGAACGTAATTTCGCCATCATATAGACATGTTACCACAATACATGGGCTACATGTTGAACGTAATATCCCAATCACACAGACATGTTACCACAATACACAACCTACATGGTGAACGAAATGTCACAATCATACAGACATGTTACCACAATACACGGGCTACATGCTGAACGTTATGTCGCCATCATATAGACTTGTTACCACAATACACGCGCTATATGTTGATCGTAATGTCGCCATCATATAGACGTGTTACCACAATACACGGGCTACAGGTTGAACGTTATATCACCATCATATAGACGTGTTACCACAATACACCGGCTACATGTTGAACGTAATGTCCCAATCATACAGACATGTTACCACTATACACGGGTTACATGTTGAACGAAATGTCACAATCATACAGACATGTTACCACAATACATGGGCTTCATGTTGAACGTAAAGTCGCAATAATATAGACATGTTACCACAATACACGGGCTACAAGTTGAACATAATGTTGTCATGACATAGACATGTTACCGCAATACACTAGTACATGTTGAACGTAATGTCGCCATCATATAGACATGTTACCACAATACACGGGCTGCATGTTGATCGTAATGTCACCATCATATAGACATGTTACTACAATACACGGGCTACATGTTGAACGTAATGTCACCATCATATAGACATGTTGCCACAATACACGGGCTACATGTTGAACGTAATGTCACCATCACATAGACATGTTACCACAATACATGGGCTACATGTTGAACGTTATGTCACCATCATTTAGACATGTTACCATTATACACGTTATACATGTTGAATGTAATGTCGCCATCATATAGACATGTTACCACAATACACGTGCTACATGTTGAACGTAATGTCACAATCTCATAGACATGTTACCACAATACACGGGCTACATGTTGAACGTAATGTCGCCATCATATAGACATGTTACCACAATACACGGGCTACATGTTGATCGTAATGTCGCCATCATATAGACATGTTACCACAATACACGGGCTACATGTTGAACGTAATGTCGCCATCATATAGACATATTACCACAATACACGGGCTACATGTTGAACGTAATGTCGCCATCATATAGACATGTTACCACAATACATGAGCTACATGTTTAACGTAATGTCACAATCTGACAAAAATGTAAGCACAATTCCCGGGCTACATGTTGATCGTGATGTCGCCATCATACAGACATGTTACTACAATACACGGGCAGCATGTTGAGCGTAATTTAACCATCATTAAACAATTCACCATCACCACCGTACATGTTAATCGAAATGTTATCATCATATACGAACTATAATGTGTTGATCATGAAGCGATTGATCTCAAATCCAAACAAATATCTATTGAAATAAATAAGGAAACAACACATAACAAATTATTTGTATATATATATGTATATATATTATGTAAGTTACAAGTCATTTGAAATACATAAACAGTATACAATGATAGAGTATTTACAGTTATTGCACTATTCATAACAAATTGCTTGAAGGAACTATCTGTGAAAGAAGAAATAAATATAAAACCGAGAATGAACAAATAAAACTTCTCAACGAAGTGCACTTTTTGTTGATAGCACTTGCATTACCATGTAAACCATATACACAAGTTCTACAATGTATTGTTCAATGTTTGTTTTAAAGTTTAACATCTTTATTCAATAAACAATAACATAATATAACAAGGTGCTGGAAAATAATGTAAGTAAATATAAACATTTCTGGAAGTTATAGTTATGTAGCCAGCTGTCGTTTCAGTCGTACACTGTCAATTAGATTGTATTAAGCACTAGATCTATCCACAGATATTCCTACAAACATAGCACCATTAAATTTTCTGATATATTCTAAACCTAATTCACTACACCATTCCGATGAAATGTTTAGCGTATATATGCGGGTGATATTTCCTGAACTGCCGCAAACTCTGCTTCTTGTCTTTCAGTGACATATTTGAGTTGTCTATGATTGAGTTCATCATTTGGACGAGTCCATTGTTGGTACATTCCTCAGTCTGCCGCTGGTACTCTATGGATGTCAACTGACTACAAAATGTGGTTTCTGAAATAAAAGGAAAATAATAATGAATTATTTCAGTTCAATATATTTAAATATTTATGACACTTACGAACAATCAGTTTTGATTTGATTCAATTAAATTTTGTTGTACTTCAAATTTTATTATTCGAAAATTAAATAATATTTTTTTATTTCTCTTACAGCAATGGAACAATGAAATATTGTATTTAAACTTCTGTCTTACAACAGAGAAGAAAACAAATAATACAATTTACCTTTAACAACTGACACAACACCATCTCGGATCTCGCGTATCCTTTTGTCAACCTTCTCCCGGAACTCCGCTGGAATGGTAAATATCTGTTCCACATGCTGCATCAGAAATGTGACAAGTACAGAGGAGACATTCCACGTCATTCCCTTATGTTTCACAATACAGTCAGTGAAGTTAGTCAGCACCATAGATACATTGTCATACTGAAATAAAGATTAAAAACAGCAATGAATAACACACTATTTTCATGACAAAACTGTTATTAAATGAACTAGTCGAATATGAAGTAACACAAACATGTATATTTCCATCACTAAGTGTAAATACATTTTATCCTGTATCGAGTAACATTTGTTTATAGATAAATGTTTAATTTTTAATGTATTGATTTAATGTGAGAGTTGTTTTATTTACCTGTTCATGAAGTTGAAGCTCAGTGTCGTCTGCTGCTGCCGCCATAAACTTCAGCAAGCGTCTGAGCTCTTCTTGTATTCGTGCTGGCAGCAAGATCATGTTGAGTTGCATCGCGTGAAGGGATTTGTCCTCGTGACCAGAAATCACGTGTTTCATGATGGCTGAGTTTATATCCAAGAACCTTTCAGGGAAGAGAGAGTCCATCCTCATAATATAGTGTTCACATATCATGTTGTAAGCTTGTAGTTTGGTGACTGCATCACTGGACTTTGTGAAGTCTGTATCAAACTTGGAAACACCACGTGGTATATGTGCTATACATTCTAATGCCACTCTCATGAAGGGATCACTGTGTGATGCACTACTGGTTGTACATGTAAAGTTCCAATGTTTGGCAGCCATGTCTGACACTACACCACTGTGGTGATATGGTTTAATGACCTTCTTACAGTGTTTCTCTTTTTCCGTCTCTTCTGTTAAAACACCATCCAAGAAAGACAGTTCCACAATAGTCAACAGGTCACAGAGTGCCACTTCTTTCCATATTTCCTGTATGCCTGAAAGATTAAGCGAAAATTTAGAACATAGCGAGTGATTTACCTCAGATGCGTGTAACAAGCTATACAAATTAGGGGCAAAGATTACCAAAGGTTGCACGTGTAGCAGATGAAGTTGCCCGTTACAGACAAGCATATATTGCATGTATTAATATATAACTGTTTATGTTACAAAAAAAGTGTTATTTATTAAATAAATATATCGATTTATAAAATTGAATGTGCGAAAAACTGTT
Organism: Panopea generosa; assembly: GCA_029582155.1. NCBI lineage: Eukaryota > Metazoa > Mollusca > Bivalvia > Adapedonta > Hiatellidae > Panopea > Panopea generosa. The sequence continues at coordinate 90,631,135 of CM055895.1, forward strand.
TTTTTTATTTCAAAAATCCTGAAAATGATGTACTTACTATGATTTGACAAAGGTGCTTTGTTGATTGCTTCGGATGAGGAACACATTCTCTGTCTTTTAGTGCTACGTTGTGAACTGTCGAGCGTCTTCCTCTTCATTGTTCTCTTCTCTGGGATGTCCTTGACTACTGCGCTCTTTGTCATTGCTGTCGTTGTCATGGGACTACTAGTCTCTGCACGGGCAACCAGATCCGAGTTCACGTCAACATTATTTATTCTAAAATCAATAATTAGTTTATATGATTATATATATAATTTAAGTAAATAATATTTGTTTAAAGTAAAATTGTTTACAATTGTTTCGTTAACCATGCTCAGTTTGATATAGAAGACTTATTAAAATGAATAATTATATTGTAAAGAATGGGACATGCACATCTCTATTATAAGAATATGCAAGATATTCAACGTGTAATTCTCAACATTGTTCATGATATACTAGTATAAAGATAAGTAAGCAATGTTATACTTTGCCATACCTGATTTGTTCAGCTGGTGTGTTCACATTTGCGCCTTCCTCTATTATTGATTCACACATCTCATTACGTCCCTCTGTCTCATTATCAGAATCTGAATCGTTACGTGCGCCGTTCTCTTTGTTGCTGTGGATACCAACAAAGTGGTATAACTTGCCGCTACTGTCCTCAAACTGGTGCGGAGTTGTGTCCCCTAGTTTACAACCCACTGGCTTAAAGACGTTTTTATCCATCAGAGTTTGGCAAAGCTAGAAATATAGTGATATCTATAACAAATGCTTAAATATCAAATGTGGATTCATTTTTCTACGTTTAGATAAAATAAGATTCAAACAATATCTCAATTTTAACTTCAGTGCAGGACAAATATCAAAATCGCATTCAAACCCGATATAAATTGTACTGTTTAAAATGCGGCCACTAAAATGAATATAAGTGTACGATTCTTTAGCGTTCACTACCCAATATCATAAAATAAAATCAAAATATACATAAAATTCATGAAAATTTAAGTTTCATTACCTTCACTGCCTTTTCCCTGGACAGATTGCAGAATGTGTCTTGGTCACTGAGTAGATAGTGTAACACGACGTCTACCGCGTCCGTGCCGGTGAAACAATCATCATAATTCCGCAGCTTTGATCGCCTCTTCTTCACATCTACACGCTCCTTCAGATGCTCGATTACCTCATTCCAGATCTGTGTCGCTCGGAATGGACCTGAGTGGAGCAAAACCAGCAACATGTATAAAGAAATGTATGGAATCTTTGCATAGTGTAAGGCGCAGATTATACAGCATTTTCAATGAGCACAAATTTTATTTTGTCAGAAACATTTCACTACCTCCATAATTGGAGCGCACGCATTGCCCATCTAAAAATTCACATTTTGTCCTTCACAAAATTGCGTTTCTTATACTGTCTTTATAAAACAATCCCTTGTTATCAATCCATCTGACCAGTACTCACTTTTGTGTGGATACATTTTGAATAAGATCCCAACTGAAACTGACCACTGGACCTTTATACTGGACATTAACCAAAGTACATACACCATCTAATATAAATCATCATAAACCATTGTTTTGTTGATCTGCAGTGATTGGTCCAACAATACAACACACTTTTCGGTGAGAGCAGCCCCAGGGGACATTATATTCGGATGTGCGTCACGCTGTTTTGACAGATGTGTTATATGTAACTGACAGACATATTGATAAGTTAATCCTTTATACTCCCACCCACGGGCAATGTATCATCTTTATGGCCCATTTTTATGTACTTATAATGAGTATAACACATGTTTATGGTGTGTCAATTTTAGACACCACCCATTCAGACTCATAATTATGAGCATGAACAATTTAATTTTCTTGTCAGGTATTTATTACTGTTGTAGTTAATGTGATTTACCCTGATGCGAAATGCTTGACTTAAATAGATTTGAATAGATTGTTAAGATTGACCATAGAATTGTGTACACATTGAATGGGCCAAGGAATTATACAGAGCAAGTCGTTGGATTCGCAAATCATCTCAGTTACATGACCTTATTTTGTATACAATAAAAATCGATGTATTTCAGACATGCAGTTCCTCAGGTTCGGGTATCCTTGTTGCATCCTTTAAATTGGATATGGTATTTGTGTAAATTTCATTATTTTAATTTGCCGTTATTTTGAAGTTTTGAATAAAAGAAAACGAACAAACACAAATGATTACCTTCCAATCAAATGGAACATTTCGATCTAACACTAATGAAGACAAAACTTGATAAAATGAACATTTTATAGTTACTGTTACTTACCGGCGATAAGCTTAGATTGTCTGAGAGGAACGGATCTTTGAAATCTTGGGCTAAGTGGTGCGTCGTCCTCCAAAGCTGCCATCTTCTTTTCATATTTGGTGCTGAACCACAAGGAATCGTTGCTTCCGCTGTAAATATTTAAAATACCCAGAATAAAATACTTGATCGGCTATTCTCCTAATAGAGAAGACAGTGTTTGCGTAAGTAAGTAAAATATATAATTTGTAAGCAACCCGACTTTATTATTAAACAAAAATATCTCTTCTCATAAAATTAAAAACAACATATTAATTATCTGATATTTTGCATAGCAAATGAGCTGATCAAAAATGTATTCAAAATAAAAGAATATTTAAATGATTTTTTTTTCTGCCGCCATCTGACATTTTACAGCATACAGGCTTTCTAGACAAGCGATAAGGAGAACCTGACATAGATTTAAATATATCTACATGACTCAAACATCACTTACCTTTTGCACAATTTCTGCGGAGGAGTTAATCCGAATGAGGCAAATAAGGATTTAATTGATTTCAGTTGCGATTTTGCAGGACTGCCGAATGAATACAAGGATGAATTCAGTTGATCCTTAAATGCAAACGAGTGTTCTTTCTTCTTATCCATATTAAGTATATGCTACAATTACTTATAAAAAGTTATATCCAAACGATGTTAGCACTGTAACATATCAAACAAATATGGTGATTTTTATTTTGCTTTGGCAATATTATTGAAATGTAATAGAACATCCAGTTTGTTTGCACTCTCTAGTGATTGTGCTTGAGTTCAGTTTGCCAAACTGTTTTATAGCAATCAGTAGAATTTATCACACCTAAGCTTGATCGATCATGCAAATAATGATCAATGATAATCAAACTGTTAATTAAAATTCAAAAGGTACCGCTCCCTTGAATGTATATAGCAATTATCACTAATTAACTATCTGGGATTGATAGCTGTCTAGTCAATTGTCCGATTACTTTCCGGTTTCTGTATAATTAGACATATATATAATTGAAACAATTTTACAGGCAATAAAATAAAAATAAAACAAATTAGTTTAAGTTTGTATTATTGTTTTACATTAATTACATCTTTAAAACGTATTTGTCTTCCGAAAATTCGAGTGTACCTCAAAATCCCCATGGTCAAAATCCCCATGGCTCAAAAATGACATGGTAGTCAAAATTCACTTGAAAGAATTAACAAGGAGGTCAAAATCCCCTTGATGGGTAGTCAAAATAACTCAACAAAATATGTACTGACCAAACTTATCATGGGCCTACTACAGCTTAATTTCTTTTATTATAGGACTAGTTTACTCCAATGAAATAAAACTTTATTAAATTTTATTTAAGGGGAAAACTCAGTTGGACAAAGTCAAATTTTTATCATGTCCTCAGAAACAAGTTTACATTCATATATATTCATGTTTTGAATAGCATTTGCATGAAACAGTTTTATCAAACAAGATTTGGTGTGTGGCTGGGTACTATTATATTATATTCATGTCATCTAAAGCATAAATAAGAAAATATAGGATTTTGATCGTACTGAATTACTTTATATTTCTGAAAACAAATGTGTGTTTGGTATAAATGAAATATTTCAAGAAGTTACTATTAAGTTTTTTAAAGGAACTCAATATATTTTATTAAAACCATAAGCGCATCTGTAGCTATATGTAGTTTATTTGTTGTATTACAGAATTTACGAGGTGTGTCCAAAACGTTCGTGGACACATTTGTTTAAAAACAAACAAACACAGCTTTTAGGATGATAATACATTCCCGTAACAGGACACCTTTTCTCGTCAAATGCGCAATAATTTATCAATTTATGATAACAATGAAGGATCTTGTGCATAATTACAATATTTTACATTCAATAACATTATATACGTATACTTAAGCTGGCTGACGGGGTCTTATCATATTCATGAATTGAACTGAATGGAATATCTAAGATAATGCTAAAAAGAAAAAGAGGGGATGTGATGTGGAAAATAGTATAAAAGTTGACGATGGAACTCAGGACAGCAGTGACAATGTCGGCATAATTAACTCGGCTCTTTGATTACGGTGATGTTAATTGGCCAATCACTTATATTGAGTGAGCGATTAACATCAGACGAGCGTTTCCTTATCTTAAACGATCTCTGTCTCGTCGATTGTCGAGCAGCTTTCCGCCTTAATTTAACAATTTTATGGTCTAATTAAATTAACTTTCATATTGTTTGTAGTTTTGTCTGTAACAGACCGTATACTTGTACTTGGTACAGATTACACGCCTTCTGCTTCACTATTCAATGAACACGACTGGGCGATGTTTCCTCAATGGGTCAAATCTCAAAAGGCATTTTTTTCTGTTTAAAACATTAAAAACTAATCCTTTCTTATGTTAGAGATTCACTCGCTCGAATACGTTTTTTTTTTTTGTTCGGGGTTTAAACTGGAACTTTTTTCCACATCATATCAAATATGTATAACCGGTTTATCATTTCTTTTACAATGGCACAATTCGAATAGCCATTAATAGTTTGTATTCCTAATCAAGGCTTGTATTTCTTTTTACATAATGCGTCCTATATCTTTAAGGTCTTTGTTGTATACTGGTGATATCAATTCACTTGTCTTTAAATTTAATGTGTATTGTGTTTCTATTCACTGTTGGGGGCATCATGGTAGATTTACATTGTATAAATGACTTCTCTTGTTAAATAAATATATATTCAATTCTTATTTATAATTAATAAACAACATATTTATCTATATATTTAATTGGTTAATAGATATTATTTAATGAAAATGTTATTCCTTTGAAACATTGGTTGTTGCCATGTGGGAATGTACATTAGCACTGTTTATAGGTAAGTAAATAGTTTATTATAGTGGCAATACAATAAACTATGTAATTACAAAATAATAAATATTCTAAGAGAACCCGGCCAAATGGACCTGTAAGTCATTGCAGATAGAAGTTATAGTCAATTCCGCATGATAATAAGCTCTAAAACATAAACTGAACTATCAAAAGCACAACTGCAAATAAAGGTGATTAACTAGTAGTGTAACACTTTATATGCAGTGACTCCAGTTATCTCCCTTGCATAACGATAGCTTTTTGCGCTCAATAAATTAGAGTTGTGTAAGTTGGTTGGTTGTTTTTTTAAATGCTTAAAATGATCATGTGTTTTTCTACAGATGAGAAGTATGGATAATGGTCATGATTTGTGTCAAGTTTGGGTAAACTGAGTGCTGTTGGATGAAATGTTTAAAGATGCGTAGTGATACACTGCCACAAAAGGACAGAATTGTCAAACATTGAGAGGTGTCGAAATTATTTTAAAAATCTGGCCAATCTCATGTTTTATCTGCGTTTTTGGAGCAACAGATTACATACTATCTACGGAGTGCACAGTACTATAGATTTTTGATGGGGTCTATCACAATGTTCAACATATTTCAGGTCATATTATGGCATATCCAGTTTTACTGGTGAAGGAAGACCTCAGAATGAATCTGAGTAAAACCACCGTCCTTTTGCAAGAAACTGGTAGCCTAAATTTCCCACATAAAGTTTTTGGAGTGAGTGGATTTGAATTCTACGACCTTAGCGGCGAGAGTGTACAAAAGATATACAACGGATGTTATTGATTATGTGTATATTACAGCAGCAGCAGCAACAGCAGCAACAACAACAAGATAAGCAGCAGCAGCAACAACAACAAGAGAAGAAACAGCAGCAGCAACAAAAACAATATCAACAACAACAAGAGAAGCAGCAGCAGCAGTATTTACAAAAGCAATAGCAACATCATCAACAACAACAACAACAGCAGCAGCAGCATAAAAAGCAATAGCAACAATTTTTGTGTTTCTCATAATCGAGATATACCACAGAGCGTGGGGTTAACATATTCTAGTTCCATTTAATAAGCACGGATTACTAGTACTGATAAAACGCGGGAATATATATGAAATTTTTCATCATTATTTATGTGTAAAAGTTATTGAAATTTTGATAACATAGTGACTGATAAGTCTTACTAGGCTGGGTATTTCTTTGTATGTACTAACGCTTTTGCAAATGTAATTTTAAAATGTATTGTACCTGTCACTTTAATAAATAAAATATTTATATATATATATATAGAGAGAGAGAGAGAGAGAGAGAGAGAGAGAGAGAGAGAGAGAGAGAGAGCATGCGCAGCGAACTTAGTATAGTTAATAAAACATGTATAGCATAAAACAACAACAACAACAACAACAACAACAACAAAAGGAATATATTCATCATTTAAATCTATAGCGAATACATGAATTTGGAAATATTTTACAAAGAACAGCGATATTAAGAAGAAAGAAAGTATGTTGTGTTCAATAATGTGTTAGTTACAATTGTAGTCTAGTTTCAGTATCTTATTTGCGTACCATATGAACATGTTTGTTATTGTTGTATTGTAGCCGTAATCGTTATCGTAGTCGTAGCCACAGTCACATTCAGAGTCATTATCATTATCATTATCATTCCTTATCATTATCATTGTCATTATCATAGGCATTAGCATTAGCATTAGCATTAGCATTAGCAATATCAATATCAATATCGCCATCGCCATCGCCACCGCCATCATCATCATCATAGATCGGTTTCCCCAGTAAAACCAATACCGAATGTTATATACATTCTGTTTATTTTTATAAACAAAACTTTCGTGTACTTTAAGTGTGTACCGATATCACCCCGAGACCTGGTCGTGCGACGTATCGTCTCCGTCATCTATTGTTGTTTTTGTTTACAGAGTAAACTACGACTAAGTCTAAACCAACGAGTACGTCATTCTCAACATTTAAGTGCGAAGTGCGCTATCCTTTCATACCCTTAATTCCCCTTGTCCTCGATCTTTACACGACTTTTGTAGCAAATCCCACTTTTTCGGAAGGATAACAGTTAAACGTTTAAAAATGATTATTGAAAAACGACATTAAACAAACACAGTATTTAAATAGCAAGTGGTCTTAATACACGAAGTCGCCGGCCTGCGCATGTTCTTCTTTTGATACGGGCCTGAAATATTGACAGAATGTATTAGTCGCAGGTAGCCATTTCACTCCTTTCAATTATCAAAATATAGATTTGTACTCGTATATCGTATAGGTGTGTATTGTAGTTATAGTTTAAAGGAATGCCACGTCCTTGTATATGTGGCAGTCACAATATCCACTGTTACCTGCGGTGATCATTGCATATTTATTAAATTAAGAAAAGTAGAAACAACGAAACTACAATGATGAGAAGTCGAAATAACGATGGTGAAAAGTTGAAACTACGACTGTGAAAAGTCGAAACAACGAAACTATGATGTCGAAACGCCAAAACAACAAAACTGCGATGGTGAAATAGTCGAAACTTTTCACCATCGTAGTCTCGACTTTTCGTTGTTTCAACTTCCCACCATCGTAGTTCTTTACTTAAATTAATTAACATGCCTCGCTGGCCCAAGCGGAACACCATACTTTCCAAAGCACAACCCGTACATAACCTATCTTCTATCTGAATTTATTGGCAGAGATATCTAAATAGGCCACGTCTATAAGCTCATGTCCACCAAATGAGAAGCAGTGTCGTACATCAATCATCACGGAGACAGTGGGCGGGCAGGGGTTCGAGCTCGACCCCCTGATAAATGGTCAACAGACGGGCTACCGAATGAGCTAACCGGATCCGGGTACTAATGTAGATTTCGAAAAGCTCTACCATCGAGCACTGGTTGACGAACATTCGTTATGCTTTCACAGAGATAAGATTTTATCGAATTCGATTTGATCTCCGAGTCAAAATTTGGAATAAACATAGATCCCACATTCTAAAAAACAATGGTGATTATATATTTGGCTGTTTATGTTTGTTTGTTTGAGTTTTTGCTTGCATGTATAGCATTATTTTATGTTATCCGAGGCTAACCGACGATTGGTTAACCTGACCACAGTTTCCCGGGATCTTGAATGGTTAACCAGTACTGAGTATACCAATCTCCACAAGTAACTGATAACTTCCCAACATGCGGTGAGATTCAATCTCGTATATTTATCGTAACGGAGAATGTGACCGGACGGGGATTCGAACACGATCCCTGTATTGATAATCAGGCGCTCTCGACTTAACTAATCAGGCCGGACTATTTATGAAATCTTCATTTACTATTTAAACTTATCATGGCCGTCTTGTTTTTGCATGGGAAGTGACAATCATGCACAAAATCTGATATATATATATATATATATATATATATATATATATATATATATATCAAATTATCGTATACATGCATCATTATTCATGATTGTTCTAAAATATTAAAAAAAAAACTTTTTCTTACGAGATATAACTCACGGTGGACACCGTAAATACGAATAAAATAATTTTATTTAAAACAAAATATTATAATTTCTCAAATTTAAGACTGTGTACTGAAGCGTGCTTGTGTACACTATTTACTCTCTCTCTCTCTATGCCCATATAGGCCCGACAAGCATTGCGAATGCTTATTTTGCGGTGTGATACCATAAAAGTTCAAACTATACTTAATCTTTTGCTTACATCATGTAGATGGTACCGCTCAACTGACAAAAGAAAGATAATTAAAATTCTGTTTACTGACCAACTTTTACGATAAACACAAATATTTTTCAAGAGTCCGTGTAAGCCAGTGTTATATACGTATTTATTTATTCTTATCTATTTATTAAACCACCCACACAAAATGTTGGTGCTGGACATATCGGCGATATGATAATCAATTAAAGTCTCAATTACTTATTCATTGATGGTAATGGGACGCTTTTATGCTGCCTGTGTTGTGTATAATGTCCTTATTGACGCCGTTAAAGTAAAATGGTAATACGTGCTAGTTTTCTTTCATTATTCACTTCCCATACATATGTGAGATTGACAAGTTATTGAGCAAGCCCCACGCTAAGCTGTGGAAGTGTATATATTTTGTGTTGTGTGGAAGAACATGTTGGCTGGAAGAGCGCAGATTTCATTCTGGGTGGAAGAGTGTAGAGATCATGTTGGATGAGAGAGTGTAGATGAAAGAGCGTAGACTTCATGCTGGGTGGGAGAGTGCAGAGCTCATGTTGGATGGGAGAGCGTAGATGGAAAAGCGTAAAGTTCATGTTGGATGGGAGCGTGTAGAGATCATGTTGGGTGGGAGAGTGTAGAGATCATGTAAGATGGAAGAGCGTAGAGATCATGTTGGAAGGGAGAGCGTAGATGGAAGAGCGTAGAGTCCATGCTGGATGAAAGAGTGTAGAGATCATGTTGGATGGGAGAGCGTATATTTTATGTTTGGAGCGTAGCTTTCATATTGGGTTGGAGAGCGTAGAGTTCATGTTGGGTGGGAGAGTGTAGAGCTCATGTTGGATGAGAGAGCGTAGAGTTCATGTTGGGTGGGAGAGTGTAGAGATCATGTAAGATGGAAGAGCGTAGATTTCATATTGGGTTGGAGAGCGTAGAGCTCATGTTGGATGAGAGAGCGTAGAGTTCATATTGGGTGGGAGAGCGTAGAGTTCATGTTGGGTGGAAGAGCGTAGAGATCATGTTGGATGGGAGGGCGTAGAGATCAAGTTGGATGGGAGAGCGTAGAGTTCACGTTGGATGGGAGAGCGTAGAGTTCATGTTGGATGGGAGAGCGTAGAGATCAAATTTGGCGGAAGAGCGTAGAGTTCATGCTAGGCGGGAGAGTGTAGAGTTCATGCTGGGTGGGAGAGCATAGAGTTCATGATTGAAGTAACAGTGTAGAGATCTTATTGGACGGGAGAGCGTAGAGACCTAGTTTGGTGAAAAAGCGTAAAGTTTATGCTGGGTGGGAGATTTTAGAGTTCTTGCTGGGTGGGAGGGGAGAGCATAGAGTTCATGCTGGGTGGGTTTAGAGATCATGTTGGATGGAAGAGCGTAGAGGTCATGGTGGTTGAGAGAGGTTAGAGATCATGTTGGATGGGAGATCGTAGAGATCATATTGGAAGGGAGATCGTAGATGGAAAAGCGTTGAGTTCATGCTGGGTGGGAGAGTATAGAGATCATGTTGGATGGAAGAGCGTGTATTTCATGTTTGGTGGGATAGCGTAGAGTTCATGTTGGGTGGAAGAGCGTAGAGTTCATGCTGGGTGGGAGAGTGTAGAGAGCATGTTGGATGGGAGAGCGTATATTTCATGTTGGTAGCGTAGAGTTCATGTTGGGTGGAAGAGCGTAGAGGTCATGGTGGTTGAGAGAGGTTAGAGATCATGATGGATGGGGGAGCGTTGAGATCATATTGGAAGGGAGATCGTAGATGGAAGAGCGTAGAGTTCATGTTGGGTGGAAGAGCGTAAAGTTCATGTTGGGTGGAAGAACGTAGAGTTCATGCTGGTTGGGAGAGTGTAGAGATCATGTTGGAGGGGAGAGCGTATATTTCATGTTTGGTGGGATAGCGTAGAGGTCATGCTGGGTCGGAGAGTATAGAGATCATGTTGGATGGAAGAGCGTATATTTCATGTTTGGTGGGATAGCGTAGAGTTCATGTTGGGTGGAAGAGCGTAGAGTTCATGCTGGGTGGGAGAGTGTAGAGAGCATGTTGGATGGGAGAGTGTATATTTCATGTTGGTAGCGTAGAGTTCATGTTGGGTGGGAGATTGTAGAGTTATTGCTGGGTGGGAGGGGAAAGCATAGAGTTCATGCTGGGTGGGAGAGTGTAGATATCTTGTTGGATGGGAGAGCGTAGAGGTCATGCTGGGTCGGAGAGTGTAGAGATCATGTTTGATGGGAGACCGTATATTTCATATATGGTGGGATAGCGTAGAGTTCATGTTGGGTGGAAGAGCGTAGAGTTCATGCTGGGTGGAAGAGCGTAGAGTTCATGCTGGGTGGAAGAGTGTAGAGAGCATGTTGGATGGGAGACCGTATATTTCATGTTGGGAGCGTAGAGTTCATGTTGGGTGGAATAGCGTAGAGTTCATGCTGGGTGAGAGAGTGTAGAGAGCATGTTGGATTGGAGTGTGTGTAGATGGAAGAGCGTAGAGGTCATGCTGGATGGAAGAATGTAAAGCTCATGTTGGATTGGAGAGCGTAGATGAAAGAGCGTACAGTTCATGCTGGGTGGGAGAGTGTATAGATCATGTTGGATGAGAGAGCGTACATATCATGTTGGAAGGGAGAGTGTAGATGGTAGAGCGTAGAGTTCATGTTATGTTGGGTTGAAGAGCTTAGAGTTCATGTTGGTAGGGAGAGCGTAAATGATAAGCATATTTGATGAGACAGTGTATATGGAAGAGCATAGAGTTCATGTTGGTTGGGAGAGTGTAGAGCTCATGTTGGGTGGGAGAGCGTAAATGATAAGCATATTGGATGAGACAGTGTATATGGAGCATAGAGCTCATGTTGGATGGGAGAGTGTAGAGCTCATGTTGGATGGGAGAGCGTAAATGAAAGAGCGTAGAGTTCATATTGGGTGGGAGAGTGTAGAGATAATGTTGGATTGGAGAGCGTATATTTCATGTTGGATGGGAGAGTGTAGAGATCATGTTGGATGGGAGAGCGTAGAGATCATGTTGGAAGGGAGAGCGTAGATGGAAGAGCGTAGAGTTCATGCTGGTTGGGAGAGTGTAGAGATCATGTTGGATGGGAGAGCGTAGAGATCATGTTGGATGGGAGAGCGTAGAGATCATGTTGAATGGGAGAGCGTAGAGATCATGTTGGATGGGAGAGCGTAGAGATCATGTTGGAAGGGAGAGCGTAGATGGAAGAGCGTAGAGTTCATGCTGGTTGGGAAAGTGTAGAGATCATGTTGGATGGGAGAATGTATCTTTCATGTTTGGAGCGTATATTTCATATTTGGTGGGAGAGTGTAAAGTCCATGCTGGGTAGAAGAGCGTAGAGTTCATGCTGAAAGGGAAAGTGAAGAGATCTTATTGAAATGGAGAGCGTAGATACCTTGTTTGATTGGAGAGCGTAGAGATCATGTTGGAAGGGATAGCGTAGATTGTAGAGATTAGAGTTCATTCTAGGTGGAATAGCGTAGAGTTCATGCTGAAAGGGAGAGTGTAAAGATCTTATTGGATGGAAGAGCGTAGAGATTATGTTTGGTGGAAGAGCATAATATTCATGTTGGGTAGGAGAATGTAGAGATCGTGTTGGATGGGAAAGTGTAGAGTTCATGCTGGGTTGGAGAGTGTAGACTTCATGCTGGGTGGGAGATCATAGAGTTCATTCTGGAAGTAAGATCTTAGAGTTCATTTTGGGTGGGAGAGTGTAGAGATCATGTTGGATGGGAGAGCGTAGAGATAATGTGGGAAGGGAAAGCGTAGATGGTAGAGCGTAGAGTTTATATTAGGTGGAAGAGCGCAGAGTTCATGTTGAAAGGGAGAGTGTAAATATCTTATTGGATTGAAGAGGGTAGAGATCATGTTGGGAAGGAGAGTGTAGAGATCGTGTTGCATGGGAGAGTGTAGAGTTCATGTTGGTTTGGAAGAGCGTTGAGTTAATGCTGGCGGGAGAGTGTAGAAAGCATATTGGATGAGACAGTGTATATAAAATAACATAGAGTTCATGCTGGGTGGGAGAGTGTAGAGCTGATGTTGGATGGGAGAGCGTAAATGAAAGAGCATAGACTTCATGCTGGGTAGGAGAGTGTAGATATCATGTTCGATTGGAGAGTGTATAGTTCATGTTGGGTGGGAGAGTGTAGAGATCATATTGGATGGGAGAGCATAGAGATCATGTTGGAAGGGAGAGCGTAGATGGAAGAGCGTAGAGTTCATGCTGGGTGGGAGAATGTAGAGATCATGTTTGATGGGAGAGCGTATCTTTCATGTTGGAACCGTATATTTCATATTGGGTTGGAGAGCGTAGAGTTCATGCTGGGTGGAAGAGCGTAGAGTTCATGCTGAAAGGGAGAGTATAGAGATCTTATTGGAATGGAGAGCGAGATATCATGTTTGGTGGAAGAGCGTAGAGTTCATGTTGGATAGGAGAGTGTTGATATTGTGTTGAATGGGAGAGTGTAGAGTTCATGCTGGGTGGGAGAGTGTAGAGTTCACGCTGGGTGGGAGAGCATAGATTTCATGCTGGAAGTGAGAGTGTAGAGATCTTATTGGATGGGAGAGCGAAGAGACCAAGTTTGGTACAAGAGCGTAAATTCATGCTGGGTGGGAGATTGTAGAGTTCATGCTGGGTAAAAGAGCGTAGAGATCATGCTGGGTGGGAGAGTGTAGAGTTCATGTTGGGTGGATGAGCTTAGAGTTCATGCTGGGTTGGAGAGTGTAGAGATCATGTATGTTGGAAGAGCGTAGAGTTAATGTTGGTGGGAGAGCGTAGAGTTAATGCTGGGTTGAAGAACGAAGAGTTCATGCTGGGTGGGAGAATGTAGAGTTTATGTTGGATGGGAGAACGTAGAGGTCATGTTGGGTGGGTAAGTGTAGAGATCATGTTGGATGGGAGAGCATAGAGATCATGTTGGAAGGGAGAGCGTAGATGGTAGAGCGTAGAGTACATGTTGAAAGGGAGAGTGTAAATATATTATTGGTTGGAAGAGCGTAGAGTTCATGTTAAGTGGAATAGCGTAAAATTCATGCTGGGTGGGAGAGTATAGAGATCATGTTGGATGGGAAAGCGTAGTGTTTATGCTGGATGGGAGAGTGTAGACTTCATGCTGGGTGAGAGAGCATAGAGTTAATGCTTGGTGGAAGAGTGTAGAGCTCATGGTGGGTGGGAGAGTGTAGAGATAATGTTGGATGGGAGAACATAGATGGAAAAGCGTAGAGTTTATTCTGGGTGGTAGAGCGTAGAGTTAATGCTGCGTGGGAGAGTGTAGAGTTCGTGCTGGGTGGAAGAATTTAGAGTTCATGTTAGGTTGGAGAGTGTAGATTCATGTTAGATGGGAGGGCGTAGAGTTCATGCTGAGTGTAAGAGTGTAGAGATCATATGGGATGGGAGAGCATAGAGGTCGTGCTGGATGGGAGAGCGTAGAGTTCATTCTGGGTGGGAGAGTGTAGAGATCATGTTTGTTGGAAGAGCGTAGAGTTAATGCTGGATGAAAGAGCGTAGAGTTCATGCTTGGTCGGAGACTGTAGAGATCATGTTCGATTGAAGAGCATATAGTCCATACTGGGTGGGAGAGTGTAGAGTTCATGTTAGGTGGGAGAGCGTAGAGTCCATGCTGGGTGGGAGAGTGTAGATATCATGTTGGAAGGGAGAGCGTAGATGGTAGAGCGTAGAGTTAATGTTGGTGGAAGAGCGTAGAGTTAATGTTGGTGGAAGAGCGTAGAGTTCATGTTGGGTGGGAGAGTGTAGAGAAGTTCATGTTGGGTGGGAGAGTGTAGAGATCATGTTGGATGGGAGAGCGTAGAGATCATGTTGGAAGGGGGAACACATATTTCATGTTGGTGGAAGAACGAACATTTCATGTTGGAAGCGTATCTTTCATGTTCGATGAGAGAACGTATAATTCATGTTGGATAGGAGAGTGTAGATTTCATTTTGTACTGGAGAGCGTATAGTTCATGTAAGTGGAAGATCGTAGATTTTATGCCGGGTGGGAGAGCGTAGATTTCTTGTTGGGAGCGTAAATTTCATATTTTGTGAATGAACGTATATTCTATGTTGGGTGGGAGAGCGTAGATTTCATGTTTGGTGAGAGAACGTAGATTTCATGCGGTGATAGAGCGTAGATTGCATACTGGATAGGAGAGCGTTGATTTTCACCAATGAGAGTACGGTAAACCATTGTTTTCGAGAAGCCATATACGAGTAGTAAATAAGTAAGTAAAGTAAAGTAAAGTAAAGTAAAGTAAAGTAAAGTAAAGTAAAGTAAAGTAAAGTCACGTAACGTAAAGTAACGTAACGCAACGTAACGTAACGTAACGTAACGTAACGTAACGTAACGTAACGTAAAGTAAAGTAAGTAAGCAAGCAAGCAAGCACATGCTTTATTATAGTGACATGTGCATGGCATACATGACAAAGACACATGATACAAAAAAAGATGAATAAATAGCACCCGGCCCAGTGGGCCTATAAGTCACCTACAATTAAATATTTAATATATATTTGAAAGATAAAAGTTATTTGTTGTATGCTATCGTCTTTCAGTATTCAATTATGTAACTCTTCAATTGGAGATAGTTAAAGTTAGGTTTAGTTTCAAGTTGAATACCTAAACAAAAGGCGAAGATATATATGTTCAAACTAGTTGACAGTTGTTCAGCATATGAAGATGGAATGTCCTGTATTAGCTATTCAAAGTGTGTATTTTTTTGTTTCGATCAGTAACTGTTCTTCTGCCACGGATAGTTTGACAACCCGTTTGCCGAAATGTTCACATAGAAATTACTTGTGTTGACTCTAACAACAACAACAACAACAACAACAATGATTTTATTCAACATTAAGCAAAGTTACAATGCTTCTAACCTACATAATTTGTAATAAATAAATGGAACAAGAGCTATTTGAACAAATACAAATCCCATCAACAAACTGTCCAGGTCCGTCAACATGCACACACTCCCGTGTACGTACGCCTGTTGCCACACTTACGCACATGGGCACATTTTTATCTTACTTATATGGCACAATAAGGCCCAGTACCTTTAAAACTTTCTTACCCATAGCTGCCGTACAACTGGGCCGATACAGTTGGATCAACGGACGCCCGTTAGCCAAGGATTGAAAGTTAGTATTAAGATATACAGTCTGGTCGATAGGTAGCGAATGTATTAAATGTGTTTAATCTCATTGACGGTTGTACTAGCGATCACGAAGTTGAGAAAATTAATTATTTAGCTTGCATAAGAAGTATTAGAATTTGAAAAGGTGACATGTATCAATATGTGGTTGGCCTGGAGCACACTATATTATAAATGAAATACACGTCATTGGATAACTTGTTTGTGGTAAGTGACATTTATACCAGTTCTTCAAAAGCTGATTTATTTTTTATGTAAAATGTTCATTTACTATAAGAGCGTTTTTCGATAATTTGTTATTTAATTTATTATTTCTTTATTTCCTACTATACATGTGACTGTTTTATTTGAATGTATATTTTCTTCAAATGTTGCCGCAATTTGCAGTTAGATTTGATATAATACATGTCAACTTTAAATAAATCCGACATGTCATTTCCATTTTATGAGATTTGTCCACGAATTTTGGATAATCCTTCGTGTGTAGATCATGCCTGCATAAATAAAACAGTTCACTATATAAAGTAAATATTGATACGTATGTTCCAAAAAAATTATCACAATACATATCAATATCTAAATATTTATAACATTTAATGTGTACAAAAGGATTGAAATCTGAGTCTTGCTTTTAAATAAAAGTTAGAATCGTTAGGTATTAACAATTTTCAATACACAATTTACAATACAGTGTTGACAAGTCATGTTCATGTTTATATTTTAATACTGGAAATGATGCAACGCTATTTATTCAGTTGTTAAAACTGATTGGTTAATTGATTGATAGATTGATTATTTGATTGATTGATTGATTGATTGATTGATTGATTGATTGACTGTTGATTGAATATTTAGCGTCGTTTTATGCCATCGATGGCTAACAGGCAACTAATTAACCTAACCACTGTTTCCGGGGACTCTGAAAGGTTAACCAGTGCTCGAGCACACCCATCTCCACAAGTAACTAATAACTTCCCCACTTGAATCAGCGGCGAGAGACGAATTATAATGAGACACAATGTCGTAAATATTTATCAGTCATCACGGAGACTGTTGCCGGGTGGGAATTCGAACACAAAATTGTTTCATTAATAAAATAGTAGTTTTATTGGTTGTTATGTTTGACAGAATACACCTTTCAGTGTGCAACACTTTTTATGCAATGTTATAAACTATTTACACTCGTCTAGCGAGGAAATAATAAGGAAACAATGAAACTTTTGTTTGGATAGTGACAATGGTGTAACTTCCTCATTGTAGGGATGATACTTTTATATCAATTTGATTTGAAATCACAAATAAAACGGATATAGACCGGCGTAGTATTCGTCAATGATCGATCTTTGTATTTAAATTTAAAAATATATATTTAACATCATTTGTGAAATTTGTATTACATTATACACAAAATACATATAATATCTTTCTTGCTTATTACAGTATACGCAAAATAAATGCTCCATTATATTAGGTAACACATGTTTTAACATCGGCTGTGAAATACTTTTTACAGCATACTTAAAATGAATACTCGATAAAGTAAAACATTGTTTTACGTCGGCTGTGAAATATCTATTACATTATACACAAAATAAATACTCGATTAGGTAACACATAGTTTTACGTTGGCTGTGAAATATCTATTGCAGTATACACAAAATAAATACTCGATTAGGTAAAACATTGTTTTACGTCGGCTGTGAAATATCTATTACAGTATACACAAAATAAATACTCGATTAGGTAACACATAGTTTTACATCGGCTGTGAAATATCTATTACAGTGTACACAAAATAAATACTCGACTAGGTAACACATAGTTTTACATCGACTGTGAAATATCTATTAAAGTACACACAAAATAAATACTCGATTAGGTAACACATAGTTTTACATCGGCTGTGAAATATCTATTACAGTGTACACAAAATAAATTCTCGATTAGGTAACACATAGTTTTACATCGGCTGTGAAATATCTATTACAGTACACACAAAATAAATACTCGACTAGGTAACACATAGTTTTACATCGGCTGTGAAATATCTATTACAGTATACACAAAATAAATACTCGACTAGGTAACACATAGTTTTACATCGACTGTGAAATATCTATTACAGTATGCACAAAATAAATACTCGATTAGGTAACACATAGTTTTACATCGGCTGTGAAATATCTATTACAGTATACACAAAATAAATACTCGACTAGGTAACACATAGTTTTACATCGACTGTGAAATATCTATTACAGTATGCACAAAATAAATACTCGACTAGGTAACACATAGTTTTACATCGACTGTGAAATATCTATTACAGTATGCACAAAATAAATACTCGACTAGGTAACACATAGTTTTACATCGGCTGTGAAATATCTATTACAGTATGCACAAAATAAATACTCGATTAGGTAACACATAGTTTTACATCGGCTGTGAAATATCTATTACAGTATACACAAAATAAATACTCGACTAGGTAACACATAGTTTTACATCGGCTGTGAAATATCTATTACAATTTACACAAAATAAATACTCGACTAGGTAACACATAGTTTTACGTCGGCTGTGAAATATCTATTACAGTATACACAAAATAAATACTCGACTAGGTAACACATAGTTTTACATCGGCTGTGAAATATCTATTACAGTACACACAAAATAAATACTCGACTAGGTAACACATAGTTTTACATCGGTTGTGAAATATCTATTACAGTACACACAAAATAAATACTCGATTAGGTAACACATAGTTTTACATCGGCTGTGAAATATCTATTACAGTATACACAAAATAAATACTCCATTAGGTAACACATAGTTTTACATCGGCTGTGAAATATCTATTACAGTATACACAAAATAAATACTCGACTAGGTAACACATAGTTTTACATCGGCTGTGAAATATCTATTACAATTTACGCAAAATAAATACTCGACTAGGTAACACATAGTTTTACGTCGGCTGTGAAATATCAATTACAGTATACACAAAATAAATACTCGACTAGGTAACACATAGTTTTACATCGGCTGTGAAATATCTATTACAGTACACACAAAATAAATACTCGTTTAAATAAAACATTTTGTTCATCGATCGTGAAGGTTTTTATTACAATCTACACAAAATACACCCAACGCCTTCCTCAGTTAAATAAAATAGAAGAAGAAGAAGAAGAATATTTTATTGATTTTAACTATACATAGTTTCTCATCAAATTACAATGTTTTAATAACATGTAAATAGTTAAACACATAAACACATAACAAGTTGAGTAAATAGCATGCGCACATTTCACACACACACACGCACGCACGCACAGACACATACATTACGTACACGCTTGCACCCCACCTCATCGTATTCGTTCTTACTATCGGCGTTTCAATACTCATATCCATTAGATATTGTATAATATACTCAAATTTTCTTTTAGATAAAATAAGTTGGGGGATTTTTTGTGGGTTTTTTTTAGGATGAACACATTTATCAGTTATTTATTGTGGAACTTCGTTTTACAAATGCTTCGGATATAAATTTGCTTATTTAACAATTTCCGATTTATTTTTTGATTGAAGGAGATTAATAAACTTATACATATTTAGTCGACGGATATAATGCTTATGAATATATTTGCATCTAAGCTCGAGGTAAATAGGACATAGTAATACAAAATGAAATTCGTCTTCAATTGCAGCACTGTCACACATCTGGCAAACCCTTTCATGTCGTTCAAGTCTTTCTCTTGAATACCTTCCTGTTTCAATTCTTAAATTGTGAGAAGATATGCGTAATCTTGTAATACAACTTCGAAACTTTCTGGTGCTTAACATATTTAACTATTGTTCATATTAAAAGTTTGTTTTAAAAAATTTGTATAATGTTAATACTCTATTTGATTCTAGATCTGAACTCCATTTTTGAACAAAACTATCCGCAAGCCTTTGCTTAAATAACGTTGTAAACTGTTTGTGATTTAAAGACATAGAGTTATTCCACGCATACATGAAACCATTTTCGAGTAAAATAGATTTTACACGATACACCCAATTTCAACAACCTTTCTCGCAATACTCTAATGCAGACATATATACATTTTTTAGGATAATATTTTCAGTCATTAGTATCTTAAACCAATACTTAATAATTCTGACATATCTATTTATATACAATGGATAGCGTCATAATTCCCCATAAACACCTGCATTACTGGTTGAAGATGTAACACCTAAGACTTGTTTACAAATTTTTAAGTGCAGACGCTCAATATCATTTGATTTAGTAAAACCCCATATTTCGCTAGCATAGTTAAGTATAGACGTTACAAAAGCGTCAAATAATTGCACGGCTGTCTTTGGATTCAACTCATACTTTTTTACCTTTGAGGATAAAAGGTTCATGGCCTTGAGCGCTTTGCCGCATGTAAATATAAAATAAAATATGTATTTTACATCGAATGTAAAGGTTTTTATTAAAATCTACACACATTATATTCAAAGCGTTCCTCGATTGAGTAAAACATGTATTTTACATAGATTGTGAAGGTTTTATTAATTTTACATAAAAACATTCAATGCCTTCATCGATTTGGTAAAACAGAAAGTAATGCGCATCTATGAACAAATGTTCTTTTGCTAAAGACCACAACACATTGCCCTATTATTCGGAACGCTTGTTTCAGCAAACGTCTTTATTTGTGAACACAATTCAGGGAAGAAAATATAGATCAGGTATCATTGGACAGTCTGACTTAGTTCTAAAACATACTTTATTTATCTTCAAGTTGGTTGAATACTTTTCTAAATATTGAAATTGGCGTTAAACCCAAACCTCCGACCAGCATGTAGATACTATCAGTATTTCAGTAAAATAATTATTATGTTGATTGACGTGGGCGCTATAGTTTTATAAAAACAAATGTCAATAATTCACTTTTATAATAACACACTCTATACTGATCTTAATCCTTTTTGCTGTACACATTCCTTACTATAGTTTTTCTATTATTGTATCAGTTTATTATAATTGCAGTAACATAAAACAACTAATGTATTCAGCAAGGTGAAGCGACAATGGGCCATCGGCTTATCGCACTTCTCAACCCTAGCTAGATAATGGAACGGGTGCTGCTATTTTCTTTTCTTTTCTTTGTCATACTTATTTCTGCACAAAAATGTGTAAATATAGATTTTATAAAAAAAAGGTAAAAATATATTTATCAATAGTACAACCGTCGCAGTCAGTTGGATGGTAATTAAGGGCGTCGATGGTACATTATAAACTGTATTGATACAAATCAGTCCTTAAAGTTAACCCCTGGCTTTATCATTTAATAAAATGAAAAAAATAACCAACCCCTATAATTATAGACATAAGACATATTTGTAATTATACAAAACTATTTATAGTAAACAATTTTTATTTTTTTATTCACTAAACAAAGCCGACACGCTCGCACATAGGATAAACTAATCCGCTAAACTCGCGGAATGTAACCAAATATTAATTTGCAGTTATTAATGAGTCTAACTGCCGGTTTATTGAGTCTGATTGCCGATTTTATTGAACATGTTGGCCAGTTTGATTGAGTGTGTTTGCTGGTTTTACTGAGTCTGTTTGTTGGTTTTATTGAGTCTGTTGGTCGTTTTAATTGTGTCTGTTAGTCGTTTTAATTGAGTCTGTTAACTGGTTTTATTGAGTCCGATTGCCGGCTTTATTGAGTGTGTTTGCCGGCTTTATTGAGTCCGATTGCCGGTTCAATTGAGTGTGTTTGCCGGTTGTATTGAGTGTGTTAGCCGACTTTATTGAGTCTGATTACCGGTTTTATTGAGTGAGATTTCCGGTTTTATTGAGTCTGTTTGCCGGTTTTATTGAGTCTGGTTGCCGATTTTATTGAGTGTAATATGCAGTACACAGGCGACAGTCGAGCACGTATGTGTTTGTCGGTTTTATTGAGTCTGATTGCCGGTATTATGGAGTCTGATTGCCGGTTTTATTGAGTGTGTTTGCTGGTTTTATTGAGTCTGATTGCCGTTTATATTGAGTGTGTTTGCTGGTTTTATTGAGTCTGATTGCTGGTTTTATTGAGTGTGTTTGTCGGTTTTATTGAGTGTATTTGCCGGTTTTATTCAGTCTGTTTGGTGATTAATTGAGTCTAATCGCCGGTTTTATAAAGTGTGTTTGCCGATTTTATAGAGTTTGTTTACCGGTTTATTAGTATGTTTGCGGATTTACTGAGACTATTTGTCGGTTTATTGAGTGTGTTTGTCGGTTTAATTGTGTTTGTTGACTGGTTTGAATGAGTCTGTTTCCCGATTTTATTAAGTGTGTTTGTCGATTTTATTTGGTCTGGTTGCGGGTTTATAGAAATCTATTTGTCGGTTTATTGAGTCTGTTGACCGGTTTTATTGAGAATACAGAATACATAATACAGATATTATTGATATTACAGACATTATATTGAGTATGTTAGCACTTTTACCGAGTCAATCCGATTTTATTGAGTCTGTTTGCCGACTTTATTTTGTTACTTAGGTGTTGTTTTGTCATCAAGTGGCAAGTTTTATAATACACAAAAAACATTATCATAATAAGCTCTACGTGCTTTGTTTACATTAAATACATTGTTTGATGCTATTCCTCTTGGTATAAGTTAAAAGCTTAAACTGTTTGATAGCATGGTCTTACCAATTTAAACTACGGGTGTGAAATATGGAGATTCCATAGAGCTCAAGATATGGATAGAGTTTATTTAAAATTTCTTAAACAAATTATATTTGTCAGATATCAAACTACTAATGCTACAATATACGGTGAACTAGGTAAAGTACCATTGGAAATTAATTATATGTAAGGAAAGAATCCTTAAATACTAGCAAAAAATTGTCAATTGTCCTGAATCTTTGATATGTATACATGTTTTATTGGCGATAAAACTAAGTCTGTTAAAGGTTTTTGGGCCTTAAATGTTAATTCTTTATTGAATAAACTTGGGTTTAGCTATTTATGTTATGAAATGTCTTCAAATCATCAAAGTTTTTGGACGATTATATGATCAGTACTATCAAAATTTGTATTCATTGCTTAATAACACGCCTTAACTTTGTTCGTATAGAGATATACAAACTGATATTGGTATAGAACACTTCATGTCATGTGTTAAAAGTAATAAGCACCGAATTGTACTCACAATATTACGCATTGCCGCTCACAAACTTGCCATTGAAGAGGGTCGTTATAGAAATATATAGCAGATAGAAAATGTATATATTAACAGATGAATGTAGTGGAAGACGAATATCATTTTGTTATTGTTTGTCCTTTCTAGATATTAGAACGGATTGTCTCCCAAATTTTTTTCTGTCATTGGCCAGCAAAACATTAATTCATATCATTGTTACCTTTAAAGAAGCTGGTGTAATATGTAAACTTGCAGAATTTATTTCCTTAGCAAATAAAAGACGTATTGATAATAGTACGTAATAGGCAATATATCTATTAGAATTTGATAAATGTTATAAAAGTGAATTTCAAACAAATTGTTTTTATACTATGACCTATGATATTATATTGTTACCAGCAATGGCATTGAGCGCTAGCCGTGTCTCGCTGTTGTATGTTTACAATAAGTTGTTGATGGCAATTATTGACCGTTGCTTATAGATATACTTTCTGCGGCCAGGGTATGAATACAAATGTAGAACTTCTCTTTATCCAAGTGCTGTACGCACGCACGCACGCACGCACGCACGCACGCACATACACTTTTATTCATTAATTTATTTATTTTTATGAATCATATATATAATTCTAGGTTTATATTGTACATTACTAGCATGCTCTTCTCACATTTGTTGTTTACAGCCGCCTAAATATATCAAGGCGACGAATATAAATGTTCATAAACCGAAATAAACTATTTAATTGAATTGAAATGATTGAGTCTGTTGGCCGATTTTATTGAATCTGAATATCGGTTTTATTGAGTCTGTGGTTTTACCGAGTAAATCTGTTTTCCGTTTTATTGAGTAAGTGTGTCAATTTAATTGAGTAAGTGTGTCAATTTTGAGGAATCTGTTGACCGGTTCTATTGTGTCCAGTTTTATTAAGTATATTTGCCTGTTTTAATGGGCGTGTTTGTCGGTTTTATTGAGTCTGTTTGCCGATTTTACCGGGGTATATGGCCTCAGATAAAATGCCCCACAACAGTACACATGCATTCTCCCATTGATCAAGTGTTCCGTTTGTGACGAAGATTAATTTCTCACGGGGAAAGTGAAACATCAATCAACTTGTACCCATTTTAAAGTTTGATACGTAATCAATATTTGAATATAACTGTTCGTAAAGCTGACAGACGTGAACCAGAGCCGTCGCAATTTACACATCCTTACAAATACAGTTATACAAATACTGCGAGTTTAAGTGTAATACATGAATACAATTAACCTTTTATGAAGATATCACCCACAAACACAGTTAATATAGTAACTATCAAAACTGCATAAACTATTTCACAATTCTGTATATGTTCTATTGCCTGAAATAGATTAGTCACCCTAGGAGATCGGGCGCTTTTGGACCAGATAAATTTGTTTGCGAACTTTATCAGCGGGGGGACTGCTAGATTATAGACTTGATAAAACTATTTTAATGAACTTTTAACAAGTTGCCAACTAAATTATTGATGTAAGGGTCAAACGAAAGGGTATTGAAGTATATAATATTAATTCGTTTATGCGTTCCTATCTAAAGTATTTAATATTTACTCTTTTATGGGCTTTTTTTCTAGATTTATAAACGATGATATTTACGCATATAGATAAGAGAACGGCCATACATCTGTTTTTATTATATAGTTTAGGTAATTCCTATCTAAATGTGTGGTTACACCAGTACAGGCCCGATAGTACGCGGCGTAGCTAGACCAACGCTTAAGATACGCACAAGGCTTTGGATTCGGAGAAATTAGTATAAAGATATTTTATTGCCAATATATTTCTACATATACATTTGTACATAATACAAGCATACACAGAACATTGAAATCCATTAGGCAAAAGGTTCTGGCCCTAAGTGCTCACCTCATAACGTTACGGCCATCTCATTGGAACGGTGACTTATGTTATATCTCGATGGTTTAGATACATTGGATGGACATATCAAATGTAAATTTATACATGTAGTAGGATCTAAGGCATCGTCTCAATATCACTTACTTATTAACTGCTAAGGTGGTAGGTTCGAGTTCAACTCGCTCTTAAACTGTATGTGATATATATAATATATGAATATTGTCAAATATATCGCAATTTTGACAATAAAATAAAGCATTGCTGCCAAACAGAATCTTTTGAATACTCAAAGGATGATAATTATGGTATTGTTTGTTTTTTAAATGATTGAAGCTGTTGTTCAGTGAAACAGTGACATTGAAGACAATGCGATGAGCGTCTTCTATACTTGTATCCATATCCGCATGTAAATAATGTATATACAGATCTTTGCTAAACAGATTGCTTTCTGTTGTCATGCTGATAATGCCTGGGAACCCCAAATGCTTTAAATTGGTAACTTAATCATTTTGGTTTAAAACAAGCTAAAGACTGAGATTCTCTAACAGTGTATTTATATAATATTTTATATTATAATATGTTTTATATATATATATATATATATATCTAACAGTGTATTTATATAATATTTTATATTATAATATGTTATATATATATCTAACAGTGTATTTATATAATATTTTTAATGTTATATATATTTTAGCAATGGTATGTACGTGCTGACGAGAGTAACATGTCGTAATCTCGACATAGCGAGTGGTAGAACCACACACGTAATGCTCGTTTTTTTAGAGAAAAAAAATGTATATAACTCCATTGATTGTGTTTATATTGCAATACTAGCAGACAAATAAACTGCATCTAGACCCTGGACCAGGGCTCGTTGCTTGTTACAATCCCACCCAAGCTGTTTTTAATCTGACCTACCGTAGTTCGGCAGAAATCTGAACTTTTGCTATTCAGTTACATCAACGGTGATAGGCGTGTGTTTTTCTTCTTCTTTGACATTTTATTTCAAGTAACACGACATCGAATAAAGCGGAGATTTAAAGCAGACCTAATTATAA
Organism: Panopea generosa; assembly: GCA_029582155.1. NCBI lineage: Eukaryota > Metazoa > Mollusca > Bivalvia > Adapedonta > Hiatellidae > Panopea > Panopea generosa. Next base: position 90,657,348 of record CM055895.1, read on the forward strand.
ATCTCAATATTTAAATAAACACTAGAAATTGAATGGCTGATTCACTTAATAACTTTGCCTAAGGCTCGATATTTTGATCGATAACCATTTTTGTTAAATTAATACACATTTTGTTGCTGCTTGTATAGTGATATTCCATATCCGGCTACTTGCGTACAAAGCATTCATGCTTTAGACTTACAACATTTTTATCTTTTATTTGCACTTCATTCTTTATTTGATATATATGCTATACAAAGAATTAATTTTGCCTATGATACAATCTGTGAGATATGTGATGTCAATGAACTGAGTGAAAGCATGTTATTAGGTTGATAGTAAATAAGTTAATCTGTTTTGAATCAATAAATCAAAGAATGGCATTATTTGAAATTTACGTTTCACCCAGGAAACGTAGACTCCGTGAAAATGTGTTGCACCATTTGAACTGAAAACTACGACCTCTTATCAATCTGAAAGAAAATAAATTGCATCTAAATTTGGATAAACAAATACAAGAAGGTGATTCAGTTTACGATCAAAATTTATAGTTTATTTCCAAGATTATTAGCATGTATTCAAGGATCTGCTAACGTAATTATATATTCAATGTTTTAATACGCAATATTCTCCATTTCAGATGGTCGAATATAACCGATACCAATAGAAGTACGAGTTATACAAAATGGTATTTCGAGAACACACAGTCCTTCAAGTTCGATCTCTACTGAACAACCTAGAGAAAGAGAATGAAAAGAGATTGAGCATTCCGCATGAGAATAACGAATTATTGCGAAGGGCTGCATCTTCTGTCCAAGAACAAGCAACGCAGCCTAAACTACCAACCACCCGTCACGCTAAGTCATGTCTTGGCAGCGGGCTCTTCCACGCCGTGTACAAATGTCGTATGCGGAAAGTGAAATTTTTACTTGATAATGGTTTAAACATAAACGCTAGGAACGACTATGGATATAGCGTCTTGGTTGCAGCTCTACATATTGATAATGCTGTTAAACGGAGAAAAATGTTCATCTTTCTCCTAGACAACGATGCGGATCCACTTCAACGTGACCCAAAATATAAACGTGATGTCCTGGGTTGGGCTTCAGTGCTAGGTCGGGACGATCAGGTCAATTTGCTCCTGGATACATTTATGGGTGAGTTCGACTTCCACCATAAAGATAGAGACGGTATGACACCCCTCCACCTTGCAACTCAGTCCGGACACACCGATGTGGTGACGTCACTAGTGAAAGAGATGACAAAATGGGGCACCTCGGTAGACGTCCCTGACAGCTTGGGGCTCACACCGTACCTTCACGCCAAACGGCTAGGACATGGTCATATTGCGGACATTCTTAAGGTTGAGGGTGGGGCGTGTGAAGGTCAGGGTGACAAGTACTCTTTTAAGAGAGCTGACGAATGGAGAGATATTGGAATAAAAGAAAGAAATGAAGAAGTAAAACAAAGAAGGTTTAGTCAGTACGAGCAAGCAGCCATTGCTGGTAGTGCCCGTATGCTACAAGAGTTTGAAGGACCAGGGTATGAAATAATTAGCATGCCCACACCGAGGTCTCGTCATAGAGGTAAAAATAGTGCAAGAGATGTTGGAAGTGACATAGACAAGGATTTAGAAAAAGAAACGGCGAGATCAGTTCGTATAATGTCTCCTAAATCTAATATTAGTATGCCGGTAGGGACCGACTATAAAACACTTCGAAACCATTATAAACTAAAGCATGATCATGTTGACGGCCTAAAGCTAGATACCATGTCTCTCATTCAAATGAGAGAATCAAAGAAGGGAATGGCGCCCAAACACTTTCATCAAAGTGAAGTAGACGAAAGCAAGGCGGATGAATACAAACATGTTCTTGGAGATTTAGCATCTATGATGGAATATTTAACCCTACAACATACCAAATCCTTCCGCCGTTCTGTACCGCCTATGAAACCTGTAGCAGACACATCTGTAGCTGGACAAAAGAGATCAACGTTAGCTATCCTTTTTGGGAAAGGTAAAAAGGGCAGAAAGTGTCCCGCGTCAAAGAGTCCTGGATCAGGAAAGAAGGGAAAAGACAAAGCTTGTTCGGGGAAAGATAAACGTGCTGGTAAACAAAAATAGGGATCACATGGGAGACATTGGATATTGTTAAAACGTAATGTCATTGTAGTAGCTTATATACTATAATTATATACGTTAGGATGTACCAGTAAGGTGTAATACATGAATCAGTAATGTGTAATGGATGAACCAGTCAGGTGTAATGGATGAACCAGTAAGGGGTGTAATGGATGAACCAGTAAGGTGTAATGGATGAACCAGTAAGATGTAATTGATGAACCAGTAAGGTGTAATGCGAATTTCAACTAATTTGTAGAGTGAAATTCGGTTGAATATTGCGAGTGATATTATTCAAAAGGATATATACCATAAGGGAAAGAAACTATTTTGAACAGGAAACATTAGAAATAGAACAATGCGTTTCATTGAACTACCCAGTAATTTTTCAGTGATAGATTTGTGTGCTAGATTATAATTTTTTTTTTCACATGATAACAGAACATTATAATTTATTCTCAATACATTTCTGTGTATTTTTATTCTATATCGGTATATCAACAACACTACTACTATCAGTTGATTGTTGTTGTATGGTGTTTGACATCGCTTTCATCTTTTTTCAGTCATATCTTGACGGTGTTTACTTGAGACAGTATTATGAGAGCTGTCACGATGGAGTATCATGCCACAGACACATGGTACGATACCCCACCCAGTCACATTATATCCTCTATATGCTAAGCGCCAAGCGAGAAAGCTTCTAGTATCATTTTTTATATACTTGATATGACCCGATCGGGGATCGGACCCACGACAGTCTACATGCCAGCCGTACGCTCTGTCACCAGGTCACGCTGCGGCTTCTATCAGTCGAATGTTCAGTTGAATTAGGACGAAACAAACGCGGTAACGTGTGGCATTATGGTCAAGTACATGTACAGTAGTTATAAAACTACTCAGTTACAAATGCCGCTTGAACATTTAATCAGGGGTCATGAGTTAGAATCACCGCCCGGCAACAGTCTCCGGTGAGTTATAAGTTACTTGTGGAGATGGGATGTGCTAGAGTATTCGTTAATCGTTCAGGATCCCAGGAAACAGTGGTTAGGTTAACTGATCTGTTAGCCATCGATGGCATAAAAATGACGCTAAATATTCAATCAATCAATTCAATGACCATTTAATAGTTATTTTAATAGATATCTTAATTGATGGCAACGGTTGGACTAGCTATTTCTGGCAACACACACACAACACACAAATACACACACAAGTATATCTATGACCGACCCCTGACGGAGCATTAATCTGTTTTATAGCTACTTACCTGACCTAATCTTATCTAAGTGAAATTCAATGTAGACATGAGAACAAACCAATTACATTTACATTTTACATTTAATTATTTACAAATCAGACACAATCTGCTAAAATGAAAAGCACTTAACGTCGGTCTTCGCTCTCTTCAATATTATTTGAGAACGGATCAATTTTTCAATAATCTCACACAGTATGCCTTGATAAGGGTTCAATTTGATTTTTATATATAGCACGTTCTCTGCAGTCTAAATACAATATTCGGACATAGATTTCAGTTCATTTACACAACACACACATTCAGGTAAGTGTTATTATGGACGTATAATATTTTGGAGTCTAGTGGTTTAAATTGGATCACCGAAACCGCAAAATTTTAAAACCCGCCTTTGGAGTTGAGATAAAAGTTCAAATAGTAATTTCGACCGACTTTATTCGCATTAGGCGAATATGTTTAAGATCTTTTTACAGTAGGTTAAATCTAGTTGAAATCCACTTAGTACTTTGAATTTTCGTTTGAAATTTTATTTTGCGTGCCAAAAATACCATAAAAATAAGCTTATTTCAATGGCAAATTTACAGAAATCTATTGTATTTGTTACAGATAAGGTTTAACAATGACGTGCAATTATGATCAGGAGAGATCAGGCAATTGGACAAGGGCATGACCCAAACATGTCAAATAATGATAGATATAGGTAACCGGACTTATTAAAAGTGTTAGGATTAAACAAATAACCCACAAAATAAAAAACGGAATCTATATTTTTAAATACTAAGTAGCTTCTGAATAAAAAACATTTTGGAGTTTTACTAAAGTTGCAAAACACATTATTGAGAAGCATCAACAGTATTAATAAAACGTTGTTTTTTAAAGTAGTTTAAACCATGCAACTACACAATTATATATATATATATATATATATATATATATATATATATATATATACTATATATAGTACCCTGCCAAACTTAGTAGTAAACACATTAATGGAGATGTGCAGGGAACCGGCGTCTTCATGCAGATAATAATACCATACTTAATATGTCACAAATCGTCCGCCGGTCTCTTCATAAGCATTGGGAGATTTTGAATATTGGGGATGACGAGATGGTGAGTCAGTTATGCAGACATCTGTCACCAAATTACTGTTGCAGGTGTATGCGGTTAAGAGTACCGAGAAAAACGTTAATATGTGTCATATCTGGTGACGTCCCTGGTACACTCGAGGCACACTTGCATCAGCCAAATCACCCGTTTACTCGATTGTTCGCACAGTTAACGAGTATATAACATATAACAAGTTCGACGTTTTTACTCAAGAAGAACGAACACATGAATGAATGAATGAATGAATGAATGAATGAATGAATGAATGCATGAATGAATGAATGAATGAATGCATGAATGAAAACCCATCAACACACACACATACACACATAATAATATATTTGTATGTATGCAATCAACAATATAAATACGATATAAATCTTTACTCAAGAAGAACGAACACATAAATACATATATAAATAAATGAATGAATGAACGAACGAACGAACGAACGAACGAACGAATGAAAACTCATCAACACACACACATACACACATAATAATATATTTGTATGTATGCAATAAACAATATAAATACCGATATAAATTTAACAAAACATACTCATATACAAATAATGCGTAATTATTGATAAAAATAATAAATATTTAATTACAAACGTAAACATGAATTAAACAATACAACTATTACATACATATCTTGTCAACGACTGGCCTGCTATAGACTGCACCGTTTCATAGATACATGGACGAAACAAATACGGTTTTATCAAAGAGGCCGCTCCCGCATATGGAGTGTATTCCAGATCTTTTACATAAACAATGTGTTCAACAACATATTAATATATAAATGGTATTTTGTAAGGATTATGTCTTATTATATCTTTGTAATGTAGAACTAATGATCTATAGTAACCGAATAATAATTACTTACCCGTCATAAAATCTCATACACCGTTCTATATAATGGTTTTACTATAACATTAACGAATTAAAGGGGAACTACGGATAAAATTAAAACCAGAATCGGTTAACAGGTATATAATTTATATAACTTTTATTAGAGTCTCATTTTAGTATACAAATTGTAATCACATAAAATAATAGAACAGCCAATCATATACTATGTCACTCTTTGAAGAGTTGCAAGAACTGAGAGTTAAATTTCTCTCAATAAATCATATATAAAAGTATTTTCAGTTTTTACAATAACAATATAACATGTGCCTATTTTTACACTCAATATACGCGTTAAGCATGTTGCACCTATAAATTTTCACACGTATTTAATGCTCTAAAAGTGTTCTAACCAGGTACAATAACTCATATTTATTCAGTGTCCAGTTTGTTGTCATTGAAATAAAAAGAAAGCTCTGGTCATAATTATATTGTTATTGCGATAATTTCACCTACTAAAGTACAAAGAGTCCAGCATTTGGCTTCTTTAATTAAGCATTTCGTACATATAACGATACACTCGGAGGAACTTTAAAAACGCATTTGCTTATCAACTTTGATAAAAATAGACAACAATAAACATTTTTATATGCTTAACACTTTGTTTGAGTTTTACTGGTTTTATTTATATTGATGACTTCCTGAGAGTTAACGTTTCAAACCGCGATACCCAAAATAACTTTGCAATTAGTGATGGATGTAACTACAAATTACAGCAATTCAGGCAATACATTCTCGCCTCATCTCCGCACAATATTTGTAATACATTGTTGGGAAATGTTTTACTCTCCTGACCACTCGGTGGTGGCTGACGAGCGATAATGCATCTTCCCGACCCATCTCAGACATTCCCTATTTGAGTTTTGCGTCTCCCCAACCCATCTCAGACATTCCCTATTAGAGTTTTGCGTCTCCCCAACCCATCTCAGACATTCCCTATTATGTTTGGCGAGACCCATCTCAGACATTCCCTATTATGTTTGGCGTCTCCTCAACCCATCTCAGACATTCCCTATTATGTTTTGCGTCTCCCCAACCCATCTCAGACATTCCCTATTATGTTTGGCGTCTCCTCAACCCATCTCAGACATTCCCTATTAGAGTTTTGCGTTTTTAAAGTCCCTCAATGTATATAGATCATTGCTAATTAAAATGTATAGAGTATATATGGTATCGTCTGTTTAAATTTTAAATGTCATTCAAACTATGAAACATTTTATATTTAATTAACACCAAGTATTTATTTAACACGCTCTAGTTATGTTAAACTGTCTTCCACTTTACTTAAATCAACTGCCGTGTATACATATATATATAACCTTTTCGAAAATACTTATCTGTTATTATATAATATTTAAAAATTCCATTCTCATTATCATATATGTATTAAAAGCATTTTCATTGGACAACGTCAATCTTTTAAAGACTTTTATTTTTCGATTAAACCCTGGAGCCGGACTACTTTTACGTTTCTCACATAAACAAAGAAGCATCGTCATTTTGACGGTTGCTTTAACAATTTACGAACTTAAATGGCGTTCACAACGGTTCTACGCTTCTTTTAATAATAAAATACAACAAAAACAATGTTAGATCTAGTCCTAGCTGTTTTCTTCGGATTATTGTTTTAAAGATTTCTTTGGTTCGGCGATTTAACCGGGCGTCACAATCAGACCATAAGTTGTTTGAGAAACTATGAAGTAGGTCGTAAAATGTTCATATTTGAGATCAATAGTGTACCATTGAACCATTGTACCATTGGTTAACCTAACGTGGATGCTAGTCGTTGACAAACATTTCCAAAGACCAATTTATTCGAGAGGTAAAATGAAATAAAAATTTGTACATTTAGTTGAAGTTCAGACGCAGACGATCGTGAGACAATGTAAATACACAAACCTTCACGTAAAAGTCGTTTAAAACGTTCCAAATTCGGATTCTCCATGAATGAGCGTGGATTTATATGACATTCGTAAATATTGATACATTTTTAAAAACAAGCGCGTAGACAAAAACTAAACAATGACGTCAGCAGCTACACTGTGTGGGAATTACCAGGAATTAGTGATTTTTTATTTGTCCAAATCGAGTGATAAAAAGGCCGGTGTTTAATTTTTTAACCGCAAAATATTTCGTCATTTTACAATAAATTAACTAATGTTACAGATTCCATCTGATAATGGAAACAATAGCCTTTACGATATTACTGGATATAAGATCTAAAGAATTTGATGTCAACCAGGACAGAGGTGATGTAATCTTACGCTTTACTTTGCAATGTATAGTTATTTTTGTTGTGTTTTTTCATTCACTTGAGGAGTCTCAAATTAAATATAATCATCAGGATTGGAATTATAAGGATTAAATTCATTTTTTTATGGGTTTTTTTATGCATGTTCGGACTTTACTTGATTTGTGCGTGATTCGACATTTTTTACACATGCATACAAACCACAAAAAATGAATTTAATCCTATAATACGAACATTAATTGGGTTTTATGCAGTCGATGTTTTAGAAGTAAATCGTTCTTTCGGGTGTTGACGAACACATCGGTCATTGCTTTGTTCTTGTTTGTTATTTTGAAATATCTGCAGGTTTTTCGGTTTTATCTTGCCTGTAGACAAACTTGAATGGGATCTATTGGTCTAAGAACGCCATAGTGTGTCAATTTTAATGGTATCTGAAATGAGATGAAACATCTAAAATATAAACTTTTCAAAAATATCAACCAAATAATACATCCATTGTCAACCCGCCACTTGCCATTTTATATACCTGACATTTTATGAATTTTCATAAAAGTATATAATCCTTAAAAATTGAATAAGAAAAAAACGCTAATGATACATAAAATCAAATAATTAAAACTGTTGATGTTGTAAACAAATGTTGATAACTCTACTCAATGTATCAACGAAGACATTAGTAATATAAAAGTGGGGGTTAGCTGTTCAATTCAGTATACATCTATTTACCTGCGTTTTATCCGATTTGACAAATTTCAGTTTTCTCAGCACGTAAACCAGCGCTATTTTGGCCTCGATGAGTGCTAACCTCATACCGATGCATTGGCGAGGACCAAAACCAAAGGCCAGAAAGTTTACAGAATCACCTTTGTTTTCTGTAGAAAACCTGGGGATAAAAAGATAAATACATTAACAAATATAATATATCGTTATTTCCTCCAGAAGAAGCGTACACAAATGCATAGTTACCAAACAAATGAATTAGAATAAAGAATGCATGTACACAGTTAGTTGATGAGACAGCTTAGATGACTACAATGATGGATCAGTTTATACAGGATAGTGATATATACATGTATGTTCAAAGGAAAAAAATGCACAATCACAGTGCTTATGTGTAAAGATGATATACTGTACATTGAATACAACAAATATGTATCACTTGCGTATATTCACGTAGGCACTGCAGATCCGGGCCTGCATTTTTTTTCCCGAGAAAATAAAATCTGATTTAAAATTTAAATCAATTAGTATGTTTTACATAGAAAAAAAATACACACAAAACCCCTGAGAATGCACAATGAACCATTTACATATTAAAAAAAATCTGGGTGAGGACAGCCAGACCCCTCGTAAAATATATAGGCCTATTATCACGGTGCTAAGATGCTGGTACTCATTGAAGTCCTATAACTACGTTAAGCTTATGTTTTATTTAAGAGCTTGTAGAGTAAAGCGAACACAAACAAGAGTCAAGAAACAGTATCATTCGAATATAACAAAACTTGATTAGGAATAAAAGCAAAACTATAACACAAGCAAATGTAAATAACAAATATGTACAATAAAAAGAAAACCACGTGGGTGTGTATTTGCACCTTTCCGGATCAAACTTCTCTGGATTAGTATAGTTTTCCTCGCTGTGCTGTATCATCCAGACTGGTATGTGAATGATGGCCCCTTTTGGTATGGTCATGTCGCCAATCTTCATGTCCTCTTTAGTTGTCCGATTGAGTCTGTATAATATTGAAATTTGTTCTCACATATATGTTATTCATTTACATTTAGCCGGGCCCGGTAAGCTTAGTAGTTGCAGATACTCACTATCAACCGAGGGTCGTGAGTTTGAATCCCCGCAGGGCAGCGATCTCCTTGATAATTGATATAAGAAACGATGTATCATTCGCCTTTCACAAGTGGACAAGCTATCAGGAACTTGCGGAGATGGGTGTACTCGAGTACTGGTTAACATTTTAGGATCCAAACAAACAGTGGTGAGGTTAACTAATATTCCATAAGCCGTCGGTGACATATAATGAGTTAAATATTAAAAAAAAAACAATAACATATAAAGGGACTATGGACCATTTATCTCGTTCTTAGGCATTAATTCAATCTTTACAATTATGAGTAGTATGGAGACATCAATCTCAAAATATTACTCTCTGAAATGTCATGTTTAAGAAATTATTGATATGTTTTTAAAACTAGTTGAGTTACGTTAGTATTGGACATATTGGTAAAGTCTTGAAATTCTACTCAATTGATCCGATAAAAACCAACATCGTGAGTCAAAGAAATCAGAAACCAGTTTCACTTAACATCTCAAGCTGAGATTTCCCTCAACTAAAAAATCTCAATCTTCCTTAATAATAACTTGAACTCATTACGTTATAAATTACCACGCAAAATTGACGTCATAACATTTGTCTTACTCCTTGGTAAAGGATCACTTGCAAATTGTTCAATATTAATACAGTAATAGCATTTCAAATGTTTGCGTTAAAGGTGTATCGCCTATAACTTTCTGTTAACAAATAGGATGGTCCCATTTGAAGATAATGGTTGATTCCGTCTTTGTAGTTACCTGATTGGCCGTGGGGCAGGTTTTATATAATTATATACATGATTCAAATCAGAGAACACTGTTTTAAAATTTCAAAGTCACCAATGCATTGTAATGTAATAAATTGGCAAACAGATATTTTCTAAAATATTTGTTTTATGTTTGTTTAAGTTTGAGGAAAAAAACTCCAACTGTCCAAAACATTTAATTCAAGGGAGAAGCTTGTAAGGTCATGCACTCTAAATTGTAAACAAATACAGAACGATCTTAGTTGATACACATTTCAGTAGTCCAGTTATGTTGTTTTTTCAGAACATTATACCAAAACGGACAGGTAATGTACATTAGCCACTTCCACATAACTGTCGACCCCAGTAGAAAGTTTTGGACCTCAAGGCCACCACACAGCATGTAAGATTACTACAGTCATGTGACCAGACTTACCTTGGAATAGGTGGATAGAATCTCAACACTTCATATATGAACTGATCCATGTACTTCAACTTGTTCACAGACTCGTATGTCGGATCTTCCTGTAAAATGAGAATACAAAATACGTCTAGGTTAGTAACACGATATAGCATAGCTGAAATATGACATTATGATATATGTTGCACAAGTTTGTATAGGTAATATATGACTTTATGATATATGCCGCATACGTTAGTAAAGGTAATATAGGACTTTATGATATGTGTCGCACACGTTAGTATATATGATATATGACTTTATAATCAATGTTGAATAAGTTAGTATAGCTAATACATGACATTATGATATATGTCGCACAAATTAGTATATATGATATATGACATTATGATATATGTCGCACACGTTAGTATATATGATATATGACTTTGTAATAAATGTTGAATAAGTTAGTATAGCTAATATATGACTTTATGATATATGTCGCACAAGTTAGTATATATGATATATGACATTATGATATATATCGCACACGTTAGTATAGGTAATATATGACTTTATGATATATGTCGCACACGTTAGTATATATGTTATATGACATTATTATATATGTCGCACACGTAAGTATAGGTAATATATGACTTTATGATATATGCCGCACAAGTTAGTATATATGTTATATGACATTATGATATATGTCGCACACGTAAGTATAGGTAATATATGACTTTATGATATATGTCGCACAAGTTAGTATATATGATATATGACATTATGCTATATATCGCACAAGTTAGTATAGGTAATATATGATATTAAGATATATTTCGAACAAGTTAGTATAGCTAATATACGACTTTATGGTATATGTCTTACAAGTTAGTATATATTATTGATGACATTAAGATATATGTCGCACAAGTTAGTATATATGATTGATGACTTCATGATATATGTCGCACAAGTAAGTATAAGTAATATATGACTGTATGCTTTATGTCACAAAAGTTAGTATAGGTGATATATGACTTTATGCTATATGTCGCACACGTCAGAAGATACACATATACCATATCCATAGCATTATCACATTTAAACTTTTCTACATGTCATTGGAAGAAACATAATTATATAACACATGCACCATGTTTCGTAACCAGAGCTATATAAATAGATAACATGTAAATAATTGAGTATTTGGCGTTGCTATTTTATTAAAAGTGTAAATGGAGCAGGATACTGAACAAACCATTCCAATATGCTCGAGTATTTCATCGACTAGCTTTTCATCTATGTCGGGATGAAGTGCAAGAATGTATGCTGAAAACATCAGCAGACTAGCAGTTGTTTCCATCCCCGCCAGAAATAAAGAGAATAGTTGTCCGTTTATCTCGTCTTCTGTCATTCCTGAAAACTCATACGAACAATCAAAACATTAAATTAATCAAAAAATTAAATTATTATACTTAATTCTGTGAAGTTCACACTTTTCCCTAACATTTGAAAAACAAAAAGAAAAACAATATATAAAAATTGAAAATATTGTTGTTGTTTGTGATTTTATTTTTTTTATAATAAGATGTCTTGTCAATGGTTTGATTTGTATAATGAACGGAAAAGCTAACCCGCCACCTGACATTTATATGCCTGACTGTTTACGTATTATCTAAAAAAGTATCATAGCAATTTCCTTGAAATTTGAATTTGAAAAAGAAAGAACGTCTATGCTATCTAAATATATATACTCGTCTAGTGTCGTAGCACCACTTCATATATGGACGAAGATATTGGAAATACAAAAGTGGCGGGTTAACTGTTCCGTTCAGTATAGCTAGGCGCGCTCGCCGTTGTCTGTTCTGTACATTTATGTCTGGTTGTTCCCTGATAATTATCTCCATATATTCACATACATATATATAGTTGTTTATATCAATCGGAACAAATCTACAATTATTCTAAAGTCTGTACCTTCAATATGTTGTTTCGGAACTCCAGTAGAATCTGTTCCCAGAGTCAGGCCTTTCTGAATGTGCTCTGATTTCGAATCATCAAACTTAGCATTAATCATAAGATCCAGAAAATCTGCATGACGTTCCTAAAATATATTTAACTCCAGGTAACACTTCTATCATATATCTGGTCTAAATTTAAATTGCACTTGCAATAATAAAGGGGCATTATATAATATACACGGAACATTCTGGTCCGTGCGTGTAAGTGGATAGTTTGTCTAATGCGCACGTGCTGGTTACAATTAGGTTTATCTTAAACTGAATCGTTCGCCCGAAACCATGTAAATCATTCCACATGTTTATTTATTTTCATAATATAAAAAAAAATGTGAAAATATGAAAATTTGAAGCGTTTTTTTAGAAGTACGCGATAGCTTTCTTAAACCCAGAGCAGCATAAAAGTAGTAATTATGGGTTCGAAAAGACAGGAGTAATAACAAATATCTAACGCATCCGTTCGTTAAATTTAGTTACCAATTATCCAGGTATCGAACAATTCACCTAACACAAGAGCGACTTTTGCTCTGTCCACTGGTGAGTTGGTGCTGTTTGTCCAAGTAAATACAATGCTACACAATATAGTACTTAAATGCAGTGAGGTTGTCTAATAAAAGTGCCGAACCTCGAAACAATATCGATCGCTGATTGGATTATCGACTTGTTTGACAATCCGCGTCAAGTCAGTTAAAAAAGAAACTAGCAAAACACCTGTAAAGGCGTGTCAAACACCAAACGTGCAGTATGTTGAAGAATCTTCAACTCTTTTAAGTTAACAATTTGATCAATAATTTAAAGTGACAGTGATCATTGGTCTTGCAAAGTTTGTAAATCACACCAAATGTGAACAAAATGTTATCACGAAGACAATTATTAAAATGTGTCGATGAATAGCGTAAGTAAAACAAAACTACACACTCTCATATAAGGTGAAGTGAAAATACCAGGATTAGCTGCCGGACTAAAGTGACATAAACACACATACGGCGTCGTTGGTCGGCATAACTGTTAATAGTGTAAATATATAAATACCTCTTTCTTCGCCTTTCTTTCTGCAATAAGAACATTTCCCATGCTGCCGTAAAAATCTGCACATTCTTGCGACCAGAAAGAAATTCCCAGTTTATACAACAGCGGCGATATGCCGGGTATCATACCTAGACGGAGTAAAGAAAAAGTATTGTTCATCCGTGCGGATACAGTTCCTCTACAATTACTCAGCATTGGCATACCTGGACGGAGTAAACACAAAGTATTGTACATCCATGTGGATATAGTACCTCTACAATAACCATTCATGGACATACCTAGACGGAGTAAAAAGAAAGTATTGTACATCCATGTGGATATAGCTACTCTACCATCACCCATCATGAACATATCTAGACGGAGTAAAAAGGCAGTATTGTACATCCATGTGGATATAGCTCCTCTATCATTACTCATCATGGACATACCTAGACTGAGTAAAAAGAAAGTATTGTACATCCATGTGGATATAGCTCCTCTGCCATTACTCACCAGTGACAAACCTTAACTGAGTAAAGAGAAAGTATTGTACATCTATGTGGATATAGCTACTCTGCCATTACCCACCATGGACATACCTAGACTGAGTAAAGAGAAAGAATTGTACATCTATGTGGATATAACTCCTCATCCATTACTCACCATGGACATACCTAGACTGAGTAAAGAGAAAATGTGGATATAACTCCTATACCATTACTCATCATGGTCATACCTTAACTGAGTAAAGAGAAAGTATTGTACATCCATGTGGATATAGCTCCTCTGCCATAACTCACCATGGACATACCTAGACTTAGTAAAGAGAAAGTATTGTACATACATGTGGATATAGCTCCTCTGCCATTACTCACCAGTGACAAACCTTAACTGAGTAAAGAGAAAGTATTGTACATCTATGTGGATATAGCTACTCTGCCATTACCCACCATGGACATACCTAAACTGAGTAAAGAGAAAGTATTGTATATCTATGTGGATATAGCTACTCTGCCATTACCCACCATAGACATACCTAGACTGAGTAAAGAGAAAGTATTGTACATCTATGTGGATATAGCTACTCTGCCATTACCCACCATGGACATACCTAAACTGAGTAAAGAGAAAGTATTGTACATACATGTGGATATAACTCCACTACCATTACTCATCATGGGAATACCTAGACTGGGTAAAGAAGAAGTTTGTACATCAATGTAGATATCGCTCCTCTTCCATTCTTCCATCACCCATCATGGATATACATAGATAGAGTAAGAGAAAGTATTGTACACCCATGTGAATATACTTCCTCTACCATCACCCATCATTGATATATCTAGACGGAGTAAAGAGAAAGTATTGTAACATCCATGTGAACATAACTTCTCTACCATCACCCATCATTGATACAACGTCTTGATTTCCTTTGTACACTGACATTATCAAGAAAATAACGTGCAGAAGGTAGGAAATTTTGACAGAATTTAAAATGGTATATGAATCTCATACTATGATGTTAAATGGTGTTGTGATACCAGTCCGTGAAATAGCATGGTCATGTCGCCACTTTAAAATACATCACCTATATCATTCTGTTAAGCAATTGATGGAAATGTTATTGAATCACAAAGAGGAACGTTTCCTTCGGAGAAAATTGTTGTCCGTACTTGTAGTTTATCTTAATTATGAGAAATATGTTAACACACAATATTATATAATAATTGTCAATGTTTAAGCAAAACTCGATACTGGCCAGTGAGTGAATTGTTCGGGGGACTAATATTTAGTCAACAAAATTAAAGAATTTATTGAACAAAATTCATTATATATTTTGTTTGATATAAATGCCGGTTTTACTGCTAAGATCGAAAACAATATCAGCGATACAGGTGAGTTGTCCCTGTCACTAGATTGTTTACATAGTTACGTCAGAAGAAAAATTAAGGATGCCATTCCATATCTCCTTTTGTTTAAAAGATTATGAATAAAATGATACCATTAAGAATCAAGGCCATCAATCCTTTCGTGTTGCTGTTGAACACATGTTTCATATTTTGGATGTAAGGATTATCTGGGTTGGTCTGCGAGCGAATGTCAAGGCTAAACCCTGTAGATGCTATGGTATCAATGGTGAAATGGCTGAAATATCTGTAAGTATGAACTGACATTTAAGTAATATACATCGCGCCGCTTACCCTCTATTTATTTTAGTGTGCGGATAGCTCACCCACTTTTTACTGCTATTGCCAGACTATTAAAGCCTCATTAAACTTCTGAAATGCACTTTTTTTGATAATAACAAAAATGATTTTAATTAAATGTGTTTATAGTATTTCTAAAACCACTGTTTTTAAAAAAGCGAAAAATAAATAACTTCGATCGAAATGTGTGTTTCTTAGACGTAAGGACCGACCTTTTAACTTTTGTTTACATAAATGACTCGGTTGCTTTCCGACTGTCCCTCCGCCAGTGTAGTGTTCACAAGTACAGAAATGAATACTGCAGTGGTAGTGTGCGGATTAAGGGGTTCATTAACAAGATTAGAAAAGTTATGGCTTCACTTCTGTTATGTTTCGTTATTGGTTTTTCTTTGTTTAAAATATATAATTTTGATGTCTGCAATAAAACTGTATCGAATGTTTTTTTTTTTTGTTGTTTTTTTTTGAATGGGGTTTAACGCCATTTTCAACACATTTCAGGTTATATATGGCATATCCAGTTTTACTGGTGGAGGAAGACCTCAGACTGAGTCAGACTGAGTCAGACTGAGTAGAACCACCGTCCTTCCGCAAGTAACTGGAAACTTTCTCACATAAAGTTTTTGGAGCGAGCGGGACTCGAACCTACGACCAATAGCGGTGAGAGGTAAATGATCTTGAGACGGCGCCTTAGACCACTCGGCCACGGAGAACCCTTGTATCGAATGTAGTATGCATTATATTATTTATACGCACTGAAAACCAATGAGTACGAAATACTAGTTTGGTCTAGTAACTCTTGTTCAGGATATGTACGCATGATACTATCGCACGCGCTATTTCGTCAAAAATCACTTGATCGCAGTCAATATTGAGAGGCAATCGTGAAATATCGGGTATTTCCATATGGCGGTATTATACAGGTATGAAAGGTAAGTTGATGGTATTCACATTTAAAACATCCGTGTTTTTCTACATTCCAGACAGTAAATAAAAGTCTCTGGAACAATTTCTACAAAGGTGGCATAAGTGTGTGTGGGTGGGGGGGCGTCATTTTATTTTATCATGTGACTGAAAGTAGTTCCAAAATGGCGCCTTATTATATCAGAGGTCTATTCAATCGTGAAACATCGGGTATTTCCGTATCCTCCGTATAATACACGTGTATGGCTCTAGAATACACCATTGCTATTCGCCTGTGTTACAAGTCGGTGTTCATTCGCGTAAAAGTAACAGATTATTTACCCGACTTTAAGTTGAATATATGGCGTTGTTATATCGATTTTTTAATTTCTACACTCGATATGGGTCATGTTTATAGGGAAATTTAAAATGTCAGTCTTGATTAACCAATGTTTATGTTTTCAAAGTACATGTATATAAGGTTCGTCGCTTACGTGCTCGTGGGTTCCGGTTCATTAATACACTGAAAGGAATAAAGGGGACGTTCTTAAAACTATTAAACCGCATGCGGTTATTTATTTTTTAACCGCATCCCTACATTTCCCCAAACTATGTTTCTCTCTGAAGTGAATTGATCATATATGTTTTCGAACAAGCTTCGTAACTCCCCGTTTTCTGCCGAAGGTATTTATCGGAAAGAGACAAACATTAATTTGTAATCAAACTCCGTTCTTAATTATGTACTAATAATGTGTTTTATATTTATTTTTTCGTTTGCAAAGTCTCTCAGTGATCAAATAAACATGTATTCTATCGTCTGGAAGAGTAAAACTCACTTAAATTAAATTAAAACAAAAAACGACTGTTTCGGAAGTTTAATGAGCCTTTAACGGTATTAGTTCGGATATTTTTAGCAAGTGGCCAGAAAGCCGTTTCTGAAACTAAATCTAAGGTCTCAGAGGTGTGGAAAACGCGGGACACGACGGTGCGAAATAGCATTGTTACCAGCAGTTGGTTTGGTTTAAACATATTTTATTTCTTTATATATATACAGAAATGGGGTTGGGCCACACATTCTTCCAACATAAGATTCGGCCCTCCCCTTACAGTTTAACAAATAACATATAGGGTACGGCAGCTGTAAACAAATAAAAAATAAATATGAAGGAGAAAAAGACAAAATTGTATGAGAATAATAGCAGAGAGAACAGAAAACTTATAACAAACTTCAAAAAATCTAAAATGTTTGTTTAACATTATTAATTGAATAAGTTTTAATAAGAATACGACAGTGTGATTCCATGATTAAATATAGATAAACATTCGAGATTGACCGACTACAAAATATAATTACATATAATATATACAAGTGTATCTGGCTATGCATCACATCATACATATTCGTATTGGAAAGCTTATCAAATGTTCCCGGAATGTAATACAACTTAATTTGAAAACAGGTTTGTACTTTTAATATAGTCCTGGACAGCTTGAAAAATTGAACGTTTTCATCCAATGTTCGATTCTTCTTTTCAAATTGTAATACATTAATATTAAGCGGATGAAGTTCTCTCGTAGATTGGAAAAGTGAATATGATTTATGTAACGACTGCATTGAAAAAAGAAATGTTCAGCATTTTCTACTCCGTTGAAACAATCAAATATAGCGTTTTGTCTTAAGTGATTTAGAAAAAGGTCATTATAAAGTTCGCTGCAATTGTTTCCAATTCTAGCATGGATAACCGATAAATATCGATTGCCATGTAAAAAAGTAACCAGGGATTTCATTCGTGCCAGATGAAGAAGAAAGCAATTTATCTTAAAAACAGAGTAAGACGCTGATTGTCTAATACCAGTTTCTAAAGAATTCCATAATGATATCGAGGATGGGATACATGACTTTTTTTAAATAAAGCAGTTCGTGTAAGGGGAAGTTCAATATCATTTCTGTTATGTAATGCATAACGTGTTATATCACCAACAAGGGGAGACATAATATCATTTATATACTCAGGGACAATACAATTAACATATTTAAATATAAAGGAACACTTTTGATTTTCTCTTCTTTGGGATAGAGTTTCTCAACCACATTCTTTATACAGATAATCTAACGCAACGGGTCGTTTAAGCCCGGTAACTATACGAGCTCCTCTTCGTTTTGAAGCTTTTCAAGGGAATTAGATGAGGAAACTGTAAAACCGTCTCATACAATAGATGCACAGTAAATAATATAAAAAACGTACTCTTTAATCATCACAGTTTCGCCTACATGTCCACACAGTATGTTCACCAATACGTATGCGTTATCATTTATCACTGATATCATCTGGAATGTAATAAAACAAAGTTGAATGTTTCAAACAGTAAACTTTTGATAGACATTGTGTATATAAAACTTAAGTTTTAGTTAGGATCGTTACACAATAAATATAAATGACAGCATGATTATTTTCGTAGAGATTATAATGACATGTTCATAAAGTAATATAAAACATGCAAATATCAGCGTCAATGGATAAGAAAGTCAAATACCAGTTATCGTCTATTTAGAGAGTTTTAAATAATAGCTGAAAGGGATGACAGCTTGCAGTTTGAGAGAAGATAACAATACAGTCAAATCTGCGTAAGCGGTCCCCTCTAATGAGCAGTCACTTGTGCTTCGAAGCAATGTTTGCTATTTCTCATTGATAAGCTTTCAGAACAAATTAGCCTCTTTAAAACAACAGCCTGTCTTAAAAGGCCAGTTTTACTCCTTCCCTTGACCGGTTGCTTAAGACAGGTTTGACTGTAGTCCATAATATGGAATATTTAATGTTAAGAAATAGACATAGATAAATACTATGATTGAACTATAAATTAAATGGAGTATATCAGGATTCATTTTTAAAATGGATAAAAAGCATCTCATTATCATTATAAATAAAATCCGAATGGTTTGGTTCGTCAAATTCATCAAACCGTGACAAAATAAATATTTAAACTGGAGTAGAAAACATGAAACGAAATCCCCAATCTAGAAATGGATATCACTTAGAAACTGCTTGACGACATTTGCATCGTCATTCGGACTCTTTCCAAGATGAAACATTTTTAATACCTGCATACCGTTGGAAACAAATAACGCACCAAAATACAAAAGAAAACAGCACACTCGTTTTTTGTCGAGTCATGAGCGGAAATGTATCCTAGTGCCGGCTTAGGCGGTATTTTATTTTACTTATTCTATTCAGCATTGAATGAGATTAATGGTTACTTGTTTTAGTTTTCCAGCAGAGAACGTTGGTGTCATGAGGTTTCTTATCCTCTTCCATCGCCGTCCATGCATGAAGAACAGGCCGTTCTTCAATAATTGGGGAGTTTTACCAGTTTGCTGGAAAAAAAAACACGAATTAATATTCTGTGATATGTAACATCGCTTGATGGGTCATATACAAAATCATTGTTATTGTCTCAAATATGCGTAATCAACATTTATCAAACAAAATAAACGTTTTGAAGTATGTAATATACGGAACGCAATTTCAACAATCTTCGGTCACTGTATGGTGTGCAAACGAGACACGTGACTCCTTGAAACGGTTGCTTGAAAAATGCATTTTATTTAAAAGAAAAATTGAAAAACATGTGGTACACAGTTTTATTACCGGATGAAGATCTCAATCCGGGGGGGGGGGGGGGGGGACTTCAATACGTGCCAGCTACGTGTGGTACCCAGTTTTATTACTGGATGAAGATCTCAACCCGGGGGGAAACTTCAACACGCGCCAGCTACCTGTGGTATCCAGTTTTATTACTAGATGAAGATGTAAATCCGGGGGAAAACTTCAACACGTGCCAGCTACCTGTGGTATCCAGATTTATTACTGGATGAAGATGTAATTCCGGGGGAAAACTTCAACACGTGCCAGCTACATGTGGTAACAAGTTTAATTACTGGATGAAGATCCAATTCCGGGGAGGGGGGGGGGGGGGGCTTCAACGCGTGCCAGCTTCATGTGGTACCCAGTTTTATTACCGGATGAAGATCTCAATCCGGGGTGGGGGGGACTTCAATACGTGCCAGCTACGCGTGGTACCCACTTTTATTACCGGATGAAGATCTCAACCCGGGGAGAAACTTCAACACGTGCCAGCTACCTGTGGTACCCAGTTTAATTACTGGATGAAGATCCAATTCCAGGGGGGGGGGGGGCTTCAACACGTGCCAGCTACATGTGGTACCCAGTTTTATTACCGGATGAAGATCTCAATCCGGGGGGTGGGGGGAACTTCTATACGTGCCAGCTACGTGTTGTACTCAGTTTTATTTCCGGATGAAGATCTCAACCCGGGGGGAAACTTCAACACGTGCCAGCTACCTGTGGTATCCAGTTTTATTACTGGATGAAGATGTAAATCCGGGGGAAAACTTCAACACGTGCCAGTTACATGTGGTACCCAGTTTTATTACCGGATGAAGATCTCAATCCGGGGGGAGGAACTTCAATACGTGCCAGCTACGTGTGGTACCCAGTTTTATTACCGGATGAAGATCTCAACTCGGGGGGAAACTTCAACACGTGCCAGCTACCTGTGGTATCCAGTTTTATTACTGGATGAAGATGTAAATCCGGGGGAAAACTTCAACACGTGCCAGCTTCATGTGGTACCCAGTTTTATTACCGGATGAAGATCTCAATCCGGGGGGGAGGGGACTTCAATACGTGCCAGCTACATGTGGTACCCAGTTTTATTACCGGATGAAGATCTCAACCCGGGGGAAACTTCAACACGTGCCAGCTACCTGTGGTATCCAGTTTTATTACTGGATGAAGATGTAAATCCGGGGGAAAACTTCAACACGTGCCAGCTACATGTGGTACCTAGTTTAATTACTGGATGAAGATCCAATTCCGGGGGGTGGGGGGGGGCTTCAACGCGTGCCAGCTACATGTGGTACCTAGTTTAATTACTGGATGAAGATCCAATTCCGGGTTGGGGGGGCTTCAATGCGTGCCAGCTACATGTGGTACCCAGTTTTATTACCGGATGAAGATCTCAATCCGGGGGGAAACTTCAACACATGCCAGCTACATGTGGTACCCAGTTTTATTACCGGATGAAGATCTCAATCCGGAGGGAAACTTCAACACGTGCCAGCTACATGTGGTACCTAGTTTTATTACCGGACGAAGATCCAATCCGGAGGAAAACTTCAACACGTGCCAGCTTCATGTGGTGCACAGTTTTATGACTGGATAAGGATCTAAATCTGGAGGAAAACTTCAACACGTGCCAGCTACATGTGGTTCCCAGTTTTATTACCTTTTCCCCAACACGTGCCAGCTACATGTGGGACACAGTTTTATTATTGGATAAGGATCTAAATCTGAGGGAAAACTTCAACACGTGCCAGCTACATGTGGTACCCAGTTTTATTACCGGATGAAGATCTTAATCCGGGGGGAAACTTCAACACGTGCCAGCTATATGTGGTTCCCAGTTTTATTACCTTTTCCCCAACACGTGCCAGCTACATGTGGGACACAGTTTTATTACTGGATAAGGATCTTAATCTGAGGGAAAACTTCAACACGTGCCAGCTACATGTGGTATCCAGTTTTATTACCGGATGAAGATGTTAATCCGGGAGGAAACTTCAACACGTGCTAGCTATATGTGGTTCCCAGTTTTATTACCGGATGAAGATGTAAATCCGGGGGGGAGGGGACTTCAACACGTGACAGCTACATGTGGTTCCCAGTTTTATTACTGGATGAAGATCTTAATCCGGGGGGGTGAAACATCAACACGTGCCAGTGGGGTCAAGTTTCCTTTAACATGAATTATCGATGATGGAAAAATATGGCTTCAAAATGACCTGAATACGGATAACAAAAATAATATAAAGAAGATGATCTCACCGGCCTATCTTGAAAGTTCGTGAAATCTTTAATGAGCACTGACTTCAATACTTCACAGTCCGACACAACTACATTTATCCTAAAGCCTTGGTACATTCTGCATAAATGAGAGACTCGTATATAACAAACATTACGGAATAGTTGCAAGTGTACGAAGACGCTAAATAATTTAACTGCTATTGGAAAACGTGTCCAGAACCAATATTGTTTGGGATTTTTCAAACACTTTGACAAGGTTTTAAATACTTAAAGAAGAGATATTTATATTGCATTGTTTGTTTACGGGTCAGCCACATTGAATTTTTGGTTTACATACGCAGTGCTAAAATTTTCGGATTCGTTATTATAATTAATATTTAATTTACATATCTTACATATCATATCTTTGAAAAATTAATCAATAAAAAAAGTATGTAAATTAATATAAAATCTGAGTCCCCAACTGTAGTAAGCGAATCGCCGTCTGGTGAGTATACTCGTTATATTGAAGAACCAACCCGGCACTGGTGTGTTATTTATAATTATTCTTTTAGATTGATTTGTTAAATAACAAAACGGCGATTTAAAAAAAAATCCGATTCCCCAAATGGCAACTTGTTGGTAGTTCGCGGCGAATCCCAAACTGGATATTTAAACTGACTTGTTGAAATAACAAAACAGCCATTCAAAAAGAAATCCGAATCTATCAATTCTATAGAAAAACAGTTTATAACAATGAATAAACACAATTCCCGTGTTGTTCCTTCACTACCATGAGTATATTAATGAGGAAGCGATTCAAAATTTCAAGTAGGGGATTCGCCGCGAATCGCCAACTACCAACCAGATGCCTGTTGGGGATTTGGATTTTTTTTTTCAAATCGATATTTGTTTTCAAAAACATATCAATTCTATAGAAAAACAGTTTATAACAATAAACAAACACAATTCCCGTGTTGTTCCTTCAATACCACAAGTATATTAATGAGGAAGCGATTCAAAATTTCAAGTTGGGGATTCGCCGCGAATCGCCAACTACCAACCAGATGCCTGTTGGGGATGTGGATTTTTTTTTTCAAATCGATATTTGTTTTCAAAAACAAATCAATTCTATAGTAAAACAGTTTATAACAATAAACAAACAACATTCCCGTGTTGTTCCTTCAATACCATGAGTATATTCATCAGGAGGCGATTCAAAATTTCCAGTTTAGGATTCGCCACAATTAGCCAATTACCAACCAGCTGCAAGTTGGAATACTCCACAGACAGATATCTTCCTGTCAGTACGTTATGCGTCTATACACAAAACAAAACACAACACAAAGTGAACCATAACCTATAGATTTGCTACTTTGACCCCTTTATTTAAACAATTCACTGCAGAATATAAGTTAAAAGTCACAAAAAAATGTATCTATGGAATTTAGGATTATTATTTATTATTCCTAAAAAGAAAGTTTATAGTCTTAAAGTAACCATATATACGTAGATACCCATACGGTGCGAAAACAATCGAACAAACTGTTTATATATTTAACGTATACGATGCATTTCCATTTTATGTGAATCTAACGAAGTGTGCACTTACGCGTATACTTTGCCGTATTTCTTCGACAAAATCCTGTCAGCATTCGTCGACCCCTTCAAAACATAACGCATGACAGAGATTGCAAAATGTTTCGTGCGTAAAGCAATATATATATCAGACAACCATCGTACAAGACTGTTATATATTTATTTATTCATTCATTAATTCCTTCAGTCTGTCATTCGTTCATTTATTTATTTATCTATTTATTTATTTATGATACTAAGCCTGAAATCTTGAAGGTTTAAAAGTTACTGGTTTTGAATTACTATAATATGTTTGTAGGTAATCTATTATATATGTAGTTTACTAATAGTTCTACATCCGACAAAATTAAATTAGTTGTCATTCGTGTATTCAACTTTAACCTAGCTCTATATTCAACCTTAATTACTTCCCATATTGAAGAGTTACGTTACTTGAATACCGACAGACGAAAGGTGAATCTTAAATTAATCTTTATTAGTTTCTATTTCTACATGGTAATACGATGCATGTAATCCATTAAATGTAAGTTTTTTTTTCAATAACTAGATCTGGTAAATCCACGTAAAAGCGGGGCAGTAGTGTAATGGATAGAGTGTTGGCCACCACGCCAGAGATTGCGGGTTCGATCCCCCCGGTTGACCCGATGCCTCATAAAACAACACTCAGTGCTGGTTCTACCCAGGAAACAACACTCAGTACTGGTTCTACCCATGAAGCAGACTTGACAGCGGTTCATATAAGCTCTGAGCTTTCATCGCAATCGAGCTAAAATAAACTAGTATAAACTAATAAATCCATGTTATTGTTATGATGTTGATGTAAGTTAATTGGGGAGGACTTGAACTATGCAAAATGTTGTGTGTGTTTTTTTCTAATCAAATATAAAAATACATCGAATTGTATAAGTGTTAAAATATTAATGCAATGGACCAACCTATGATTTCCCATTGAGGTAAATCCAATAATTATACATTTTTCCTCACGGTTTAAGCCGAGACGGTCGGCGACAGATAACAAAATAATGACCTACCAATGTCTGTTGTTGAAGGGTGTTCCCAAACAATGGCCATGGAGTTGGTCCCGGGATGCCGCATCGGCGCAACTTTGTGAAGTGCCGGTATAGTGATCTGCATATAAGAAACGTCCATTATACGGGATAGTTATTCTCACGCAGATGAAACATTCGTATCACACAACGAAAACAAATAAATCGAAACATATTAAACTGCACATATCTTAAATAACACAATCTTTATTAAAAATTTGAATCCGAGTACTAATTAAGAAAGTCTTCATAAAACCATATATCCAATGAGATAAAAATAAAGCTTTTTTATAATTAATGACAAGCATTCATAAGCATGATTGATCTAGTATAAATTATGTAAACAGTTATTTTAATGACAACATTGCTGATCGGGTAAGCATTTTTTGTTGTTGTGTTACAAGTCTGCAATTACTATTTTAGGGGGTGGGCCGTAACTAAGGTTGTGAGAACTTGTTATATTTCTACACTTTGAGGACATACTTTTTTAAGGTTCTATCCTAGACTCAAAGGAAAATTATCAAAATATGGCAAAAACATGTCAATTTATTTATTATTGTTTTACTTGGGCAATTGGTGACCTTAAGTTTCATTTTCTTAATTTTATAGCAGGTTCCTCCATAAAATAGACCAAAGTCAAAGTAACAATATATAATATTCATTGTAAAATATGTACAAGAAACGTTAACGATAGTATGGTGCTTTTACTGCAGCAGGAAATGATAAATTATACTTTTGTCATCTTCTCACCTTCTGTACGTGTCATGCTGGCCATAAAGCAGCAGGAAATCATAGTGCAATGTTTCACTAGATCTTATCAATGTTTATCGAGGATATCAAAACGGTTAATGCATTATTTATATTTTGTTATGTTTTTTCGCCCCATCAGAATGACAAAATAAAAGGGCACAGACAAGCCGCCATATTTTTTGCACCATATATTATATATAATATGGAACATTCTGCTTCAATTTGGTAAGTTACAATGCAAATATATCTGGTATGGTTGTCGTTTTGAGAATAATGTGTTTCGTGTAGCCATGCTCTATTGTGCTTTTAATTTTTAAATGGCCCTAAAGAAACACCAACTTCATAAAGTATTTAGATGTTCTTGTTTAAGCACCTCTTGACATAACAGATAACTAATACATTTTATCAAATTATCGTCAAATACCATTATTTTCACTCATTTTTATCTTCAGATTTATACATCTCCAACTTAACACACCATTCCCTAACTAAATCTCATTAGAGAAATTCTGTTGCAATTTTGTCCGGGTGATTTGGTAATCTTACGGGACTACTAGTCCAGAATATGAAATATCTGCAAACTGATACTTACAGAACGATAGCAGTTATACCCAAAACCACTGTAGCATAATATGCCTCCAATAAATACATCCTTGTTTCTTTTCACGTTTTAAATGTATTATGCTCCTTCTATTGATTAATGTTGTTGCCCACTTAATTGACTGGTGGCACATATTAACGGGACCCTACATGTTGATATGACCTGATTGCGTGACATGCATATGCCTGATAACATAATCGAGGTGTCGATAAGGAGTTGTACAAATAAGAGAGAGAGAGAGAGAGAGAGAGAGAGAGAGAGAGAGAGAGAGAGTGTGTGTGTGTGTGTGTGTGTGTGTGTGTGTGTGTGTGTGTGTGTCAGTGAGAGAGTGTGTTTCAGTGAGAGAGTGTGTGCAATTGGGGATGTGTGTCAGTGAGAGAGTGTGTATCAGTGAGGCTGTGTGTCAGTGAGAGAGTGTGTGTCAGTGAGAGTGTGTGTGCCATTGGGAGGGTGTGTGTCAGTAACAGAGTGTGTGTCCGTGAGGGTGTGTGCCAGTGGCAGCGTGTGTGCCATTGAGAGGATGTGTGTCAGTGAGAGAATGTGTGTCCGTGAGGGTGTGTGCCAGTGGCAGCCTGTGTGCCATTGAGAGGATGTGTGTCAGTGAGAGAGTGTGTGTCCGTGAGGGTGTGTGCCAGTGAGAGAGTGTGCCAGTGAAAGGATGTGTGTCAGTGAGGATGTGCAACAGTAAGCGAGTGTGTGTCAGTGAGGGTGTGCGTCAGTGAGAGAGTGTGTGTCAGTGAGGAAGAGGGTGTGCGTCAGTGAGAGAGTGTGTGTCCGTGAGGTGTGCGCCAGTGAAAGAGTGTGTGTCAGTGAGGTAGTGCGTCAGTGGGTGAATGTGTGTCAGTGAGAGAGTGTGTGTCAGTGAGAGCGTGTGTGTGTCAGTGAGAGCGTGTGTGCAATTGATGGTGTGTGTCAGTGAGAGAGTGTGTGTCAGTGAGAAAGTGTGTCAGTGAAAGCGTGTGTGCCATTGAGAGGGTGTGTATCATTGAGATAGTGTGTGTCCGCGAGGGTGTGTGCTAGTGAGAGGGTGTGTCAGTGAGAGGATGTGTGTCAGTGAGAGGGTGTGTGTCATTGAGAGAGTGTGTGTCTGTGAGGGTGTGTGCCAGTGAGAGGGTTTATCAGTGAGAGGATGTGTGTCAGTGAGAAGATGTTTGTCAGTGAGGATGTGCGTCAGTAAGAGAGTGTGAGTCAGTGAGGGTGTGCGCAAGTGAGAGTGTGTGTGTCAGTGAGAGAGTGAGTGTCAGTGCGGGTGTGTCAGTGAGAGCGTTTGTGCCAGTGAGAGAGTGTATGTCAGATAGGGTGTGTGTAAGTGTAAGGATGTGTGTTAGTGAGAATGTGTGTCAGTGAGGGTGTGCGTCCTTGAGAAAGTGTGTGTCAGTGAGGGTGTGGGTGTATGTCAGTGAGAGCGTGTGTGCCAGTGAGAGAGTGTGTGTCAGATAAAGTTTGTGTCCGTGAGGGTGCGTGCCAGTGAGAGGGTTTGTCAGTGTAAGGATGTGTGTCAGTGAGGGTGTGCTCCAGTGAGAGAATGTGTGTAAGTGAGGGTAAGGGTGTGCGTCAGTGATAGAGTGTATGTCAGTGAGGGTGTGCGCCGGTGGGAGAATGTGTGTCAGTGAGAGAATGTGTGTCAGTGAGAGCGTGTGTGTGTCAGTGAGAAAGTGTGTCAGTGAGAGAATGTTTGTCAGTGAGAGCATGTGTCATTTAGGGTGGGTGTCAGTGAGAGAGTGTGTCAGTAAGGGGATGTGTCAGTGAGAGGGTGTGTGTCAGTGGAAAGTGTGTGACAGTGTATGTCTGTGAGGATGTATGTGCCATTGAGGATGTGTGTCAGTGAGGATGTATGTGTCAGTGAGAGAGTGTGTGTCAAGAAGGATGTGTGTCAGCTAGGGTGTGTGTCAGTGAGTGTGTGTGTGTGCGCACGTGCGTGTGTACGTGCGTGCGTGCGTGCGGGCAGGCGTGTGTGTCTGTGTCTGTGTCAGTAAGAGAGTGTGTGTCAGTGAGGGTGTGGGTCAGTGGAGAGTGTGTGTCATTGTGTGTCAGTGAGAGCGTGTGTGCAATTGAGGGTGTGTGTCAGTGAGAGAGTGTGTGTCAGTGAGAGTGTGTGTGTTCCATTGAGAGGGTTAGTTTCATTGAGAGAGTATGTGTCCGTGAGGGTGTGTGTCAGTGAGAGGATGTGTGTCATTGAAAGAGTGTGTGTCCGTGAGGGTGTGTGCCAGTGAGAGGGTTTATCAGTGAGAGGATGTGTGTAAGTGAGGATGTGCGTCAGTAAGAGAGTGTGTGTCAGTGAGGGTGTGCGCAGGTGAGAGAGTGTTTGTCAGTGAGAGAGTGAGTGTCAATGTGGGTGTGTGTTAGTGAGAGAGTGTGTGTCAGATAGGGTGTGTGTCAGTGTAAGGATGTGTGTCAGTGAGAATGTGTGTCAATGAGGGTGTGCGTCCTTGAGAGAGTGTGTGTCAGTGAGGGTGTGCGTCAGTGAGAGAGTGTGTGTCAGTGAGGGTGTGCGCCAGTTGGAGGATGTGTGTCAGTAAGAGAATGTGTGTCAGTGAGAGCGTGTGTGTGTGTCAGTGAAAATGGGTGTCAGTGAGAGAATGTTTGTCAGTGAGAGCGTGTGTGTGTCATTGAGAGTGTGTGTCCAATTGAGTGTGTGTGTGTCAGTGAGACAGTGTGTCATTAAGGGTGGGTGTCAGTGAGAAAGTGTGTCAGTAAGGGGATGTGTCAGTGAGAGGGTGTGTGTCAGTGGAAAGTGTGTGACAGTGTATGTCTGTGAGGATGTATGTGCCGTTGATGGTGTGTGTCAGTGAGGATGTATGTATCAATGAGAGAGTGTGTGTCAAGAAGGATGTGTGTGTGTGTGTGTGTGTGTGTGTGTGTGTGTGTGTGTGTGTGTCAGTTTCCCGATTTTATTAAGTGTATTTGTCGTTTTTATTTGGTCTGTTTGCGGGTTTATAAAATCTGTTTGTGGGTTTATTGAGTCTGTTGACAGGTTTTATTGAAAATACGGAATACAGATATTATTGATATTACAGGTATTATATTGAGTATGTTAGCACTTTTACCGAGTCAATCTGTCAATCCGATTTTATTGAGTCTGTTTGCCAATTTTATTTTGTTACTTAGGTGTTGTGATGTCATCAAGTGGCAAGTTTTATAATACACAAAAACATTATTAGACCAAGCTCTACGTGCTTTGTTAACATTATGCAATTCCACTTGGTATAAGTTAAAAGCTTAAACTGTTTGATACCATGATCTTACCAATTCCTCTTGGTATAAGTTGAAAGCTTAAACTGTTTGATACCATGGTCTTACCAATTTTTTAAACTATGGTCGTGAAATATGGGGATTCCATAAAGCTCAAGATATGGATAGAGTTTATTTAAAATTTCTTAAACAAATTATGTATGTCAGATATCAAACTACTAATGCTACAATATACGGTGAACTAGGTAAAGTCCCATTAGAAATTAATTATACGTAAGGAGAGAATCCTTAAATAATAGCAAAAAAATGTCAATTGTCCTGAATCTTTCATATGTATACATGTTTTATTGGCGATAAAGCTAAGTCTGTTAAATGTTTTTGGGCCTTAAATGTTAATTCTTTATTGAATAAACTTGTGTTTAGTTATTTATGGTATGAAATATCTTCTTTTTTTTCTCCTTTACTATATTATTTCTCATTATACACATACATATATGTACATAGCAACATATTGTCCAAAACATCATAGAAGAAGATTAGAGTCAACTATTATACTATACTGACATGTTGAAATTTACAACTTTTATAATATCAAGTACATTCAGACTATCTTTATATGTTCTTATAATGAATATTTAAACTGTTCACAATAATAAAATTTCTTTCTAATAATAAGTTATTAATTAAAAACCCACAGCAAAAAAATCAACAACAAACAAACAACATAGTAATTATTTGTTTGTTTTGCATTCTACTTATATATTTACTTTCTTTTAATGAGACAATGCCACAATGTGTTAAATAAATAATACATATTTCTATGTATAAAATGAAAAATAAGTTCGCTTAAATAGAGACTAAAGAAAGAGTAGTAGATAAGAGTAGGAGGGTTAAGATAAAGATTAGAAGAAATTAACACTCTGAGTCTGGAATCAGTATGTTAATGTCATTAACTTAGTTGTAATTTGTCCCATTTGTCGTTATGTTGTCCAAGTTTTTCTTTTGCTGTTGCTATTATTCTTTCTATATTTTCTATGTATTTTAAATATTTTTTAAAATTATTAAACATGGGAATTGTTTTTGCATATTTGTTTTTGTAAATGAAATATTTAGCATATATCAATATAGTATTTAACAAATTTGAATAACTGTTCCATTCAGTACAACCAAGAGATATTACCATATAATTTAACTTTATTGTTAACTGGTTTTCATTAAAATATACTTCAAGATATGTCCAGAAGGCTCTAGAAAATTGACATTCCCAAAATAGGTGTATGTTTGTTTCAACGTGTATAGCACAAAATTCACATAAACTTGTATTACATATGTTGCATTTATACAGAAATTTGTTGTTAGGTATAATTCGCATTATATATTTGTACTGGAAAGCGCGTAATTTTGTATATATTAGTGATCTAAAAGGTAAGGTGTGTACAGCTTTCCAGTTTATGTTCGCATCTTCTAATTCCCATTTAATATGAGGTTTGATTATAATATTTTTTCGTATGTTTCTTAGTTGTCTATTATATAAAAGTTTATTTGGACTTTTATGGTTTCTGATTTGTTGCAATAAATTTATTTCTTCATTATTGTCAGCTATATTGTTTGCTTTTAAATTTTGTTTCCATACCTTTGGAATGCTTTCAATTAGAGTTTAATATTTAAAAAAATCTGAATTATTTAGTAGGTATTTTGCTTTAACAAATTGAAAAGTATAGAATGTTTTTTGTCTACTATCAAATAGTTGTTTGGTGTACTTGATACCTTTTGAATGCCATTCTTTATAAAATATTGTTTTGTTTTTGTTTTTTATGAACGAATTGTTCCATAATATCTGGTTGTTTAATGTTTCTGGTTTATTTTCAAAATTTATACTTGGCCATGATTGTAATATTTCTAATAAAAAACTGGGAATCTTGTGGTTTTGTGTAATATCTTTAAACAAACTTCAATTCACCAAAGTAATTGGACGATTGTATGATCAGTTCTACCAAAATTTGTATTCATTGCTTAATAACACGCCTTAACTTTGTGCGTATAGAGATATATAAACTGATATTGGTATAGAAAAATTCATGTCATGTGTTAAAAGTAATAAACACCGAGTTGCACTCACAATATTACGTTTCATCGCTCACAAACTTGCCATTGAGGAGGGTCGTTATAGTAATATAGATAGATCAGATAGAACATGTATATATTAACAGATGAATGTAGTGGAAGACGAATATCATTTTGTTATTGTTTGTCCTTTCTAGATATTAGAACGGATTGTCTCCCAATTTCTTTTTCCGTCATTGGCCGGCAAAACATTATTCATTATTCATATCATTGTTAACCTCTAAACAAACTTGTGTAATATGTAAACTTGCAGACTTTATTTCCTTAGCAAATAAAAGACGTATTGATAATAGTACGTTAAGGCACTTTATTTATTAGAATTTGATAAATGTTATAAAAGTAAATTTCAAACATTTTTTTTATACTATGACCACGATATTATATTGGTACCAGCAATGGCATTGAACACTAACCGTGTCTGGCTGTTGTATGTTTACAATAAGTTGTTGATGGCGATTATTGACCGTTGATTATAGATACACTTTTTGACGCCAGGGTATGAATACAAATGTAGAACTTCTCTTTATCCATGTGACGCACGCACGCACGCACGATCGCAAGCACGGACATACAATTTAATTCATTAATTTGTTTATTTTGATGAATAATTTATATAATGCTATGTTTATGTTGTACATTACATGATTATATCATGCTCTTCTCACATTTGTTGTTTACAGCTGCCCATATATATATCAAGGCGACGAACATATATGTTCATATACCAAAATAAACTATTTAATTGAATTGAAATGATTGAGTCTTTTTGTCGATTTTATTGAATCTGTATATCGGTTTTATTTAGTATGTGGGTTTACCGAGTAAATCTGTTTGCCAATTTTATTGAGAATGTGTGTCGATTTAAATGAGTATTTGTGTCGATTTTATTGAATCTGTTTGCCGATTTTATTGAGTATGTGTGTTGATTTTATTGAATCTGTTTGCCGATTTTATTGAGTAAGTGTCTCGATTTTAATTAATCTGTTGACCGGTTCTATTGTGTCCAGTTTTATTAAGTATATTTGCCTGTTTTAATGGGTGTGTTTGTCGATTTTATTGAGTCTGTTTGCCGATTTTACCAGGATATATGGCCTCAGATAAAATGCCCCACAACAGTACACATGCATTCCCCAATTGATCAAGTTTTCCGTTTGTGATAAAGATTAATTTCTCGCGAGGAAAGTGAAACATCAATCAACTTGTACCCATTTTAAAGTTTGATACGTAATCTATATTTGAATATAACTGTTCGTAAAGCTGACAGACGTGAACCAGAGCCGTCACAATTTACACATCCTTACAAATACAGTTATACAAATACTGCGACTTTTAGTGTAATACATGAATACAATTAACCTTTTATGAAGATATCACCCACAAACACAGTTAATGTAGTAACTATTAAAAATGCATAACTATTTCACAATTCTGTATATGTTCTATTGCCTGCATTAGATTAGTCACCCTAGGAGATTAGGCGCTTTTGGACCAGATAAATTTGTATGCGAACTTTATCAGCGGGGGACTGCTAGATTATAGACTTGATAAAACTATTTTAATGAACTTTTAACTTATTGATGAAAGGGTCAAACGAAAGTGTTTTGAAGTATATAATATTAATTCGTTTATGCGTTCCTATCTCAATTATTTGATATTTACTCTTTTATTGTTTTTTTTGCTAGGTTTATAAACGATGATATTAACGCATATAGATAAGAGAACGGCCATTCATCTGTTTTTATTATATAGTTTAGGTAATTCCTTTCTAAATGTGTGGTTACACCAGTACAGGCCCGATAGTACGCGGCGTAGCTAGATCAACGCTTAAGATACGCACAAGGCTTTGTATTCGGGGACATTAGTATAATGATATTTTATTGCCGATATATTTCTACATATACATTTGTACATAATACAAGCATACACGGAACATTGAAATGCACAAGGCAAAAGGTTCTGGCCCCAAGTGCTCACCTTATAACGTTACGGCCATCTCATTGGAACGGTGACTTATGTTATATCTCGATGGTTTAGATACATTGGATGGACATATCAAATGTAAATTTATACATGTAGTAGGATCTAAGGCATCGTCTCAATATCACTTACTTATTACTGCTAAGGTGGTAGGTTCGAGTTCAGCTCGCTCTTAAAACTGTATGTGATATATATAATATATGAATATTGTCAAATATATCGCAATTTTGACAATAAATTAAAGCATTGCTGCCAAACAGAATCTTTTGAATACTCAAAGGATGATAATTATTGTCTTGTTTGGTTTATTTTAAAGACGTTTCTTCGAGTAAGTTCTAGCACGGAGATTTTTTTAAATTTTGCACACAAGTACTTTGAAGTAAGACAAGTTTAAAACACTAAAAAAAAATATAGGTCCTCATGCTTGTTTTTTTTGCTATGACTATTTTTAAACTACACCGTTTTACATTTTTTAAAGAAAAAAACAGCAAATTGGTGTAAGTTATAAATCTTGTTTTATTTAATAACAAAGTGATATATTTCAACAAAATATTGTTGTCAATCATGTAATAAAAATATATGTCCCCATGCTTGTTACTAAGTTACAGTGCTTAATGTTACCTCCCTTTTCATAAAATGGCCGTAAACGATGCATTTTGACACTAATTCAATAATAAAAAAAAGTTCTAAAGCAGAGAATTGTTTCATTCTTTCTACAAAGAGGCACTTTAACAAACTATATCAGAAAAAAAACAAAAAAAACATATGTTACCTTACTTGTTACTAAGTTACATTGCTAAATGTTACCTACCTTTTTCATAAAATGACCGCAAACGATGCATTTTTACACTAATTAAATAATAAAAAAAGTTGTAACGCGGAGAATTGTTTCATTCTTTCTACAAAGAGGCACTAAACCAAACTATATCAGAAAATAAAACAAAAAATAGATGTCCCCATGCTTGTAACTAAGTTACAGAGCTAAATGTTACCTCCCTTTTCATAAAATGGCCGTAAATGATGCATTTTGACACTAATTCAATAATAAAAAAAGTTCTAATGCGGAGAATTGTTTCATTCTTTCTACAAAGAGGCATTATTACAAACTCTATCAGAAAATAAAATAAAAAATACAGGTCACCATGCTCGTTACAAAGTTACAGTGCTAAATGTTACCTCCCCTTTTCATAAAATGGCCGCAATCGATGCATTTTCACACCAATTCAATAAAAAAAATGTTCTACGTGGAGAATTGTTTCATTCTTTCTACAAGAAGCACAACAACAAACAATATCATGAAATAAAATAAAAAATACATATCACCTTGCTTGTTACCAAGCTACAGTGCTAATTGTTAACTTCCCTTTTCATATAATGGCCTAAACTTATCAAAATTGTGAAAATTATCTGTTGTAATTTTTATAAATGAAGTTTCATTGCAGAAGTAACTTTCATATTTCTAAATGATGCACTAAATAGCAATTATAATATTTGTAATTTATAATGTAATTACTGTTAAATTGCTTTTATACATTTCATATATACTGGGTAATTGATGAACATCAATAATTGTAAAAGTTTGAAATGTTAGAGGCCTAGTTGTAAAACCATGTACTATCAATCAAGGTTGGATCACCAGTGTCCTGCTACTCAACATAATATCTTCAGAGTTTTATTTACGAGTCCATTCAAGTCATTTTTTCTGGTATTTATCTTGGCTATAGTAGTCGCACTGTCATCCATTATTATTACATTAACTTGAAATTTTTATTCCTGTACTGGGCTACTTCCAACTTTAATCTTTGAATTGTCATTAAAATTTTAGAACACTGCCTGGTGAACTGGTAGTGATTGTTCTTAATTTTTCATAATATGTGCATTTCCTAGTCTTCTGGAAAAACATCATATGTTTTTCGAATACTTTTTGTTAACATGGTCCCAGTATCTGATTTACAGTCACAATCCATTCTTCTGGCAACACATATTGTAATAAATTGGCCTGGTCCTGGTGTACTACTAGACTGACTTTATCACTGAAAATTAAAGGAAGCTTATATGAGATAAAGAAATAAATGACAATGTTTGTTTGTATGTAAGCTTAATTTACATCATCACCAGTTTCCCATTTGGGTGATGCACCCAGAAGAGTGAACAGTTAAGACTTTTTAGGTTTGTGGGGGATAGTGCAGGAAACAAATATCATAGAAACCTAATCATATGTTTCACCTGAATCTTTTGCTTGGTGTATAGCACCATCATAAAAGTCCTCAGTTTAAAGTCCCATCTGAATGACAGTTAGCACTGTAAGTTAGCCAGCCTCAGGTATCAAACTCTAAACCCTGAGCTAGAAGTATCGTGCTCTACTGACTGAGCTCATCGGTCTGGCTAAAAAAACGACAATGTATTTTAATAAAACAGCACAATATATGGGTATAGTTTGACAACTCAAGGGCTATAACTGAGCAGCAATTCCTGTTATGATATCTATGTTCAAACCATTGAACAAAATATTATGGTTATAAACTTGCATACATGTATGTGGACATTTTTTACTGAATGAAACTGTTATGTTATGTAACAAGCAGTCAAAGGGTTGCAAGCTCAAATCCCCACTTGGCCAGTCTCTGTGATGATTTAAATATATGCAAATTCCAACATTGTGTCTCATGTTCATTCATCTTTAATCACTGATTCAAGTGGGAAAGTTGTCAGTTATTTGCACGGATATTGGGTGTGACAAACAAGTAGTCACAGGTTTGATCCCCCTCAGATTATCTGTTTTGCTCATGATTATTTTGTTGTAATCCATAGTAGAAATAAGCTGAAACGGTTAAATTACATTAATAATTACCATTGGCCCCTTTTGATGATTGTCTCTCTTTCATTTAGTGTTTCTGTACACGTTGTCTATGTCACGATATTGATTGTCTCTTCATAGTTAATGAAACCACTACAGGTATTTAAAGCACCGACATCTGAATCCATCAATAACCTGAGCCTCTGTTTAGCATTCCTAAAATGTGTTGAATAGTTTCTTATTTTCATATTCATGTAACAATTTTCTGTTTAACAGGAAACACAGAACATGACGGTGTATAAATTTATTTTTAACATTTACTCAATGTAAGAATACTGTTCGAATCCCCGCCTGGCAACAGTCTCCAGGATGATAGATATACAGCATTATGTCTCTTTATCAATCGTCTCTCACCCCTGATTCAAGTGGGAAAGCTATCAATTACTTGCGGAGATGGGGTGTGCTCAAATACTGGTTAATTCCAGGAAACAGTGGTTAGGTGATCGTCTGTTAGCCCTCGATGGCATGAAAATGATGTAAATATTCAACCAATGAATCACTTTTATAGTTGTTCATCTCTAGAAATTATAAATTAAGTTATCATTTTATGTGATACATTAATATTGATCAGTGAGTTATGATAAAGCATCAACTAACCTTATACTCAATTGCTTTGTGTTGATGTCAAATGATATTGGACTTTTCCTGTTTAATCGATGTGTCTTATTTGTTTACACTGTTCTTATACTTCCACATATACAGTTTATGTATAACGTTGACCCATATAAGTGTATTCCATAGTGTCCTTCAGTACCAAACTTTTACATGCATCAGGTCAGCTAAATGTCAAAATTCAAGATTTATTCTTCCTTGTCTCCATCCCGGTATAAAAAATATTGTTTCAGGTAAATTCATTATGTTTTCAGCGCTTTGGAACAAATTCACAAATGATCCATATCCGAAAATGAGTTATCGGAAATGTTACCACTACGAGTATTGATTATATTTTCGTAGTTGTTTCTTCGACTTCGTTATGTACAAGCACTTCTGGTGGTTTAGAACGAAAAACAATATACTCTTCCGTGCTTTTCGATCGCTTCCTTGACAAAATTTACATTTCTGACATCCCGAAATGAAAATACTTCGCTTTGTAAATATCCTAATGAAACTCGACTTTTAATTAACCAAACGGCGGCATTAGACCCCGAAACTGAAAGTAACAGAAAGGAATTATGCGCGTAGCGATGCGCAGTAACAACCTGCAGAAACGTAAAGGCCCATCGCCGGTAGCTCCTACACACAGTATTATAGGCGGGGCTTATCACTAGCAGCCGACAAGTTTACTACAGTTATTTGATAATACTCATGTCCAACATAAGCTGTAACTACCAGCATAGCCATAGACGATACTGCCTGTTACAAGTTAACACACACTGAATTTCTTGTAAATATATTTCATTGATATTATGGAAGTTAATCTAAGCAACAATGTTTCTTGTACGTGCAGGTTCCTCAGCATTATGGATTAAAATAAAGGTTTCCCCAGATTTAGTACAGCAAACACAGCACTCAAATATATTGCAATGGACATCTTATCTGCATGCATAATAAACAAAATTGCTAATTAAGTACATCCAATTTACAGTATCATGCTGGGTTACATATAACACATCTCTGGTCATGATCAAAGAG
Organism: Panopea generosa; assembly: GCA_029582155.1. Classification (NCBI taxonomy): domain Eukaryota; kingdom Metazoa; phylum Mollusca; class Bivalvia; order Adapedonta; family Hiatellidae; genus Panopea; species Panopea generosa. The sequence continues at coordinate 90,695,743 of CM055895.1, forward strand.
ATAAAGTGAAATTATTTGGGTCAAGTTCCATGGATTAGTACATTATTTACTTAGAGAGAATGAAACTATTTATGAAAAATGGTTTATCTTATTTATTATGGACTTATAATATCAAACAGGCATGCATGTTGTAATGAATTGTAATTAAATTGCTTGGACACAAGTAAAGGGCAAACAATTATTTGTGAGACAAAACATACAAAGATTGAAAAATACAGAAACCCCTTTGACATAATAGAATGACCCATTCCATTTAGGTTCACAATTTCCCTGGCAAAACTTACACACGGAAATACTTCGAAGGTTTCGAGGGAACAGTTTTGTATATTATTCCATTTATTTGATTATAATGTGTGATTTTGAGCATCATTTAGTTACACCAGACTGGTCAATTAATGTTGATGAAAATAACTATAGTTAGAAACAGAACATACTTGCAGGAATATTTATTGTCAGATGGCAATCAGGGCAAAAATTGAGGCACAGATGGGGAAAATGATAACATGATTATTATAGTCGTTTGCAAACTTTAAAAATAAATGTCGATGAAACTGAAATAATGCTTATAAATGTTTATGGACCAAATACAGATGACGTAACTTTTTTTAACACCCTAGAGCAAATTATAGCAACCAATAGTGAAAAATCAATAATTATAGGGGGTGATTTCAATACTATTCTCGATGTTAATATTGACAAGAAAAACGGGAGACAAGACACAAACAAAAAAAGTAGCGCAAAACTAAATACAATCAAAGATAATTATGAACTTTGTGACATTTGGCGCATAAAACATACTGACAAAAAACAATTCACATGGCATTCAAACCACAAACCTCCTATATTCTGTAGACTTGACTTCTTCCTTATCTCTGCAAATTTGATAAACAATGTTACTAAATGCAACGTCTCATCAGGTATTCGGTCTGATCATTCCTTGGTACACATAGAAATTAATTTTTCACGTCAACCTTATGGGCCAGGATATTTTAAATTGAATAATTCAGTTATTTTAGACAAGGAATATCAGCATAAAATTAGAAAAAGTATTAAAGATATTACTGATAGAAATGCAAACACAAACCCTAATACATTATGGGAACTTATTAAAGGTACTATACGTAATGTTACTATCCATTATTGCTGCTTAAAAAAGAAAAAAGAAAAAGTAGATGAAACTAAAATTATCCGAGAAATAGACAGATTAGAAATAAAACTAGTAAATGAGCCACTAAATGAAGATATTGTAAAGCAAATAAAAAATAAAAAAGAAGAGCTTGAAGACATCACTAAAACGCGCTCAAGGATATTATATACGATCAAAAGCTAAATACATTGATGGAATAGATAAAAATACTAAATACTTCTCAAATCTAGAAAAGAAAAATAGTGAAAAAAAACTTATATCTAGGTTATTAATCAATGATCGTGAAATTACCAAAACAGATGAAATTTTAAAAGAAACAAAACAATTTTATGAAAATTTATACACTAAGCAAACTTTAGAGGAATCAACCTTTAACTTTTTTCCTGAAAATAATATTGTTTTAAATGATATTCAAAAGCTATCATGCGAAGGTACTTTAACAGAAACAGAATGTGTAAACGCTTTATTTAGAATGCAAAATAATAAAAGTCCTGGGTCAGATGGCTTAACAACAGATTTTTACAAGATATTTTGGTCAGACATAAAAAGCTTTTATGTAAAATCTATCAACTATTCTTATGAAAAAGGTAACCTCACTCAAATGCAAAAGCAAGGCGTTATAAATTTAATTCCGAAAAAAGATAAAGATTTAACATCATTAAACAACTGGAGGCCTATCTCACTTTTAAATACCGATTATAAAATAGCTACAAAAGTAATTGCGAATAGAATAAAAAATGTACTACCAATTTTAATTGATAAGGCACAAACTGGTTTTATTAGAAACCGTTACATCGGTGAAAATATAAGACTTATATATGATGTACTAGATTATGTAAATGAAAACGACCACCCTAGTCTATTATTCTTTGCAGATTTTGAAAAAGCATTCGACAGTGTAGATCACAATTTCATTTATAAAACTTTCGATTATTTTAACTTTGGAGAATCAATTAAAAAATGGATTAATGTTTTTTACAACGACATGCAAGGCTGTGTTTTTAATAATGGTTACATGTCTGATTTTTTTAAAATAGGACGTGGTGTACGTCAAGGATGCCCTCTCTCTCCATATTTATTTATTATATCGATAGAAATTTTATCATTAGCTGTTAGTAACAATAAAGATATAAAAGGTATCAAACTTAATGAAAAAGAAATTAAAAAAAAGCCTGTTTGCTGATGACGCAACACTTGTTACTGATGGGTCAGAAAAAACTTTCAATACTCTTATTAAAACTATAGACGAATTTAGTAAAATATCTGGCCTTAAATTGAACCTAAATAAATCCACAGTATTAAGAGCAGGATCCCTAAAAAATACAGACAAAATTTATTGCAAAATGAAAAAATTTACATGGACATCTAATCAAGCAGCCACTTTAGGAATCATCTTCACAAATAATAAAGCCAAACGAGTAGAAATCAATCTTAATACTAAAATAAACCAAATGTATTCATGTCTCACAAAATGGAAGAAACATAACTTATCATTATTAGGAAAAATAACAGTCATAAAAACATTTGCCCTGCCAAAAATAACATACCCATTGACAGTACTAGAAAACCCACCGGATCACACAATAACTGAAATCACTAAACAACTTTATTCATTCTTATGGGACAATAAACCAGATAAAATATCAAGACACACAATTAAAAAAGACTATAAAGATGGGGGATTAAAAATGATAGATTTGAATGCATATCTATACTCAATAAAAGCAAGTTGGATCAAAAGAATTTTTAACGATGAAAATAACGGAATCTGGAAAGATAATTATATGAATGAAATTAACAAATTTGGTGGGAAATTATTATTACAATCAAACATAACATATAAAGATATAACCAATAAATTCAAAAATATTTTCTTAAGGGATGTTTTACAAAGTTGGGCAAAGGTAAACTTTAATTCGGAAATAACAAACATCACAGATGAAATCATATGGAATAACTCATTTATACAAAATAACAATAAAACAATATTTTATAGAGTATGGCTGGATAAAGGAATAAAATATATTAAACAACTTTATGATAACAGAAATAAGAACTTTTATAATTTTAATACGATCAAACAACTTTACAATCTAGACAATTCAGATTTCTTAAAATACCACTCAATAATTGCTTCCATACCGAACTCTTGGAAAGAAAAACTTAAACATGAAACATACAACAACAGCGACAGAACTTTTTTCATTGGCAGGATTTTAAAGATACTGAAACCAAATAAAATTATATATGAGACATATATATCGAAAACAACTACCAATATTACAAATAAAGCTCAACAAAAATGGAATGACTCCTATGACAATCTGAACTGGAAAAAAATCTTTTTATCACCGATTACATGTACTATTTATTCGAGATTGAGGTTATTTCAATATAAATATTTATATAGAATTATACCCACAAATAAATTCTTACACAAATGCCATTTCGTAAATTCAAGTTTATGTCAATTCTGCAATATGCATGTAGAAACAGTACAACATTTATTTTGGGACTGTGCTCATGTACAACATTTTTGGACAAAAACAAATGATTTCTTATCACAAAACGGCATTAATGTAGCTTTTAATTTTAAAAATATATCATTGGGCATCCATGACGACAACACAAAACAAAAAACAATAATAAATTTTGTTATTTTTTTAGCAAAATATTTCATTTTTAAATGTAAAATGAAAAGCGATATACCATGCTTTGACAACTATTTTAGATATTTAAAAGAATGTAAAAATATAGAACAAATCTTAGCCCAAGCGAGATCCAAACTGGAAACGCATAATAGAAAATGGCACTCAATAAAATTTGAATAATCTAATATAGCAACCTTATATAATTAACATCAATATGTATTGATCTTATAATGAACATGATTAATCATCATCATCTCTCTCTCTCTCTCTCTCTCTCTCTCTCTCTCTCTCTCTCTCACACACACATTTTCACAACACTGCTTATAGTACTCATGTTTATAAATGTGTATTGTTATATAATAACTTGATAATGTGAAAATGAAAAAATAAACGGGCTGCCATTTGGTAACTCAAAAAAAAAAAAAAAAAAAAAAACATGATTATTGATGCTGATGATGATGATGAAAATAAATGTGGATATTGTTTTCATGTCCATTTATAACATTTCAACATCAGTTTTGGCTAGGTGAATTTTCATTTCCTAATCAAAGAAACAGTCATTTACCAAAACGTAGATACAGAAAATACTGGAATATATTTTCAAATGTAGGAGTTTGGTTCCTACTTAATTATGTAATAACAAAAGCAAAGAATATTGAACCAACCAAGATCTAAATTATGCCAAGTTGTGTTTTGAACCTAATACATGGTACATACACATACATCCAATGCCACCTATATAGCACTAAGTGGTTTTAATTGAAGGCTGTGATATAAGAACTTTATAAACAATAAAATGACATTTATTTGCTAAAAAAACAAAAACTTTAAGTTATTTCCAAAAGTAAGCTATGTGAATTATGGGATTCAAAACAATGATCAACCAAGGTTAGTGTGAAAAGTTACTTATTTGCATCCACATAAAAAAGCAAGTATGCATGTATCTGAGATAAGCCATCAACTACAATGTATAATCATTTGTTTATAATATGAAAAAGGCAGAAATATTATGAAGATTAATCTTCCTAAACATGTAATTCACAAACTGAAAGTCAAACACATTATTCTACTCTGAGATATCAAACACTGCATGGCTCCTCAAAGTGGGTTATACACATCTCCAAGCAAGTGTTGCTGTTAACACCACGTGACAAGGGTCAGACAGGGTTCAAAATTCAAATATATAGCAAATTTTCCTTGATATTTCAATTTTGTAAGGACTTCTACTCCTTTGTTTCAGGGAGCTTTTGTGAATAAAGGGTATTTTTATAAAGACAAAATATGTCCCTACAACTGCACTTCTTTTTGAAAATAATGACAACTTTGTTACTATGTTTTACAGAAAAACATCTCTCAATTCAACATTGTTGCAAGAAAGTGCCACCATTTGAAATTAGGCTCCTCCCATTTCTTTTTATAGAAAAGTTTGGGGTTTAAATGATTGAAGCTGTTGTTCAGTGAAACAGTGACATTGAAAGACAATGCGATGCGCGTCTTTTATATTGTATCCATATCCGCATGTAAATAATGTATCTACAGATAGTTGTTAAACAGATTGCTTTCTGTTGTCATACTGATAATGCCTGGGAACGCCAAATGCTTTAAATTGGTAATTTAATCATTTTAATTTAAAACAAGCTAAAGACTGAAATTCTCTAACAGTGTATTTATATAATATTTTTAATGTTATAGATATATTAGCAATGGTATGCACGTGCTGACGAGAGTAACATGTCGTAATCTCGACATAGCGAGTGGTAGAACCACACACGTAATGCTCGTATTTTTAGAGAAAAAAATGTATATAACTCCATTGATTGTGTTTATATTCCAATACTAGCAAACAAATAAACTGCATCTAGACCCTGGACCAGGGCTCGTTGCTTGTTACAATCCCACCTAAGCTGTTTTTAATCTGACCTACCGTAGTTCGGCAGAAATCTGAACTTTTGCTATTTAGTTACGTCAACGGAGATAGGCGTGTGTTTTTCTTCTTCTTTGACATTTTATTTTAAGTAACACGACATCGAATAAAGCAGAGCTTTAAAGCAGACCTAATTACAAATCTCAATATTTAAATAAACACTAGAAATTGAATGGCTGATTCACTAAATGACTTTGCCTAAGGCTCGATATTTTGATCGATTACCATTTTTGTTATATAATAGACATTTTTTTGCGGCTTGTATAATGATATTCCATATCCGGCTACTTACGTACAAAACATTAATGCTTTAGACTTAGAACATTTTTATATTTTATTTGCACTTAACTCTTTATTTGATATATATGCTATACAAAGAATTAATTTTGCAAATGATACAATCTGTGAGATATGTGATGTCAATGAACTGAGTGAAAGCATGTTATTAGGTTGATAGTAAATAAGTTAATCTGTTTTGAATCAATAAATCAAAGAATGGCATTATTTGAAATTCACGTTTCACCCAGGAAACGTAGACTCGGGGAAAATGTGTTGCATCATTTGAACGGAAAACTACGACCTCTTATCAAACTGAAAGAAAATAAATTGCATCTAAATTTAGATAAACAAATACAAGAAGGTGATTCAGTTTACGATCAAAATGTATAGTTTATTTCCAAGATTATTAGCATGTATTCAAGGATCTGCTAACGTAATTATATATTTAATGTTTTAATACGCAATATTCTCCATTTCAGATGGTCGAATATAACCGATACCAATAGAAGTACGAGTTATACAAAATGGTATTTCGAGAACACACAGTCCTTCAAGTTCGATCTCTACTGAACAACCTAGAGAAAGAGAATGAAAAGAGATTGAGCATTCCGCATGAGAATAACAAATTATTGCGAAGGGCTGCATTTTCTGTCCAAGAACAAGCAACGCAGCATAAACTACCAACCACCCGTCACGCTTAGTCATGTCTTGGCATCGGGCTCTTCCACGCCGTGTACAAATGTCGTATGCGGAAAGTGATATTTCTACTTGATAATGGTTTAAACATAAACGCTAGGAACGACTATGGATATAGCGTCTTGGTTGCAGCTCTACATATTGATAATGCTGTTAAACGGAGAAAAAATGTTCATCTTTCTCCTAGACAACGATGCGAATTCACTTCAACGTGACCCAAAATATAAACGTGATGTCCTGGGTTGGGCTTCAGTGCTAGAGACGGTATGACACCCCTCCACCTTGCAACTCAGTCCGGACACACCGATGTGGTGACGTCACTAGTGAAAGAGATGACAAAATGGGGCACCTCGGTAGACGTCCCTGACAGCTTGGGGCTCACACCGTACCTTCACGCCAAACGGCTAGGACATGGTCATATTGCGGACATTCTTAAGGTTGAGGGTAGGGCGTGTGAAGGTCAGGGTGACAAGTACTCTTTTAAGAAAGCTGACGAATGGAGAGATATTGGAATAAAAGAAAGAAATGAAGAAGTAAAACAAAGAAGGTTTAGTCAGTACGAGCAAGCAGCCATTGCTGGTAGTGCCCGTATGCTACAAGAGTTTGAAGGACCAGGGTATGAAATAATTAGCATGCCCACACCGAGGTCTCGTCATAGAGGTAAAAATAGTGCAAGAGATGTTGGAAGTGACATAGACAAGGATTTAGAAAAAGAAACGGCGAGATCAGTTCGTATAATGTCTCCTAAATCTAATATTAGTATGCCGGTAGGGACCGACTATAAAACACTTCGTAACCATTATAAACTAAAGCATGATCATGTTGACGGCCTAAAGCTAGATACCATGTCTCTCATTCAAATGAGAGAATCAAAGAAGGGAATGGCGCCCAAACATTTTCATCAAAGTTAAGTAGACGGAAGCAAGGCGGATGAATACAAACATGTTCTTGGAAATTTAGCATCTATGATGGAATATTTAACCCTACAACATACCAAATCCTTTCGCCGTTCTGTACCGCCTATGAAACCTGTAGCGGACACATCTGTAGCACGACAAAAGAGATCAACGTTAGCTATCCTTTTTGGGAAAGGTAAAAAGGGCAGAAAGTGTCCCGCGTCCTGGATCAGGAAAGAAGGAAAAAGACAAAGCTTGTTCGGGGAAAGATAAACGTGCTGGTAAACAAAAATAGGGATCACATGGGAGACATTGGATAATGTTAAAACGTAATGTCATTGTAGTAGCTTATATACTATAATTATATGCGGTAGGATGTACCAATAAGGCTAATTTGTAGATTGAAATTCGGTTGATATTATTCAAAAGGAGATATACCATAAGGGAAAGAAACTATTTTGAACAGGAAACATTAGAAATAGAACAATGTGTTTCATTGAATTACCCAGTAATTTTTCAGTGATAGATTTGTGTGCTAGATTATGATATTTTTTTTCACATGATAACAGAACATAATAATTGATTTTCAATACATTTCTGTGTATTTTTATTCTATACCGGTATATCAACAACGTTACTACTATCAGTTGATTGTTGTTGTATGGTGTTTGACATCGCTTTCATCTTTTTTTCAGTCATATCTTGACGGTGTTAACTTGAGACAGTATTATGAGAGCTGTCACGATTGAGTATCATGCCACAGACATGGAACGATATCCCACCCAGTCACATTATATCCTCTATATGCTAAGCGCCAAGCGAGAAAGCTTCTAGTATCATTTTTTATATACTTGATATGACCCGATCGGGGATCGGACCCACGACGACCAGCATGCCAGCCGTACGCTCTGTCACCAGGTCACGCTGCGGCTTCTATCAGTCAAATGTTCAGTTGAATGAGGACGAAACAAACGCGGTAACGTGTGGCATTATGGTCAAGTACATGTACAATAGTTATAAAACTACTCACTTACAAATGCCGCTTGAACATTTAATCAGGGGTCATGAGTTGGAATCCTCACGCGGCAACAGTCTCCGTGAAGTTATCAGTTACTTGGGGAGATGGGATGTGCTAGAGTATTGGTTAATCGTTCAGGATCCCAGGAAACAGTGGTTAGATTAACTGATCTGTTAGCCCTCGATGGCATAAAAATGACGCTAAATATTCAATCAATCAATTCAATGACCATTTAATAGTTATTTTAATAGATATCTTAATTGATGGCAACGGTTGGACTAGCTATATCTGGCAACACACACAAATACACACACAAGTATATCTATGACCGACCCCTGACGGAGCATTAATCTGTTTTATAGCTACTTACCTGACCTAATCTTATCTAAGTGAAATTCAATGTAGACATGAGAACAAACCAATTACATTTACATTTTACATTTAATTATTTACAAATCAGACACAATCTGCTAAAATGAAAAGCACTTAATGTCGATCTTCGCTCTCTTCAATATTATTTGAGAACGGATCAATTTTTCAATAATCTCACACAGTATACCTTGATAAGGGTTCAATTTGATTTTTATATATAACACGTTCTCTGCAGTCTAAATACAATATTCGGACATAGATTTCAGTTCATTTACACAACACACACATTCAGGTAAGTGTTATTATGGACGTATAGTATTTTGGAGTCTAGTGGTTTAAATTGGATCACCGAAACTGCAAAATTTTAACACCCGCCGTTGGAGTTGAGATAAAAGTTCAAATAGTAATTTCGACCGACTTTATACGCATTAGCCGAATATGTTTAAGATCTTTTTACAGTAGGTTAAATCTAGTTGAAATCCACTTAGTACTTTGAATTTTCGTTTGAAATCTTATTTTGCGTGCCAAAAATACCATAAAAATAAGCTTATTTCAATGGCAAATTTACAGAAATCTATTGTATTTGTTACAGATAAGGTTTAACAATGACGTGCAATTATGATCAGGAGACATAAGGCAATTGGACAAGGGCATGACCCAAACATGTCAAATAATGATAGATATAGGTAACCGGACTTATTAAAAGTGTTAGGATTAAACAAATAATCCACAAAATAAGAAACGGAATCTATATTTTTAAATACTAAGTAGCATCTGAATAAAAAACATTTCGGAGTTTTACTAAAGTTGCAAAACACATTATTGAGAAGCATCAACAGTATTAATAAAACGTTGTTTTATAAAGTAGTTTAAACCATGCAACTACACAATTATATATATACTATATATTGTACCTGCCAAACTTGTAGTGAACACATTAATGGAGATGTGCAGGGTACCGGCGTCTTCTTGCAGATATTAACACCATACTTAATATGTCACAAATCGTCCGCCGGTCTCTTCATAAGCATTGGGAGATTTTGAATATTGGGGATGGCGAGGTGGTGAGTCAATTATGCAGACATATGTCTCCAAATTACTGTTGCAGGTGTATGCGGTTAAGAGTAACGAGAAAAACGTTAATATGTGTCATATCTGGTGACGTCCCTGGTACACTCGAGGCACACTTGCATCAGCCAAATCACCCGTTTACTCGATTGTTCGCACAGTTAACGAGTATATAACATACAACAAGTTCGACGTTTTTACTCAAGAAGAACGAACACATGAATGAATGAATGAATGAATGAAAACCAATCAACACACACACATACACACATAATAATATATTTGTATGTATGCAGTCAACAATATAAATACGATATAAATCTTTACTCAAGAAGAACGAACACATAAATACATATATAAATAAATGAATGAATGAATGAATGAATGAATGAATGAATGAATGAACGAACGAACGAACGAACGAACGAACGAACAAACGAATGAATGAAAACTCATAAACACACACACATACACACATAATAATATATGTGTATGTATGCAATAAACAATATAAATACCGATATAAATTTAACAAAACATACTCATATACATAATGCGTTATTGATAAAAATAATAAATATTTAATTAGCAACGTTAACATAAATTAAACAATACAACTATTACATACATATCTTGTCAACGACTGGCCTGCTATAGATTGCACCGTTTCATAGATACATGTACGAAAGAAATACGGTTTTATCAGAGAGGCCGCTCCCGCATATGGAGTGTATTCTTGGGGAGCGTTTCACAAAAAAAACTTACGACAAAAATCGTCGTAAACGTAAACCAACAATCATTCATAATATGTTTAATTTTCATCCAAATGAAGCCAAATTGGCTGAAATCATGCCGAAAGCTATATATTTTCCAAAAATGCAATCATTTTAAATGTCGATCAAAATTTGAACACACAACGGAATAATTGTGAAATTGACTTAAGTCGATTTTTATCGTAAGTTATTTTGTGAAACGCAGTCCAGATCTTTTACATAAACAATGTGTTCAACAACATATTAATATATAAATGGTATTTTGTAAGGATTATGTCTTATTATATCTTTGTTATGTAGAACTAATGATCTATAGTAACCGAATAATAATTACTTACCCGTCATAAAATCTCATACACCGTTCTATATAATGGTTTTACTAAAACATTAACGAATTAAAGGGGAACTACGGATAAAATTAAAACCAGAAACGGTTAACAGGTATATAATTTATATAACTTTTATTAGAGTCTCATTTGAGTATACAAATTGTAATAACATAAAATAATGGAACAGCCAATCATATACTATGTCACTCTTTGAAGAGTTGCAAGAACTGAGAGTTAAATTTCTCTCAATAAATCATATATAAAAGTATTTTCAGTTTTTACAATAACAATATAACATGTGCCTATTTTTACACTCAATATACACGTAAAAATTGAGCCACAGTCAATAATCGTGAGCATGTTGCACCTATAAATGTACACACGTATTTAATGCTCTTAAAGTGTTCTAACCAGGTACAATAACTCATATTTATTCAGTGTCCAGTTTGTTGTCATTGAAATAAAAAGAAAGCTCTGGTCATAATTATATTGTTATTGCGATAATTTCACCTACTAAAGTACAAAGAGTCCAGCAATTGGCTTCTTTAATTAAGCATTTCGTACATATAACGATACACTCGGAGGAACTTTAAAAACGCATTTGCTTATCAACTTTGATAAAAATAGAGAACAATAAACATTTTTATATGCTTAACACTTTGTGTGAGTTTTACTGGTTTTATTTATATTGATGACTTCCTGAGAGTTAACGTTGCAAACCGCGATACCCAAAATAACTTTGCAATTAGTGATGGATGTAACTACAAATTACAGCAATTCAGGCAATACATTCTCGCCTCATCTCCGCACAATATTTGTAATACATTGTTGGGAAATGTTTTACTCTCCTGACCAACTCGGTGGTGGCTGACGAGCGATAATGCATCTTCCCGACCCATCTCAGACATTCCCTATTTGAGTTTTGCGTCTCCCCAACCCATCTCAGACATTCCCTATTAGAGTTTTGCGTCTCCCCAACCCATCTCAGACATTCCCTATTATGTTTGGCGTCTCCTCAACCCATCTCAGACATTCCCTATTAGAGTTTTGCGTTTTTAAAGTCCCTCAATGTATATAGATCCTTGCTAATTAAAATGTATAGAGTATATATGGTATCGTCTGTTTAAATTTTAAATGTCATTCAAACTATGAAACATTTTATATTTAATTAACACCAAGTATTTATTTAACACGCTCTAGTTATGTTAAACTGTCTTCCACTTTACTTAAATCAACTGCAGTGTATACATATATATATAACCTTTTCGAAAATACTTATCTGTTATTATATAATATTTAAAAATTCCATTCTCATTATCATATATGTATTAAAAGCATTTTCATTGGACAACGTCAATCTTTTAAAGACTTTTATTTTTCGATTAAACCCTGGAGCCGGACTACTTTTACGTTTCTCACATAAACAAAGAAGCATCGTCATTTTGACGGTTGCTTTAACAATTTACGAACTTAAATGGCGTTCACAACGGTTCTACGCTTCTTTTAATAATAAAATACAACAAAAACAATGTTAGATCTAGTCCTAGCTGTTTTCTTCGGTTTATTGTTTTAAAGATTTCTTTGGTTCGGCGATTTAACCGGGCGTCACAATCAGACCATAAGTTGTTTGAGAAACTATGAAGTAGGTCGTAAAATGTTCATATTTGAGATCAATAGTGTACCATTGAACCATTGTACCATTGGTTAACCTAACGTGGATGCTAGTCGTTGACAAACATTTCCAAAGACCAATTTATTCGAGAGGTAAAATGAAATAAAAATTTGTACATTTAGTTGAAGTTCAGACGCAGACGATCGTGAGACAATGTAAATACACAAACCTTCACGTAAAAGTCGTTTAAAACGTTCCAAATTCGGATTCTCCATGAATGAGCGTGGATTTATATGACATTCGTAAATATTGATACATTTTTAAAAACAAGCGCGTAGACAAAAACTAAACAATGACGTCAGCAGCTACACTGTGTGGGAATTACCAGGAATTAGTGATTTTTTATTTGTCCAAATCGAGTGATAAAAACGCAGGTGTTTAATTTTTTAACCGCAAAATATTTCGTCATTTTACAATAAACCAACTAATGTTACAGATTCCATCTGATAATGGAAACAATAGCCTTTACGATATTACTGGATATTAGAATGTCAACCAGGACAGAGGTGATGTAATCTTACGCTTTACTTTGCAGTGTATAGTTATTTTTGTTGTGTTTTTTCATTCACTTGACGAGTCTCAAATTAAATATAATCATCAGGTTTGGAATTATAAGGATTAAATTCATTTTTTGTGTTTTTTTTATGCATGTTCGGACTTTACTTGATTTGTGCGTGATTCGACATTTTTTACACATGCATAAAAACCACAAAAAATGAATTTAATGCTATAATACGAACATTAATTGGGTTTTATGCAGTTGATGTTTTAGAAGTAAATCGTTCTTTCGGGTGTTGACGAACTCATCGGTCATTGCTTTGTTCCTGTTTGTTATTTTGAAATATCTGCAGGTTTTTCGGTATTATCTTGCCTGTAGACAAACTTGAATGGGATCTATTGGTCTAAGAACGGCATAGTGTGTCAATTTTAATGGTATCTGAAATGAGATGAAACATCTTAAATATAAACATTTCAAAAATATCAACCAAATAATACATCCATTGTCAAAATGAATAGATATTCTGTAATATGGCAGTTTATACACATGCTAATTAAATAGTCTGAACGGAACAGCCAACCCGCCACTTGCCATTTTATATACCTGACATTTTATGAATTTTCTCAAAAAGTATATTATCCTTAAAAATTGAATAAGAAAAAACGCTAATGTTACATAAAATCAAATAATTAAAACTGTTGATGTCGTAAACAAATGTTGATAACTCTACTCAATGTATCGACGAAGACATTAGAAATATAAAAGTGGGGGTTAGCTGTTCAATTCAGTATACATCTATTTACCTGCGTTTTATCCGATTTGACAAATTTCAGTTTTCTCAGCACGTAAACCAGCGCTATTTTGGCCTCGATGAGTGCTAACCTCATACCGATGCATTGGCGAGGACCAAAACCAAAGGCCAGAAAGTTTACAGAATCACCTTTGTTTTCTGTAGAAAACCTGGGGATAAAAAGATAAAGACATTAACAAATATAATATATCGTTATTTCCTCCAGAAGAAGCGTACACATATGCATAGTTACCAAACATATGAATTAGAATAAAGAATACATGTACACAGTTAGTTGATGAGACAGCTTAGATGACTACAATGATGGATCAGTTTATACAGGATAGTGATATATACATGTATGTTCAAAGGAAAAAAATGCACAATCACAGTGCTTATGTGTAAAGATGATATACTGTACATTGAATACAACAAATATGTATCACTTGCGTATATTCACGTAGGCACTGCAGATCCGGGCCTGCATTTTTTTTCCGAGAAAATAAAATCTGATTTAAAATTTAAATCAATTAGTATGTTTTACATAGAAAAAATACACACAAAACCCCTGAGAATGCACAATGAACCATTTACATATTAAAAAAAATCTGGGTGAGGACAGCCAGACCCCTCGTAAAATATATAGGCCTATTATCACGGTGCTAAGATGCTGCTACTCATTGAAGTCCTTTAACTACGTTAAGCTTATGTTTTATCTAAGAGCTTGTAGAGTAAAGCGAACACAAACAAGAGTCAAGAAAGAGTATCATTCGAATATAACAAAACTTCATAAGGAATAAAAGCAAAACTATAACACAAGCAAATGTAAATAACAAATAAGTACAATAAAAAGAAAACCACGTGGGTGTGTATTTGCACCTTTCTGGATCAAATTTTTCTGGACGAGGATAGTTTTCCTCGCTGTGCTGTATCATCCAGACTGGTATGTGAATGATGGCCCCTTTTGGTATGGTCATGTCGCCAATCTTCATGTCCTCTTTAGTTGTCCGATTGAGTCTGTATAATATTGAAATTTGTTCTCACATATATGTTAAACATTTACATTTAGTCGGGCCCGGTTAGCTTAGTAGTTGCGGAGTCTCACTATCAACCCAAGGGTCGTGAGTTTGAATCCCCGCAGGGCAACGGTCTCCTTGATGATTAATATAAGATACGATGTATCATTCGCCTTTCACAAGTGGGAAAGCTATCAGAAACTTCCGGAGATGGGTGTACTCGAGTACTGGTTAACCTTTTAGGATCCCAAGAAACAGTGGTGAGGTTAAATATTCCATTAGCCGTCGGTACCATTAAATGAGCTTAATATTAAAAAAAAACAATAACATATAAAGGGACTATGGACCATTTATCTCGTGTTTAGGCATTAATTCAATCTTTACAATTATGAGTAGTATGGAGACATCAATCTCAAAATATTACTCTCTAAAATGTTATGTTTAAGAAATTATTGATATGCTTTTAAAACTAGCTGAGTAACGTTAGTATTGGAAATATTGGTAAAGTCTTGAACTATACAAAACATCATTTGCTTGAGACTCTACTCAATCGATCCGATAAAAACCAACATCGTGAGTCAAAGAAATCAGAAACCAGTTTCACTTAACATCTCAAGCTGAGATTTCCCTCAACTACAAAAACCTCAATCTTCCTTAATAATAACTTGAACTTATTACGTTATAAATTACCACGCAAAATTGACGTCATAAATTTGTTTTATTACTTGGTAAAGGATCAACTGCAAATTGTTCAATATTGATAGAGTAATAGCATTTCAAATGTTTGAGTTAAAGATGTATGGCCTATAAATTTCTGTTAAAAAAATGATGGAAAGTTTATTTTATCACAAATAGGAAGGTCCCATTTGAAGATAATGGTTGATTCCGTCTTTGTATTTTTTTTTAATTATGAAAATCTGTCAAAACACAGGTCGACATTTTCCTTTATATTCGTAAATGTTTAAGCATAACCTGATAGTGGCCAATGAGTGATTTTACCGCGGGACGCAATTTAATATTTGGTCAACAAAGTTAAAGAATTTTACACTACAGAGACAAAATAGAATATAAAATATGGAACAGAATAGCTAAAATAAAATATGTTTGCTATAAATCTGCAGTTTTATTGCTACGATCCAAAATATACCGGCGATATAAACGAGGTCTCTCTAAGGAAGATCAAAAGATGAGATGTTTAGTAAAACTTCGGTCAGAAATTGGCATTTTAAAGCCCCGATTGGCCGTGGGACAGGTTTTATATAATTATATACATGATTCAAATCAGAGAACACTGTTTTAAAATTTCAAGTCACCAATGCATTGTTCATGTAATTAATTGGCAAATAGATATTTTCCAAAATATTTGTTTTATGTTTGTTTAAGTTTGAGGGAAAAAAACTCCAACTGCCCAAAGAATTTAAATTCAAGGGAGAAGCTTGTTAGGTCATGCACTCTAAATTGTAAACAAATACAGAACGATATGTGTTTATACACATTTCAGTAGTCGAGTAATGATGTATTTTCAGAACATTATACCAAAACTGACAGCTAATGTACATTAGCCACTTCCATATAACTGTCGACCCCAGTAGAAAGGTTTGGACCTCAAGGCCACCACACAGCATGTAAGATTACTACAATCATGTGACCAGACTTACCTTGGAATAGGTGGATAGAATCTCAACACTTCATATATGAACTGATCCATGTACTTCAACTTGTTCACAGACTCGTATGTCGGATCTTCCTGTAAAATGAGAATACAAAATACGTCTAGGTTAGTAACACGATATAGCATAGCTGAAATATGACATTATGATATATGTTGCACAAGTTTGTATAGCTTATATATGACTTTATGATATATGCCGCACAAGTTAGTAAAGGTAATATAGGACTTTATGATATACAAGTCAGTATAGGTTATATAGGACTTTATGATATATGTCGCACAAGTTAGTATTGCTAATAAATGACTTGATTATATATGCCGCACAAGTTAGTATATATGATATATGACTTTGTAATAAATGTTGAATAAGTTAGTATAGCTAATATATGACTATATGATATATGCCGCACAAGTTAGTATATATGATATATGACATAATAATATATGTCGCACAAGTTAGTATATATGTTATATGACATTATGATATATGTCGCACACGTGAGTATAGGTAATATATGACTTTATGATATATGCCGCACAAGTTAGTATATATGTTATATTACATTATGATATATGTCGCACACGTTAGTATAGGTAATATATGACTTTATGATATATGCCGCACAAGTTAGTATATATGTTATATTACATTATGATATATGTCGCACACGTTAGTATAGGTAATATATGACTTTATGATATATGCCGCACAAGTTAGTATATATGATATATGACATTATAATATATGTCGCACAAGTTATTATATATGTTATATGACATTATGATATATGTCGCACACGTAAGTATAGGTAATATATGACTTTATGATATATGCCGCACAAGTTAGTATATATGATAATAGACATTATAATATATGTCGCACAAGTTAGTATATATGTTATATGACATTATGATATATGTCGCACACGTGAGTATAGGTAATATATGACTTTATGATATATGCCGCACAAGATAGTATATATGATATATGACATTATAATATATGTCGCACAAGTTAGTATATATGTTATATTACATTATGATAAATGTCGCACACGTGAGTATAGGTAATATATGACTTTATGATATATGTCGAACAAGTTAGTATATATGATATATGACATTATAGTATATGTTGCACAAGTTAGTGCATATGTTATATGACATTATGATATTTGTCGCACACGTTAGTATAGGTAATATATGACTTTATGATATATGCCGCACAAGTTAGTATATATGATATATGACATTATAATATATGTCGCACAAGTTAGTTTATATGTTATATGACATTATGATATATGTCGCACACGTTAGTATAGGTAATATATGACTTTATGATATATGTCGAACAAATTAGTATATATACTATATGACTGTGTGCCTTATGTCACAAAAGTTAGTATAAGTGATATATGACTTTATGCTCTATGTCGCACACGTCAGAAGATACACATATAACATATCTGGCATGATAACAGCATATACTCTTCCTGCATGTTATCGGGAGATACGTAGCATTATCACATTTAAACTTTTCTACATGTCATTGGAAGACATACAATTATATAACACATGCATCATGTTTCGTAACCAGAGCTATATAAATAGATAGCATGTAAATAATTGAGTATTTGGAGTTGCTATTTAATTGAAAATGTAAATGAAGCAGGATACTGAACAAACCATTCCAATATGCTCGAGTATTTCGTCGACCAGCTTTTCATCTATGTCGGGATGAAGTGCGAGAATGTATGCTGAAAACATCAGCAAACTAGCAGTTGTTTCCATCCCCGCCAGAAATAAAGAGAATAGTTGTCCGTTTATCTCGTCTTCTGTCAATCCTGAAAACTCATACGAACAATCAAAACATTAAATTAATCAAAAAATTTAATTATTATACTTAATGCTGTGAAGTTAACACTTTTTCTTAACATTTGAAAAAAACAAATATAAAACAATATATATGTGTGTGTGTGTGTGTGTGTGTGTGTGTGTGTGTGTGTGTGTGTTTAAAGCAACATTCTAAAGACACAGTCATAGAAACAGCATAAATATAATCGATATTTATTTTTAGAAATGATTATCTTCACATATATCAAACATGGTGAACGAGCATCTGAAATAATCCCAAAATTGAAAATATCGTTGTCGGTGTGATTTTAATTATTTTATAATAAGATGTCTTGTCAATGGTTAGATTTGTATACTGAATGGAACAGCTAACCCGCCACCTGACATTTATATGCCTAACAGTTTACTTATTATCTCAAAAAGTATCATAGCAATTTCCTTGAAATTTGAATTTGAAAAAGAAAGAACGTCTATACTTTCTAAAGATATATACTCGTCTAGTGTCGTATACAAAGTCTGATAGCGCCACTCCATATATGGACGAAGATATTGGAAATACAAAAGTTGTGGGTTAGCTGTTCCGTTCAGTAAAGCTAGGCGCGCTCGCCGTTGTCTGCTCTGTACATTTATGTCTGGTTGTTACCTGATAATTATATCCATATATTCACATATATATAGTTGTGTATATCAATCGGAACAAATCTACAATTATTCTAAAGTCTGTACCTTCAATGTGTTGTTTCGGAACTCCAGTAGAATCTGTTCCCAGAGTCAGGCCATTCTGAATGTGCTCTGATTTTGAATCGTCAATCTCAGCATTAATCATAAGATCCAGAAAATCTGCATGACGTTCCTAAAATATATTTAACTCCAGGTAACACGTCTATCATATATCTGGTCTAAATTTAAATCGCACTTGCAATGATAAATGGGCATTATATAATAAACACGGAACATTCTGGTTAGTGCGTGTAAGTGGATAGTTTGTCTAATGCGCACGTGCTGGTTACAATAATGTTTATCTTCAACTGAATCGTTCGCCCGGAACTATGTAAATCATTCCACATATTTATTTAACATAAAAAAAAAATATGTGAAAATATAAAAATTTGAAGCGTTTTTTTAGATGTACGCGATAGGTTTCTAAAACCCAGAGCAGTATGAAAGTAGTAATTATGGGTTCGACAAGACAGGAGTAATGACAAGTATCTAACGCATCCGTTCGCTAAATTTAATTACCAATAATCAAGGTCATCGTACAATTTTCCTGACACAAGAGCCACTATCGCTCTGTATACTGGTCAGTTGGTGCTGTTTGTCCAAGTAAATACAATGTTACACTTAAAGACAGTGAGGTTGTCTAATAAAAGTGCCGAACTTCGAAACAATATCGATCGCTGATTGGATGATCGACTTGTTTGACTGACAATCCGCATCAAGTCAGTTAAAATAGAAAACTAGCAAGCCACCTGTAAAGGCGTGTCAACCACCTAACGTGCAGAATGTTGAAGAATCTTTGATCAATAATTTAAAGTGACAGCGATCAATGATCTTGCAAAGTGTGTAAATCACACCAAATGTGAACAAAATGTTATCACGAAGACAATTATTAAAAATGTGTCAATGAATAGGGTCAGTAAAAAAAATACTACACACTCTCATATAAGGTTAAGTGAAAATACCAGGATTATCTTCCGGACTAAAGTGACATAAACACACATACGGCGCCGTTGGTCAGCATAACTGTTAATAGTGTAAATATATAAAAACCTCCTTCTTCGCCTTTCTTTCTGCAATAAGAACCTTTCCCATTCTGCCGTAGAAATCTGCACATTCTAGCGACCAAAAAGAAATTCCCAGTTTATACAACAGCGGCGATATGCCGGGTATCATACCTAGAAGGGATAAAGAGAAAGTATTGTTCATCCGTGCGGATACAGTTCCACTACAATTACTCAGCATTGGAATACCTAGACGGAGTAAATACAAAGTATTGTACATCCATGTGGATATAGTACATCTACAATAACCCATCATGGACATGCCTGGACGGGGTAAAGAAAAAGTATTGTACATCCATGTGGATATACTCCTCTACCCTTAACCATCATGGACAAACCTAGACGGAGTAAAGAAAAAGTATTGTACATCCATGTGGATATAGACCCTCTACCATTACTCATTATGGATATACCTAGACAGAGTAAACAGGAAGCATTGTACATCCTTGTGAATATAGCTCCTCTACCATTACTCATTATGGGCAAACCTAGACTGAGTAAAGAGGAAGTATTGTACATTCACGTGGATATAGCTCCTCTACCATTACTCATCATGGACATACCTAGACTGAGTAAAGAGGAAGTATTGTACATCCATGTGGATATAACTCCTCTGCCATTACCCACCATGAACATACATACACGGGGTAAAGAGGAAGAATTGGACATCCATGTCGATATAGCTCCTTTTCCATTACTCATCATGGACATATCTAGACGGAGTAAAGAGGAAATATTGTACATCCATGTGAATATAGCTCATATACCATTAATCACCATGGACATACCTAGACGGAGTAAAGAGGAAGTATTGTACATCCATGTTGATATAGCTCCTCTTCCATTACCTATCATGGGCATACCAAGACGGAGTTAAGAGGAAGTATTGTACATCCATGTCAATATAGCTCCTCTTCCATTACCCATCATGGGCATACCAAGACGGAGTAAAGAGGAAGTATTGAACATCCATGTGGATATAGCTCCTCTTCCAATACCAATCATGAGCATACCTGGACGGAGTAACGAGGAGGTATTGTACATCCATGTCGATATAGCTCCTCTACCATTACCCATCATGGGCATACCTGGACGGAGTAAAGAGAAAGTATTGCACATCATTGTGGATATAACTCCTCTACCATTACCCATCAGAGGCATACCTAGACAGAGTAAAGATGAATAGTGTACATCCATGTGGATATAGATCATCTACCAATACTTATCATGGACATACCTAGACAGAGTAAAGAAGAAATATTGTACATCCATATGGATATAGACCCTCTACCATTACACAGTACGGATAAAATTAGACGGAATAGAGAGGAAGTATTGTATATCCTTGTGGATAAAGCTTCTCTACCATTACCCTCCATGGGCATACCTAGACAGAGTAAAGATGAATAGTGTACATCCATGTGGATATAGATCATCTACCAATACTTATCATGGACATACCTAGACAGAGTAAAGAAGAAATATTGTACATCCATATGGATATAGACCCTCTACCATTACACAGTACGGATAAAATTAGACGGAATAGAGAGGAAGTATTGTATATCCTTGTGGATAAAGCTTCTCTACCATTACCCATCATTGGCATACCTAGCCTGAGTAAAGAGGATGTATTATGCATCCTTGTGGATATAGCTCCTCTACAATTACTCATCATGGACATACGTCGACGGAGTAAAGATGAAATATTGTATATCCATGTGGATATATTTCCTCTACCACTACCCATCATGGACATGCTTGAACGGAGTAAAGAGGAAATATTGTATATCCATGTTGATAATGCTCCTCTGCCATTACTCAGCATGGACTTAACTGGACGGAGTAAATAAGAAGTATTGTACATCCTTGTGGATATAGCTCCTCTGCCTTTACCCATCAGGGGCATATTTGGACGGAGTAAAGAGGAAGTATTGTACATCCTTGTGGAAATAGCTCCTCTACCATAACTCATCATTGACATACCTAGACGGAGTAAAGAGGAAGTATTGTACATCCATGTGGATATAGCTCCTCTACCATTACTCATTATGGACATACCTAGACGGAATAAAGTGGAAGTACTGTATATTCATGTGGATATAATTCCTCTACCATAACCTATCGTGGAAATGCTTGGACGGAGTAAAGAGGAAATATTGAACATCAATGTGAATATAGCTCCTCTGCCATTACCCATCATGGACATACCTGGACGGAGTAAAGATGAAGTATTGTACATCCATGTGGATATAGACCCTCTACCATTACTCATCATGGACATAACTAGACGGAGTAAAGAGGAAGTATTGTACATCCATGTTGATATAGCTCCTCTACTATTACCTATCATGGACATACCTGGACGGAGTAAAGAGGAAATATTGTACATTCATATGAATATAGCTCCTCTACCATTACAAATCATGGAAATACCAAGACGGAGTAAAGAGGAAGTATTTACTTCTATGTTGATATAGCTCTTCTAGCATTCCTCAGCATCGACATAACTGCACATAGTAAAGAGGAAGTATTGTACATCCATCTGGATATAGCTCCTCTACCATTACCAATCGTGGACATACCTGGACGGAGTAAAGAGCAAGTATTGTACATCCGTGTAGATATAGCTCCCCTACCATTACCCATCAAGGACATATCTAGACGGAGTAAAGAGGAAGTATTGTACATCCATTTGGATATAGCTCCTCTACCATTACTCATCATGGACACACCTAGACGGAGTAAAGAGGAAGTATTGTTCATCTATGCGGATATAGCTCCTCTACCATTGCTTATCATGGACATACCTGGACGGAGTAAAGAGGAAGTATTGAACATCCATGCGGATATAGCTCCTCTACCTTTACCCATCATGGGCATACCTGGACGGAGTAAAGAGGAAGTATTGTACATCCATGCGGATATAGCTCCTCTACCATTGCTTATCATGGACATACCTGGACGGAGTAAAGAGGAAGTATTGAACATCCATGCGGATATAGCTCCTCTACCTTTACCCATCATGGGCATACCTGGATGGAGTAAAGAGAAAGTATTGTACATCCTAGCGAATATAGTTCCTCTACCATCACCCATCATGGGAATACCTGGACGGAGTAAAGAGAAAGTATTGTACATCCATGTAGATATAAATCCCCTACCATCACCCATCATGGATATACCTAGAAGGCGTTAAGAGAAAGTATTGTACACCCATGTGAATATAGTTCCTCTACCATCACCCATCATGGATATACCTAGACGGAGTAAAGAGGAAGTATTGTACACCCATGTGAATATAGATCCTCTACCATCACCCATTATGGATATACCTAGACCAAGTAAAGAGAAAGTATTATATACCCATACACCCATGTGAATATAGCTTCTCTACCATTACCCATCATGAACATACCTAGACGGAGTAAAGATGAAGTATTGTACATCGATGAGGATATAGCTCCTCTACCATTACCCATCATGTACATACCTAGACGAAGTAAAGATGAATTATTGTACATCGATGTGAATACAGCTTCTCTTCCATCACCCATCATGGATATACTTCGACGGAATAAAGAGAAAGTATTGTATACCCATGTGAATATAGTAAATAGTTCCTATACCATCACTCATCATGGATATACCTTGACGGAGTAAAGAGAAAGTTTTGTACATCTATGTGAATAAAGTAATTAGTTCCTCTACTATCATCCGTCATTGGTATACCTAGACGGAGTAAAGAGAAAGTATTGTACACCCATGTGAATATAGTAATAAGTTCCTATACCATCACTCATCATGGATATACCTTGACGGAGTAAAGAGAAAGTTTTGTACATCCATGTGAATAAAGTAATTAGTTCCTCTACCATCATCCGTCATTGGTATACCTAGACGGAGTAAAGAGGAAGTATTGTACACCCATGTGAATATAGTAATTAGTTCCTATACCATCACTCATCATGGATATACCTTGACGGAGTAAAGAGAAAGTTTTGTACATCCATGTGAATAAAGTAATTAGTTCCTCTACCATCATCGGTCATTGGTATACCTAGACGGAGTAAAGAGGAAGTATTGTACACCCATGTGAATATAGTAATTAGTTCTTCTGCCATCACCCATCATGGATATACCTTGACGGAGTAAAGAGAATGTATTGTAAACCCATGTGAATATAGTAATTAGTTCCTCTGCCATAATCCATCAAGGGGATACCTAGACGGAGTAAAGAGGACGTATTGTACACTCATGTGGATATAGTTCCTCTACCATCACCCATCATGGATATACCTCGACGGAGTAAAGAGAAAGTATTGTTCATCCATGTGAATATAGCTCCTCTACCATCACCCATCATGGATATAACTAGCCGGAGTAAAGAGAAAGTATTGTACATACATGTGGATATATTTCCTCTACCGTCACCCATCATGGGAATATCTAGACGGAGTAAAGAGAAAGTATTTACATCCATGTATATAAATCTCCCCTACCATCACCCATCATGGATATACCTAGACGGAGTGAAGAGAATGTATTGAACATCATGGTGAATATAGTTCCTCTACCATCACCCATCATGGATATACCTAGACGGAGTGAAGAGAAAGTATTAAACATCCATGTGAATATTGCTCCTCTACCATCACCCATCATGGATATACCTAGAGGGAGTGAAGAAAAAGTATTGTTCACCCTTGTGAGTATAGTTCCTCTCCCATCACCTATCATGGATAAACCTAGATGGAGTAAAAAGAAAGTCTTGTTCACCCATGTGAGTATAGCTCCTCTACCATCACCCATCATGGATATACCTAGACGGAGTAAAGAGAAAGTATTGTACACCTATGTAAATATAGCTTCTCTACCATTACCCATCATGAACATACCTAGACGGAGTAAAGATGAGGTATTGTACATCCATGTGGATATAGGTCCTCTACCATTACCCATCATGGACATACCTAGACGGAGTAAAGAGAAAGTATTGTACATCCATGTGAATATAGCTTCTCTTCCATCACCCATCATGTATTACCTCGACAGAGTAAAGAGAAATTATTGTACACCCATGTGAATATAGTAATTAGTTCCTCTACCATCACTCATCATGGATATACCTTGACGGAGTAAAGAGAAAGTTTTGTACATCCATGTGAATATAGTAATTGGTTCCTCTACCATCATCCGTCATTGGTATACCTAGACGGAGTAAAGAGGAAGTATTGTACATCCATGTGAATATAGTAATTAGTTCCTCTGCCATTACCCATCATGGATATACCTAGACGGAGTGAAGAGGAAGTATTGTACACTCATGTGGATATAGTTCCTCTACCATCACCCATCATGGATATACCTCGACGGAGTAAAGAGAAAGTATTGTTCATCCATGTGAATATAGCTCCTCTACCATCACCCATCATGGATATAACTAGCCGGAGTAAAGAGAAAGTAATGTTCACCCATGTGAGTATGGCTCCTCTACCATCACCCTTCATTAATATATACCTAGACGGAGTGAAGAAAAAATATTTTACATCCATGTGAATAAAGCTTCTCTACCATCACCCATCATGGATATACCTAGACGGAGTAAAGAGAAAGTATTGTACATCCATGTGGATATAGCTCCTCTACCATCACCAATCATGAACATACATAGACAGAGTGAAGATGAAGTATTGTACATCCATGTGGATATAGCTCCTCTACCATTTCCCATCATGGACATACCTAGACGGAGTAAAAATGAAGTATTGTACATCCATGTGAATATACCTTCTCTACCATTGCCCATCATGAACATACCTAGACGGAGTAAAGATGAAGTATTGTACATCCATGTGGATATAGCTCCTCTACCATTACCCATAATGGACATATCTAGACGGAGTAAAGAGGAAGTATTGTACATCCTTGTGAATATAGTAATTAGTTCCTATACCATCACTCATCATGGATATACCTTGACGGAGTAAAGAGAAAGTTTTGTAAATCCATGTGAATATAGAAATTAGTTTCTCTACCATCATCCATCATTGGTATACCTAGACGGAGTAAAGAGGAAGTATTGTACATCCATGTGAATATAGTAATTAGTTCCTCTGCCATTACCCATCATGGATATACCTAGACGGAGTAAAGAGGAAGTATTGTACACTCATGTGGCTATAGTTCCTCTACCATCACCCATCATGGATATAACTAGCCTGAGTAAAGAGAAAGTAATGTTCACCCATGTGAGTATAGCTCCTCTACCATCACCCATCATGGATATACCTAGACGGAGTGAAGAGAAAATATTGTACATCCATGTGAATATAGCTTCTCTACCATCACCCATCATGGATATACCTAGACGGAGTAAAGAGAAAGTATTAAACATCCATGTGGATATAGCTTCTCTACCATTACCAATCATGAACATACCTAGACAGAGTGAAGATGAAGTATTGTACATCCATGTGGATATAGCTCCTCTACCATCACCCATCATGAACATACCTAGACGGAGTGAAGATGAAGTATTGTACATTCATGTAGATATAGCTCCTCTACCATTACCCATCATGGACATACCTAGACGGAGTAAAGATGAAGTATTGTACATCCATGTGAATATAGCTTCTCTACCATTGCCCATCATGAACATACCTAGACGGAGTAAAGATGAAGTATTGTACATCCATGTGGATATAGCTCCTCTACCATTACCCACCATGGACATATCTAGACGGAGTAAAGAGGAAGTATTGTACATCCATGTGAATATAGCTTCTCTTCCATCACCAATCATGGATATACCTAGACGGAGTAAAGAGAAAGTATTGTTCATCCATGTGAGTATAGCTCCTCTACCATCACCCATCATGAACATACCTAGACGGAGTGAAGATGAAGTATTGTACATCCATGTGGATATAGCTCCTCTACCATTACCCATCATGGACATACCTAGACGGAGTAAAGATGAATTATTGTACATCCATGTGAATATAGCTTATCTACTATTACCCATCATAAACATACCTAGACGTAGTAAAGATGAAGTATTGTAGATCCATGTGGATATAGCTCCTCTACCATTACCCATCAAGGACATATCTAGACGGAGTAAAGAGGAAGTACTGTACATCCATGTGAATATAGCTTCTCTTCCATCACCCATCATGGATATACCTTGACGGAGTAAAGAGAAAGTATTGTTCACCCATGTGATATAGTAATTAGTTCATCTACCATCACCCATCATGGATATTCCTAGACGGAGTAAAGAGAAAGTATTGTTCATCCATGTGAATATAGTAATTAGTTCATCTACCATTACCCATCATGGATATTCCTAGACGGAGTAAAGAGAAAGTATTGTACACCCATGTGAATATTGTTCCTCTACCATTACCCATCATGGATATACCTACACGGAGTAAAGAGAATGTATTGTACACCCATGTGAATATTGTTCCTCTACCATCACCCATCATGGATATTCCCAGACGGAGTGAAGAGAAAGTATTGTACACCCATGTGAATATTGTTCATCTACCATCACCCATCATGTATATTCCTAGACGGAGTAAAGAGAAAGTATTGTTCATCCATGTGAATATAGTAATTAGTTTCTCTACCATCACCCATCATGGATATTCCTAGACGGAGTAAAGAGAAAGTATTGTACACCCATGTGAATATTGTTCCTCTACCATTACCCATCATGGATATACCTAGACGGAGTAAAGAGAAAATATTGTACACCCATGTGAATATAGTTCATCTACCATCTCCCATCATGGATACAATATCTTAAATTATTTCCATTGTACAATGACATCAGCAAGAATGACGTTCAGAAGGTAGGGACTTTTGACAAAATTTAAAGTGGTTTATCAATCTCATACTATGATGTTAAATGTTGTTGTGATACCAGTCTGTGAAATAGCATGGTCATGATTCCACTTAAAAATACACCACCTATAACCTTCTGTTAAGCAATTGATGGAAATGTTATTGAATTACAACGAGGAAGGTTTCCTTCGGGGAAAATCGTTGTCCGTACTTGTAGATTATCTTAATTATGAGAAATATGTTAACACACAGATTTTTTTTTGTGTATTTTTTTTTTATTTGTCCATGTTTAAGCAAATTTCGATACTTGCCTGTGAGTGAATTTTTCGGGGGACTAATATTTAGTCAACAAAATTAAAGAATTTATTGAACAAAATATTCATTATTAATTTTGTTTGATATAAATGCCGGTTTTACTGCTAAGATCGAAAAAATTATCAGCAATATAGGTGAGTTGACCTTGCTACTAGATTGTTTACATAGTTCAGTCAGAAGAAGAATCAAGGATGCCATTCCATATCTCCTTTTGTATAATAGATTATGAATAAAATGATACCATTAAGAATCAAGGCCATCAATCCTTTCGTGTTGCTGTTGAACGCATTTTTCATATTTTGGATGTAAGGATTATCTGGGTTGGTCTGAGAACGAATGTCAATGCTAAACCCTGTAGATGCTATGGTATCAATGGTGAAATGGCTGAAATATCTGTAAGTATGAACTGACATTTAAGTAATATACATCGCGCCGCTTACCTTCTATTTATTTTAGTGTGTGGATAGCTCACCCATTTTTACTGCTATTGCCAGACTATTAAAGCCTCATTAAACTTCTGAAATGCACACTTTTTGATAATAACAAAAATTATTGTAATTAAATGTGTTTATAGTATTGCTAAAACCACTGTTTTTAAAAAAGTGAAAAATAAAGAACTTCGATCGAAATGTGTGTTTCATAGACGGGCGGACCGACCTTTTAATTTTTGTTTACATAAATGACTCGGTTGCTTTCCGAATGTCCCTCCGCCAGTGCAGTGTTCTCAAGTACACAAATGAATACTGCGGCGGTAGTGTGCGGATTAAGACAGTTAGATAAGGGGTTCATTAACAAGATTAGAAAAGTTATGGCTTCACTTATGTTATGTTTCGTTATTGGTTTTTCTTTGTTTAAAATATATAATATTGATGTCTGCAATAAAACTGTATCGAACGTAGTACGCATTATATTATTTATACGCACTGAAAAACAATGAGTACGAAATACTAGTTTGGGCTAGTAACTCTTGCTCAGGATCCTCCCTTGCATATGTACGCGTGATACTATCGCACGCGCTATTACGTCACAAATCACTTGATCGCAGTCAATATTGAGAGGCAATCGTGAAACAACGGGTATTTCCGGATGGCGGTATACAGATTTGAAAGGAAAGTTGATGGTAAAAAACATCCGTGTTTTTCTACCTCCCAGACAGTAAATAACAGTCTCTGAAACAACTTCCACAAAGGTGGCATAAGGGGGGGGGGCGCCATTTTATTCTATCATGTGACATATATACCCTCAACGTGAGAGCCAGGCATTCCTTGATATTGCCATTGATAGGATCCTTGAACAGCTAGTAGATTTCCCAACCAGACTACAGAACACGCTTGATCTTGTCTTCACAAGCCACCCAAGTTTCAAGATACGATGCAAACCATTACCACCAATAGGACAAACGAGTGACCATGACATTGTTCTTCTAGACACAGCTCATCAACCCCAACGACTCCGACCTTCTCGTAGACAGATATATTTATGGAAGAAGGCCAACATAGAAGGCATCAAACAACATATGACGAAGTACAGTCAGACGTTTACCGACACAACCTTCCAATCTATTGAATGTATGCGGGCATCATTCAATGCAGCCATCGCATCATCTTTAGTACAATATATCCCTATTAAATGACCTGCACACGACAGACACACCCTTGGGTCACCACCAAGCTGCGTAGGATGATGAGAAGGAAGCAGAGAGCCCACCGGAGGGCCAGGAAGTCTGTGAAGACATGGGAAAGATACAATATTCTACAAACAGCTGTCCAGAAAGAGACGATAACAGCTAAGAAAACTTACATTCAAGACGTCGTAAGCGATGATCTGAAGAAGAGCCCCAAGCGTTTCTGGTCATATATAAAGAGTATGAGGCAAGAGACAGAAGATGTATCTCCCCTCATTAGAAAGGACGGATTCCTTTAGAGTGAAAGCTCAAGAAAAGCGAACATCCTCGATGACCAATTTCAGTCAGTCTATACAAAAGAAGACACTACCAGTATTCAAGACAAGGGACCAAGCCCTCATCCAACTATGATGGGACTCAAGATCTACCCAACGGAGTCGCAAAGCTTCTTGGTAACCTTAAACCACACAAGGCAGCCGGTCTTGATTGTATACCAACATTTATATTACGAGCAGCTGCTGAGGAACTGTCACCTGTACTATCCAGACTTTTTCAGTTATCGATCGACTCTGGAGATGTACCGTCTGATTGGAGGAGTGCAAACATAGTACCTCTATACAAGAAAGGTGATAGACATCAGGCGTCAACTACAGACCTTTTTCACTCACATCAATTACTTGCAAGATAC
The DNA here is from genome assembly GCA_029582155.1 of Panopea generosa. Taxonomy (NCBI): domain Eukaryota; kingdom Metazoa; phylum Mollusca; class Bivalvia; order Adapedonta; family Hiatellidae; genus Panopea; species Panopea generosa. Next base: position 90,726,667 of record CM055895.1, read on the forward strand.
TGCAGCATATTGTCCACAGTAACATAATGCAACATTTCACCCGGCACATTTTCCTTTGTGACAACCAACATGGTTTCCGCGCCAAACGCTCCTGTGAAACTCAGCTGATCACCACTGTCCAGGGAATAACTAGTCAACTACGAACAGGAAAAGATCAAGTTAATGTTGTACTCCTAGATTTTTCTAAGGCTTTCGATAAGGTTCCCCATCAACGCCTGCTACACAAATTAGAGTTTTACGGAGTACGAGGCAGCACCCTTCGCTGTATACAGTTTTTCCTCAGCTACAGAAAGCAATGTGTGACACTAGAAAGAATCAGCTCATCAGAATCAGATGTTGTTTCAAGTGTACCCCCAGGGAACGGTACTAGGACCTCTCCTCTTCTTGGCATTTATTAACGACCTCACTGAATCTACAACATCAGAGACACTCCTCTTTGCAGATGACGGTCTACTTTATCGTCATATCAAGGACCCTGATGATGCCCTGAAGCTCCAGCAGGACTTAGATTCCTTACAGGAATGGGAGGATAGATCGCAAATGAAGTTTCATCCAGAGAAGTGTCAGGTCATTAGGATTTGCACCAACAAGAGGTTCAAGCAAGATACAAATTACATGCGGCATGGTCATATTTTAGAAGCAGTCGACAGTGCCAAGTATCTTGGTGTCTCCATCAGCGAAGATCTCTCATCAAAGACCCATGTCGACAACATAACGTCCAAGGCTTCAAAGACTCTGGGATTTCTTCATCGGAACCTGCATAACTGCACTAAAGAGGTACGCGAGACAACCTACAATATACTGGTACGACCAACACTAGAGTATGCTTTATCAGCAGGGGATCCCCACCTAACCACTGACATTAACCGACTGGAACAGGTACAAAGACGGATAGCTTGCTTTGTAATGCGCAACTACTGGGAAAGGACCCCTGGATGTGTGTTCAACATGATAACCAATCTAGGATGGGATTCACTCGCACATAGAGAACCCAGAGACTTACAATGCTCTACAAAATCGAAGGAGGCTTGGTAGATGTCGATCCAGGACCGATACTCAGACGCAACGAGATGCATACCAGAGGAGGTCACCGATTCTACTAAACAACTGCATCCCAGAGAGTGTACAAGTACTCCTTCTATCCGAGGACCATACAGGAATGGAACAGGCTTGCCACAGCGATCACCGATCATCCCACCATCGAAGACTTCAAGGTTGCCCTAGTCGCAGTCCCAGCAACCTTCTTCGTCGGTCCGTAGGAGTTAGCCGTCGTGCATATGATTTTAATTGTAATATATCGGGCGCTTTTAATTGTAAATAAGCTAGAGGAGGATGACTGTTTCACCCCGTAACCAGGTGAACTTTACAGTCTAAGAAGATTCCTGACCTTTAACTGGAAGATGAAGATGAAAGTAGTTCCAAAATGGCGCCTTATTATGTCAGAGGTCTATTCAATCCTAAAACATCGGGTATTTCTGTATCCTCCGTATAATACACGTGTATAGCTCTAGAATACACCATCGCTATTCGCCTGTGTTACCAGTCTGTGTTCATTTGCGTGAAAGTAACAAATTATGTATCCGACTTTAAGTTGAAAATATTGCGTTGTTATATCGATTTTTTTATTTATAAACTCGACATGGGTCATGTTTATAGTGAAATTTAAAATATCAGTCTTTTTTTTTTTTCGATTAAATATATTTTATTCAGTCAAATATTATAAAGAGTAATTATGTAATAATACACACATATAATCATATACATAACACAACATAGCATACATCTTTTTTAAAGCAGAAAAAAAGATAGTTTTTCAATCTCAAACAATACATATTTTCTTATCCATAAGAAGTGTAAAAAAAAAAAAATCTATTTATTATATGGAAAAAAAATTGAAGTAACATAAGACGATAGAGCGTAAAGTTGATTGTTAAAGTTAGTTTTTTTTGTGTTCATACCAAATCAGTTGTTAAGGATGAAAAATCTCCATTTAATTGTAAAATAGTGAAATTTATCGTATTTCAAAGCTATTTCTTTTTCAATTTCAATTTGATTTTTGAGGTAAAATTGAAAACAGGCGCAGCTTTAAATGGTTTTCTTAATTTGTTTGTATATATATAATACGTTGCACAAATAACAATGAAGTTCAAGGTGTTTTTCATTTTATGATATCCAAGAATACCGAAGGTAATGTTTTTTAGATCGAGTTCTATGGGAGTGTTCATATTAGTTAATAACATTTTTAAGTTTGACCAAAAGTGTTGTGTAATAGGGCATTCCCAGAATAAATGATTTTCTGTCTCTATGTCCATGTTACAAAAGTCACATAAGTTGAAACTCACTATTTTATATTTAAACAGTTTAGTGTTTGTTGCTACAATTCTAAGAATATACTTGTATTGGAAGTTTCTTAATTTTGTTGAAACTATAGGCATATAGTATATTTCACTCCATTTTAATGTTTCATTTACAAAGAGTTCCGTCCATTTTTGTTGCTGGATAATATCATCATGTTTTTCATTTTTTAGCTGATAGTTGTATAATAGTTTATTCACATGTTTTGTTTGTTTTAATTTATTTATCATGTCGTTTGTGTTTATAACATTTATTTTTTCGTTGCTAAGTTTTGTTTTCGATGCGCTTGGTATACTTGAGATTAAGGATAAATATTTGAGAAAGTCAATGCTTGGAATATCATAGAGAAATGAGAAAAAGTCAAAGGAATAGAATTGTTTAATTCTGTAATCAAATATATGTTCAAAATACTTAATTTCTTTGTCAAACCATTTTTTGCAAAAAAAAAGTTGTATTATTCACATTTAAATCAGAGTTGTTCCATATAACTGATTTTCCAACCATTTTACTATCATTTGCTTCATTTATTTTTCTCCTCCAAGTATATTTTGAATGAACATATTTTTTGGAAATAGTTTTTGTATGTCTTCCAATTTTAAGTCACACTCGAATAGTAATGTGTCACCAAATTTTTTCTAGTTGATGAATATATATATATGTTTACATGGACCGTTATTTTCATAGAATAAGCGTTTTATCCAACTTGCTCTAAGAAAATGAACAAATTTGATTAAATCAATCATTTTTAATCCTCCTTTTCATAGTTTTGAGTTATTGTTGATTTTTTAATTTTATAGGGTTTGTTGTCCAAAATAAATTTAAACACTATATCAGATAGTTCAGTTATTATGTTATTTGAAGGGTTTGGCAAGACAGTAAATGGATATATTAATTTTGGAAGTGCAAAAGATTTGACGACGATAATTTTCCCAAGAAGTTTTCTGTGTTGTCAGCTCTTTAAACAATTTCTGAAAGACTCCATTTTTGGTTGTAAATTTAATTTAAACAGGTCATTTTTGTTTGTGCAGAAAAAGCCATTACAAGTGCTATTGATTGTTCGGAGGACCAGTTAAATGTTTTATTTTACTTTGGTATTTTTCAATGATCCTACCCTTAAAACATTACATTTAGAGATGTTAAGCGTCAAACAAGAAACGTTGATATACTCATCCAAAGTATATATAAGCTTTCGAACGATTTCTTAGAACCATCAGTTAGAAAAGTGGTGTCATCAGCAAAAATAGTAATTTTTATTTCTTTCCCAGCTATGGTTATCCCTTTTATATTAGGATTTATTGATACCTCATAAGAAAGCAGTTCAATACAAGTAATAAATAAATTTGGGGACAAAGGGCAGCCTTGTCTAACAACTCCTAACACCTCGATGAATAGGAAAAAAATAGTCATATGTCCGTTGTTAATTACTGAACTACTTATATCATAATAAAAAAACATCTATCCATTTAATAAAAGATTCTCCAAATTTATAATGTTGCAATGATCTTTTTAGAAAAGTATGGTCTATACTGTCAAATGCTTTTTCAAAGTCAGAAAAAGAATAGTAAGGATGGTAGTCCTTCGTTTTCGACATGATTTAAAACTTCGAAAATAAGTCTTATATTTTCTCCTATATATCGGCCTTTTATGAATCCAGTTTGTGACGAACCTATAATTGTTGATAAAACGGATTTAAGTCGGTTTGCTATAGATTTACTTGCAATTTTGTAGTCAGTATTCAAAAGACTTATAGGTCGCCAGTTTCCAAGTAAATATCAATCTTGATTAACCAACGTTTATATTTTCAACGTCCATGTATATAATGTGGCATATGGTCATATGTGGCTACCATTTGATTTTATCATGTGTCTGACAATTGTTCCAAAAAATGGCGCTTTATTATGTCAGAGGTCTATTGCGTATCATAAAGGCCGAGGTGATCAGATTGAAGTATATTGCGTAGCATAAAGGCCTAGGTGATCAGTATGTATTGAGAGGCTACCAAGGGTGGTTTATTAAGTGCAGTTATTAAAAAGTAATTTTATTTTTTATTTTTTATGAACGATTTGTCGCTAACGTGTTCATTAATACACTGAGGGGAATAAAGGGGACGTTCCTAAAAACTATTAAACTGCAAGCGGTTATTTATTTTTTAACCGCATCCCTACAGTTCCCCAAACTATGTTTCTCTCTGAAGTGAGTTGATCATATATGTTTTCGAACAGGCTTCGTAACTCACCGTTTTCTGCCGAAGGTGTTTATCGGAAAGAGATAAACATTAATTTGTAAACAAACCCCGTTCTTAATTATGTACAAATAGTGTGCTTTATATTTATTTTTTCGTTTGCAAAGTCTCTCAGTGATCAAATAAACATGTATTCTATCATCAGGAAGAGTAAAGCTCACTTAAATTTAAACTAAAAATGACCATTTCGGAAGTTTAATAAGCCTTTAACGGTATTAGTTCGGATATTATTAGCAAGTGGCCAGAAAGCCGTTTCTGAAACTAAATCTAAGGTCTCAGGAGTGTGGAAAACGTGGGGCACGACGGTGCGAAAGAGCATTATTACCAGCAATTGGTTTGGTTTAAACATATTCTATTTCTTTTTATATTTACAGAAATGGGGTTGGGCCACACTATCTTCCAACATAAGATTCGGCTCTCCCCCTTCAGTTTAACAAATAACATATAGAATACGGCAGTTGCAAACAAATAAAAAATAAATATGAAGAAGAAAAAGGCAGAATTATAAGAGAATAAGAGCAGAGAGAACAGAAAACTTATAACAAACTTTAAAAATACTAAATACTAAAATGTCTGTTTAACATTATTAATTGAACGAGTTTTAATAAGAAGACGACATTGTGATTCCGTGATAAAATATAGATAAACATTCGAAATTGACCGACTACAAAATATAATTTCACATAAGAACTTTGCACAAGTTTATTTGGCTATGCATCACATCATACGTGTACATATTGGAAAACTTATCAAATGTTCCCGGAATGTAATACAACTTAATTTGAAAACCGGTTTGCACTTTTAATATAGTCCTGGACAGCTTGAAAAATTTGAATATTTTCATCCAATGTTAGATTCTTCTTTCTAAATTGTAATACGTTAATATTAAGTGGATGAAATTCTCTCGTAGATTGGAAAAGTGAATATCTTAGATTTATGTAACGATTGCATTAAAAAAGAAATGTTCAGCATTTTCTACTCCGTTGAAACAATCACATATAGCGTTTGGTCTTAAGTGACTTAGAAAAGGGTCATTATTAAGTTCGCTGCAATTGTTTCTAATTCTAGCATGAATAACTGATCAATATCAATTGCCATATAAAAAAGTAACCAGGGATTTCATTCGTGCCAGATGAAGAAGAAAGTAACTTGTCTTAAAAAACAGAGTAAGACGCTGATTGTCTAATACCAGTTTCTAAAGAATTCCATAACGATATCGATGGTGGGATACATGACTTTTTTTAAATAAAGCAGTTCGTGTAAGGGGAAGTTCAATATCATTTCTGTTACTAAATGGATAACGTGTAATATCACCAACACGGGGAGACATAATATCATTTATATACTAGGGGACAATACCATTAAAATATTTAAATATAAAGGAAATTTTTTGATTTTCTCTTCTTTGGAATAGAGTTTCCTAACCACATTCTTTATACAGATTAACGAAACGGGTCGTTTAAGCCCGGTAACAACACGAGCTGCTGTTCGTTTTGAAGCTTTTCAGAGGATTCAGATGAGGAAACTGTAAAACCGTCACATACAATAGATGCATAGTAAATAATATTAAAAAACGTACTCTTTAATCATCACAGTTTCGCCTACATGTCCACACAGTATGTTTACCAATACGTATGCGTTATCATTTATCACTGATATCATCTGGAATGTAATAAAACAAAGTTGAATATTTCAAACAGTAAACATTTGATAGACATTGTGTATATAAAACTTAAGTTTTAATAAGGATCGTTATGCAATAAATATAAATGACAGCATGCTTATTTTCGTAGAGGTTATAATGACATGTGAAAAAGTAATATAAAACATGCAAATATCAGCGTCAATGGATAAGAAAGTCAGATACCAGTTATCGTCTATTTAGAGAGTTTTAAATAATAGCTGAAAGGGATGACAGCTTGCAGTTTGAGAGAAGATAACAATACAGTCAAATCTGCGTAAGCGGTTCCCTCTAATGAGCAGTCACTTGTGCTTCGAAGCAATGTTTGCTATTTCTCATTTATATGCTTTCAGAACAAATTAGCCTCTTTAAAACAACAGCCTGTCTTAAAGGGCCAGTTTTACTCCTTCCATTGACTGGCTGCTTAAGACAGGTTTGACTGTATACAATAATCTGGAATATTTTATGTTAAAAAAAAGACATAGATATTCTATGATTTAACTATAAATTAAAGGGAGTATATCAGGAATTATTTTTAAAATGGATAAAAAGCTTCTCATTATCATTTATAAATAAAATCCGAATGGTTTGGTTCGTCAAATCCACCAAACCGTGACAAAATAAATATTTAAACTGGAGTCGAAAACTTGAAACGAAATCCCCATTCTATAAATAGATATCACTTAGATACTGCTTGACGTCATTTGCATCGTCATCCGGACTCTTTCCAAAATAAAACATTTTTATTACCTGCATACCGTTGGAAACAAATAACGCACAAAAAAAAGAAAACAGCACACTCGGTTTTTGTCAAGTCATGAGGGGAAATGTTTCCTAGTGTCGGCTTAGGCGGTATTTTATTTTATTCTATTCTATTCAGCATTGAATGAGAGTAATGGTTACTTGTTTTAGTTTTCCAGCAGAGAACGCTGGTGTCATGAGGTTTCGTATCCTCTTCCATCGCCGTCCATGCATGAAGAACAGGCCGTTCTTCAATAATGGGGGAGTTTTACCAATTTGCTGGAAAAAACATAAATTAATAATTAATATTCTGTGATATGTAACATCTAGTTCGCTTGATGGGCCATATACAAAATCATTGTTATTGTCTCAAATATGCGTAATCAACATTTATCAAACAAAATAAACGTTTTGAAGTATGTAATATACGGAACGCAATTTCAACAATCTTCGGTCACTGTATGGTGTGCAAACGAGACACGTGACTCCTTGAAACGGTTGCTTGAAAAAATGCATTTTATTAAAAGAAAAATTGAGTAAATACAAGCTAAAATCTAATTGAAATGAGTATCGAAATTTCGATAGTAAGTGTGGACACGTGTGGTGGTGCGCGAGCATGCTTGCGTGTGTGCAGGTGAAAATATATGCATGTTAGTTGCTCAACTTGTTATGTGTTTATGTGTTTCATTATTAACATGTTATTACAACATTGTAATTTGATGTGAAACTATGTTTAGTTTTAATTAATAAAACATTCTTCTTCTAGTTACCGAATGATTATTCCATATACAAAACATATAAGTGCAAGTATGCTATAAGGGCTTCAAGCCATTTCAACACGTGCCAGCTACATGTGGTACCAAGTTTTAATACTGGATGAAGATCTTAATCCAGGGGAAAACTTCAACATGTGCCAGCTACATGTGGTACCCAGTTTTAATACTGGATGAAGATCTTAATCCGGGGGAAAACATCAACACGTGCCAGCTACGTGTGGTACCCAGTTTTATTACTGGATGAATATCTTAATCCGGTGGGAAACTTCAACACGTGCCAGCTACATGTGCTACACAGTTTTATTACTGGATGAAAATCTAAATCCGGGGGTAACTTCAACGAGTGTCAGCGGGGCCAATTTTCGTTTAACATGAATTATCGGTGATGGAGAAATATGGCTTTAAATTGACCTGAATACGGATAACAAAATAATATAAAGAAGATGATCTCACCTGCCTGTCGTGAAAGTTTGTGAAATTTTTGATGAGCACTGACTTCAATACTTCCCTGTCCGACACAACTACATTCATCCGTAAGCCTTGGTACATTCTGCATAAATGAGAGACTCGTATATAACACACATTACGGAATAGTTGCAAGTATACGAATAAACATATTACTGACGCTAATAATTTAACCGCTATTGGAAAACGTGTTCAGAACCAATATTGTTTGGGATTTTTCAAACATTTTTACAAGGTTTTAAATACCTAAAAAAGGGATATTTATATCGCATTGTTTGTTTATATATTGTGAAAACGGGTCAGCTACATTGTATTTTTGGTTTACATACGCAGTGCTAAAATTTTCGGATTCGTTATTATAATTAATATTTAATTTACATATCTTACATATCATATCTTTGAAAAAATAATCAATAAAAAAAGTATGTAAATTAATATAAAATCTGAGTCCCCAACTGTAGTAAGCGAATCGCCGTCTGGTGAGTATACTCGTTATATTGAAGAACCAACCCGGCACTGGTGTGTTATTTATAATTATTCTTTTACATTGATTTGTTAAATAACAAAACGGCGATTTAAAAAAAATCCGATTCCCCAAATGGCAACTGGTTGGTAATTGGTGATTCGCGGCGAATCCCAAACTGGATTTTTGAATTGATTTGTTGAATTAATAAAACAGTGATTTAAAAAAAAATCCGAATCCACAACTGACAGGCAGTGTCATTGTTTGGTCGCTACTTTACTCATTGAACCCTTATTTCGTAGAAGATACGATTACCGCAAAATATCACCATAGTTTACTAAATGTATTTATGACATTATCCACAACAAAAGTTAATAGCGGAATGAAAGCCCGGCATTAGTATGCTATCTATCAATTCTATAGAAAAACAGTTTATAACAATGAATAAACACCATTCCCGTGTTGTTCCTTCAATACCATGAGTATATTAATGAGGAGGCAATATAAAATTTCAAGTAGGGGATTCGCCGCGAATCGCCAACTACCAACCAGATGTCTGTTGGGGATTTGGATTTTTTTTTCAAATCGATATTTGTATCAAAAACAAATCAATTCTATAGAAAAACATTTCATAACAATAAACAAACACAATTCCTGCGTTGTTCTTTCAATACCATGAGTATATTCATCAGGAGGCGATTCAAAATTTCCAGTTGGGGATTCGCCACAATTAGCCAATTACCAACCAGCTGCCAGTTGGAGATTCAGATTTAATATTAATTTACATACATTTTTTATTGATTATATTTTTAAAATTATAAACTCGAGTAAAATATGTAAATTAAAAGAAGTAATTATAATAACGAATCCGAATACCCAACTGGCAACTGGTCGGTAATTGGTTATTCGAATCCCCAGCTGTCAACTGCGAACTTCATAACTTTACACTCATAACACTGCCATCATCAACTTACCGCAAACTAAGAGAAATGCAATTTGGATCATAAGAAATAGGAATATTTTAGGTTCACCATTACTGGAATACTCCACTGACAGATATCTTCCTGTCAGTACGTTATGCGTCTATACACAAAACAAAACACAACACACAGTGAACCATAACCTATGGATTTGCTACGTTGACTCCTTTATTTAAACAATTCACTGCAGAATAAGTTAAAATTCACAAAAAAATGTACCTTTGGAATTTAGGATTAGTATTTATTATTCCTAAAGAGTCTTAAAGTAACCATATATACCTAGATACCCATATGGTGCGAAAACAATCAAACGAACCTTTTACATATCTTGATATGCTAACGTATACGATGCATGTCCATTTAATTTGAATCTAACGAAGTGTGCACTTACGCGTATACTTTGCCGTATTTCTTCGACCAAATCCTGTCAGCATTCGTCGGCCCCTTCAAAACATAACGCATGACAGAAATTGCAAAACGTTTCGTGCGTAAAGCAATATATGTATCAGACAACCATCGTACAAGACTGTTATCTATCAATTTATTCATTCAGTCAGTCAGTCATTCAGTCAGTCAGTCCTTCAGTCAGTCAGTCATTCGTTCATTTATTTATTTATGATACTAAGCCTGAAATATTGAAGGTTTAAGAGTTACTGGTTTTGAATTACTATAATATGTTTGGAGGTAATCTATTATATATGTAGTTGACTAATAGTTCTACTTCCGGCAAACTTTAATTTGTTGTCATTCGTGTATTCAACTTTAACCTAGCTCTATATTCAACCTTAATTACTTCCCATATTGAAGAGTTTCGTTACTTGAATACCGACAGACGAAAGGTAAATCTGAAATTAATCTTTATTAGTTTCTATTTCTACATGGTATTACAAATGCATGTAATCCATTAAATGATATTTTTTTTAATAACTAGATCAAGTAAATCCATGTAGAAGCGGGGTAGTAGTGTAATGGATATAGTGTTGGCCGCTCACGCCAGAGATTGCGGGTTCGATCCCCCGGTCGACCCGATGCCTCATAAAACAACACTCAGTACTGGTTCTACCCAGGAAACAACACTCAGTACTGGTTCTACCCATGAAGCAGACTTGACAGCGGTTCATATAAGCTCTGAGCTTTCATCGCTATCGAGCTGAAATAAATTAGTATAGACTAATAAATCCATGTTATTGTTTTGATGTTGATGTAAATTAATTGGGGAGGACTTGAACTACGGAAAATGTTAAAAAAAAATTCTACTCAAATATGAAAAATACTTAGAATTGTATTAGTGTTAAAATATGAATGCAATGTACCAACCTATGATTTCCCATTGAAGTAAATCCAATAATTATACATTTTTCTTCACGGTTTAAGCCGAGACGGTCGGCGACAGATAACAAAATAATGACCTACCAATGTCTGCTGTTGAAGGGTGTTCCCAAACAATGGCCATGGAGTTGGTCCCGGGATGCCGCATCGGCGCAACTTTGTGAAGTGCCGGTATAGTGATCTGCACATAAGAAACGTCCATTATACCGGATAGTTATTCTCCGCAGATGAAACATTCGTATCACACATAACGAAAACAAATAAATCGAAACATATTAAACTGCATATATCTTTAATAACACAATCTCTATTAAAGATTTGAATCCGAGTACTAATTAAGAAATTCTTCATAAAATCATATATCCAATGAGATAAAAAAAAAAAAAAAGAAGCTTTTTATAATTATTGACAAACAGTCATAATCATGATTGATCTAGTATAATTTATGTAAACAGTAATATTAATGACAACATTGCTGATCGGGTTAGTATTTTTTGTTGTTGTGTTACAAGTCTGCAATTACTATTTTAGGGGGTGGGCCGTAACTAAAGTTGTGAGAACTTGTGGCCCAACCCCATCGCTTCAAATATTAATGCAATAAAATATGATTAAACCATAATCTTATATAAATTCATTTTTTTTTGTATTATTCCTACTTTATATGACTCAATGAAGAGGAGTGACATGTCTTTAAACCTGACCACGGACAATATCGGAAATATTTTTCTGTCATCTTCGGGATTCGAACTCACAGTCCCTATGGCGTCAGCGCATAGCACATTAATGACGACATGACACATGTTTTTAAACCTGGCGTTGTTGCGGTCGGTAGAGACGTCGTCATTTATGTGCTAGGTGCTGACGCCGTAGGGGCTGTGGGTTCGAATCCCGAAGATGTGAGTTAGATTCCCGAAGATGACAGTAAAATAAAATCATATATTTTTTTGATAATTTCTCTGCCATTGTTCATTCAGCTACTTCTGTCTTGCCGTAAATGCATCTGCCATAATTCATCCAACAACGCAGTTGTTTTTTCCACAGACGAACATATCATTAAGTTATATTTCTACGTTTTGCGGACATACTTTTTTAAGGTTCTATTCTAGACTCAAAGGAAAATGATCAAAATATGGCAAAAACATGTCACTTTATTTATTATTGTTTTACTTGGGCAATTGGTGACCTTAAGTTTCATTTTCTTAATTTTATAGCAGGTTCCTCCATAAAATAGACCAAAGTCAAAGTAACAATATATATAATTCATTGTAAAATATGTACAGTAAAGTGTGATATTTTCGTCCATCCAGAAACGCTAACGATAGTACGACACATGTAAAATTATTGCCGTGACCAAGATAAACCCATATCATTTTAATTATTACTTAATCGACATTGTTGCGGGAACAACGTGGAAGGAATGAAGCACAGATCCAGACATTGAAAATGTTGTGCTTTTTTACTGAGTATTACTCTGTATTCGGAAAATTTGTTTGAATTTTTAAACCATTCTTTAAAATAAACTTAGATAGTATAGTCATTAAAAATGGCCCAACAGCAACAGCTATTGAACCTATTTACTCAAGCGACGAGGGAATTTCATTGCTTTATAAGATACACTTACAATTTGGCATATTGAGATTGTGGGTAACATATCCGTTACTGTATTGATCTGCAGCTGCACAGTGAACCTACAGATCCGCAGTTGTATTGGTGGTTATCAGATCTGCAGTTGCATTTTGAGCTTTTCCTAAATCTGATGGTCTACAAGTATGCACCATTTTTGCATTGCTAATTCTATTTCACAATCATTGACACTTGAATGTTCAGAACCTAGTATAACAAGTATCAGAAGTATAACGAGCTAGAGAACAACATTGTCACGTTGAAGTATGATACTTTTTGTATATTTTTGTAAGTACATTTGTTTCTTGGGGATTTTTTGCATACATTGATAACTGTAATTTTTAATTAAAAGAGTAGTGGCTTCGATACACTTATTTATGCGTTAGTTTCTACACCTACTAAAATGTTCAGTTAGCCCAGTAGTTATTGTGTACAGTACGTAGTCTGTTATGGTATGGTGCTTTTACTGCAGCAGAAAAAAACAAATATACTTTTGTCATCTTCTCACCTTCCGTACGTGTCATGCTGGCCATAAAGCAGCAGGAAACCAAAGTGCAATGTTTCACTAGATCTTATTAATGTTTATCGAGGATATCAAAACGGTTAATGCATTATTTTTGTTTTGTTATGTTTTTCGCCCCATCAGAATGACAAAATAAAAGGGCACAGACAAGCCGCCATATTTTTTCACCATTTATTATATATAATATGGAACATTCTGCTTCAATTGGGTAAGTTACAATGCAAATATATCTGGTATGGTTGTCGTTTTGAGAATAACGTGTTTCGTGTAGCCATGCTCTATTGTGCTTTTAATTTTTAAATGGCCCTAAAGAAACACCAACTTCATAAAGTATTTAGATGTTCTTGTTTAAGCACCTCTTGACATAACATATTACTAATAAATTTTATCAAATTATCGTCAAATATCATTATTTTCACTCATTTTTTTTTTCAAATTTATACATCACCGACTTTGGTAAACTTAACACACCATTCCCTAACTAAATCTGCCTAGAGAAATTCTGTTGCAATTTTGTCCGGGTGATGTGGTAATCTTACGGGACTACTAGTACAGTATATGAAATATCTGCAAAATGATACTTACAGAACGATAGCAGTTATACCAAAAACCACTGTAGCATAATATGTCTCCAATAAATACATCCTTGTTTCTTTTCACGTTTTTTCACTCATCGCACATAATTACGGGATCCGGCTATACACACATAAATGTTGATATGACCTGATTATGTGACATGCATATGCCTGATAACTTTATCGTCGTGTCGATAAGGAGTTGTACAAACAAACATTATGTAAATGCGAAGTGACATGCACAGAGAGAGAGAAAGAGAGAGAGAGAGAGAGAGAGAGAGAGGAGGAGGAGGGAGTGGTGAGAGAGTGAGAGTAAGAGAGAGAGAGAGAGAGAGAGAGAGAGAGAGCGAGAGAGAGAGAGAGAGAGAGAGAGAGAGAGTGTGTGTCCGTGAGAGTGTGTGTGTCCGTGAGGGATTGTGTCAGTGAGGGTGTGTGTCAGTGAGGATGTGTGTCAGTGAGAGTGTGTCAGTAAGAGAGTGTGTGTGTTAGTGAAAGAGTGTGTGTCAGTGAGGGTGTGTGTCAGTGAGAGAGTGTGTGTCAATGAGAGAGTGTGTGTCAGTGAGGGTGTGTGTTAGTGAAATAGTGTGTGTCAGTGTGTGTCAGTGAGGGCGTGTGTCAGTGAAAGAGTGAGTATCAGTGAGAGCGTGTGTGTCAGTGAGGTTGTGTGTCAGTGAGAGAGAATGTGTGTCAGTGATGGTGTGTGTGTGTGTGTGTGTGTGTGTGTGTGTGTGTGTGTGTGTGTGAGAGAGAGAGAGAGAGAGAGAGAGAGAGAGAGAGAGTGTGTGTGTGTCAGTGAGGGTGTGTGTCAGTGAGAGAGTGTGTCAGGTAGGGTGTGTGTCAGTGAGAGAGTGTGTCAGTTAGGGTGTGTGTCAGTGAGAGAGTGTGTCAGTTAGGGTGTGTGTCGGTGAGAGAGTGTGACAGTTAGGATTTGTGTCATTGAGAAGGTGTGTGTCAGTGGAAAGTGTGTGTCAGTGTGTGTCAGTGAGAGCGTGTGTGCCATTGAAGATGTGTGTCAGTGAGGGTGTGTGTCAGTGGGAGAGTGTGTGTCAGTGTGTTTCAGTGAGAGCGTGTGTGTCAGTGAAAGCGTGTGTGTCAGTGAGGATGTGTGTCAGTAAGAAAGTGTGTGTTAGTGAGTGTTTGTGTCAGTGAGAGGTTGTGTCAGTGAGAGGATGTGTGTCAGTGAGAGTGTGTGTCAGTGAAAGAGTGTGTGTCAGTGAGGGTGTGTGTCAGTGAGAGGGTGTGTCAATGAGAGGATGTGTGTCAGGATGTGTGTCAGTGAGAGGGTGTATGTCAGTGAGAGGGTGTGTCAGTGAAGGTATTTGTCAGTGGGAGAATGTTAGTCAGTGAGAGGGTGTGTGTCAGTGAGAGGGAGTGTGTCAGTGAAGGTGTGTGTCAGTGAGAGCGTGTGTGTCAGTGAGAGGGTGTGTCAGTGAGAGCGTGTGTGTCAGTGAGAGAGTGTGTGTCAGTGAGAGTGTGTGTCAGTGAGAGGGTGTGTCAGTGAGAGCGTGTGTGTCAGTGAGAGAGTGTGTGTCAGTGAGAGTGTGTGTCAGTGAGTGTGTGTCAGTGAGAGTTTGTGTGTCACTGAGAGGGTGTGTCAGTGAGGGTGTTTGTCAGTTATGGTGTGTGTCAGTGAGAGGTTGTGTGTCAGTGAGGGTGTGTGTTAGTGAGGATGTGTGTCAGTGAGAGGGTATGTGTCAGAAAGGGGATGTCAGTGAGTATGTGTCAGTGAGGGTGTGTGTCAGTGAGAGAGTGTGTGTCAGTGAAAGTGTGTGTCAGTGAGTGGGTATGTGTCAGTGAGGGGTGCCAGTGAGGGTGCGTGTCAGTAAGTGGGTATGTGTCAGTGAGGGGTGTCTGTGAGGGTGTGTGTCAATGAGGTTGTGTGTCAGTGAAAGTGTGTGTCAGTGAAAGTGTGTGTCAGTGAGTTGGTATGTGTCAGTGAGGGGGTGTCAGTGAGGGTGTGTGTCAGTGAGTGGGTAACAGTCAGTGAGTGGGTGTCAGTGAGGGTGTGTGTCAGTGAGGATGTGTGACAGTGATGGTGTGTGTCGGTGAGAGGGTGTGTGTCAGTGAGATGTGTGGGTCAGTGAGGATGTGTGTCAGTGAGAGGGTGTTTGTCAGTGAGGGTGTGTGTCAGTGATAATTTGTCGTATTTTCAAGTGAGTTAGTTGAATATAGGTAACAGTTTCAATAAAATAGTAAAAAATGATAAAATAAATGTATTATTATTTTTTTAGTTTTTAGTAATGACTGCTGTTTGAACATACGACAACCTGAGTGGCAGTCAAAGGCGTAAACCACTTGACCACTTTGGAGCCTAATAATAGTGTAAGAGTTTGGTATACGTTTTGTGTTATGCAAATCGTTGTAACCGACTAAAAGATTTTGCTGATGAATATAAAATACCTCAAAATGTGTACATTGTACCCATACGTTTAGGCGGTTTGCTAGAACTGCAAATAGCCTAAATTTTAAATCCTCATTAATTTTGAGGTCAACCCATCCAGTGGTATGTGGTTGTCTTACATGTGCTTAAATCAACGGTCTTGGAGGATTGAGCACCTATAATTTCTCCTCTATGTCGTTCTTATGTCTAATAAGATAACCCTTGTGTTTGAATAAACCGGATTGAGTCCATTTTTAATATGAATGTCGTATTTTAATAATTGTTTGTTTTTTTCAAACACTATTAGTGCTCTGTTCTGATTTCAGATTTGTCTGTTAAAACTTACTTTCTTCATCCTAAAGCTTTCTATTCTGTGCATTTTCGTATTACTCTGTTTCTCTATGTTTACTCTATTTTAGACTGGATGTGCTTACCCATCTTTGTGTAACTGCTCTGATAAACAATCGTCCATATTTCTTATCTTTCGCGCTTTTTTTTGGCACAGCCCTCTGTATCACAGGTGACCAATATAGTGACCCTTTTAATGTTAAAATTAAACTGTATCTTTGCAAACATTTAAAGAATGAATGGATATCGACACATACCGTAAAATACCATTTACATTAAAACAAACATCACAAAGAAAGAAAAAGCTGCATTAAACATACAAATGTAATTATCATTATTCGCGAGCTCGTTGCACGTGACATTATTAGTATTGTTTAAATTTCAATGAATCATTACGATACTGTTTATATATTTATAAAGTTGCCAACTTAAATTCGGTCCTCCGCCTACAAGTAACAAGAGGGGAATTGATATGTATGTTTGCTAAAATTCCCAAACTATATAATATTTAGAAATGTTTATCTTTATTCGAAATATTCACCTGAAATTTATCAATATTTATAATTAATTATATTAAATATACTTGTCCGATTTCTGAAAAAAGGCACATGCCCTGGACTAAACATTTGTTAAGGGTCACTTGTCCGGCAATAATTTCTACTTGTCCTGGAAGTCGGGCTATGGGATTTGTACAGCCCTGAATAATCGTGTTCCCATGCCCGGATGTCTTGTGAGGCCCTGTTAGTAAGATTCATGCATGGCCTTGCCAATTCAATGTAGAAAGGTGAAGTGGATGTAGCCATCATGGAATCAGTAATGTGTTTGGTGTTGTTTACCATGTCAGGAAACTATTCGCTTCTTACAAACAGGACACAGCAGATGGTGGTAGATGGTGCAACTTCGTATAAAGCACATATCTGTAGATGTCACGCAGGGCTTTGTCTTGGGACCTCTTCTATCCATACAATACACAAATGATATGTCTGCTATAATCACGTTCAGCATTCCTACTTTTCACTCATGACTATGTGATCTACAATCAGATCAGATCATCAGTCAATACTGCACATCTACACATATATGTTAATGTAAGTTCTGTTTTAAAAAGTTAAATGGTTGAAAGACATCCTTATTTCCGAGATGCGTGATCCTGTTGTGCAATAAAGGATATAAAGAATTTCATCGGTATTTAAAAATAACGACCAAATAAATACCAATTTGCACTTTAAACAGCATTTTACACATATTTTCAAAATCTACTGCACATATCTTGACAGGTTGACCGTATTGCAACAGAGCTGGAATACATCGTTCAACATCAGCACGTGTCACATCATGTATGTTACCAGAGAAAGGAATGTCCATCATACCGCCTACACTGTCCACAACCAACCATTTGATGATGTCAGTCAAGCCACTTACCCAGTGGGTAAATTTGCTTCAAACTATCCTAGACTCCTCGTGTCAATAAAAGAATAAGTAAAGCAAGACAGAGCCCTGGATTCATGCAGAAAAATCTTCACTCTGCCTGGTCCAAACATGCAGCTTGCACTGTACAGTGAGGCCAACCTTGGAATACAGTTCCCTTACAAACAGGAAGCTATCACGATGATAGCGGACGTCCGAAGAAGAGATTCTCGCTTCGTGACTAACAAGTACAATATAAATCTCCGGGCACGATTACCGGCATCGTATCCCAGGCATCTAAATTGAAAGTTTTGAATATATACTATTAACCCACACTCCCAACGCATCGCGTAGTTTTAAATATGTTTTATTACAACTGTAAATTCTTTATTTGTCATGTTTATATTGTGTCCACTGTAACTGAAATCTATTTGCGAAATCATGAAGAAATTATCTTCATGGATGACTGAACACGGGCTGTTTCAACGGAAAACCAGTTGAAATCAGACATAAATTTTTAAGTATCATGCCAAGCTTAATTACGTGCTATTGGTATGCTTCAACGCGGCGCATTGCACAGACAGGTATCCCGCCAACTCAACTGCACGCAGTCAGCCATTACCAGACTGGGGGGTTTATTTTCCAAGTGATGCGTTGGAAGTGTTGGTTAGTATAAACGGCAATAAGCCGTTTGGCATTCTCGTACATGGTCTACGTCTTAGTACTTGACATCATAGCATAGACAGTCGCTGTCCCTAGAGGATTATAGTCTTTAGAGATAAATAGTACTAGTATCTATAATTACTTACAAACAGTACATATTAAGGAATGTTACAACTTGTTTCATTATTGTCTATTTTCAGACCGTGTTCATTGTTCTTGAATAAACGGCTAAACAAATAGACCACGCTCTTATTTATGAACACGGTCATCACTGTCCACAACTCATTGTGTTTTAACTTGTCACGATGCACTCTGCTTTCGTCCAGAGCAACAAATAGACCACGCTCTTATTTAATCCCCACCTTGTATATCAAATTTCAACAGTAACAGTTCATTATTTTAAAATCTAACCCCCGTACAATAGCTTTGTGGAATGCATTGCCATCACACATAGTCCGTGCCCACTCAACCCTGGGTTTTAAACCAGCGCTGAAAACAGTTCTCGGCACAGTTCAACAGTTTTTAGATTTTAACCTGCACTAACAACGCATCTCCTACCCTGAACATATATATTGAGCAAGCTTTGGAAATTACTTTTAGGTCTGGGCCTGTTTTTTAAGCATTGCTAAGTTCTCCTGGGTGGATTGAGTAGCTTGAGAATCACACAAATATACACACACGCACACACACATACACACACACACACACACACACACACACACACACACACACGCACGCATGCACGCGCTAGGATAGTTGAAAACACGCGAAATGGTCTGTGCAAAGTTAACTAAACAATTCAAGATGGCGCACTAAAGAAGACGGCCAAGAAATAAGATTATATACGTTTGTAATGAGAGGAAACTGCCAATTACTGAATTCCTGTTTCCAAATCTCTGTCGTCAGAATCAAAAGCCTGCTGGCTAATCCGAAATAAGACTGAGCAGTAATATAAAATACGATTTATTATTTAGTCATCGTAAACCTGTATCATCAGGTTATGGTATAGTCCCATCCGTTTTGTTAATCCGAAATCTCATTGAAACTTGTGAAAAACTGCCAGTTATTTTTTTTTTGACAAATATCTTTTAATAATTTGATCATTCCTTTAAAACCAGAGACATAAAACATTTATGATAAATAGTAAACAACATTGACATGAATAAGACATGTTTACTGAAAAGGAAGCGCTAGATATATTCTATATTTTGGTGTGAACTACTAGACATATGTAAAACGACTATGTAATATCTAAACTGATTTATAGGACAGTACTCTGTAGGCCTCTGTTGGCCGGCTGTTATAGTATATTAATTTGTTTAACAAGTCGTACCATAAAATAATATATATCTGTTTTATGATGCTATGGTCTTGTGGCATTGGTTTGCATTGTAGCTACGCACGCCCGTCATGGTCTGTAGATTTTTTCTTCTTCGAGAATTAGAACCTGGTCATTCTTGACCATTTATGTTCTCTATGTGCATGCAAATAATAAGTCAATTTTAAATATATATTATATATGATTAAAACAAACAAAAAACAATAAAACAGTGTTTGAATTATATACATGCCCAATTCCTCCTTAGTAGGCGAGCATATCAAGCACAGGTATGGTTAACCGTGTCCTGAATAACTTGATTTTTCTGCTGTAACAATTGCAGCCGGTAGAGCATTCATAACAATATAGTACGTGGGCGAATAGAGTATTTGTATGAACCATTAGTTGTAGCGATTGGTTAAATATTAGATCATGATTTTGTCTTGTATTTGCTTGTTTTAGCAATGACTTATATAGAGAATGAAAGGCAACTGATTGAAATTTTGTGAAACACTCGCGTTTTCAAGCAAAATATCGTAATATCTCGTTTTCAACTATCTTAACTTCCATACTTCTCAGGTACACAAATCAAAATCTTACATTGCAGGATGACATTCACATCAAATCAATACTATTCCCAGCAATTTGTGTTTAAAATTGTTGAAGTACTTCTGATTACAAAATGTGTACACTGCAGCTAAAATAACAACAAAATTCGGGAAATTTCACTTCGAACCTCAGTATCTTGAATTCAAGATCAGTTTGCGAGATCGAAACATTTTAAAACATCTAAAATAGCTTACAACTTACATTTTATGTACAAGAAAGCAGTTGCCTGTCATTTCTGAATGATTAATTTGCCAAATAATGAATCCTTCGGGTGCTGTTTTATCAACATTTAGTCAGGAGGTGCAAGTTTCCTTCTATATAAGTCCTTTGTTTTAGTATTAATAATCGGATGTGTAAATTGCAACTACGTGGTTAACACTTTTATAGGACAGGGTGAGTATTGTATTTAGTCTGCGGCGTTGAAGAATTTGTTATTTTTATTTCGTTAAGGAATCCTACTGTTTGTTTTGCTTTGGAGTACATTGTATTCCTGTTTGTCCCATTTGATACATGTATATATTGTATTGTTATTCCTAAATATGTAGCTGAGTTTTTCTTTGTTGAAGGAAGATTATTAGGAGTATAGACGTTAACGATAAGAGTTTTCTTTTGAGGGTATGGTAAGAAGGTTACATTTACCAGGGTGGAAGGATTTGAGACAGTTGCGTTTAGGTCTGATTAAAGTTTTTGTGTGTAAAATTTGATTGTTTTATTGTTATATATGATGCTATCGTCTGCGAAAAAGCCCTGAAATATCGTGTGAGAGATTTTCTTGATAATCATGTAAATTAGAAACAATGTGGCACTCCGGAATCAACCGATATCTGATGGGAGATCCTCAAGTGAGACTGTTTGTGTTCTGTAGAATGTGTAAGGAAGTTTGATAATCAATAATAATGATGTCAGTTTGGATATTTTTGTTATTGTTTTGAGAAAGTCTTTGACGAAGTCGATAAATTGTGTGTTCATATGACTGTTTTGACTGAAAGCCATGTTGGTGTTTATGTAGGATAGTATTTTTGTCTAAGTGGTTCATTATATTACTTGAAATTATATGTTCTAGAAGTTTACATGTTATACGTGTTATAGGGCGGTAATTTATGGGGTCATAGTTGTCACCTTTTTAATACCGGATTGATATTAGCTACTTTCCAATCTGCTGGTACAATACCAGATTCTAATGATTTATTAAAGATGAGAATTAAGTTTGGTGCAATGGTTTCGCTAAGTTTTTTAAGTACTCTTCCGAGTAATTGGTAAGGACCAATGGCTTTCTTTAGGTTGATGTTTCTAACAAATTCTGGACTCCGTTAGTGGTTATTAATATTTCTGGCGGCATATATGGCAATGGACTATGTCCTTTACATGGTATTTGTGATTGTGTTTCTTTAGAAAATGCCTTTTGAAACCGATTATTTAAGATAATTGCATTTTCTTTGGAATGTCTGAGGGACGGATGCCATTTTTTTTTGGGGGGAGGGGTTTTGTTCGTGTGTGTGTGTGTTGTTGTTGTTTTTTTTTTGTTTGTTTTTTTTGTTTGATTTTTGGGGGAAGGGGGTTGGGGTTGATGGGGGGGGGGGGGGGGGGGGTTATTGTATGAGAAGAGATTTTTAGGTTAACTTTGTAAATCTGGTTCATTTACTGGCAGATTTAAGATCATATTATATTATTTTGTGTTTGTGATCTGAATTGTTTATACTTTTGTGTGTCTTTATGGTTTGTATGCAACTTTTTCATTTTCGTTCTTTGTTTTTTTAGTTTGAGACTTATCTAGGGAAGTTTTTCAGATGTTTTCAATGTTTTACTAGGGATATTAAAATTATTTGTTTTTAAAGAGGTAGCACGTGTTGTTTAAAAGTAAGGCCATATGGTGTTTACATTTTCAGCGTTGCAACATGGACTTAATTCTTCCCTAAACTTTTCTATATAATTTTTTTCCCAGTTACCTATTTTGAAACATGTTACTTTTCTTGGAGATATCTTATTTCTTGTGTTATTGGATTTGAATTCTGAACAAACTATATCTTGATCAGATTCACCGGTAGTGGGTAAAGTGTTAATTTCAATTATTCATGAGGGTTATTTGTGAGTATTAGATCAAATACTTTATGTTTTCTAGTAGGTTTATTAACTAATTGTTAAAATAAGTGGTCATTTATTATACCTAAGAATTTATTATGGAGTTTACTATTTGGTTGTCCAGCGATGAAGGATGAAATGACCATTCATTGTTGCCTAAATAAAAATCTCCGATTATAAGGATGGGGGCGTTTGAGGATTTATCAGGCCTGGCAAAGTATTGGCAAAGTATTGGCAAAGTATTGGTGAAGTTGGTCAGGTAGTGTATTCATTTACTAATGGGAAATAATAAAAAGACAGAGAACTATGTTTAGCGAATTGGGTAATTGTATATCAGCCCAGATTTATGTTTGTTGATTCACAAATAAATATCTCTCTATATATTATATATATCATACATTGTGAACGTGTAAAAGATAAACACAATCTGAAATACCATTGTTGTGATTTCAATTATCTTCGTTTATGAAATAAAATTACTATGATGATCTTCTCTTTAAAAAACCTGGCATGATTTGTCTAAAATGTACTATGTAATAAGTATGTTTAAATCAATACTTTGCATGCAATACATAGCTGCAACAACTCAAATGGCAAGATTATATATGTGTATCAGGAGTGTCTATATCTCATTATAATTGTTTTTAATGAGGATCATAGTTGACAAATCAACCCAAAACTTACTTTAATAATGTTTTTTTTAATATATTGAACGGAACCGCTAACGCACCACCTGACATTTTATGTATACTGAACGGAACAGCTAATCCACCACTTGACATTTTATGCACACTGAACGGAACACTTGACATTTTATGTATACTGAACGGAACAGCTAATCCACCACTTGACATTTTATGCACACTGAACGGAACACTTGACATTTTATGTATACAGAACGGAACAGCTAACCCACCACCTGACATTTTATGTGAAGTGAACGGAACAGCTAACCCACCACCTGACATTTTATGTGTAGTGAACGGAACAGCTAACCCACCACCTGACATTGTATGTACTATCTCAAAGTATATCAAAGCAATTTCCTTGAAATAATTTGGACTTGAATAAGAAAGAACATTTAAGATACAATACTTGTTTAGATTTTCACAATGGGTTTATGAAAATCAATATATACTTAACGGAACAGCTAACTTGCCACCTGACATTTTATGTATTTTCTCAAAAGTATCAAAGCAATTTCCTTTAAATTTTGCCTTGACTTATAGGTGTAACCCCACCATTGATTTTTGTTCTTTATTCTATAGTAAATAATAAAAGTTTGAAGGCTTGTCATTCATAGAGGGTCCCAAATGAAAGAAGTGAAACCTACATTTTACTGTTTGTCAACCTCTGCACTATCAAAATATGATGAGAAAAGTAGGGGTCATGTGTCATATAAGAGATTTTTTTTCTGCTCAGTGTGTACACTGGTGACAAAGTGAAAGTAGACTTCCGAAATCATGTATTCATACCCCAATTTCCAAGCATCATTTTTTTTTTCTAAATTCACAATTCAAACATGACAATGCTATCAAAATATTCAAAATACATCAATAATGCCATTCAAATAAAAAAATGAGCATTAAAATAAGGAAAATGCATTTTTAAAGAAGAAGAATTGAGGATTATTTATAACCGCCATTATGCGACAACCCCACGGAAGCACTTCCTTTTTGCAATGGTGGCACTATGCCTAATAAAGAACATTCAGGTTATGTAGAAATACATAATTGTCTATTAAAGGCAAAGACAACTTTTAATAGCATTAATTTTGACCAACATATTGAAATACAAAAAATGGAGGTTAATTGTTCCGTTCAGTATATAATTGTCTGTTAATGTCGTATACATATCTTAATTATGCAACTCCATATTTTTACAAAGATATTGGAGGGTTAGCTGTTTGGTTCAGTATATCTTTTAACCTAATCATTGCATTTCTGTTTAACATACATCAATTTAATATGTTAAGGCACAGATACCATTCATAATCTCATTTGTAGTATAAATGGTCATATATATTTACATTGTAGTATAAATTCTATTTGATAATATATATTAAAAGAGAGATTGTTACTGTAGTATATATGGCTATATGGTATCTATATTCAGCGACTGAAATTGCAGAGACTGGCAGGCTGATAGTAATAAAATACACACTTTGTCCGCCTTAAATATTTTGGTACCAGAGTAAAGCTGATAAAAATGATGACTATTTCCTGTTATCAATATTTAATGTTTTTTTCTGAATTTAAATTATTATGGGTTGAAAACGAAAAAAACGATAGTTACTTGATTTAATAAATACATTTTTACAACACTGTAGAAATAAAAAAAAAAGATGAAGAAATAAGTACTCCATTAGTATCAAAAATATTCATATAGATATTTAAACAAGTTGTTATTTCTTATTTTAAAACTAGGTTAAACATGAGAAAATTATCGGACAAAAATAACTATAAAAATAAACAAATTTCATTTCTTTCAATTTAAAAAAGAAAAGTTTACCAACCAAATTAACACTCAAGCCCTGTCTTACGATACCAAAATCACAAAAAAATATATATTGCTTTGTTCAGGAGGAATTATCTTTCCATGATTTAGAAAACGCCAAAGGTGCACCTGAAATTGAGACAAGTACCTGTAGTTGCCTATCTCTGTTTATATGTTTCTGCTATATTGTAGTATAGATGCTTTATGACCATTTATACCAAAAACAGACTGTGACCGGTACCTGTGTCTTAGAGTGTTACTGATATACATTCGATACAATTTTATCTTGTAATGGAATATTTCAACATGATTTTTATTGATAAACTGAATTCATGGAGAAAAACTAAAATACCACGATTTGCTTTTAGAGTATATATGTTCTGGTGATGTCATTTAAGAATATGAAGAGATGAACTGGGTAAATTTCCTTTTCAGCTTCTGATCTGAAATCCTAAACTACATTAATATCCATTATAATACACATGGTTCATCAATGTGCATTTTAGCCAACTATCTGTACAAGTATATCCATGTTTAGGTGTCTTGTTGCTGCACTGACGACCTTGACAGTACACACAACTGTATTGGTTTCTTTGGACGAAGAAGTGGTAATATATCCAACTCCAAGGGCACCTGCATGAGAAAACATGTTTACATATACAAAAAAAGAGAAATGTCCGCTATGTTTAAGTACATATATATATCAAAATGTGAAAAAATATATTTTTAAATCTAACGCAAGGGTATACTAAGTTCCATATGTACAGAAAAGATTATGACTGTATGGTAGCTGGGACTGGTATAAATGAAATTATTGAATAAATGTAGACACAGAAACAAATATCATTGATGTATTTAAACATAGTGGACATTTCTTTGTTTGTTTAGTAATGGCACGTTCACATATATTTTGTGGAATTTGAGGCATAATCCTATCGAAAATTAGAAAATCTGAACAAATTTCAATGTTTTTCAACGTCATTTTCTTATTGACAATAAAGCCTATAAAATCTGACTGAAAGTTTGATTTGATAAACATGGAATATACTGGTCCATACATACACGTGGAAATCAACGTTCATGTTGTTTATTTTGTGCTAAGTTACAATTAGTTTAATCTGACACTTAAATGTTCACGTGAAACTAAGTAATGTTGGTTATTTTACATATATACTGAACGGAACAGCTAACCCGCCACTTTTGAATTTCTAATATTTTCGCCAAAATATTGAATAGTGTTATCAATATTTTCTATATGACATTAACAGACAAGAATGTATGATTTTATATAGCTGTGTTCTTTCTTATTCAAGTCCAAATTTCAAGGAGAATTGCTTTGATACTTTTTGAGATAATACATAAAATGTCATGTACATAAAATGTCAGGTGGCAGGTTAGCTGTTCTGTACAGTATATATTTATATGTCTTATAATATTAAAAGTATATGTATAAAAATTGGAAGTTTCTTGTTTTGTTCAGTATATGTGAGTAAGGTGAACGATCAATTCTGATTAAATTAAGGTATGGTAGTCTTCAATGGAGGCTTGAAACAGGCCGATATATTGAAAGTCTTAATCAGAGACTTTGCCGGTTCTGTGACACAGGTGCAGCATTTCTTTCCAGCCTGTACTTTATTATGCTGACTTAAAAAATGCAATCATATGAGATGGCATTGAAACCAGAGACAACACAGTGAAACATTATACACAGAAAATGAAGCATCTAATGAACAATGGACCTGATTGCACTAATGCCCCGCCTATTGGCCATATAGCATCGTTTGTCCAAGTATGTGTCACCTGCGTTGATAACTTAGTTTAATTTTAGCAATTCTGTGGTCCAAGGGAGATAACAGCTTTAAAAAATAGATCTACAGTATTTGTCTAACAGACAGAATTCCTCACTGAAAAGTATTGGATTATTAGTTACCTGGGACCAGTTTCACTAATCATCTCAAGCTGATGGTTAGTGAAACCAGACCCAAAATTCTCAATTTCTCTAAGGCCATAATAAATTTATTGCTAGATTATCATTCCCGCCCACCCCTCATTTTCATACCGCCTGACCCTTTTTATTTTCATAAAAAAAAAATCATTATTTAAACTCATTACATATTACTTGACCAATTGGAATTAAAGTCAAAACACACCTTACATCATTGGTAAAGAATAGCAAGCATAATGACCAAAGTAGATAAAGTTGAGGAAATCTCAAGTTGAGTTGTACTTCAACAACATTTTCAACACATTTCAGGTTATACATGGCATATCCAGTTTTATTGGTGCAGGATGATATTAGAATGAATCCAAGTAGAACCACCATCCTTCTGGTAGTAACTGGCAAATTTTCTCAAATCAAGTTTTTGGAGCAAGCAGGAATCGACCAACGTTTGGTCCGGCCAATGGTTATGTGGTGTTGTTTTTCCAAGTAAATACAATGTAATACAATTTAGTATTATTTAAAGACCATTTGCTTGTCTAAGGAAAATGGTGGCCCTGTAAACAATATTTTAATTTTATCACCATAATAACTATATGCATGACAGGATAACATGTACAATGGTCGAAATAAATGAAGTTATGGTATTTGAGTTGAGGAAATATCAAGTTGAGATGTTTAGTGAATCAGAGGCCTGTATGTATACAGTGCACCGTCGATCCAAACTGGTTAAGTGTACATGTTTGTTTTGTTATGTATAACCTGTGCAAGCGGTAACTTCTATTAAACAGCAACCTGTCTTAAGCAACCATTTTTTCTATTTCCTATTTCTATACTATCAGAGAAAAATAACCTGTATTAAGCAACAACCTGTCTCAAAAGGCCACCTTTGCTATTTCCCTTGACTGACTGCTTAAGACAGGTTTGACTGTATATGTAAATAGTGAGTTACTAGTAGCTTGGGAGTTGGAGAATTTGACAAGTGAGCAATGTGAGCTAATTATTAGTTTGAGAGTGACTTTGATTGACAAGTGAGTGATACAAGATGGGCCTTGTAACACCCAGCACTACATGTATCCCAAATTCCCAAACTAACAATCTCTGCATTATATCTCTAGACATCAACCAAACAACTTGTTTGAAACTATTATCTATATAAATTCATATTTATTTAATATCAAATTGCAAAGTTTGATTTACAACGGCATATCCTAGTAAGATCTGTGATAGTATTTGTTTTTACTTATTTTAAAGAGCCCAGTTTTAAATTGTAAAATATTTGTATTGTATTGGGAAATGTTCTTTGTATTTTTGTACATGTTACAGCCTCTTTCATAAGCCCAGTAAAAGAAGACACCAAGAATAAATTAATATCTTACTATTCAACCCCTGGTCACATAAATACAATGTAGTGTTTACTAAGGCATCATCAGCTTGTCTAAGGAAATGGTGGCATAGCAACAAATATTGACTGCTGATTAGAGTATCAACTTGTTTAATTGACAGTCCACACCAGGTCAGTTGTCAAAGAAAGGTGACACTTTGAACAAAGGCATATTTAAAAAAGGAGAGGCTCTATTTATACAACTACCAGATTAGTTATGTGCATTTGTGTTTTATAAATTTTAACTACATTATTCTATTTATGCTTAAATACACTGCTTATTGTCATATGCAATTTTATGTTACTTCTATTTATTGGCATTGACTTTTAGGCCCACTGGACCAAGTGCTCTATTCATCTCCGTTATTATTTTGTCAAACACTCACTCAATAATCCACCCAACCACCAACCCACCCACTCACCCACTCACTCGCTCACTCGCTCACTCACTCACTCACTCACTCACTCACTCACTCACTCACTCACTCACTCACTCACTCACTCACTCACTCACTCACTCACTCACTCACTCACTCACTCACCCACTCACTCACCCACCCACTCACTCACTCACTCACTCACTCAATAATCCACTCACTCACTCAATAATCCACTCACTCAATAATCCACCCACTCACTCACTCACTCAATAATTCACTCACTCACTTATTCACTCACTCAATCACTCACTAACTTATCACTCACTCACTCACGCATGCACTCACTCACTCACTCACTCACTCAATAATCCACTCACTCACTCAATAATCCACTCACTCAATAATCCACCCACTCACTCACTCAATAATCCACTCACTCACTCATTCACTAATTTATCACTTTCTCACACATATTAAGACATTTTTAATGTTAAACAATATACAGAAAGTTTTACCTGTGTTTTATCTGACTTGACAAATCTAAGTTTCCTAAGCAGATAGACAAGTGCCACCTTGGCTTCTACCAGAGCCAGTCTCATTCCAATACAGTGACGAGGCCCAAATCCAAAAGGTAAGAAAGTGACAGGGTCACTAGCACTTTTATTGGTAGAGGAAAACCTGCAGTTAAACAAACCATATTTTTAGCATGATACAGAACAAATGTTCTCGCACGCCTGATAAGGATATCAATTTTTATATTTTACTCTGGGGCTGACATAAAATTTTCACGCTTTGCACAATTTTTACATTGACATTGACATTGCATATAAAAAGTTTATGCCATAAATTATATAATTTGTTTATTATTGTTGAGATGATGTTCAATTCCTATAACTCTCTCCCTATTAACAGTTTGACTGTATTTGATAATTGTGACAGATAGGATGGTGCTGGTGATTTAAAGAGATTTGTTTGTTTGTTTGAATACTTAGTGTCATTTTTATGCCATTGAGGGCTAACAGACAATCAGTAAACTCATTGCTGAGATCCTCAAAGGTTATAAATGTAACTAGTACTTGATCACACCGAACTCTGTAAGTAACTGATAAATTACAAATTCCCACTTGAGTCAGCAATCACTGAAAAAATATTTAATGATACTCATATAATACTGTAAAGTTAGATCGGAAACCTACCCAACCCCTGATCTTGTGAGAACTTGCGATCTTGCAGTATCTGTACTACCTTTCTCTCACACAATTGACACTGCTGGTCATTCAACAAAGTCGCTCCATAATGATAAATATTTGTTTTAAAATAAGTTGTATACAGTAAAACCTGTGCAAGCTGTTACCTCTATTAAGCAGCCACCTGTCTTAAGCAACCATTTTTCTATTTCCCATTTATATGCTTTCACGATAAATTAACCTGTATTAAGCAACAACCTGTCTCAAAATGCCACTTTTGCTATTTCCCTTGAATGGCTGCTTAAGACAGGTTTGACTGTATAACAATGCACCTTTCTGGATCAAACTTTTCCGCATCAGGGTAGTAGTCATCACTGTGATGTATTTGCCACACGGGAACAGACACCATTGTGCCCTTGGGAATGACAATCTTTCCATACTGCCTGTCTTCTTTTGTCTCACGATTAAGTCTAGTGAAACATAGCACATTCATTTATAATTATAGTTTAAGATATGTCTTTGTGCAATGAAGTACTTCTAAGTGCAAGACCTTGTTTCACATTCAATGTAAAATCAATAAGTTTAAAACAAAGGATGGAAAAACAAACTGACGTAATCTTTACTGTATTCTATTGATGTTCTTCTAAGCCATAAAAATGAAAATGGCTAAATAATTTATCCATGATAAATGTTTAGGAAGTGCTTCAATTGTTCTGTGAGTTATAATGCAAAAAGTTTTAAAACATATTAATACAGTAAAAAGGTGTTAGTGGTCATCTCTTTTAAGCAACCACTTGTCTTGAACATCCACATTTTCTATTTACCATTTTTATAATTTTACTTATAATCAACCTGTATTAAGCAGCCATCTGTCTTAAGGGATATTTTTGCCCTATCCCTTGAGTGGCTGCTTAAGACAGGTTTGACTGTAAATAATTACTCATGCATATTTGCATATAACAAACTGGTAATCTACATTACCTTGGAGCAGGTGGATAGAATCTCAACACTTCATTTACAAACTGGTCCATATACTTCAACTTGTTTACTGTCTCATATGTGGGATCTTCCTAAATAACAATGAAATAACCCATGTATGGAATATCCACAAGAAGATTCAATTACAATATGTCTTTTTCTGCAGTCGCATACCCCTCCCCACCCCAACCCCCTCTCTCTCTCTCTCTACAACAAGCTTTTACAGATTTTTGAAGCTTACTTAAATGTAAATATACAAACCATTCCAATGTGTTTGGAGATTTCTTCCACTAGTTTCTCATCAATGTCGGGCTGCAATGCAAGTCTGTAAACAGCAAAGTTTAGTAAAGTTGCAGTTGTTTCCATCCCAGCCAAGAAAAATATAAAAGTCTGCCCATTGATTTCTTCATCTGTCAACCCTACAATAAAAACAAAAACATAAACAACAAAGAATCTAGGAATCATGGAGTTCATTCAGTGCTTGATAACAGAGTTCTGCTTAATCCTTTGCTAGGGGAAGTGAGGGTCTTTGCATGCTAAATTATTCCTCCTGAACAGACATGGAGTTCATTCAGTGCTTGATAATAGAGTTCTGCTTAATCCTGTGCTAGGGGAAGTGAGGGTCTTTGCATGCTAAATTATTCCTCCTGAACAGATATGGAGTTCATTCAGTGCTTGATAACAGAGTTCTGCTAAATCCTGTGCTAGCGGGGAGTAATGGCCATTGCATGCTTACTCATTTTCTGTACTTTCATGGTATTCTTTTATCAGATGTTGTTGACTATCTTACAAACTTTGATCCAGTGCTGTTATTATTTATGATTTTAGAAATGATCTGCTTTTTTCGTATTTTGGCTGTATTCTGTCCTTTAACCACACATGGCCGCAGTGGAGGATCGAACCCACAACCCTTGGATCCTGGGTCTGATGCTCTACCACTGGACCATGCACTCCATATAAGTAAGTTATTGATTTATAGTGAGAAATTGAGTTATCTTGATGATATGTTACAGCAGTCCCTTCCCATGAACACATAACAAGGTTTGTCCCATTAGGTACATTAAACAAAAATACATTTACTCTAAAGGTTCCCATTACTGGGTACCAGTTAACATTTTATACATACCAGAAAAATCTTCTTTTTGTACTTTGGGTGTGGTTTCCATGGTGACACCATTGTGTACATACTCAAGTTTAGATTCGTTGATCTCTGCATCGATCAACAGCTGCATGAAGTCAACTTGTTTCTAAAATTGATCAAAGAAAGTTTAAACTTAACAAAGTTAACATTATAATATAGATTACTGATGGCATATAAAGAAAGAGAGAAAATTTTGATTTAAACAATGTGGCATGTACACTAGTTTGGATGTAATTTAGTGTTATGGGAGTTTTGAGTTAAAATGAATCAATATATATGGATAGAATATCTACATAGCAATCAATTTATTTTTTTAATTGGGTTTAACACCATTTTCAACACATTTCAGGTTATCCAGTTTTATTGGTGCAAGAAGATCTCAGAATGAATCCAAGTAGAACTACCGTCTTTCTGCTAGTAACTGGCAACTTTTCTCAAATCTAGTTTTTGGAGCAAGCAGGACTCTGGTCCAGCCACGGGCCATGTTGCATTGTTTTTCCAAGTAAATACAATGTAATACAATTAAGTGTTACTTAGAGACCATTTGCTTGTCTAAAGAAAATGGTGGCCCTGAAAACAATATTGATCACTGATTGAATGTTCAACTTGTTTGATTGACATCCAGTGTAATCAGTCAGCTGTAGATAACCAGTCAGCTGTAGGTAACTAGTGAGCTGTAGATAACCAGTCAGCTGTAGGTAACCAGTATATTGTAGATAACCAGTCAGCTGTAAGAGGTAACTGGTCAGCTGTAGGTAACTAGCCAGCTGTAGAAAACCAGTCAGCTGTAGGTAACTGGTCAGCTATAGGTAACCAGTCAGCTGTAGGTAATCAGTCAGTTGTAGGTAACTGGTCAGCTGTAGATAACCTGTAAGCTGCAGGTAACAAGTCAGCTATAGATAACCAGTCAGCAGTAGGCAACTGGTCAGCTGTAGGTACCTGGTCAGCTGTAGGTAACCAGTCAGCTGTAGGTAACTTGTCAGCTATAGGTAACCAGTCAGCTGTAGGTTATCAGTCAGTTGTAGGTAACTGGTCAGCTGTAGGCAACTGGCCAGCTGTACGTATATAGTCAACTATTGGTAACCAGTCAGCTGTAAGTAACTAGTCTGATGTAAGCAACTGGTCAAATGTAGATAACCAGTAAGCTGTAGGCAAACAGACAGCTGCAGGTAACCAGTCAGCTGTAGATAACCAGTAAGCTGTAGGTAACTGGTCAGCTGCAAGTAACCAGTCAGCTGTAGGTAATCAGTCAGCAGTAGATAACTGGTCAGCTGTAGGTTACTGGTCAGCTGTAGGTAACCAGTCAGGTGTAGTTTACTGATCAGCTGTAAGTAACCAACCAGATGTAGGTAACTAGTCAGCTGTAGGTAATCAGTCAGCAGTATAACACTGGTCAGCTGTAGGTTACTGGTCAGCTGTAAGTAACCAGTCAGCTTTATTTTACTGGTCAGCTGTGGGTAACCAGTAAACTGTAGGTAATCAGTCAGCAGTAGGTAACTGGTCAGCTGTAGGTTACTGGTCAGCTGTAGGTTACCAGTTAGCTGTAGATTACCAGTCAGATGTAATAACATATCAGCTCTTTATAACCAGTCAGATGTAGGTAACCTGTCAGATGTAGGTTACCAGTCAACTGTAAGTAAACAGTTAGTTGTAGGTAACAGGTTAGCTGAAGATAAGTGGTAACTGATCAGTCGTAAGTAACTGGGCAGTTGTAGGTAACCTATTAGCTGTAGATAACCAGTCAGATGTAGGAAACCTGTCAGCTGTAGGTAAACAGTAAGTAGTAGGTAACAGTTCAGTTGTAGGTAACTTGTAACTTGTCAGTTGAAGGAAATTGATCGGCTGTGATGACTGGTCAGCTGTATGTAACCGGTCATTTGTAGGTTACTGGTCAGCTGTAGATAACCTGTAAGCTGCAGGTAACAAGTCAGCTATAGATAACCAGTCAGCAGTAGGCAACTGGTCAGCTGTAGGTAACTGGTCAGCTGTAGGTAACCAGTCAGCTGTAGGTAACTTGTCAGCTATAGGTAACCAGTCAGCTGTAGGTAATCAGTCAGTTGTAGGTAACTGGTCAGCTGTAGGCAACTGGCCAGCTGTACGTATATAGTCAGCTATTGGTAACCAGTCAGCTGTAAGTAACTAGTCTGATGTAGGCAACTGGTCAACTGTAGATAACCAGTCAGCTGTAGGTAAACAGACAGTTGCAGGTAACCAATCAGCTGTAGATAACCAGTAAGCTGTAGGTAACTGGTCAGCTACGAGTAACCAGTCAGCTGTAGGTAATCAGTCAGCAGTAGATAACTGGTCAGCTAGAGGGTTACTGGTCAGCTGTAGGTAACCAGTCAGATGTAGTTTGCTGGTCAGCTGTAAGTAACCAACAAGATGTAGGTAACCAGTCAGCTGTAGGTAATCAGTCAGCAGTAGGTAACTGGTCAGCTGTAGGTTACTGGTCAGCTGTAGGTAACCAGTAAGCTGTAGATTACCAGTCAGATGTAATAACATATCAGCTCTAGATAACCAGTCAGATGTAGGTAACCTGTCAGCTGACTGGTAACCTACAGCTGACCAGTAACCTACAGTTAGTTGTAGGTAACAGGTTAGCTGTAGATAAGTGGTAACTGATCAGTCGTAAGTAACTGGGCAGTTGTAGGTAACCTATCAGCTGTAGATAACCAGTCAGATGTAGGAAACCTGTCAGCTGTAGGTAAACAGTAAGTAGTAGGTAACAGTTTAGTTGTAAGTAACTTGTAACTTGTCAGTTGAAGGAAATTGATCGGCTGTGATGACTGGTCAGCTGTATGTAACCGGTCATTTGTAGGTAACTGGTCAGCTGTAGATAACCAGTAAGCTGTAGGAAAGAAGTCAGCTAAGATAACCAGTCAGCAGTAGGCAACTGATCAGCTGTAGGTAACTGGTCAGCTGTAGGTAACCAGTCAGCTGTAGAAAACCAGTCAGCTGTAGGTAACTGGTCAGCTATAAGTAACCAGTCAGCTGTAAGTAATCAGTCAGTTGTAGGTAATTGGTCAGTTATAGGCAACTGGCCAGCTGTAGGATCATAGTCAGCCATGGTAACCAGTCAGCTTTAAGTTACTGGTCAGCTGTAGGTAACCAGTCAACTGTAGATAAGAAGTCAGCTGTAGGTATCTGGTAAGATGTATGTAACTGGTCAGCTGTGGGCAACTGGTCAGCTGTAGGTAACCAGTCTGATTTAAGCAACTGGTCAACTGTAGATAACCGGTCAGCTGTAGGTAAACAGACAGCTGTAGGTAATCAGTCAGCTGTAGGTAACCAGTTAGCTGTAGGTAACTGGTCAGCTTTAGGTAACCAGTCAGCTGTAGGTAATCAGTCAGCAGTAGGCTACTGGTCAGCTGTAGGTTACTGGTCAGCTGTAGGTAACCAGTCAACTGTAGGTTACTGGTCAGCTGTAGGTTACCAGTCAGCTGTAGGTAATCAGTCAGCAGTAGGTAACTGGTCAGCTGTAGGTTACTGGTCAGCTGTTGGTAACCAGTCAGCTGTAGATTACTGGTCAGCTGTAGGTAACTGGTCAGCTGTAAGTAACCTGTTAGCCGTAGGTAGCCAGTCAGAAGTAGGTAACCTGTCAGCTGTAGGTAAACAGTCAACTGTAGATTACCAGTCAGATGTAGGTAACATATCAGCTCTAGATTACCAGTCAGATGTAGGTAACCTATCAGCTGTAGATAACCAGTCAGCTGTAGGTAACCTGTAGCTGTAGGTAAACAGACAGCTGTAAGTAACCAGTCAGCTGTAGGTAACTAGTCAGCTGTAAGTAACCTGTTAGCTGTAGGTAACCAGCCAGATGTAGGTAACCTGTCAGCTGTAGATAACCAGTCAGATGTAGGTAAATAGTCAGCTGTAAGTAACCTGTTAGCTGTAGGTAACCAGCCAGAATTAGGTAACCTGTCAGCTGTAGATAAATAGTTAGCTGTAGGTAACCAGCCAGATGTAGGTAACCTGTCAGCTGTTGGTAACCAGCCAGATGTAGGTAACTTATCAGCTGAAGATAACCAGTCAGATGTAGGTAACCTGTCAGCTGTAGATAAACAGACAGCTGTAGGTAACCAGTCAGCTGTAGGTAACTAGTCAGCTGTAAGTAACCTGTTAGCTGTATGTAACCAGCCAGATGTAGGTAACCTGTCAGCTGTAGGCAAACAGTAAGTTGTAGGTAACAGGTTAGCTGTAGATAAGTGATAACTGATTAACTGTAATTAACTGGGCAGTTGTTAGTTACCTATCAGCTGTAGATAACCAGTCAGATGTAGAAATCCTGTCAGCTGTAGATAAACAGTAAGTAGTAGGTAACAGTTTAGTTGTAGGTAACTTGTAACTTGTCAGCTGTAGGAAATTGGTCAGCTGTAGGTAACTGGTCAGCTGTAGGTAACCGGTCATTTGTAGGTAACTGGTCAGCTGTAGGTAACCAGTCAGCTGTAGGTTACTGGTCAGTTGTAGGTAATCAGTCGACTGTAGGTAACTGGTAAGTTGTAGGTAACTGTACTTACTTTTTCTGCTTTATTGCTCCTCCTATCTGCAATCAATGATTTGCCAAAGTCCTCATAAAATCTGACACCTTTTTTTGAAAGGTTAGTGACACCAAGCTTATACAACAAGCGCCCTATACCAGGTACCATTCCTACAATAGAGATATCTGAAGGTCACTAATTAAACTCTGCTTATACAATAAGCAGCCAACACCAGGTACTATATTTACAAAGAAAATATTTGAAGGTTACTGATGACCTTCAGCTTATAACAACTAAGATCCAATACCAAGTACCAGTGCTAAAGGTTACTAAAGAACTTCTGCTAATACAACAAGACAACAAATTAGATAACAGATCTCTAATATATATTTGAAGGTTACTTATGAACCTCTGCTTATATAAAAAGGCCCAATACCAGGTACCAGCCCTACAATGGAGATATCTGAAGGTTACTGATGAACCTCTACTTATACAACAAGGGCTCAATACCAGGAACCAGCCCTACAATTGAGATATCTGAAAGTTTCTTATGAAACTCTGCTTATACAACAATGGCCCAAAACAAGGTACCAGCACTACAATGGAGATATCTGAAGGTTACTTATGAACCTCTGCTTATACAACAAGGGCTCAATACCAGGAACCAGCCCTACAATGCAGATATCTGAAGGTTACTTATGAACTTCTGTGTATACAACAATGGCCCAAAACAAGGTACCAACCCAACAATGGAGATATCTGAATGTAACTTATGAACCTCTGCTTATACAACAAGGGATCGATACCAGGAACCAGCCCTACAATGCAGATATCTGAAGGTTACTTATGAACTTCTGTGTATACAACAATGGCCCAAAACAAGGTACCAACCCAACAATGGAGATATCTGAATGTTATTTATGAACCTCTGCTTATACAACAAGGGCTCAA
Source organism: Panopea generosa (assembly GCA_029582155.1). Classification (NCBI taxonomy): domain Eukaryota; kingdom Metazoa; phylum Mollusca; class Bivalvia; order Adapedonta; family Hiatellidae; genus Panopea; species Panopea generosa. The sequence continues at coordinate 90,764,158 of CM055895.1, forward strand.
TACCAGGAACCAGCCCTACAATGCAGATATCTGAAAGTTAATTATGAACTTCTGTGTATACAACAATGGCCCAAAAACAAGGTACCAACCCAACAATGGAGATATCTGAATGTTTCTTATGGACCTCTGCTTATACAACAAGGGCTCAATACCAGGTACCAGCCCTACAATGGAGATATCTGAATGTTACTTATGAACCTCTGCTTATACAACAAGAGCTCAATACCAGGTACCAGCATTACAATGGAGATATCTGAAGGTTATTTATGAACTTCTGTGTATACAACAAGGGCTCAATACCAGGTACCAACCCAACAATGGAGATATCTGAATGTTACTTATGAACCTCTGCTTATACAACAAGAGCTCAATACCAGGTACCAGTCCTACAATGCAGATATCTGAAGGTTACTTATGAACCTCTGCTTATACAACAAGGGCTCAATACCAGGTACCAGCCCTACAATGGACATATCTGAAGGTTACTTATGAACCTCTGCTTATACAACAAGAGCTCAATACCAGGTACCAGCCCTACAATGAAGATATCTGAAGGTTACTTATGAACCTCTGCTTATACAACAAGGGCTCAATACCAGGTACCAGTCCTACAATGGACATATCTGAAAGTTACTTATGAACCTCTGCTTATACAACAAGCACTCAATACCAGGTACCAGTCCTAAATGGAGATATCTGAAGGTTACTCAAGAACCTCTGCTTATACAACAAGAACTCAATACCAGGTACCAGTCCTAAATGGAGATATCTGAAGGTTACTTATGAACCTCTGCTTATACAACAATGGCTCAATATCAGTTACCAGCCTTACAATTGAGATATCTGAAGGTTACTCAAGAACCTCTGCTTATACAACAAGGGCTCAATACCAGGTACCAGCCCTACAATGCAGATATTTGAAGGTTATTTATGAACCTCTGTGTGTATACAACAAGGGCTCAATACAAGGTACCAGCCTTACAATAGAGATATATGTAGGTTACTTATGAACCTCTGCTTAAAGAACAAGAACTCAATACCAGGTACCTGCCCTACAATGGAGATATCTGATGGTTACTTATGAACCTCTGCACATACAACAAGGGCTCAATACCAGGTACCAGCCCTACAATGGAGATATCTGAAGGTTACTTATAAACCTCTGCTGATACAACAAGGGCTCAATACCAGGTACTAGCCATACAATGGAGATATCTGAAGGTTACTTATGCACCTCTGCTGATACAACAAGGGCTCAATACCAGGTACCAGCCCTTCAATGGAGATATCTGACAGTTATTAAAGACCTCTGCTTATACAACAAGGGCTCAATACCTGGTACCAGCCTGACAATTACCAATATCATGGTCAATGTTTAGGGAAACAGTTAAAGAAGCTTGTGACAAAAGGGGAGACAAACAAGTGGAAAATTGAATTGGCAGATTAAGAAAAATATCGCATGATGTATCATTCACATTTCATTTCTGAGTATGAGTGTTATTCTACAAAATAGTCAACCATATTTTGACGATGTGAGATAAGTTGTAATTTTAGTATCCTCATGTCTGCTTTTGTATATACACTTTGCTAACAAGGGATCCTTTTATCAAACATTATTGTAGCAAGAAATATACAAAATCAAAATGAGTAAGATATTTTAAAAATGTGATTGGAACTACGAAAGTAACCCTCATGTCCTGGACTTTCATGACACTTCCATAAAGGAATTCAGTGTGTCAATGCATTCAGTGGAAATGTCACACTGCAAACTGATTGCAAATCATATTATGGAAGTGACCCAATATATGTGATATTCAAAGGATGTGCAAATAAGCTATTTATATAAAATTTGTTTTGTAAACTCTAAAACTGGTAAAAAAAACAATAAAAAAATATTAAAATGCCAAAAATAGGACAAAATTTGGGTAAATGAGCATTTTTTTAATTAACCCTTTACTTCATATAGACACCATTGGACATTTCTAATATAGACGCCTTTGGACACCTAATACAGAAGACTTTTTAATTATTGGGTGAATTATGTTTATATTAACTGACAGAGTGAAAAACAGTTCAGGAAGTGTTCAGATTGCTCGTTACAAGCAATCTGAACTCTTCCTGCACTGTTTTCAAAGGCCTTTAGTGATTGATGCGGGAAAACGAGTACCTATGGAGTAAAGGGTTAAATCATCTTAAGAGTTATTCTATGAATAGAAAATCATAAAATTTAGAAAAAAATATACATATGTTAAAGAAATAAAATATATCTTATACAAACACATATAGGATTGCTGAAAAATAAGTATTTAGAACATATGCATTTTACAGTGTCGATATTGGGGGTTCATGAACCTGGTCCTTTGATTACTCTATGCCAAACAGGTTTTGAGAAACAGAGCTTACACAAAAACTTAACATTAATTTTGTAAACCATTGGGGTCAAGGTCACATGAACAGAAACTGTATGGTTTTTTTTTAATTTCTACCCATTACACACTAAGTACTAAATTTGTTGCCTCAAGGCCAAACCATTTCTGAGAAAAGAGCTAAATGCAATCAACTTAACTTTGTGTTGGTTAGCATTTTCATCCATTAAGGTCAATTTGATCCAAAATAATATTCTTGAGTAGCACTAACCATTACACAGCAGCTATGGACCAAATCTGGTGACAAAAGGTCAAACAATTTCTGAGAAACAGAGATCAATGCAAAAACTTAATGTTGAATTGTTGGTGGAATGGATGGAGAAGCAACACTTGTCTCTCCTTTTCTTCAAATAAAAATCATGCCATTATACACATATGTCTAAACCTAATTATGGTTAAATGATTATCAAACAACGGGATCATTCAGATCACCCTTGAAGGTATGGATAAAGATGTAAGGGCGATGTTTACCATACATACCATTTGGGACTGTTAACCATACATACCATTTGGGACTGTTAACCATACATACCATTTGGGACTGTTAACCATACATACCATTTGGGACTGTTAACCATACATAACATTTGGGACTGTTAACCATACATATCATTAAGGACTATAATCCATACATACCATTTAGAACTGTAAACCATACATACCATTTAGGACTGTAAACCATACATACCATTTAGGACTGTTAACCATACATACCATTTAGGACTGCAATAATAGAGAATACTTTGCTGCTCCCACCAAAGATGGCGTTGAGGTTCTTGATAAAGGGGCTGTCAGATTTGGTCTGTGATTCAATGTCCAGACTGAAGGCTGTTGATGCTATAGCATCTAAAGTAAACTGACTGAAGAAACTGTAACAGATAAAGTTGAATAAACAGCAAAAATCTTAAACTACAGAGATAATGCTAAATCTGTACTAATGTGAATGCTTAGTATAAATATGTATATTAGGCAAACACTTTGCCTATCACTGATATGTAAGTTTATAGTTTCTTCTATGTATATTAAAGGCTGTATATCATGGAGAATCACAATAAATATCTAAAATTTGAAATTAATTTTAAAATAGATACAAAGCATCTCATTATTAGTAATAAATGAAATATGAATAATTTGGTATGTCAACTCCATCAGAAAAGTGACAAAACTCAAGTTTTAATCTGAGTGGGGAAAGTGAAACCCAATCCTCAATTTAAAAATAGACAGCACATAAAAACTGCCTGACAACTTCCACCTTTTTATTCAAACTCTGCCTAAGATGAAAGGAGATGTAACAGTTTTAAGCAGGAAATCTATATTATAGTTTACTCTTGGCACATATGTCATGTTAGGAGATCCATTTAATATATTACTTCAGCATGTTCGAATTAGTTTAAACTTATTAAATTTATTTCGATTGTGAAACAAGTTTTACATCTTAGACAAATCACGCTCGAAGTCTTCCTATGTAGAACCAGTCCTATGCATATGCAGAAAATGTGTCTTGCATGTTTGAATATATATATCTATTGCAATGCAGTTCAGTGAGTACATTTTACAGACATGATATACTAGAAAACAAAATCTGTAACCAATTTTTGAAATATGAAAACTCCTGATAAACAGTCAAACCTGTGTTAGAGGTCACCTCCATAAAGCAGCCACTTGTCTTAAGCAGCCACATTTGTTATTTCCCAGTTTTATGCTTTCAGAACAATCTAACCTGTTTTATTCCACAACCTGTCTTATAAGGCTATTTTTGCTCCTTCCTTTGACTGGCTGCTGAAGACAGGTTTGACAGTACTTCTTCAAAATTGGACATTTATTTGCAAAATCAACATTTTTGGCACTTTCCACTTGTGTGTCAAAATCACAATGAATTTATTCACTGTTAACTTTTTTTTTTTATAGAAAACAAGAACATTTGTACACATACTTTTTAGCTGTAACAGTTTGGTCGGTGTGTTTGCTCAGATTTCCAATCATCACACTGGCACAATGATTTAGTATTGATATCATCTGGAAGGAAAAACACAAAATACCAGTATTAAAAACCATACACTTGTTTGACCATCTGTTGTTTTATTACCAGTGTACAAGACTTAAAGTATTGTCTTTTACGAGGTGTGTTAAACAATTACTTTTTTGCAACATTTTCACCATTTAGTATAGCACAAAAAAAAAAAATTGTATTGCCATTAATCTTAATATTTTCTGTGAATAACTTTATGAAACAAAATGTTAAATCACAAAAATAAATAAAAAAGTCAAAAAATATATTTATTCACCCAAATATTTAAAATACCTCTTTTTTCTCATGGCTTTTCACATATAATTTTACAATTTGTACAATTAATTTAAGTTTGGTTTATACTAATTTATTTTAGTTGATTACAATGAAAGCTCAAAGCTTATATGAACTCGGGTCTGCTTCCTTGGTAGAACCAGTACTGAGGCATCAGGTCGTTCGGGGGATCAAACCCGCAACCTCTGGCATGAGCGGCCAACACTCTATCCATTACACTACAGCCCCGCTTCAATTTGTACAATTCACATTATCTACAGTGAAACCAATATACATGTATACCCAGTACCATGGTTATTGTAAGCTGTTACATGACATAATACAAATGAGGCCCTCCAAGGAGGGGGGTCCCTGTTCCCTGGATCTCTTAAAGTAAGGGTCATTGTTCCTTAGATCCCTAAAAGTATCTGCCATAAATCCCTAACAGTATCTGCCATAGATCCCTAAAAGTATTTGCGCCAGATCTAAAATTAGAACTTTGATCCCTGGTTCTCTGAAAGTAATTGCCATGATCCCCAGATCTCCAAAACCCCTGGGAGAGGTAATTTGGTCACTGGTTAAGGTAACCACTCTTTACAGATTATTAATGTTTACATACATATTTGAGTTTTCCAGCAGAAAATGTGGGTGTAAGAATATTTCTTGTCCGTTTCCATCTTTGGCCACGCATGAATACCAAACCATTTCGCAGCAGGTCAGGGATGTTGCCAAAATTCTACAAAATTAAGTCTTAGAATTTATAATTATAACTATTAAAAGAAAATGTTCACAAAATCTAAATATAAAATCAACCTATGTACCAGTGAACTTGATGATGATCCATTGACATAAAAAACTACAGTATGTCCTTCTGTATAGGTTTTTGAAGTGTCCTTGAGCAAGGCACTATATCCACATAAGTTATGTCAAGTTTGTGAGTATCCTTGTCAGAGATTTTATGGAAGTTATGTAGATGTAAGAAGTTCTATATAAGTTATGTGAATATAAGAAGTTCTATGGAAGTTATGTGTGGATGTCAGAAGTTTTGTGGAAGTCAATGTGGATATGAGAAGTTGTATGGAAGTTATGTGAATATAAGAAGTTCTATGGAAGTTATGAGAATATAAGAAATTCTATGGAAGTAATGTGAATATAAGAAGTTCTATGGAAGTTATGCTGATGCCAGAAGTTTTATGGAAGTTATGTGGATGTCAGAAGTAGATATGTGGATGTCAGAAGTTTTATGGAAGTTATATGGATGTCAGAAGTAGTTATGTGGATGTCAGAAATTTTTATGGAAGTTATGTGGATATAAGAAGTTCTATGGAAGTTATGTGGATGTCAAGAAGTTTTATGGAAGTTATGAGGATGTCAGAAGTAGTTATGTGGATGTCAGAAGTTTTATAAAAATTCTTTGCATGTGATATGTCAAAAGTTTTATAGAAGTACTATTAGTGTCAGATATTTTATGTCTGAAGTTTTATGAAAGTAGTATACAATCTGTTATATATAGTGCATCATTCTCCAGGTCAGCTAGCTACATATAAGTCAAGGTTCTGTCAGATATTTTATGTGTGAAGTTTTATGAAAGTATTATGCAATCTGTTATATATAGTGCATCATTCTCCAGGTCAGCTAGCTACATATAAGTCAAGATCCTGTCAGATATTTTATGTGTGAAGTTTTATGAAAGTATTATGCAATCTGTTATATATAGTGCATCATTCTCCAGGTCAGCTAGCTACATATAAGTCAAGATCCTGTCAGATGTTTTATGTGTAAAGTTTTATGAAAGTATTATACAATCTGTTATATATAGTGCATCATTCTCCAGGTCCGCGAGCTACATATAAGTCAAGGTCCTGTCAGATGTTTAATGTGTGAAGTTTTATGAAAGTATTATACAATCTGTTATATATAGTGCATCATTCTCCAGGTCCGCTAGCTACATATAAGTCAAGGTTCTGCCAGATGTTTTATGTGTGAAGTTTTATGAAAGTATTATACAATCTGTTATAATAGTGCATTATTCTCCAGGTCCACTAGCTACATATAAGTCAAGGTTCTCTCAGATGTTTTATGTGTGAAGTTTTATGAAAGTATTATACGATCTGTTATATATAGTGCATCATTCTCCAGGTCAGCTAGCTACGTAAGTAAAGGTCCTGTCAGCAAAACCTGATTATAGTTTGGACTATAGTAAAAACTTATTATTAGAAACACAAAACAAACTACAAAATTATGGCATATCATCTGAGTTACTATTTACAAGATTATAAAATAATGAATACATATATTACCACTCTGTCTGTAAAGTTAGCAAAGTCCTTGACAAGTATTGACTTTAACATCTCCTTGTCTGTCACTGTTACTATCGTTCTGAAGCCTTGGTATGATCTGAAGAATATGAACAAACGTGGTCGAGATCACATCTTATAATCTTCTGTATTATAAAAAAATATCAAATATATATACATATTAAAATCTTCTGTACTATATGTTATTGTATATATATATATATATATATATATATATATATATATATATCGATCTCAAAAATCTTAAATTCCGTTGTTTGTGAATTTAATTATCTCCCTTTATGAAATTAAATATATAAAAATTCACAGTATCTCTATGATCCAATGGGTTTATAAATCTGTCCTTTATATAGCATGTGAGTAGTCATGAATCCTTAACTGGATCATACTCATATAAAGCTATTAGTTCATGTATGTAAATTGTCCATCCAGTCCAGATGTGTTGCATGTAAATCCATAGTATATAAGTCATGGTTGACACCAAAATCATTTGATTTGGCAGAGGCCTTGATATTGTGTCTATGGTTTGCATTGTAGCTAGGTGCGCTTCATGTAGTCTGGTCTGTATATTTATGTCTTGGTTATTCACAAATAATTATCTCCATATATATATATATATACATATTATGTGTTATTTTATAGATATAAACTTACATAATCTTCTGTATTATATGTTATTGTATATAGATATATTTACATATCATAATATCCTGTATTATATGTTATTGTCAGGGTTGTAGCTTGGCTAAAAATGATGTGTAGGCACAGTTGTAAGGGGTTGGGGGTCCCCTGGGTTGTTTTTTTCATCTAGACTGTTGTAGGTGCATTTTGACATATATTTTTTATGTGTTTAGGTATCCAGTTATCCTTAATATTTACCTTGAATTCACTGTTTTATAACCAACTAAATTAATGAAATTATGTTAAATAGATATATCTGGATCATATTCAATGAATTTTGTTAAAAATTTATACTTTACACCCCAGCCCATTAGTGGCCTGATTTTCATTGCATTTTTGACATTTTTATTTTTGCAATTTCTCAGGGAAAAAATGTAGGCACTTGCCTGCATGCCTAAAGGAAGCTACACTCCTGATTGTATAAAGATTTATATATATATATATATATATATATATATATATATATATATATATATATATATATATATATATATATATATATATATTATATGTTATTAGATATAGATAAATATATACAAATTATATGTTATTAGATAAATATGTACATATTATATGTTATTTGATATAGATAAATATGAACATATTATATGTTATTAGATATATGTATACAAATTATATGTTATTAGATATAGATATATGTATACATATTATATGTTTTTAGATATATGTATACATATTATATGTTATTTGATATAGATATATGTATACATGTTATATGTTGATATATATATATATATATATATGTATACATATTATATGCTATTAGATATATGTATACATATTATATGTTATTATATATATGTATACAAATTATATGTTATTATATATAGATATATGTATACATATTATATGTTTTTAGATATATGTATACATATTATATGTTATTTGATATAGATATATGTATACATGTTATATGTTGATATATATATATATATATATATATGTATACATATTATATGTTATAAGATATAGGTATACATATTATATGTTATTAAATATAGATATATGTATACATATTATATGTTATTAGATAAAGATATATGTATACATATTATATGTTATTACATATAGATGTAATAGTGATAATTACATATTGAAATGCATAGTGATGTTGAAGGGGTTCTCCATGGCCAAATGTGCTGTCTCAGGATCACTTACCTCTCAGGTCATAGGATCAGGTCTCACTTACTTCAAAACATTTATGTGAAAAAGTTTGCCAGTCACTTTTGGAAGGACAGTGTTTCTACTCAGATTCATTCTGAGGTCTTCTTTCACCAGTAAAACTGGGTATGCCATATACAACCTGAAATGTGTTAAAAATGGCATTATTTAACAAAATCAAAAAATATATATAAACATAAGGCCACTCACCCATATACTTTGCCGAACTTCCTTGTCCATTCTTTCTCAGCAGTCATGTCTCCCTTTAGAAATAATAACAAAAAACAAACATCAAGCCAGACTTATCTATGAAAGAACGGAGATATTACACAACAAACATCAAGCCAGACTTATCTATGAAAGAACGGAGATATTACACAACAAACATCAAGCCAGACTTATCTATGAAAGAACGGAGAATAATATACAATAAACATCAAGCCAGACTTATTTATGAAAGAATGGAGAATAATATACAACAAACATCAACCCAGACTTATTTATGAAAGAACGGAGAATAATACACAACAAACATCAACCCAGACTTATCTATGAAAGAAGGGAGAATATTACACAACAAACATCAAGCCAGACTTATCTATGAAAGAATGGAGAATAATATACAACAAACATCAACCCAGACTTATTTATGAAAGAACGGAGAATAATACACAACAAACATCAACCCAGACTTATCTATGAAAGAAGGGAGAATATTACACAACAAACATCAAGCCAGACTTATCTATGAAAGAACGGAGAATAATACACAACAAACATCAAGCCAGACTTATCTATGAAAGAACGGAGAATATTACACAACAAACATCAAGCCAGACTTATCTATGAAAGAAGGGAGAATATTACACAACAAACATCAACACAGACTTATTAATGAAAGAACGGAGAATAATACACAACAAACATCAAGCCAGACTTATCTATGAAAGAACGGAGAATATTACACAACAAACATCAAGCCAGACTTATCTATGAAAGAACGGAGAATAATATACAATAAACATCAAGCCAGACTTATCTATGAAAGAATGGAGAATAATATACAACAAACATCAACCCAGACTTATCTATGAAAGAACGGAGAATAATATACAATAAACATCAAGCCAGACTTATCTATGAAAGAATGGAGAATAATATACAACAAACATCAACCCAGACTTATTTATGAAAGAACGGAGAATAATACACAACAAACATCAACCCAGACTTATCTATGAAAGAATGGAGAATAATATACAACAGACATCAAGCCAGACTTATTTATGAAAGAACGGAGAATAATACACAACAAACATCAACCCAGACTTATCTATGAAAGAATGGAGAATAATATACAACAGACATCAAGCCAGACTTATCTATGAAAGAATTGAGAATAATATACAAAAAACATCAACCAAGACTTATTCATGAAGAATGGAGAATAATATACAACAAACATCAACCAAGACTTATTCATGAAGAATGGAGAATATCAAGCCAGACTTATCTATGAAAGAATGGAGAATAATATACAACAAACATCAAGCCAGACTTATTCATGAAGAATGGAGAATAATATACAACAAACATCAAGCCAGACTTATCTATGAAAGAATGGAGAAGAATGGAGAATAATATACAACAAACATCAAGCCAGACTTATCTATGAAAGAATGGAGAATAATATACAACAAACATCAAGCCAGACTTATCTATGGAAGAATGGAGAATAATATACAAAAAACATCAACCAAGACTTATTCATGAAGAATGGAGAATAATATACAACAAACATCAACCAAGACTTATTCATGAAGAATGGAGAATATCAAGCCAGATTTATCTATGAAGAATGGAGAATAATATACAACAAACATCAAGCCAGACTTATTCATGAAGAATGGAGAATAATATACAACAAACATCAAGCCAGACTTATTCATGAAGAATGGAGAATAATATACAACAAACATCAAGCCAAACTTATCTATGAAAGAATGGAGAATAACAAACAACAAACATCAAGCCAGACTTATCTATGAAATAATGGAGAATAATATACAACAAACATCAAGCCAGACTTATTCATGAAAGAATGGAGAATAATATACAACAAACATCAACCAAGACTTATTCATGAAGAATGGAGAATAATATACAACAAACATCAACCCAGACTTATTCATGAAAGAATGGAGAATATCAAGCCAGACTTATCTATGAAAGAATGGAGACTAATATACAACAAACATCAAGCCAGACTTATTCATGAAGAATGGAGAATAATATACAACAAACATCAAGCCAGACTTATCTATGAAAGAATGGAGAATAATATACAACAAACATCAAGCCAAACTTATTCATGAAGAATGGAGAATAATATACAACAAACATCAACCCAGACTTATTTATGAACAATGGAGAATATCAAGCCAGACTTATATATGAAAGAATGGAGAATAATATACAACAAACATCAAGCCAGACTTATTCATGAAGAATGGAGAATAATATACAACAAACATCAAGCCAGACTTATTCATGAAGAATGGAGAATAATATACATTAATTGGTATAGTTCGTCCATGAAAAATCTGTCTGCACATGTAAACTGGTTGTTAGTATAACGATCAAGGGATTTTTTCAGTTTCTTAAAACATCAACTGGGTCCTCCGTGGCCGAGTGGTCTAAGGGGCCATCTCAAGATCACTTTCTTCTCACTGCTAAGGTCATAGGTTTGAATCCGCTCACTAAAAACTTTATGTGAGAAAGTTTCCAGTTACTTAATTGTAGAAGGGCTGTGCTTTTACTCAGTCTGAGGTTTTCCTCCACCAATAAAACTGGATAGGCCATGTATAACCTGAAATATGTTTGTTGTAAATGGTGTTAAACCCCATCCTAAAAAATAACAAAAAAACATCAACAAAGAAATAAAATTATAATTATCGCACATAACAATAAAGAGTCCAGAATGATAAAAGGACTGTTATTAAGATCATCCAAATCCACAAACATGTGACCAATATGAAGGAATGGGGGTTTAACGCCATTTTCAACACATTTCATGTTACTTTCTTACATAAAGTTTTTGGAGCAAGCAGTACTCGAACTACGACGTTAACGGTGAGAGGTAAATGATCTTGAAATGGTGCCTTAGACCACTTGGCCACAGAGGACAGTATGAAGGATCAAATTGAAAGCAAACTGAAGTCATACGTCTTGATTTGATATGTCATTAAAGGTAATAACCTTAAATTCTTATGGATATATGGGCTCAGTCAGTAAATCTAAGCATGATAGATTGAAAAAAAATTTTTTTTGTCCATTTAAAATTTTGGAAAAATACCCTAATACACTGTCTATATAATAAATGTTGGTACTGAGAGAGTTTAAGTTTCTGCAAATTTTTGTCTACCTTAATAAGATACAACTGCTTCTTAAAACCAATAATATTATCAGTTTAAACACTTACCATATTGATCTGCTGCAGGGAGGTCCCAAAGAATGGCCATGGTGTAGGACCTGGAATTCCACAGCGACGTAACTTTGTAAAGTGGCGATATAACCAACTACAATACAAAATGGTCAAACTGACAAATATAACATGCTAGAAACATGCTCTGTTACCTGAACTCATACTGTGGTATGAATTGTTTGTTGACAAAATCAAAGTGAGAGTTATGATTTGACCTGACGAGAGAGACTGGCCAGGTGGCATTGTTTGTTCAAATAAATTCAATGTAATACAACATAGTGTTTACTTATAGCCTGTTTCATTTGCCTCTTCAGAAGACTTCGGTAGAGAGAAGACATCTCCTGATCATTTAATAAATTTTGTGGTCTTCTGAACGCTGAACCTCATCTGCCTCTTCCAGTGGGACAGTAGAAGAGGAAGTATTCCACATGAAAAGTGCAAATAGATGGTGGGCAATGAAGAAACAGATGGCGGGCAATGATGCAACACTAGTTAAATGAAAAAATTATAATGTTGTATAAATGTACTTGCTAAAACCCGTTATTTACAAAAGTGAATGTTTTTTTCAGTGTTTAATGTAAAGTATATGCTGATGATTTCAAAAGCGCCGTTAGACAATTACAATCCAACCTAGCCCAATGTCAATTCAACCAAAAAGTAAAGTATAATTTGACTAGATTTCTGTCTAATGAAAATTGTTTTTTTTAATGTTTGTTTTTTGTCAGAATCTTTTAGGTCATTAAAATTGCTTTCCAAAAGCAAAGTAGCAGCGGTGCATTGCTTTTTGTAGCTATTTTGTAAAAGGAATATATCAGGAAAAAAACGCTAAATATGTCTTAAAAATAAAATAATTATTAAAATGGATAAAAAGCATCTCATTATCATTAATAAATAAAATCCAAATGGTTTGGTAAGTCAAATCCAAAAAAATGTGATAAAATCGATATTTTAAATTGGAGTGGTAAACTTGAAACGAAATCCCCATTCTAAAAATAGACAGCACCTAAATACTGCTTGACATCATGCAGACTTTTTCTTAAACGAAGCAATGTACTACATGTAAGCCTGTATCAATGGCGAATCTAGACTTTAATAAACCCATCTTACCACCCCCACTCACCCACTACACCACACTCACACACTCCATGAAATCCTATTTAATTTTTTTTTTTTAAATAACTATGTTTCTACTGAAAAACATGTGTGCCTGTTCAAAGTTTGTGCTGCATCCCTCTTAATTGAAATCCTGGATCAGCTCCTGTATATAATAGACCAAATTGAAGTCAAAATGAAATCATTTGACTTATTTAATACGTCACAAAATATGTTACCATTTAAAGCGGGAAATCTATTTTAGTCTAACCTAAGCGCATAGCCTATGCTAGGAAATCCCTTTTATATCAATTATTTTGGCATGTTTAAATAGATATCCTTTTGACAATATGGAGTAAGTGAGTATATATTATCATAAGGCAGGATATATTGGAAAATATGCTTTTAGCCAATTATAAAAATCCTGATAAATTCCATTTAAAAGTAATAACACTTCTGGAAGAGGAAGAAACAAATGCCCTCTTCGGTGCATTCAATTAAGAAGAGATTTATATAAATTCTAGCATCATACATACTCTTTTGGGAAGAGGTTAATGAAACAGGCTGTTAGTAACTGTTTGTTTGTCTACGGAAATGGCTACCCTGGTCACAATGTCATTCGCTGATTGGATTATCGGCTATTTTGATTGACAACCTGCTTCAGGTCAATCATTCAGAATGTTTTAAAGGGACATTCATCAATGGTGAAATTGATTTATACCCATATAACATTCATGCATCAAATCAATGTTTACACCTTTGGAGGTATAACCATATGGAGGTTACACCTTCGGAGGTATAATCATATGGAGGTAACACCTTTGGAGGTACAACCATATGGAGGTTACACCTTTGGAGGGATAACCATATGGAGGATACATCTTTGAAGGAATAACCATATGGAGATAACACCTTTGACAGTATAATCATATGGAGGTTACATCTTTCGAGGTATAACCATATGGAGGTAACACCTTTGAAGGTATAACCATATGGAGGTTACACATTTGAAGGTATTACCATATGGAGGCTACATCTTAGGAGGTATAACCATATGGAGGCTACACCTTTGGAGGTAAAACCATATGGAGGCTACACCTTTGAAGGTATAACCATATGGGGGTTACACCTTTGGAGGTATAACCATATGGAGGCTACACCTTTGGAGGTAAAACCATATGGAGGCTACACCTTTGGAGGTATAACCATATGGAAGTTACACCTTTGGAGGTATAACCATATGGAGGCTACACCTTTGGAGGTAAAACCATATGGAGGCTACACCTTTGGAGGTATAACCATATGGAGGCTACACTTTTGGAGGTAAAACCATATGGAGGCTACACCTTTGAAGGTATAACCATATGGAGGCTACACCTTTGGAGGTAAAACCATATGAAGGCTACACCTTTGGATGTATAACCATATGGAGGCTACACCTTTGGAGGTATAACCATATGGAGGCTACACCTTTGGAGGTATAACCATATGGAGGCTACACCTTTGGAGGTATAACCATATGGAGGCTACACCTTTGGAGGTATAACCATATGGAGGCTAAACCTTTGGAGGTAAAACCATATGGAGGCTACACCTTTGAAGGTATAACCATATGGAGGCTACACCTTTGGAGGTATAACCATATGGAGGTTACACCTTTTAATTCATAACCATATGGAGGTTACACCATTGAATTTATAACCATATGGACATTACACCTTTGAATGGTATAACCATATAGAGGTTACACCTTTGAATGGTATAACCATATGTAGTGCGGCATATTGCACATCTCTAAGGAGTCTTTTAAACATTTTTATTTTGCATCTACTGAGCCTATGTTAAGGACAGCAGATCAGATATCTTAATAATAAAAATGCTGTCCATTCATGCCTAATTAGGCTTAATCATATGATGAATACGCATTTGAAGGTTAAACTATATGGAGGTTACACATTTGATGGTTTAATCATATGGAGGCTACACCTTTGAATGTATAACCATATGGAAATTACATCTTTGACAGTAGAACCACATGGGGGTAACACCATTGAATGTATAACCATATGGAGGTTACACCTTTGAATGTATAACCATATGGAGGTTACACCTTTGAAGTTATAACCATATGGAGGTTACACCCTTGAAATTATAACAATGTGGAGATTATACCTTTGACAGTATAACCATATGGAGGCTACACCTTTGAAGGTATAACCATATGGAGGTTACAACTTTGAATGTATAACCATATTGAGATTAATCCTTTGACAGTATAACCATATAGAGGTAACCTTTGAATTTATAACCACATCGAGTTTTCACATTCGAAGGTTTAATCATATGGAGGCTACACCTTTGAATGTAAAACCATATGGAGATTACATCTTTGACAGTAGAACCACATGGATGTTAAACTTTTGAATGTATAACCATATGGGGGTTACACCGTTAAATGTATAATCATATGGAGGTTACATCTCTGAAGTTATAACCATATGGAGGTTACACCTTTGAAGTTATAACCATATGGAGGTTACATCTTTGAAGTTATAACCATATGGATAATACACCTTTGACAGTATAACCATATGGAAGTTACACCTTTGAAAGTATAATCATGTGGAGGTTACACCTTTGAAGGTATAACCATATGGAGGTTACAACTTGGAATTTATAACCATATGGAGGTTACAACTTTGAAGGTATAACCATATGGAGGTTACATCTCTGAATGTATAACCATATTGAGATTAAACCTTTGACAGTATAACCATATAGAGGTAACCTTTGAATTAATAACCACATGGAGGTTTCACATTTGAAGGTTTAATCATATGGAGGCTACACCTTTGAATGTATAACCATATGGAGATTACATCTTTGACAGTAGAACCACATGGATGTTACACTTTTGAATGTATAACCATATGGGGGTTACACTGTTGAATGTATAATCATATGGAGGTTACACCTTTGAAGTTATAACCATATGGAGGTTACACCTTTGAAGTTATAACCATATGGAGGTTACACCTTTGAATGGTATAACCATATGTAGTGCGACATATTGCACATCTCTAAGGAGCCTTTTAAACATTTTTATTTTGCAACTGCTGAGCCTATGTTAAGGACAGCAGATCAGATATCTTGATAATAAAAGTGCTGTCCATTTCATGCCTAATCAGGCTTAATCATATGATGATTACGCATTTGAAGGACTAACTATATGGAGGTTACACATTTGAATGTATAACCATATGGAAATTACATCTTTGACAGTATAACCACATGGATGTTACACCTTTGAATGTATAACCATATGGAGGTTACACCATTGAATGTAAAACCATATGGAGGTTACACCTTTGAAGTTATAACCATATGGAGGTTACAACCTTGAAATTATAACAATGTGGAGATTACACCTTTGACAGTATAACCATATGAAGATTACACCTTTGAAGGTATAACCATATAGAGGTTACAACTTTGAAGGTATAACCATATGGAGGTTACAACTTTGAAGGTTTAACCATATAGAGGTTACATCTTTGAATGTATAACCATATTGAGATTAAACCTTTGACAGTATAATCATATAGTGGTAACCTTTGAATTTATAACCACATGGAGTTTTCACATTTGAAGGTTTAATCATATGGAGGCTACACCTTTGAATGTATAACCATATGGATATTACATCTTTGACAGTAGAACCACATGGATATTACACTTTTGAATGTATAACCATATGGGGGTTACACCGTTAAATGTATAATCATATGGAGGTTACATCTCTGAAGTTATAACCATATGGAGGTTACACCTTTAAAGTTATAACCATATGGAGGTAACATCTTTGAAGTTATAACCATATGGATATTACACCTTTGACAGTATAACCATATGGAAGTTACACCTTTGAAAGTATAATAATGTGGAGGTTTCACCTTTGAAGGTATAACCATATGGAGGTTACAACTTGGAATTTATAACCATATGGAGGTTACAACTTTGAAAGTATAACCATATAGAGGTTTCATCTTTGAATGTATAACCATATTGAGATTAAACTTTTGACAGTATAACCATATAGAGGTAACCTTTGAATTTATAACCACATGGAGGTTTCACATTTGAATGTTTAATCATATGGAGGCTACACCTTTGAATGTATAACCATATGGAGATTACATCTTTGACAGTAGAACCACATGGATATTACACTTTTGAATGTATAACCATATTGGGGTTACACCGTTGAATGTATAATCATATGGAGGTTACACCTTTGAAGTTATAACCATATGGAGGTTACACCTTTGAAGTTATATTGAAGTTATTACCATATGGAGGTTACACCTTTGAAGTTATAACCATATGGATATTACACCTTTGACAGTATAACCATATGGAAGTTACACCTTTGAAAGTATAATCATGTGGAGGTTATACCTTTGAAAGTATTATCATATGGAAGTGACACACCTTTGAATTTATAACCATACAGAGATTACACCTTTGAAGGTATAACCATATGGAGATAACATCTTTGAGAGTTAAACCATATGGAGATTGCATATGGAGGTTACACTTTTGATGATATAACCATATGGAGGTTACACCTTTGAATGTATAACCATATGGAGATTATGAAGATTACACCCTTAATGGTATAACCATAAAGAGGTTACACATTTGCCAATATAACCATATAGAGATTACACTTTTGACAGAATAACCACTTGGAGGTAACATCTTTGAGGGTATAACAATATAACCATATGGAGATTACACCTTTGAATGTATAACCATATGGATGTTACATTTTTGATAGTATAACCATACGGATGTTACACCTTTGAAAGTATAATTATATGGAGATTACACCTTTGACAGTATAACCATATGTAGATCACACATTTGACAGTATAACCATATGGAGATTTCACCTTTGACAGTTCAATCCTGTGGAGATTACACCCTTAACAGTATAATCATATGGAGGTTACACATTTGGCAGTATAACCATATTGAGATTACACCTTTAACAGTAAAACCATATAAAGGTTACACATTTGACATTATAACCATATGGAGATAACACCTTTGACAGTATAACCATGTAGAGATTACAACCTTAACAGTATAACCATATGGAAGTTAAACCTTTGACCGTACAACCATAGGAGATCACACCTTTGACAGTACAACCATATGGAGATTACACCTTTGACAGTATAACCATATAGAGATTACACCTTTGACAGTATAACCATATGGAGTTTACACATTTGACATTATAACCATATGGAGATTACACCCTTAACAGTATAGCCATATGGAGGTAACCTTTGACAGAACAACTGTACAAAGATTACACCTTTGACAATATAACCATATGGAGATTACACATTTGACAGTACAACCATATGGAGATTACATCTTTGAAGGAACAACGATATGGCAATTACACCCTTGACAGTATAATCATATGGAGGTTACACCTTTGACAGTACAACCATATGGTGATTACACATTTGAAGGTCTAACCATTTGGAGATTACACCCTTGACAGTACAATCATAAGGATATTACACCTTTGAGAGTATAACCATATGATGGTATATCTATATGGAGGTTACACCTTTGACAGTACAACCATATGGAGATAACACCTTTGACAGTATAATCATATGGAGGTTACACCTTTGACATTACAACCATATGGTGATTACACATTTGAAGGTCTAACCATTTGGAGATTACACCCTTGACAGTACAATCATAAGGATATTACACCTTTGAGGGTATAACCAAATGGAGATTACACCTTTGACAGTATAACTATATGGACATTACACCTTTGATGGTATATCTATATGGAGGTTACACCTTTGACAGTACAACCATATGGAGATTACACCTTTGGCAGTATAACCATATGGAGATTACACCTATGACAGTATAACCATATGGAGATTACACCTTTGACAGTATAACTATATGGAAACTACACCTTTGATGGTATATCTATATGGAGGTTACACCTTTGACAGTACAACCATATGGAGATTACACCTTTGACAGTATAACCATATGGAGATTACACCTCTGACAGTATAACCATATGGAGATTTCAACTTTGACAGTATAACCATGTGGAAATTACACATTTAATGTTTAACCATATGGAGATTACACATTTAATGTTTAACCATATGGAGATTACACATTTGAAGGTATAACCATATTGAGATAATAATCTCCAAGTATGAAGTTCATATTTAAGAAAGCATTAGCAGTTTTCATTAAACTATGTGTGTCACTCTAGTTTTAAAAATACATCTAAAAATATAAATTAACATTTCCTTGGATATTTTTTTCTTATCTATGTATTACTATCTGAAACTACATATTGGAGCAATTAATCAAATAATTTTTAAAACTCCAGGGTTCGATCCCCAGTCTGGTTATACCAAAGATGTGACAAATGGAACTAGAAACTTCATCGTTTGGCACTCAACATTTAGAGGAGTTTTAGGCCTGGTCACCCTGGTGTCAATAGTCCTACACCAAACCAACCACTATAGACTTAAGAGAGAAAAATCTCCTGAAGTCATTAGACAACATAATTTTCTTATACTATCATCTGCTGTGTCAAATTATATTTTATTTCTGTTTGAAATTTGTTTTAGCTCGAGCTACAGTCTATAATTTGTTGAGACTGGTGTGTCCTTTTAAGATTAATGTATTATGTATATGCGGTGAAAGGAAAAAGAAAGTATACATACCTAAAAACGTCGACAGGTCAAGGAACAATAAATGTATTGCATATAAATTTTGTATATTTATATTTCATCATATTGTTGAATCAAAAAACAAACTTTTAATTCATTTCAAAGCAAAACAATAAGAAAAAATCAGTTCATTTTCCATCACATGAATAAACTTAGCCAATTATGAAATAATTTTAAAAACCAAAGTGTATGCTTTCTTTTTCCTTACAATGTATATATATATATGAATGTATGTTACAACTTGACCGATACATATATTTGTACGGTTTGTTGAGGGATGGCCCACCCCGACCCTCACAGACCTATTACGGGGTGATTAAATGGATCACTTTTCAGTGATTGAAATTAAAAAAATAAAAATATAATGAGACTGAGTGGGGTATACCATGTGTCTGTTACATGATACACCATGTCAGATTACTGTCACAAGTAGACACTGTTGTATTATATAACTGAAAAATTCCATTTGATTATTGCCGTGGACAAACTATCAGGGAAGGCACAAGTTATGGAGAATAATAAAAGAATTCACCATTACATTTCTAGTCGTGTTAAATTCACCATTACACTTCTTGTCTTGTTAAATTCATCATAACACTTCTAGTCGTGTTAAATTCACCATTACACTTCTAGTCATGTCAAATTCACTATTGGTCTTCTAGCCATGTCAAATTCAACATTACACTTTTAGCCATGTTAAATTCACTATTACACTTCTAGTCGTGTTAAAAAATTCACCATAACACTTCTAGTCGTGTTAAATTCACCATAACACTTCTAGTCGTGTCAAATTCACCATTACACTTCTAGTCATGTCAAATTCACCATTACATTTCTAGCCGTGTCAAATTCACCATTACAGGTCTAGCCGTGTCGAATTCACCATTACATTTCTAGCTTTGTCGAATTCACCATTACACTTCTAGTCATGTTAAATTTAAACTTTAACCCCCAAGATAATTTATACAGACAAAAAAACTCTTTGTTTTTCAAATACTACATACAGGACTTCAATCATACTGGGGGGAAAAAAAGGGTGTTATTTTTTAAACTCATCGTTGTATTTAAAACTTTCATCTATAACACGGGCCTGGTTACTACAGTTGGTTATGTGTCCAACTATCAATCCAGGGGTCGTGAGTTTGAATCCCCCGCCTGGCAACAGTCTCAGTGATGTAAATATACAACATTGTGTCTCGTTATCATTTGTGTCTCAACGCCGATTCAAGTGGGAAAGTTTCTTGCGGAGATGGGGTGTGCTCGAGTACTGGTTAACCTTTCAGGATCCCTGAAAACATTGGTTAGGTTAACTGATTGTCTGTTAGCCCTCAATGGCAGAAAAATGACGCTAAATATTTAATCAATCATCTATAACACTAAATAAATATTATACTTACAGACCCACAAAGGTCACCACTAGGACCAGCGTCGTTGTCAAGCCACTGTCCAAAATCTCCATCCTTACCAGTGTACCGTTAAATGGTATATGCTATTATTCTATATTTTGCTTCTTTCTTTTATGATGGACAATACATGTCCGATACATTCCAAATATCAACGCACTAGAAAACAAACCCCAACCCATTTAATTTATTCATGGTCATGATATGATATAACCCAAGACACACAATTAGGGATTCTATAGTATATATTTAATGCCTTTAAAAATTAAAGTATTGTATTGAATCAAATCTAGATATGACATGAATGATAAATCCAAACAAAACTTTTTTTTACCTTTTTATCAAATCTTATTCTAGTTCAACTAAATCATCACTTTAAAACATAAATTCAACAAATTAATTATTGTCAACATATTAACCAATAAAACAGATAGCAAATCTGAGATAGAAAATATACTGAATATACTGGTAAGCCCCTTTCAATATTAAATCACTCAAGATCACTCATTTCTCACTGCTAAGTTCTTAGGTTTGAATCCTGTATCCAAGATAAAAAAAATATACTGGTGAGCCTGATCACTCATTTTTCACTGCTACGTTCCTAGGTTTGAATACCGCTTGCTCCAAAAACTCTATGTGAGAAAGTTTGCCAGCTTTTTATCCCATTTTCTTGTCTTCTGAATTTAATCAAATTGTTTTCATTTTAATACATCCAGTTTTATAGTGGGACAGTAACCTGAGAGAGAAGCAAGATGACAATAAGTCTTTGAAATTATTTACTCAATCATTAAATGTAATTAACAATTATGCTCTCCGAACAAGTTTAATTAGTCCAATTTATGAAGTCCTGTCCAATAAGTGTAGTCCTGTCCAATTAGTGTAGTCCTGTGCCTAGATTCATCAAGCTTTTGAATCTAAATCTCAAGACTGGTTATCATTTTAAAAGCTCTGTATATATTAGTCAGTTGTTTCATAAAAATGTAATTATCAGATATTTTTCTGTTAATGTACCGGTAGAATTGAATACCAGCCTGATATACCCAGGAATAAATACTTCCAATATCCTCCAACCATTTTTATGGAAAAAAACAATATGTTACTCAATTCTACGATGGAAGATGGTTTTGAATCCTTTAGTCTGGTTTAAACATTTTCTTTAAGTTTAATAAATGTCTTATTATTACTGTTGTATGTTTTATGGCATTTTTGTCCCCTGTTTTGTGAAAAGAGGGAGACACTAATTTTGGTATGTCCGTCCATCCGTCACACATTGGTTTCTGTGCAATAACTTAAGAATGCCTGAACTAAATCTTTTGAAATTTTTATACAAATTTTATAATGACAAAACACAAGCTAAGTTTGATTTTGAAGGTTGTGGTATTATTCATACTGCAGTTATGCCTCTTGAGTTTGTGAAAAATTATATTTTTGGGAGTCCGTGCAATAATTTAAAAATGCCTGAATCAAATCTTTTGAAATTTTTATACAATGTTTGTAATGACAAAAATCAGGCTTAGTTCTATTTTGAAGGTTGAGGCATTTGTCGTACTACAGTTATGCCCCTTGAATTTTTGAAAAATTATATTTTTGGGGGTTTCCGTGCAAGAACTTAAGTACGACTGAATCAACTCTTTATTAAAAGGCGGAGACATATACTCAGCAAAAAAAACTTTACTCTCCGTTAATTTGTTATTACCAAAATTCTGTTCAAGTCACTGCAATGATATTTATATGGTTGAGTCAACTGATCATTTTTAACAAATCTGTATTTTCTTTGAACATTTTAAGTGTAGTTTTGTACCTGTAGATTAACGATAAAGTGGACAAGAGGCATAATAAAAATAAATGTTTTGTAACTGAAACTGAAATTGCATTATTATTGTTGCTGCTAAAGTTTTTTTCAGCTCACCTGCGCCGAAGACTTTAGGTGAGCTATTGTGATCACTCATACGTTGTACGTCCATCCTTACATGCCCACACCACTTTAAGGGGTGCCATTGTGGGGCTAAAGACGTTATTGTGGGGCTTAAAATAAAATGCTGAACAAAATGCCATTGTGGAGTTAATTCCTCTTTTTTTTGGTTTTAAAGCATTTCTTTTTTTTACTTGTTTTAGTGTACATGTGTCATTTTGTACTCTTTGTCATTCGTTCGTCCGTCCATGCATCCGTAAATAAACAATTTCTTCAAAAGACACCGCCTGTTAATCCACTCATCTAATTTAAAGCAAAACATCACAGGAATGACCTTAGATAGGTTTTTAATCAAAACAGCTAAAAACAAACTCGATCCATATTGAACTCTGGTTGCCACAGCAACCTAAAGGAAAACATTTTAAAAATATTTTCCTTAAAAACGGTGGTCAGATTTCAAAATAATTTAGTACAAATTAGTATGTAATCCTCTACCAAAATTGCGAAAATGAACTCGACTCATTTAAAAACATGACCGCCAGAGAACATAGCACCAGGTGAGCGATTAAAGAACCATTGTGGCACTATTGTTTGATACTTAAAGTAGGGAGGCATTGTTGTGAAACAAACTTATGATGTGAATTCAATTGTTTGGTTAATAACGTGCCTGTTTAGGAAATTCAAATTTTTGTATCAACCTGATGGACTCGAGCACCTGTAAAATCATGCAAAACAGCTTTTTTACAGAAGGATGATTATCACTTGTATTAAAATAAATAAGTTTCCACTAGTCAAACACACATTTTATACATTCAACTAAGTTATACATGCAGAAATAAAAAAAAAGTTACTGAACTTTAAAGAGAGTAAAGTTTCTTTTCTTACGTTGAGGATAATCTTAGCTGGAGATGTTTACTGGAACTGTCCCCTGAAGGCACACCCCCATTTCATCAATGAGTGCACTACTTTTTCTATCTTTGTTGAGTACAGCCTTCTGATTGGATCCTGGTTCCATTCTGCATGTTAGCATTTAACATGATTTTGGGGTTTCATCGGACTTGTTTTAAAGATAAGAATTGTTGATGTTGTATGGTGTTTAACGTCACTTCTTACAATTTTTCAGTCATATCACGACGGTGTCTACTTGAGACAGAATTCCAAGTATTGCCACAGACACATGGTATGATACCTCACCCGGTCACCTAGAACTATACTCTAAATTCTGAGCACCAAGCAAGGAAATTTCTAGGACCATTTTTCACATTAAAGGGATGACATGACCGGGGATCGAACACACAATCTTCCAAATACAAGGTGAACACTATACAATGTACCACAAGACCATCATGGCCTGCCATGTCCACAGATTTGTCTTGTATTGAACACCACTTACAAGACATAATTTGTCAGGCATTTTACAATGGTATTGAGAAAACACAACCCTTACAGACCACATTTGGGTGATTCTACATGCAAATCATTACTACATTAAGCCATGTTTTTTATAAGATAACTTTTACATTTGGGGGTAATGTCAATTTTGACGACAGGGTCAATACTTAATAAACATATGGGGGACCACAAATTGACCTTACATGCAAATAAAACAAGCTCCAGGTCCTGTGCATTGTAGGAAGATTTATAAGTTTCTCCTATATAACTATCAAGGCCAATTTTAACCCTAGGATAATGCCTTGATACTATATGCAACATATCAAAGTTCTAGGCCTTGTACTTCCTTCACTTTTTTTTACATTTTCTGAACAAAAACTGATAAGCGCCTGTGGCAGGGTACAATTCAACTCTAGCTTGCATACACTTAAGAGAGCTTCAAGCAAAGAAGCCTCGTAACAAATCTGTCCATGGATCCACAGAAGAAGTCATTTAAATAAATTGTTGATAGATGGAAAGATGGACAGAAGAAATCAGAATCACTCACTTGAAGGGAAAAACAATAAAACATATTAAATATTTTATATTAATTTTATTTATCAAGTTTTCTTTACAGAAAGTTTTTTTTCTCAAAAATACTGTAAAGTATACATTTTCTATTTTTACATTTTTACGCAGTACAAACAAATACATGCCAGCAACATGGAAAAATAAGCAAGTGAGCCCTATAAACATACAAAACTTAACGATCAATAAAATTATGATGTAGTAATGGAGCTGTCTATTAACAAAAACAAACAATTTATCTTGAGCCTCTTTGATTATTTCTAATACACTCCTCTATAATTATCAGGTCTCACTACATAGTGGAATTCAGGTCTCACTACACAGTTCAGGTCTCACTACACAGTGGAATTTTGTTTAAAAAAATTAATAGCAGGAATGTGTCAGCACATAAAAATGCACAATGACTGGTAGGTTGACCTGCTCGTTTTTTTAAAGACAGTGCAGTGACACCTAAGAATTTTAAAAAAAGAAGTCGTCAAATGCTAATAAATACATACATCTGTTAAAATCCCATACAAGTCTCTTATTTAGTAACAGTGATAATTTATTGCAGTATATGCTATGCCAGCTTTTGCTTTACTCATCTACAGCAAGACATCATAGCCTGTTTAATGTACAAGAATTTTGCTACCTTGATAAATGTGTAGTGAGATCTGCAGCCTCATATGATAAAACTCAAAATAAACAAAAATGATAAAAGTAGAAGAAGAAATGTATTATCTCTTATAAATATAAATAAATGGCATGCACAAAACATATTTCAATATATACATTTAACTGTACAACCTTATAGCTAACTAATATTTTGGCACTTAAACAGAATTTCAGAAAGCAATTGAAAAATATAAACCACCCAAGCAGTGTATGCTACTTGTGCGTATACTGACTGGAACAGCTGACCCACCACTTTTGTATTTCCAATATCTTCATCAAAATAGTTTCCAGTTACTAGTGGAAGGATGGTGGTACTACTCAGTTTGAGGTTTTCCTCCGCTAATAAAACTGGATATGCCATATATAACCTGAAATGTGTTGAAAATGGCATAAAACTTCATTAAAAAAATAAAATTCATCAAAACATTGAGTAGCATTATCAAAATTCTTTTACAATATAAACAGACCATTTTGTATTGGTTTTAGCAGTTTTTGTTCTTATTCAAGTCAAATTTCAAGGAAAATGCTTTGATGTTTTTTGAGAAAATGCATGAAATATAAGGTACATAAAATATCAGTTGGAGGGTTAACTGTTCTGTTCAGTATACAAAGGAACATTTCCAAGAAGCATAGGAAAATGAGAATCTAAACCCGTGATTAAGTGTCCTCATCTATTCTGTGCTCTGGCACTCTACTTTGACCTCAAACTCATTTATTGTTTATATTAACCGTATCTGGACTGGCACTGGACAGTAATTACTCATACAAGCTTTTTTAAACAAGAGTCACCATTGCACTAAATCACTCGCCTGTTACATGGAAAACTGTGTGAAATATAGCATTTTTTTATATAATTCAAGAGACTCGACATATTATAACTAAACAATTGTAAATATCATCCCAGATCTTTTTGTATTAGGCACTATTGTGTAAGTTGTGTAAGAAAGTTCAATGATAAATACAAGTGTCAGACTGCACCAGGTGAAATAATATAATTTAATATGATTTAAGGCCAATGTCTTCAACATTAATTATCCGATTGAGACAGTTACCATTGTGCAAGTCTGGTGAGGATTTATGCCTTTTTAAACAAAAAATATTAACCTAAAGTTTTAGAGGCTAAAGTATGGATACTTAGGTTAAAATATGTATACTAAGGTAACTTAGTTTTATACAATGTTTTTATAGCACGATATGAATGTGTGTATGGAGTTTAGTAACTGTAACATTTTATTTGTTCAAAAATAGGAATAATGTGAGCTATTTTAAACATAAAACTTCAACCTAAAATTTGCAAGTATTAACCAAGTCCATTATGTAGGTCAAGGTCAGTGATGTAAACATTTTTAAAATGATGGTGATCATGTTTACCTGATCAATACCTATAACTGATAAAAAAATAATTAATTTAAAAAAAATGAAATAAAAAAAAATATTAAAAAAAAAAAAAAATCAAACCTAGCTAAACAAAAAACTAAATCTTAGCTTTTAGAGACTAATTGAGCTCTATTCATTATTATTATTATAATATAAATGTGTTTATTAAGTTTTGTCACTATAATTTAAGTAGATTGTTCTGAAACAGAGAAAAGGCTGAGCTAAATGTTAAACTCTAACAGGCAGACAATGCTGCCACCAGCGTCGTGACAACAGCTCTTCTAGATAAGTTAAAAAAGATTAAAATAAATTAAATATATAGCCCATTGACCAATTCATACCATCAAAACATGGTATGAAAATAGTTTTGTTGTTGGTCTAATAAGTGACTGTCAATGGTAGATGAATTAACAAGACTAGATTATGAGACCGATTGACTCGCACAGACTGACAGACACACAATTACTTACTACATGAGCTTATGATGAGGTGTCCTGCAGCTTAACTGAATGGTATGGTTTAATATAGAAATATTTATTCAGCTCAACTGAATGGTATGGTTTAATATAGAAATATTAACCACTCACTGCTAAGGTCATAGCTAGGTTCGAGTCCTGCTCGCTCCAAAAACTTTGTGAGAAAGTTATCAGTTACTTGCGGAAAGACGGTGGTTCTACTCAGTCTGAGATCCTCCTACACCAGTAAAACTGGATATGCCATGATTATATAACCTGAAATGTGTTGAAAATGGCTTTGTTTTTTTTTCTCCAAAAGTACCTTTGTAAAATATTGCATATCTAAAGTGGAGACCATGTACATAGTATACTGTTTGAAGATGTTAGATCAACTGTTTGAGTATTAACACCTGGGGACTGAGACTCACTCTTATCACCACATCTCTCAGTGGCATACCTTCCTATAGTACTGTAGGCATGTGCCTACACTTCTTTCTGAGATAAATCGAAAAAATAAAAATGCCAAAAAAATGCAATAAATCTGACCACTATGCTACTTCATTTTTCCCTTTATTGAAGTGAACAAACTTTAAAACCTTATTTGTTTATAAAACAGTGAAATCAAGGTTAATATTAAAGATAACCCAGACCCCTAACACTGTGCCTACATATTGTTTTCAGCCAAGCTACGCCTCTGAGTTTACTATCCGAGTATTAACACCTGGAGACCCGAACTCCCTCCTCTCATCACATCTCCACTACCCGAGTATCATTACCTGGGGATTGAAACCCCTTCATCTCATGCCATCAGTACTATTCTTTATTCTAATCATAGACATACACTATAAAAAGAATTAAATCAACATTTAAGTTTCGGGTAATTTTTTTTTCAATCAATAGCTCATGACAAGTCTGTCTCGATAATCTGTCCATGCCTAAGTTGCTTTTGGCACCATGATCAATTTGTTAACTAATACGCCACACATTACTTATCCCATCCCAGGGCTAGGTATAATCAATTAAAAATTATTTTCATAAAAACTCTTCACTCTCTTTATTAAAAATTACTACGGAAACCAAAGAAATTTATGTTGCTCCACCTCTCTGATAATATTCTTCCAAAAATATCTCAGACCCATTTCAATATTAAATGTTCATAAGTTTACAAACTTTTTGAAATTCTGAAAATATTTGAGAAAACAAGTCGGGAAATTTATTTAGTGTTTCACTTGCATCATTTTACAAACTTTCGCTAGACTTGTAAACAGGATTCTTTTCAAAATTTGCAAAAATGAAACATTCATAGGTGTCACAATTTGTTCGTACAAAATTCTTAAGACTTACAAAAGGGACCCCTGATTCTGCCTATGTTCACATATCAAAGTAGAATTGAATAACATTAAGTCTAGACTGATCCACTATGAGAGTTATATTTTATGTGCAATGATAGTATATTTTCATTTTGAAAAGAGCTGTTTAACTTATTTATTGAAATAATAAAGTTTGAAAGTTTCATTTCACCCTACAGTATTATGTCTTAAACCGAGTATATATTTTAAAAAAAAACACACCAGTAATTCCTTAAGTCTAACAAGTTGTATATAGATGACATGTACAGCGTGGCAGGGGCCTTAACAACAGATGCTATATAAAATATCTATATATTAAACAATAACAATTCTGTTCCTTTAAAGCAGTGTGCAAGGAAAAGTTACGATAAAATCCTTAAAATATAAAACGAGTTTAAAACGAATATAAAATAAAGCATCTGAATTTCATTTATAACCAAAATACATAATTATGATTTGGAATCTAAAATCTGCTAAAACGTCTTAATCTAGCGGTGCAATTTGAAAAGGGATACCAATTTTAAAAATAAATATTAAACATAATCCCAGACAAACCTCACTTTTTCATTTGGGTTATTGTCAGCATTATTTTTATGCCATCGAGGGCTAACAGATGATCAGTTAACCTAACCATTATTTCTTGGGATCAAGAAAGGTTAACCAGTATTCCAGCATGTCCCCATCTCTGCAAGTTACTGATAGCTTTCTCATTTTAATCAGCGGTGAGAGACATCTGACAATAAGATGCAATGTCATATATCAATCACCACAGGGACTGTGGCTCGGTGGGGATACAAACTTACAACCTCCAAGACTGACAGTGAGACGCCCAAATGACTATGCTATCCAGTCCTGGCTCTTTTAATATGGACTCTTTCTATAAGGAACAAATACAAAAGATGGCCAATTTGGAATCAAATTTGAGTATTGATACTCATTTAGTATATTCCACAATGCATTAAAATTTTACAAGGTAATATTATTTCAGTTTAACCTGGGCATGTAGGCCAAGTTAGGAATTCATTTTTATATCTATTAATATGCCATATGTTAATAGAACTAACTATCCTTATGGCAATAAGAGCTCTACGAATATATATATTTAAGCATGATATATGGGGGAGGGAGCGAAATGTTTGCTGCCAATTTAAAAATCTTGAAAAAAAAATATGATACACTGCCATTAATATAAACCATGGCACAATTATATTGTTCTATACAATTCAACAATTTCACAGTGTAATATATATCCATCTCAACCATTGTTGTACATAAAATATATAAAGTAAAATATCTGAGTTGATTATTACTAAGTTCACATATGCTATTATTGTACTGAAATATTGGAGCACTTTCATAAATATTTCATGACCCTGAACCTCACCCCCACTGGACTTTTTACAATGGACTCTTCCGTCATTTTTTTATGACAAGTCAATTATTATTTAGAAGGGGTGTGTTAAAATCTATTTAACAGAATGAGAGGCAAAACATGCAGGTCCTGGTGAAAGACTATATACTGGCCTGGGTCTTCAGTTGTTTGCAGTTGAACTTATTGTACATTGTATGTGGAACAGCAAGGCATCAAGTGCTGCATGACATGACTGATGATTCAAACTGTTATTTTGAAATTGTCAACAAACTGTATCAGGAACATGTTGTCAAAGGTTTAAGATTTCAGCTGCCACAAATAACCTCCTACTTGTCAAAAGTGAGCGGTGTCCTATTTGATTTTAACCTCATGATATACAACAATTTATGCTTCTTCATGATCAAGATCATGTCTTATTCTTAGTTTGTCGAAGTTACACATTTGTCATCATGGGAAACTCTTCTGTCATAATGGTTTTCACTGTGATTATTATTAACTATTTAAAATGTTCAATTCAAAATTTGTTTGATAATTCAGTTGTTCTGGCACTTTGATTTTCTCTGATTAAATCATTATGTGATGGTTGACATTTAGTATGTAACGTACTGTTGCAGAATATCAAAGCGGGACAGTTCATGATGGAACAAACAACTAATGACACATATGTTCTATTGCAGCAATGCCAACTGAAATGCCGAGAATGTTTAATGATTCAGAGACGTGTACTTTCCGATGCTGGGTTGATCAATTCACCTTTCTCAGAAAATTCGAGGATCACATTAGGATCATCTGACATGGGGCTCGCGGTGGGGTTTTCCCTGAAGATAGAAAAAGGTCTTATTCAAAATAAAGAATAAACAGAAAAGGGGGAACATTCAAATTAGAACAATTGTGACTGAATGAAGTTATGCAAATTAAAAAATAATTTTGTTACCGGTACTTATTTTGCATTTAACATGTAAGAATTTGATATGCTACCAAATATAGCCAAAAGATAAAACGAATATATTATATTAGAATCTGTTGATTACATTGGCTTTACAGAGGAATTATAGAGTATAATTTAAGAAATAAGGCAAATGTATTTCTAACTATTCCTGTTCAGATTATTTTCCATTCTTATATCTTAACAGTTACTTTTAGAAAATGCATAACAAAAGATATGGGGATATTTTAGTATTGGTAGATATTTGATTATTATAATATTTCATGCAGATGGGGAAACAGTGAAGGATTCACAACCAAGTAGGAAAACAGACACCACGCCACCGTGCACATATAATACATGTGGATGTGAAATAACACCCAACCTGCAGTCACAATGCTAAAACACAACACAACTTTCTGAGAAAGGCTTATAATACATTAGAAAAAAAAAAATTCTAACTGCCAACATACGATTTGGTTCCACGTGACAATTCACAAACAACATTCATTCTGACATGCATTCTGCAATCAAATTCTAAATAAATTATTTTAGTTTTGGCTCCATTGTGTATAACAAGACTTCTCATAGTGGTCAACTCTAACATGTACTACTTCACAAACACATGCACATGGTTTCTAACAAACAATCACTAGCAATGTCTTCAACAAATTGTATGTGAACTAACAACACAAATATGTGATAAAACTAACTAAACATTAAAAGAGTAGATGCCACAATATGTAATTAGGTAAAAAATTAAAAACAAACATTTTCCATGTTCTGGCATAAGACCCTTCTTTTCAAAAAAAGAAAATTGAAAATGGCACCCATATTTAACAACAATATTCAAACTCTTATTCTTCAAACATGGGCCAATGTTTTCCATTTTTTGGTTGCAATTCAACATTTATGCTACATAGTTACAATACAATGAGATTGACAATAAAAATAGATTACAAATACACTGAGATAATGTTACGAAAGCAGTGACGTGAGAATCTGATGGAAGTCTCCGCTATCATGGCCTCCATTGTGTTACATGTATCCAGTACTTGAGGAGCTAGGCATGGGTACTCTTATATGTAACATAATATTGACCTCATCCTTGATTCACATCATGAGAAAGAACATTATGTAACAAAATATTGACTTTATCCTTGATTCACATCATCAAATAGAATATTATGTAACATAATATTGACCTCATCCTTGAGTCACATCATGAGAAAGAACATTATGTAACATAATATTGACCTTATCCTTGAATCACATTATGAGATAGAACATTATGTAACATAATATTGACCTTATCCTTGAGTCACATCATGGAAAAGAACATTATGTAACATAATATTGACCTCATCCTTGAATCACATCATGAGAAAGAACATTATGTAACATAATATTGACCTTATCCTTGATTCACACCATGAAATAGAATGTTATGTAACAAAATATTGACCTCATAGTTTTGCAATATTGACTTAATTTCTGAATTTTAATCCATGATACACGCCATGAGATAGATCATTATGTAACATGATATTGAGCTCAACTCGCAATATTGACCAAATCATCTGAATTTTCGTCCTCGATTCACATTATCTCAGTCTTGAAATTATTAAACTTCAGCTGCTGCCCTTCCAAATGCCTTCTTCAATAAAGACAGTTGAATAATAGAATGCTGACCAGCTGGTCCAAATATCTTG
Source organism: Panopea generosa (assembly GCA_029582155.1). Lineage (NCBI taxonomy): Eukaryota > Metazoa > Mollusca > Bivalvia > Adapedonta > Hiatellidae > Panopea > Panopea generosa. The sequence continues at coordinate 90,797,543 of CM055895.1, forward strand.
AGGAATATTGATAAATCAAGATTTTGTAATAATACATTGCACAAAGTTCTTTTTATGGTATAAATTTTAACACATGCACAATTCCGGGATTCTTAAATGCTTGTCTCTGCCTGTTTAAGCTTAGTTGATATTTTTTCATTTTGGATTACGTGCCACAGATCCGAGGTTGTATGTCAACTGAAAACCAGTCTATTTATTGACTGCGTGTTAAAGACCAGTCTATTTACTGACTCCGTGAAGTCATCAATCAGTATGACATAGTTCATGCTGCTGCATACACTTCCAGTCCATCTGCGTTAAGTCCTGCGTTATCAACTTCTTTCCACGATGTCAATTAAAACATAAACATTTCTGCACTTAAACATTACACACGACATGAATGGTAACATTAAATAACATTGTAGTTTACAATAATACAAGTTGAATATGTAGTGTCCAAGTCAATTATACAAGACAAAAGTTCTTGGTAGAAAAACGCTGATGATAACTGTTCTGGTAGAATAAGATACAAGTCCACAAATATTAGTATTTATTCATATTTTATTATTACATTTGTCATTTAATTTCTGGTATATAAAAATTTCAGATCCCAAGTTACACAATTTTTAATCATAACTGATACACACTACTCAAAATTAAAACATAATCTGAGGAATCTAAACAAACTGATGTTTGACTTTCTTCTCAGCTGAGAGTGATAATTAAAAATATATCTTACACCACTGTTCGCAACTCAGTCAGTGTGGAACATTCAATATACAGGCCTAGGTCACTGCAATGTGAGGACCATTCTATATACAGAATCAGGTCATTGTGGACCCTTTCCTGGACATTTCATATGTAGAGGACAAGAGGGACAATATTTCACAAGAAACAAACATTTATATCAACAGATTGTTAGTAGGCGAGAACTTGCCAACTTCTTCTGGAAGTTGTGGATTACAAGGAAGTTTTGATACAGCACTTCAGCAGGTGTTGACAATATTGGGCACAATCCCAACAATATAAAGTATAGCCATCAGTACAGGGAACATTTCACAATATATTTCCTGAATTTGTGTAGTTTAACATTCATCTGTAGGGACAGAATGGCATAAGAAGATTTCAGTGGAACTTTCTTGTAGCACACATAGCTCCAAACAAAATCTTTACCTGACTTAATTACATTAATATTTCCATTTTTTTCTGAGAAAAAAAAGCTTCAAATTAATCTTGTTAGGGAAAAATATTATTCATATATATAAACAGGATAGTTTTATAACAAATGATAAAACGGACAAAATGAAATTTTATTGATTTAAATAAAACAATGTTGAAATATATTCTTATGTTCAGTTACCTGCTGAAAACATTCAAATATCCAAACTTATAAAAAAAGCGAAATATTAATTAAGAAACTGAATAATTTCACAACAATTCTGACAAATGGATTCCAATATCACAGTGGGACATTTGTTACAGGAAAATATATTACAGAACAATACAATTATAGCGGACAGTCTGTTAAATACAGAACAGTCCCGTATCTACAATCAATGGCACCAGTCTGAAATTCAAAGCATGAAATAAATACAAGGCGAAACACATCAAGTCAGATCATTGTCACAAATACTAATAAAACACAGAACATAGCAAATAGCAGTAACAGATTGTTCCTTCCTTTAGTTTCCATTTATTATTACAATGGGTACAATAAACATTGATAGGGCATGGGAGCATGGGCATGTTTAATCTATCATATAAAATCAACATGACAGCCTAATCATAAATTATCAATATTTTTTAACAGTCATATCCATAAATGATAAACCAGATTGACACAGAGCCATGCTACAATCAAAAGGTCATCATTATCAATTATGAAAGATCAACAAGGATACAATTTCCTGACATGACCAACATGGTCATTTTATCAATTATGATATATCAATAGGCAACTTTTTTAATCATGACACATCAATAGCCAACTTTATAAATTATGACACATCAATAGTCAACTTGATCAATTATGACACACCATTAGTCAACTTGATCAATTATGACACATTGATAGCCAACTTTATCAATTGTGACACACCATTAGTCAACTTGATCAATTATGACACATTGATAGCCAACTTTATCAATTGTGACACACTGATAGCCAACATGATTAATTATGACATATCAATAGCCAACTTTATCAATTATGACACATCAACAGTCAACTTGACCAATTATGACATATCAATAGCAAACTTGATCAATAATGACACATCAATAACCAACTTTATATCAATTATGACACATCAATAGTCAACTTGATCATTTATGACACACCATTAGTCAACTTGATCAATTAGGACATTCTGACAGCCATCTTTATCAATTATGACATATCAATAGCCAACTTTATCAATTATGACACATCAATAGCCAACTTGTTCAATTATTAAACAATGATAACCAACTTGATCAATTATGAAACATTGATAGTTAACTTGATCAATTATGTTGCAATAATAGCTAACTTGATCAATTATGACACAGCAATAGCCAACTTGATCAATTATGACACATCAATTACCATCTTTATATCAATTATGACACATCAATAGTCAACTTGATCGATTATGACACACATTTATTCAACTTGATAAATTATGACATATCAATAGCCAACTTGATAAATTATGACAATCAATAGCCAAGTTAATCACTTATGACATATCAATAGCCAACTTTATCAATTATGACACATCAATAGCCAACTTTGTATCAATTATGACAGACTGATAGCCAACTTTATCAATTATGATACACTGATAGCCAACTTGATCAATTATGACATATCAATAGCCAAATTTATCAATTATGACATATCAATCGTCAACTTGATAATAATTACATATCAATAGCCAACTTGATCAATAATGACACATCAATTACCAACTTTATATCAATTATGACAAATCATTAGCCAACTTGATCAATTATGACACATTGATAGCCAACTTTATCAATTTATGACACACTGATAGCAAACTTGATCAATAATGAAACACTGATAGCCAATAGCCAACTTTATCAATTATGACACATCAATAGCCAACTTGTTCAATTATTAAACAATGATAACCAACTTGATCAATTATGAAACATTGATAGCCAACTTGATCAATTATGTTGCATCAATAGCTAACTTGATCAATTATGACACATCAATCGCCAACTTGATCAATTATGACACATCATAGCCAGTTTTATCAATTATGACAAATCAAAAGCCTAAATTTTATCAATTATTACACACTGATAGCCAACTTTATTGATTATGACATATCAATAATCAACTTTATCAATTATGACACATCAACAGTGAACTTTACCAATTATGACATATCAATAATCAACTTTATCAAATATGACACATCAATAGCCATCTTTATCAAATATGACACATCAATAGCCATCTTTATCAAATATGACATATCAATAGCCAACTTTATCAATTATAAAAGATCAACATAAAACATTTCCAGACCTGGTCAACATAGGTCATCTTTATCAATTATGACACATCAACAAAAATAATGTGTGTACTGGTTAACCACCTATTGGATCCCAGGTGAGCTTTAGATACATTTTGACAAGGAATATGAAGAAATGAGATGATAATATTATTATTCACTTTACGGAGTAATACTAGTGCAGGTGATGGTTATTTACAGGGAAGTGAGTGGGCATATCAAACATAAAATCAAACATAAAATCAAACATAAAATCAAAAGAGCACCAATTGGGTCCAAGTTGCTCACCTCAGTTCACTTGTCAGTGACTAAGCCTTTGAAGAACTTAGAGATGAGAAAATAAGAACTATCTGTTTTCCCATAGCATTCCCATGTAAAAATCTACTCCTTACTTTATTCCAATGGACACAATGCCTTTATTTAAACAAACTTGAAATCCCTGAATATAATTGATCATTTTTATACAAAATACAAAAAAAATTGGGTCATCAATTCTTGAGAAGATGATTTTTGAAAATTCACAATTGTGTCCCTTTTTGGGCCCCTGCTGGCACCTTATTATATTAGTTCCACATTTCAAGGACTTAGTGTCAACTGCTATGACTTAACAATACTTCAGATCTAAAGATGATTATTATAACTTGTAAATAAGATGAGAAAGAGAATTTCATATGTTCCCATAGTACTCCTATGTAAAAATCCGTCCCATTACTGGGCTCCAATGGACACAACTCTTTTTAATTGAATGAACTTGAAACCCCTACTCATAGGGATCACTTACACCAAATATGAACAAATGTGACTGAATAGTTCTTGAGAACAAGATATTTAAATTAAAGTTTCCCTATGTTAAATATGTTAAACCCTAGGGGAGGGCCAATTTTGAAAATTTAAAAAAAAAAGAGATAAACCCCAGTTGTGGAGTCAAATTTAACCCAAGAGTCATAATCTTAACAAACTCAAGAGCTTTATGTTAAAATCCTTCACACCAAATTTGGAGAAAATCTGTTTCAGAGAAGAAAGTGTTTAAAGCAAAATTTAACAAACAGTGGATGGACAAACAGACGACAGACATAGGATGACCACAAAAACTTGACATACTAGTCTTTAGCTCCATAAAGCTAATAAAAACATCTAGAAGAGCAACTACTGGCACAATTTAATAATAGTCAACAAGAAGAATTAACAATCTGACTAGGCTGGGCTACACTATTTACTGGATAATGAAGCCAAAAATATTAATATAAATGGATATACATGTATATAAATATGTTTCATAAAGCAAAACAACCTTTGACAGCAGAACTATTTAAAAAAATATTAAAAAAAGATTAATTAGTACCTTGTGTATTCAATGAAAATGATAAATGCTAAATAATAAATAAATAAAAGCACAATGAATGTAAACAAAAAAGAAGATAATGGAATAATTACTGAACTATTTGGGACTTAGAAACAAGTGGCCCAAGAGGACCTGAACACTCTACTGGCAACAGATGCTCAACAGGACATCCATGCAATACTACATGTAAAATATCTAAGTTCTAGACAATGAATTTTCAGAGAAAATGTTTTTTTAAAATTTTGCTTAAAATGTGCCTATAAGCCCTGTGGCAGGGGCATTTGTGGTCGAATGACCCTGGTTCAAGAGCTCGTCCGAGATCTTGCAATGAAAAATGAAGGCGCTATCTCATTTACAACGATTTCCCTATATAACTCTAAGTACAACAGTGACCCCGGTGGTGGCCCCAAATTTGATCCCAGGGAACCAAATACAACAAATCTTTTAAGGACCCCAATTTAATGCTTCATTTAAAATATCTTAGGTCTAGGCATTGACCTTTCAGAGAAAATGTTTTTTAAAATGTCACTTAAAATGTACTTATAAGCCCTGTGGTGGGGGCATTTGAGGTCGAATGACTCTGGTTCAAGAACTCGTCCAAGATCTTATGGTTATGTCACTGCTGTGCAAGTTTGGTTAAGATTCAATGAAAAATGAAGGTGCTATTGGGCCTACAAGAAAAAGGTTAACTGATGGACGACGGACAATTTACCATGACATAAGCCCTATTGGCCTTCGGCCAGTAGAGTTAAAAATCATTATGCAATGTCATATAATAAAAATACGAAACTGAACTAACTAAATGTATATATCTGTCTCCTTCTTATATCAGAACACTCATTAAATTATGATTCTGACTGCAAAATACTTTTATCTTCACAGACCCTTGTGGACAAAGACATTATATAACAGCCAATAATAATGTGTCATCACTGGCAATATGAGTTCTTTTTCACCAGTAAATTCTTATATTGAAACCGTAATAAGTTTGTCACATGATTGTCTGTGACGCCAAATTGTATTTAAATAGAAAAAATATTATTTTCTTAATTTCACTACATGTGTACAACCAAAACTCCTCCCATTGCTAAGGTATCAGCTCCATATCCACAAATGCAATGTGGATACACTGCACAAATGCAAGAGATCTCGTTCAAGTAGGGATGTTATAAGATAGCGTATAAATTCATATCTAATCATAATTCTACCCTTTGTCAAATATTCACAACCTTCTGTATACATACATAACACTGCTTCATGCTTTTGTGAAACATAAAATAACATACAAAATAAATTTAAACAATTATTGAATGGTTTAAAAGAAAAACATGCTAGTTTGGTAATTGTTGGATTGTGGATAAATAAGGGAAAAAAAGATAAACAGAAGAAGAAACACCAAACAAAAACAAACATCCATGTTCACATGTCTTAAAATTTGGAAGAGTTAAAAAAAATGTTTATATATACATATATATTTATATCAAATTGCATTTAATGTGGTTTTTGACAGGGTATATGTTATAATTACATATCATCCAGTTTTACCGATGGAATAAATAGGACTAATTAAACCACAATCTGCAAGTGGCTAATAAAATTTTGGGACTGCTGAGCTTGACTCAAAACCTGAAGACCTTATTTGGAAGCATTTTTCACCTTTCAGTAAGGTCATGCAGGATTTAAAGAATTAACTTCAATAGCACAGAGCCATCATATATCATATAGTGGCTATCTTGTATGGTATGATGTTGGCTGTATTGTCTGGTATGACATTTTGTATGGAATGACATTTTTGCATGGTATGACAACAGCCATCTTGTATGGTTTAACAGTGGCCACCTGGTCATGTTTAGAATTAAAATACCAATTCTGGTGAAACACAATTTAGAAAAATAACATTTTAGCATGTGAACATGGTTGCAAATAACGTAAGAAAGCAGCTTGACAATTAGTTGGAATATTGAGGTCCCACACAATGCAAGCCAATCAGATTTACCGACTCAGTACTACAATAGGACAGTTTTTTCTTACAAGGTCTACCATTGGTCAAACTAGAGTACTAAGTGTTGGATATAATTCCAGTCTTCGAGACCTGTCAATAGCAAAATGGGAAAATTATTTGCATATTCTCTTGTTGCCTGAATTGTCTGCAGGAAGCTCTTACATGGTGCTTGTACATCTACAGGGCCAGGAATGACAGGCTTTTCCTTAAAGGCAGTGTGTCAGGAAAAATTGCTATGAATAATTAAAATAAAATCAGTTTTAAAATAATTAAGTGTATCATTTATTTTAAAATACAAATGATTTAGAATTTGAAATCTGGCCAAAAATGATTTTTTTTTTAAATTGAAGTGGTAATATAAAAAAAAATCCCATTTTTAAAATTAAAAACCATATACACACTGCTAGACGATTGCCAGAAATTCAATTCAAATATCAAATTAAAGTCGCGTAACTCATCTGATAGGTTCCAGAGAGGTTATATTATTTTAGTCTTAACTGGGTGCATTGTTTAAGTTAGGAAATCCCTTTTTTATATATTATTTTGGCATATTGTAAAAAGAGATCATCATGGCAAAAAGAGCTCAATGAGAATATCTTAGTATAAATATTAAAAAAAAACCCAGAGTTTTTTCTCCAATTCTAACACAAACCTAACAAACTGCCTTTAAGAGCATGGTGCATTGAATATAAGTAATATCTAATCCCTACAAAGGGCAATGACTTTTATTTTTGTAATGTAATTTATGAAACTATAAAATATATAAAATCAAAGAATTATGAGTAAATATAACAAGTGTACCAAACTGGGCCACATACAGAAAGGTCTCACAAAACCCTTATCATACCAAACAGATATAATATATATATAAGCATGAATTCTATCTTATCAAACCGTCATTCACCATTCTGGCCTAAAGCACTTTTCACTATTTATTTTATTATTCAACTATCAATACCATGAATTTTACTGTGCTGTAGTTTTATGTAACATATTTGGATGCTTGTAAGTCTGGTGACAAGTAGAGGGGATTTCATTTTACCACTGAAGGTTCAATTATATATAAAATGATGCAAAATGAACACTCACATTGGTGATACAAAAAAGAATATAAATCATACAGAAATGGCCTAAAGGTGTTTTGAGACAGTAGTACTATTATCATACAATTGCTAACTGATATTCTCTCTTAAAATATTTATCAATTGATAATGTAATTAAACAATGCGCCAAAATTACTTCCATGATCATGTAATAATGCTATGCACCAACAATTATGTAATTATGCTGTGCATCAATAATTATGCTACACATCAACAATTATGTTATTATACTTTGCATCAATAATTATGTAATTATGCTATGCAGCAACAATTATGTAATTATGCTACTCAGCAACAATTATGTAATTATGCTACACATCAACAATTATGTAATTATGCTACACATCAACAATTATGTAATTATGCTATGCAGCAACAATTATGTAATTATGCTATGCAGCAACAATTATGTAATTATGCTACACATCAACAATTATGTATTATGTAATTATGCTATGCAGCAACAATTATGTAATTATGCTACTCAGCAACAATTATGTAATTATGCTACACATCAACAATTATGTAATTATGCTACACATCAACAATTATGTAATTATGCTATGCAGCAACAATTATGTAATTATGCTATGCAGCAACAATTATGTAATTATGCTACACATCAACAATTATGTATTATGTAATTATGCTATGCAGCAACAATTATGTAATTATGCTATGCAGCAACAATTATGTAATTATGCTACACATAAACAATTATGTAATTATGCTACACATCAACAATTATGTAATTATGCTACACATCAACAATTATGTAATTATGCTATGCAGCAACAATTATGTAATTATTTTGCGCAGCAACAATTATATAATCATGCTATGCAGCAACAATTATGTTATTATGCCATGCATAAATAATTATGCAATTATAATTGCTTCACACCAACAATTATGTAATTATGCTTCGCACCAACAATTAAGTAAGTTATGCTTGTGCCAGACTTATTGTTACCACATTCTATTCATTTAAGTAAAGAAAAAATGTACAGACAATAAGTTGCTATTTATATACCATGAAGTAATTTGTTTCTTTAGCTTAAATTAATTTAGTTAAGGTGGTTGCAAAGTTAAACTTAAAGCTTAAAGAAACCACTGTGTAGAATGAGTATTGAAATTTGCCAGGAACATAATCTGCAACCTCTGGCATGAACAGCCAACACTCTATCTACTGTGTGTTAACACACTGCTCTATTTCTTTAAGAAATATGGATTTACTTTTTTTTTTTAGTTACTGCAGGATTTTTCATTTTCATTTATGACTACAATTATGACACATCTAAAAATGCACCAAAATGAGAATTTTAATTCTCAATAATATAAAAAAAGAATTAAAGAAAATAAGTTATTTGCTCAACAGTAAATAGTATAAAACATTTTTATTCATAACTATGTCAAGTTATACCCTGATATATTCATTCTTACTTCACTAAACAAAAGTGACATCAAAACCAAAAGTCACTCACATAATGCAGAAAGAATAATTATAATAAAAAAGTCACCATAGGGTGCAAAAACATTCCTAGATACTAGTATCACAATTTGTTGGTATGAAATTCTTAAGACTTACGATGTTAGTGAAACAAGCCCCTGGTGTTTAAGTTCAACTTTAATTACACCTTTTCCTTAATCTCAGTGATATAACGGCTGGTCAATGTGATGTTGCTAAAAGAGCATCAAATCACCGAAGATATTTTCCATTAACAACCATGACAGACAAAAATAAAACAAATGTATGTCGCAAAAAAAAGCTCTGCATCGATACATTTCTTAATTTAAAAAATTACAATTTTATAAATGCATTCATCTTGTAATCATGGACAAGAACTAATAACTGGATGAAAATCAAATATCAAGATATGAAGACACTTCTGTGAGCAAACCATATCATCATTCAGTGAATCTTAGAGATTTCTGACAAATACCTCTTGATCAACTTGTCCTAACCTCTAACCAGTTAACAGTTAGTTATTTTGGGCTAACATTCCACTGTTTGAACATATTTACCATAACAAATCCTTATTTTATACAGTAATTAATCAGTATATGTAAGTAAATGACAAAATCACAAACATGTATTAAAATATTTTTCAGCCACAAAATTATTTTGAATAAATGATTAAGGTGAAAGATGAAGAACAAGAGGCCCTTGGGCCTTAACGGTCACCTGTGTATCCTTGCAATGACATAAAGCTAGACGGACACATTATTTTTAGACTCTGAAAAAAAACAACAAATTATGTGCTGGAGCCAATTCTGAATAGAAACAGTTTTCCTGCTTTCTGTACAGTACTTATTTAAAATTCTCTGCACCTAAACCAAATCATGACGTCTAAATCCAAATTACTGAATGTCATTTTTCCATATAGCTGTGTCTAAAGCATTTCATTTGGAGACTTAGCCACATGTCATCACCTTGTAAGTAAAATACATGTATCACCTTGTAAACATATCACCTGTTAAGCATGTATCACCTTGTCGACATATCTCCTGTTAATCATGTATCACCTTGTCGACATATCTCCTGTTAAGCATGTATCACCTTGTCAACATATCACCTGTACAGCATGTATCACCATGTCGAGATATCACCTGTTAAGCATGTTTCACCATGCCGACATATCACCTATCACCGTGTAAAGCAGGTATACACAAGCATCACCATGTTGACACATCAGGCATTAATAGTAAAGAATGGCAACTATAGTATAACATACTTGTGTGAACACCGACTGTATAGCAATACATGAATGAAGCGTGTAGCTGGAGATAATGGATATATCACAGGTTTACAGATGGAAGTTCAAATAAAGATCGACAACCTTCAACAAGTTACATTTGAAGAAAAGAAACATGCAGCCTTCATATACTTCATACCACATAGCCATGACACCAATCTCTGTTTGAACTACAGATATGAAGGGAATACCATGTAAACACGGCATCAATCTGTTTGAACTACAGATATGAAGGGAATACCATGTAAACATGACACCAATCTCTGTTTGAACTACAGATATGAAGGGAATACCATGTAAACATGGCACCAATCTCTGTTTGAACTACAGATATGAAGGGAACACCATGTAAACATGATACCAATCTCTGTTTAAACTAAAGATATGAAGGGAACTCCATGTAAACATGACACCAATCTCTGTTTGAACTACAGATATGAAGGGAATACCATGTAAACATGACACCAATCTCTGTTTGATCTACAGATATGAAGGGAACACAATGTAAACATGGCATCAATCTCTGTTTGAACTACAGATATGAAGGGAATTCCATGTAAAAATGACACCAATCTCTGTTTGAACTGCAGATATGAAGAGAATACCATATAAACATGACACCAATCTCTGTTTAAACTACAAATATGAACAAAACACCACGTAAACATGATACCAATCTCTGTCTGAACTACAGATATGAAGGGAACACCATATAAGCAAGCATGACATCATTCTCTGTTTGAACTACAGATATGAAGGGAAATACCATGTAAACATAGTACCAATCACTGTTTGAACTAAAGATATGAAGGGAATACCATGTAAAAACGACACCAATCTCTGTTTCAACTACAGATATGAAAGGAAATACCATGTAAACATATTACCAATCTCTGTTTGAACTAAAGACATGAAGGGAACACCATGTAAACATGACACCAATCTCTGTTTGAACTACAAATATGTAGGGAACACCATGTAAACATGACATCAATCTCTATTTGAACTACAAATATGAAGGGAACACCATGTAAACATGACACCAATCTCTGTTTGAACTAAAGATATGATGGGAACACCATGTAAACATATTATCAATCTCTGTTTGAACTAAAATATGAAGGGAACACCATGTAAACATGAAACAAATCTTTGTATGAACTAAAGATATGATGGGAACACCATGTAAACATATTATCAATCTCTGTTGGAACTAAAGATACGAAGGGAACATCATGTAAACATGACACAAATCTTTGTTTGAACTACAGATATGAAGGGAACACCATGTAAATATGATACCAATCTCTGTTTAAACTAAAGATATGAAGGGAATAGCATGTAAAAATGACACCAATATCTGTTTGAACTACAGATACAAAGTGAATACCATGTCAACATGACACCAATCTCTGTTTGAACTATAAATATGAAGGGAACACCATGTAAACATATTACCAATCTTTGTTTGAACTACAGAGATGAAGGGAATACCATGTAAACATGACACCAATCTCTGTTTAAACTTTAGATATGAAGGGAACACCATGTAAACATGACATCAATCTCTGTTTGAACTACAAATATGAAGGGAATACCATATAAACATGACACCAATCTCTGCTTGACCTATAGATATGAAGGGAAAACATGACACCAATCTCTGTTTGAATTACAGATATGGATGGAATACATGACACCAATCTCTGTTTGAACTACAGATATGGAGGGAATACATGACACCAATCTGTTTGAACTACAGATACAAAGGGAATACATGACACCAATGTCTGTTTGAATTACAGATACGAAGGGAATACATGACACCAATCTATGTTTGAACTACAGATATGAAGGGAATACATGACACCAATCTATGTTTGAACTACTGATATGAAGGGAATACATGACACCAATCTCTGTTTGAACTACAGATATGAAGGGAATACATGACACCAATCTCTGTTTGAACTACAGATATAAAGAGAATACATGACACCAATCTCTGTTTGAACTACTGATACGAAGGGAATACATGACACCAATCTCTGTTTGAACTACATATATGAAAGGAATAGATGACACCGATCTCTGTTTGAACTACAGATACAAAAGGAATACATGACACCAATCTCTGTTTGAACTACAGATACGGAGGGAATACATGACACCAATCTGTTTGAACTACAGATACAAAGGGAATACATGACACCAATGTCTGTTTGAACTACAGATACAAAAGGAATACATGACACCCATCTTTGTTTGAACTACCGATATGAAGGGGATAGTATACCATGTTAACATCTTCACAGATAAAATTCATAAGACAAAGTTAAGAAAATGATGATTATGAATTTAGGTAGTGTGTTTCAGCATTTTCCTTGCTATTCTTATAAATACGACCTGGTAAGTTGATCACCTAGTATTCTATTTATCATGTAGACAATAACCAATTCATGAGCGCTTGAATTTTTTCTCGGCCTAGGTTTGTGACAGAAATATCTATTCTTCAATATTTAAAAAAATATATCTAGAAATTTTATCCTATATTTCGACCCTAAGATGAGATAGAAATATTTATCCTTATATATCTTGAACTTGGATGAGATAAAATATTTATCCATATATATCTCAACCCTAGGAAGTGATAAATATTTATTCTCATATATCTCGGCCCTAGGAAGTGATAAATTTTTATTCTCATATATCTCAACCCTAGGATGGGATAAATATTTATTCTCATATATCTCGACCCTAGAATGTGACAGAAATATTTATCCTTATATACCCTTATCTGGTACGCAAAAATTGTTTGTGATCTACATGATAAATAGTGAGTGAGTGAGCTATACTGTTCAGGAAGAATATAAATTATTTAATACATGTTATAATTAAGTAGGGTCATTATTGTCCTGTACAAGATTGGCTTATCATGGATCATTAGTACAATGATAGATACAAAACCGCTTTTAGTGAACAATATTTCGACATGAAATTAACACATAATGATGTTAATTACATTAGGGGCTTTATGATGAACATAAAACAATTAACAAGTATAGACTAGAATTGAAGCTTGTAGTATCCATAAAATCGAACTTTGTTTGAAGAGCTATTTCCTACATACCCAAAGAAACAAAGCCATTCAACATAAGAATGAAAAAAAAATGTCTACAATTCTGCACTAGTTTTCAATTCTATCTAAAGCTTCTAAGATAAAAGCCAAAGCTGTCAATAAATTTAATAGTACTTAATCATTAGAAGTTAGCCATACTGTAAAACACATGTAAGGATTAATAAAAAATTAATGACTAATAAGCAATGTTCAATTAACATAATTGACACATAATTTCTTATTTTTAGAGACTGTCTTTCGTAAAAGATCCATATTTGATATTTCTAAATTACTCTCGTTTAGGATTTATTTGATTAAAACAATACACATCATTAGATGGTCTGCAATCATTACTTGAAAATCAATAATAAACTAGGGAACAAGCACCAAATGTTTTGACAAATCACATGAAAAATATGTACATTAATGACTTAAGATCTACCACGGCACTTTCCTCATCTCATTCACCACGATAATTAAACCATATCTGAATTTCCCACCACCTGAAGTTTGGCATAGACTAACTGACTGTTTGCAGAATGGTATAGACCCACTATCTACAGACTGGTATAGACTCAGTGATATAAATTATATATTACTGTAAGGTAACATAGTGTAAATATTGACTAGTTTGACTAAAACCTAAGTGTTCCTAAGCATCAGTAGTATGATATTTCCATGTGGTTTGCTGAAACATAGTTCAAGTAATTGAATTTACATACATGTATATATGTATATATATATATATTTGAGAGGATATATAACTTTACTTTATTGTATAACTTTACTTGAGACCAGTATATATCTTACTCTGCCAGAAGAATCAGCTGACTGACAGATGTAGCTTCACCTTTATTGACTGAAGAATCAGCTATACCTGACTGACAGATGCAGCTTTAGTGACTGACAATGTCTGGTACAGATCTTACTCTGTCAGAAGCATCAGCTGTACCTGACTGACAGATATATCTTAACCTTTATTGACTGACACTGTCTGGTACAGATCTTACTCTGCAAGAAGCATCAGCTATACCTGACTGACAGATATATCTTAACCTTTATTGACTGACACTGTCTGGTACAGATCTTACTCTGCCAGAAGCATCAGCTATGCCTGACTGACAGATATATCTTAACCTTTATTGACTGACACTGTCTGGTAAAGATCTTACTCTGCTAGAAGAATCAGCTATACCTGATCGACAGATAAAGCTTAATTTTTATTGACTGACACTGTTGAGTACATATTTTACTCTGCCAGAAGAATCAGCTGTACCTAACTGACAGATATATCTTAACCTTTATTGACTGACACTGTCTTGTACAGATCTTACTCTGCTAGAAGAATCAGCTGTACCTGACTGACAGACATATCTTAACCTTTATTGACTGACACTGTCTGGTACAGATCTTACTCTGCCAGAAGAATCAGCTGTACCTAACTGACAACTATATCTTAACCTTTATTGACTGACACTGTCTGGTACAGATCTTACTCTGCTAGAAGAATCAGCTATGTCTGACTGAAAGATATATCTTAACATTTATTGACAGACACTGTCTGGTACAGATCTTACTCTGCCAGAAGAATCAACTGTACCTGACTGACAGATATATCTTAACCTTTATTGACTGACACTGTCTTGTACAGATCTTACTCTGCTAGAAGAATCAGTTGTATCTGACTGACAGATGTAACTTTATTGACTGACAATTATGTGGTATATATATATCTTACTCTGCTAGTAGGTTCACCTTATGACTATCAATCCAGGAGTTGTGAGTTTGAATCCCCGCTCTGCTAGCCTCTGTGATGATTGATATACTACATTGTGTCTCATTATCATTCATCTCTCACTGCTGATTCAAGTGGGAAAGTTATCCGTTACTTGCAAAGATTGGGTGTGCTTGAGTACTGGTTAACCTTACAGGATCCCAGGAAACAGTGGTTAGGTTAACTGAGCGTCTGTTAGCCCTCAATGGCATCAAAATGATGCTAAATATTCAATCAATCAATCTATGCCTGCCTGACAGGCTTAGAAACATTGAATATTGCATTTATAAATGTACTGAGTATGTTTACAGTAAACACTAGCCTTTGGCCAGCATAAGTAAACACTAAAAATCAGTCAATGTGTGTAATGTGTACAAAACAAAGAGTTATCAGAAGACAACAAAGCTTGCCTCTTGGTGTCTAAGTCCAATATGGGCCATAACTGTACCAAAAAGGCAATCCAGAGTTATGGTTCTTGTCTGTGTGTGTTCCATTGATGATGGTGAACACACATGTGAAGTTTCATTCACATTCAATGAGTGGTTGCATCGATATCTTAAACTTAAATGCAAAAGTTTAACCTGGGTGTCTACAGACGCCGACGGGGTCATGGCAATATCTCTCCTTGGAATTAGTCCCGGCGAGCTAAAAATGTCTATACCACTTTGCAAAACAGAAGTAAACCAAACTTGTGATGAGTATTGGATCTTGCAGAAATCCTTTCTTCATATTCAACAGAATCTTTTCCTACTTTGGTTTACTCCAAATACCTATTTTTACCCATTACCAAAATAACCACCTTGATATATTACTCTGATTGTCAAAGTCTGATTAAACATTAATATAAAGTATCACAAAAAAAGTCTAAAGCTGTTTTCTGGTCTCATTTCAGTGACACACCACCAGAAAAAAGCACTTTTGAAACTGAATTTAGGTCACAGACTTTGTAGGCTCAGGGAACCTTCAACATACAGAAATCAGTCTTTGACAAGTCCAAGAGACACCAGTACTCATATCAAATCAAAGTCTATTTTATCATTTTGATAAATAGCAGCTCGATAACTGTACCTATCTGATATGCTTCGCTGCACGGCAGAAGGTTTCTTAAGTCCAGGGGCCGTAACTGTGTAATTGGCATGGTTTTGGTTAACTCCCTTGAATCCCTCCTCATCCTCTCCAATAGATGTCTCCACCAATGAAGGCTCGAGTTCCGAATGAGATGAAAGTTTTGATTGTAACAGGTAGATGTAGGTTTTTAATCGTTTAACCTGAAAAAGAAAAAAAGAAGTCTTATAATATTTTCAGAAGATGAAAATCAACTAAAATGTTTTTAAAAATAGTGTGTTATTGTCATAGTTTGACATTGTGTTGTCTATCTGATGCTATCTTGTCTTTAGCAGTCAACATTTTTCATTTAATATTTTCCAGATAACTTTTAAATCAACATTATTACATAGATTTCTGGTTAAGACATGTTTTATAGTAATTGGAAAACAGCAGGGCCTATATTGCTCACCTCAGTGAGATTTAGATTTGAGTTTCAACTATATAGCCATATACAGGTAACCAGGCCCATCCCCATGTGGCCATGTAATTTGATGAATCATAATGTATTTAACAATCTTGGTAAAGTGTCAACCAAATAACATTTTTGCCCAAAAATATTGAAATCCATTTTAGCCATATATGAAAATCCAGCTTCATTCATGACGGTCATTACTAATGAATTGCAACAGCTTAAACAATCTTGGTAGAGGTCACCCAAGGAACATTTTTGTGAAATTATTTTGCAATCACGCTAGTAGTTTCTGACAAGAACATTTTTGAAATTTATACTAAAGCCATAGTGAAAGCCAAAAGCTTAAACAATCTCTTTACAAAACAAGCTCTGTGGGCTTGGGGCAATGAATCATGATGGCTTGAACAATTTTGGTAGAAGGGAGACCAATGAATCATGATGGCTTGAACAATTTTGGTAGAAGGGAGACCAATGAATCATGATGGCTTGAACAATTTTGGTAGAAGGGAGACCAATGAATCATGATGGCTTGAACAATTTTGGTAGAAGGGAGACCAATGAACATTTCTATTAACAGTACTTTAATATTAGGCCAGTAGTTTCTGAAAAGAATATTTTTTTAAAAAGTTTTTCCTTCTTATTGCCATGGCAACCAGAGTTCCGCATGGATAAGTTTGTTTAAACAATTTTGGATAAGGACCATCCAAGCATCATTTACTTAGAGGTTAATAAACAACAGAGACAGGCCGGGGGGTGATAATCAACCATTATGAATTCGGGCCGATTATCACCTCCCAGACCGGTTTTGTCATGTCTTAATGTCTATTACATATGTTCGATTGCGTCACACAAAGGGAGTAATTACATTTTCACTCACCGGAACTGTTACCACTACAAGGCATTGCTCATTATGTCCATTAATCAACCACTTTATTACGCATGTTTTTAAACTATGTGTACACATACTTTATTTATATTTTAACTGAGTATAAAATGAAAGAAAAATAATAATAAATACAATTTTAATTTAAAACAAAAAGAAACCATCATTGACGTGTCTTGAACACTTGACGTTCCGATTGATAAATTATAATATGATGTGCACACTAACCAATTAAGCTATTGCACCATTCTGACATTGACATCGTATTTTGAGATAATTATTTGCTTTTCAGTTTCAAATGTAGGTCGTTATGCAGTTGCTTCCCTTGATTTGTTTACATTAGAAACAGAATGGAAATAATAAAATAATGTACACAAACACTTAATACCATATCAGCGATTTTTTTAAAGAAGAATACTTACTTTTTATCCATGAAAGAATATACCGACATGTTGAAAACAAACTGATAATGATGACATTTTACGTGGCCAGTGGTTTAATGCCAACGCGTTCACAGGGCCGATTATGATTATGAGTTTTCGCTCTATGTTAGTAAATTTGATTACAAATTAAGTGGAAATGTGATTGTAGTGTAGAGCAACCTTCATCTTCTGTGCATATTACAGTACTGACATTGATGCACATATGGAAGGGCTATAAGAATCTTACATGGGTTTGAGGTTCAGATAGAAAATTCCGTCCCCAGGGACAACTGTTATGGTAAGAATGAGGCTCTGCCGAGTTCCTGTGCAAACAGCTATCCCAAGTGATAGAATTTTCTATTCAAACTTAAAAGGCCATGAATGATTCTTTTTCTTGCATACCAAACAAATCAAATATTTATTTAAACTAATTTTATCATAATATTTTTACAACAGTCGCTTTTAAGACATTAAATCATGATTTCATCATATATTGTTTACACTACGTCATAAATGAGTTTCAATGTCATAGCGCGAGAATTTTATCTCGGCCCTAGGGTGAGAAAGAAATATCTATCCCCAGTTAAAATTCAGATATCCTTATCTGGTGTGTAAGAAAAGGTTATTATAGACATGTATGGTACATGTTACTTGGATGATCTACCTCGTATTCAAGGTATGTCTCCTTCTCCACATAGTGCTGTATAATGCTGGACTTTGAGCCTTTCTCTGGTGGGTATGTTCTGTGCTCCTGTAGATCTAGCTCTGTCTGCTCCAGACGCTCCTCCAGACTCCGCACCTGATCTTGCTGTAATAGGGAACAATAGTCGTCAGAAAATAATGTTTTACTCTTCTGCAAACAAGAGAATTGTTACAATACTGCATTATTGTACAATTTAAAGGATGATTTTTTTTATTATTTGAATAATTTTGCCTATGGAAACATTGCACTGCAACTTCAAAAAAAAACTAGACCTATCACTTAAGGTGATGAATACCCCCCAAACGCCGCCATGACAGAAAATGGTTAACCATTGTATGAAGTTTTATTAAATTATATCCAATAGTTTTAAAGTTATGCTCCAGACAAAAAAAATTCTTAATAAAAGAGAATGTTATAGATTGAGTTTTTTGTATTGTTAATATTTTTATGGTTTTGTTAAAATTAAAAACGGTCTTTTTATTTATTGTGCAGTGTACAAGCTTTCATGGCAATCAATAAATGTTATACTTTTTCGAGTTATGTTGAGGGACAACAATTTTATGGATAAGAAACAAACAAGAACACTAGGAATACAATATCGAACCTGCTTTGCTCGAACTCCATGTATTCATCACCTTGGTTCTTTCATGAACTTTATTAAACTGTTATCACTGATGGCTTTAAAAGTACTTTAAAAGTACTGCACCAGAAAAGGGAAATATATCAAAGGGCAATAACTCTGTAATTACCAAGAATAGAGTTATGTTTCCTGTACACTGCACTTCCTCTCATTATATTCTACCATTGTATGAAGTTTGATGAAATTCCATCCAGTACTTTAAAAGTAATGCTCCGGACAAGGGAAATATATCAAAGGGCAATAACTCTGTAATTAGCAAGAATAGAGTTATGTTTCCTGTACACTGCACTTCCTCTCATTATATTCTACCATTGTATGAAGTTTGATGAAATTCCATCCAGTACTTTAAAAGTAATGCTCTGGACAAGGGAAATATATCAAAGGGCAATAACTCTGTAATTAGCAAGAATAGAGTTATGTTTCTTGTACACTGCACTTCCTCTCATTATATTCTACCATTGTATGAAGTTTGATGAAATTCCATCAGGTACTTTTCAAGTTATGCTCCGGACAAGAAAAAATATCAAAGGGCAATAACTCTGTAATTAGCAATAATAGAGTTATGTTTCTTGTACACTGCACTTCCTCTCATTATATTCTACCATTGTATGAAGCTTGATGAAATTCCATCCAGTACTTTAAAAGTAATGCTCCGGACAAGGGAAATATATCAAAGGGCAATAACTCTGTAATTAGCAAGAATAGAGTTATGTTTCTTGTACACTGCACTTCCTGTCATTATATTCTACCATTGTATGAAGTTTGATGAAATTCCATCCAGTACTTTAAAAGTAATGCTCCGGACAAGGGAAATATAAATCAAAGGGCAATAACTCTGTAATTAGCAAGAATAGAGTTATGTTTCCTGTACACTGCACTTCCTCTCATTATATTCTACCATTGTATGAAGCTTGATGAAATTCCATCCGGTACTTTTCAAGTTATGCTCCGGACAAGAAAAAATATCAAAGGGAAATATATCAAAGGGCAATAACTCTGTAATTAGCAAGAATAGAGTTATGTTTCCTGTACACTGCACTTCCTCTCATTATATTCTACCATTGTATGAAGATTGATGAAATTCCATCCAGTACTTTTAAAGTTATGCTCCGGACAAGAAAAAATATCAAAGGGCAATAACTCTGTAATTAGCAAGAATAGAGTTATGTTTCTTGTACACTGCACTTCCTCTCATTATATTCTACCATTGTATGACGTTTGATGAAATTCCATCCAGTACTTTTCAAGTGATGCTCCGGACAAGGAAAATTGCAACGGACAGACCGACCGACGGACCGACAGACCAACCTCAGGGTGACTCCAATATATCCCCTCAAAACTTCGTTTGTCGGGGGTATAATAAAAAAATTCAATATATCATTTTGTTATTAGTAGCTCACTAAACATTTCTTGTTTAATGCAGCAGATTGTATAAGAAATACAACAAATTACCAAATATTGAATATTTCATAATTTAATTTAAAATTAATTCCCAGTTTCATCTATATGTATATACTTATTATCTACTTAGAAAATGTTTATTTCTTCTTTAATTTTTCTTTTACATTTTCGGACTTTTTTCCCTTCAATTACAATTTAACCAAAACATATGGATGCAATTTACTTATACTTGCACAGATTACTTTTTAATATCATAAATAAAAAGTACTTTACCAACTTTAAGTTAACAAACAAATAGCTTTAAATGAGTCAGTTTTCAATAAGAATGTTGCAAAAAAACTAATTAGTATAACAATCAAGATTTCAATAATTAATAAGATTAAATCTAACATCAGTTTAAATTGCAGTTAACAGTTGTCAATTTCACATAGTGTGGATGAAAAATAACGTATCCCTAAGGGGGAACACAGCTTCATTGTATCCAAAATCAGGTCATCCAAAACTGTGCATATTTATAAATACAGAATGGTTCCATATCAATCATGTTTGTACCAGTGTTTATTACGGATGATTTACCAGTCTATTTCATCTTTAATCTCTATTTAACAAGCAGTCATAAGTAAGTAGTATCAAATGAGTTACTTCCCTTCCATTGAGTACATAACTGATGCGCTTGAAAATCATCTTTATTTGACAAAGCCTTGTCTACTTGTCTATAAAGACAATGTAACCTACTGACTTGGTTGTATGCTTACATACAGACATTGAAACACATTTGTGGTTTGTTTGTTAGATACATTTCAATTCACTAGTTGTGATCATCCCTACAGACAATTCAACAATGTAACACACTGGTTGTGCACTTACTAGAAAACCTTTAAACACATTTGTTGTGTTTATGCATACAGACATTGAAACACACTTGTTGGGTTTTTTGCATACAAAATATGATATAAAATTGAAAATCTGCACAAAGATCAAATGACAACCAAACAATACATCATCGCCATGTTTTGATTATTTGATCATCGCTCATCTTCAGCTCACCAATTAGCCTTGATTAGAACAAACTGTTATAAGCTTTACCTCATGGTGGTTTAAAGGATAGTTTAAGTGATTGATTCATGTCAGCATTGAGTATCAACTATCTGTAATAATTTGAGTGATTCAATAAATGCTGACACAGGCCAAACATGGAAACCATATGCAAACTTTGTTATTATCGAGTGATCACGTTGTTGACAGGTATAAACATACTGTGGGTATTTAATCACATTATAAACATATTTTTATTATTTTATTGCTGTAAATACTCTTGATATCTTTTTTAATATTTTAACACTATTAACAAAGAGTTTTTACATAGACACCATTTTTTTTTAACTCCGGGTTAAATGGAAATGACTGCGTATTTAAGTTTTATCAAAACACGAAAATGTTTTTTCTTTTCTTTTTTTTTGTTAATTATATACATATCTACATATACCATTCAATTAGTGTCAGACAGCTCAATAGGTGTGAATAACCGACGACAAATTTGTTTTCAAGGTAATTGTCTCTTTAATGCGGTCCAGCAAAGGTAATAATGACTTACCATGTTTAAGCGAGTTTATGGCAAAGGTAACAATAACTTACTATGTTTAAGCTAGTATATGACACGTGTAACAATGACTTACCATGTTGAAGTGAGTATATGACACTGGTAACAATATCTTACTATGTTTAAGCAAGTTTAAGGCAAAGGTAACAATACTTACCATGTTTAAGCGAGTATATTACACAGGTAACAATGACTTACCATGTTTAAGCGAGTATATTACACAGGTAACAATGACTTACCATGTTTAAGCGAGTATATTATACAGGTAACAATGACTTACCATGTTCAAGCGGGTATATTACACAGGTAACAATGACTTACCATGTTTAAGTGAGTATATTACACGGGGAACAATGATTACCATGTCTAAGCGAGTATATTACACAGGTAACAATGACTTACCATGTTTAAGTGAGTATATGACACAGTTAACAATGACTTACATTGTCTAAGCGAGTATATTACACTATATTACGAGTATGACACTGGTAATAATGAGTCACCATCATTAAGCAAGTTTACAACACGGGTAACAATAACTTACCATGTTGAAGCGAGTATATGATACGGGTAACAATGACTTACCATGTTTAAGCAAGTATATGACACGAGTAACAATGACTGACCATGTTTAAGCGAGTATATTACATGGGTTACATTGACATACCATGTTTAAGCGAGTATATGACATTAGTTACAGTGACTTACCATGTTTAAGCAAGTATATTACATGGGTAACAATGACTTACCATGTTTAAGTGAGTATATGACACAGGTAACAACGACTTACCATGTTTAAGCGAGTATATGACACGGGTAACAATGGCCTCTGGAACTTTTTCTGTGAGCCAACAGCACCAGGTAAAGGGGGAGCAGACAAACTTGCTGCCACATAATTTAAAGTGTCAATCCACTCCTGTAACTCTTTAGTGTTAGAAGTCTGAAACAAGTATTCTGCCCAGTCGGCAGTTTGTAACCGAAGCACATGTTGTTTCTTGGTATAGTCCGAAGCCTTGGAGGCTAAACAGTGATGTATTCTGACAGCATTATGAGATCCTTCCACAAATGCTGCTGCTGCGGATTTTTTCATGCCTTGTTCATCTTTATACAAGTATAATATCATGTCTCTAAGCACAACGAAGAACATTTTCCAGCCTCTTTTTCCCACTGCAGCTGTTGAGGATGATAAAATTGGGAAATTAGACAAGATCACAGGCACTTAAACTTCTACCCACAAATAACTAACTGTCGTTTATCTCTAAAACCTAAAATGCAGTTTATCTAGGCTAACCCCAAATATAATATATAAGTATATTGGGTCTTTGTCTAGACAAACGGCATTTTATTTACTTATGGATATATTTTTAAGGTCCTGTATTAAGACTGACAGTGGAATTGGAGAAAGCACAAATTACAGATGTTCAATTTTATATAAAATTAGTAAAAACATAGTTAACAGAAAGTCACTGAAAAATGAAATGTTCGAGTCCCCACCTGACAACAGTCTCCGTGATGATTGATATACAACATTGTGTCTCATTGTCTTCGTCTCTCACAGCTGATTCAAGAGGGGAAGTTATCAGTTACTTGCGGAGATGGATTGAGCTAGAGTACTGGTTAACCTTTCAGGATCCCAGGAAAAAGTAGTAAGGTTAACTGATTGTCTGTTAGCCCTCGATGGCATAAAAATGACACTAAATATTCAATCTAATTTCTTTGGGGCAAGAAACTTGCCAATATCATGTAAGGGAGGTAATCTGAAGCGAGACCTTAACCTAGGAATATATCAACCCCTCTTTGAATGACTCGGCCCAGGTGTGCTGATCAGTAGCCTGATATACATGTGTGGACCAAGTTGGGAACTCTCTTATCAATGTGTTAATTTAGCATGGTTCACTAGATATCCTTATGACAACAACCGCTCAGTGGGTTCATCTTAGCATGATAATTATATTGGAAGGTTAACCAGTACTCTAACACACCCCATCTCTGCAAGTAACTGATAACTTTACCACTTGAATCAGCGGTGAGAGACGAATGATAATGAGACTCAATATTGTATATCAACCATCATGGAGATTGTGGCCAGGTGGGGATTCAGACTCACGGCCCCTGGATTGATAGTCAGACATGCTAACAGCTGAGCTAATCGGACCCCGCAAAAAGAAATTTAGAGCTTTGCAAATCAGTTGGGCATTATTGTTTTTAAAAATGCATATAATTGTAATATTTCTTTGTACATATGAGAAAATTGGAACATTTTCATGGGTTCTGCCAAGTTTGGATGAATTGTGTACCGTTTTATGAAGCTATAACAGTTTAAAGATTGAAATTGTGAAAAAGCAATCTGGTCAACCCCATGTTTTTTCTGCATGTTTGGACCAATTGAGGTCTACAGAAGCAATGCACTTATAGAACCATTGGTCATGTGTCCAGTGTTCCAGAATTACATTTCAATATTGGTAGAACACTGCTAAATTAATTGTTGGGCGAGATGTTAAGTAAAATATTTATATCCCCATGTTAAATTTAAATGCCCAGTAGATAATTAGTTGGCGATATACTGTGAAATCATGTCTTTCAGTTTCTAGCAATGCAGCTAAAATGGCATGTTGCCAGTCAATAAAGAGAGTAGACTATTTTAAATTGTTTGTTCAATGAGATGATCAGTTAACCTAACCATTCTTTCCTGGGATCCTGCAAGGTTAACCATAACTCCAGTGTCTCTTTCTTCACAAGTAACTGATAACTTTCCCACTTGAAGCAGCAGTGAGAGAGAAATGACAATGAGATGCACAGAGACTGTAGATGTGCAGGGATTCCAACTTTCAACCCGTGGAATGAGTTAGATGCACTACCATCTCAGCAATCTGGTCCCAGTGAAACTGATAATGCTATAAACAACATCTTTGGAATGTTATTAATCCCAGTCTATTTTTAGTACAGTCCCTCTTATGATGACCAGAAAAGTTTGATCTAATTAAAAGTTTACATACATGATCAATTCACATAATTCTCAAATATGAGTTTTAGTTGTCGATACTGAGATCAACCATAACAGAGTACTAGAGTAATGTTTAGTATGCAGTCCACTGGTAGAGCATCAAACCCCGGTTCTGAGGGTCCTGGTTCAATCCTCCGCCATGGCTTTGTGTGGTGTCCTTGAGCAGACACTTTTTCCGCATATGCTTTAAGTACTCATTCTATCCAGAAAGACTTTGCGCAATTTGTCTCAGTTATAATAACTTGTTTCAAAAATTGCAATATAAATAAGTTTAAACAAATAATAATGTTTTTTTCCCAGTGTTTGTCCCTGTACTTACTCTTCCTACCATCTGGATCCACGCAACATTTCCTCATGATATAACCTTTCTTGTATTCCACAGTCTGGCTTGGATCTGGTACCTAAATAATACAGTTGAAACTTATTATGTCAATATCACATGAGACAATATTCTGATTTTCTGGACATTTTCTATGACAAATCTTTTTAATATCTCAATCCCAGTTTTAGTTCCATATTGACCATTTAAATAATTGAATGTTTGTCATGGTATTACAAATGTTGACATAATAATGTTTTTGTTTTTCACGTCAAGTGAAAATCTGCATGTACTATCACAGTTTGTTTAAGACGCGACAATAATTAACTGTGTATGTACAGTAAAGTTGTCAGTTTAATGAGTGACAGAGTGCTGCAGTGTGTCATCAGACTGAGTGATTGCATGAACAATGTATAAAAGTAATTTGATTTGATCAGCCTCATTGTCAATATGACAGAACAACATATATCTCACACTGCCAAGCAATTCAAACAAGGACCCGATGTAAAATGCAGGGCAATATATGAATTGTTGAACACCGTTATTCTGGTCAACATTTCCAAAGAAGGACCTGTTCTAAAATCCAAGATAATTGAATATTTTAATCAGCCACAGGTAATATAGGCGATAATAGAAAATCAGACAAACACTACAGATGCTGCAGCTATAAATATTAATAACAGAGTTATCAGTTAAAAAAATCCAATTGTCATATATATTAAAGCTTTAAGCAGCAAGGAAAGTGATGTCATACTTACATCCAGAAATGGATTTCTCCCAACCACTTGTGGAAGATTAGGGAGACTAGGGACCGATTGCTGGACAACTCTTAGGTCATCTGGACCATTTGTATCTACATCGTGGAACTCTTCATCTCTGTAATCATATAGAGGATCTCCATCGTAGAGTATCTTATACTTCCATGAGATGTACTTTTGCTTCATGAGCAAATACTTTTCACTATAACATAGCTCCGTAAAACTGGTTTCAATGTATTTTATATGTTGAATAATATATGCCCCTGTAATATGGTGTGAAATAGTAGTCAATTTCTCACACTTCTATGTAATTATTTATTTTTTAAAAAAAAATTTGAATGTGGTTTAACCCTTTACTTCATATAAATGCCTTTGGACACCTCTAATATAGAAGGCTTTTGACACCTTATATAAATGCCTTTGGACACCTCTAATATAGACGCATTTTGACACCTAATATAGACGCCTTTGGACACCTCTAATATAGACGCCTTTTGATACCTAATATAGAGGCCTTTTGACACCTAATATAGAAGGCTTTGGAATTATTGGGTGAATTATGTTTATATTTACTGACAGAGTGGAAAACAGTGCAAGAAGTGTTCAGATTGCTTGTTACGAGCAATCTGAGCTCTTCCTGCACTGTTTTCAAAGGCCTTCTGTGACTGGTGCGGGAAAAAACGTGTATCTATGGAGTAAAGGGTTAACACCTTTTCCAACATATTTCAAGTTATATATGGCATATCCAGTTTTATTGGTGGAGGAAGACCTCAGAATAAACCTGAGTAGAACCGCTGTACTTCCACAAGTAACTGGCAAACTTTCTCATCTATGTAATTATGAAATAAGGTCAACTGTTTGGAGGTGGTCAGACCTCTCTAATGTAGTTGCCTATGATTCGTGGGATATTTCAATATATGGAAATACTGTCTTGAAAACTTAAAAATATGTAAAAACCAGAAGTTCAAGGCAATACATCATCTCATACCAGTGATCTTGATTACTTGAATAGTTAAAAGAAGTTGAAGAAAATAGTCTGATGTCCTTCTACAAAATCTGAATCCTGCAGTAACTTATAAAGAAATATACCAGGATTTTTCAAAATGTTAAAATTAGAAGTAAGTCTTTTCCCAATATTTCATGCCTGTATGTTACTCAATGAATCCATATTGCCATAAGAATATACATCAGATGTATATATATATATTTATATTGTGGTTAACATCGAAGAGGTCGAGCATGGAACCTGTTTATCTTTCCCACACACTTATGATGTTTTGCTTTTTTTCTAAACAAAAAAAAAACATCACCATGAACTCTTGTTTAGTGGTGATCTGGCTACCCATCTATCATGTACAACAGAACAACACTTACGGAGCCCATTCAATAGGTTCAGCCTTGATGGCATGGTACAGTGCCTTGAGAATATCTTTGGGGAAGTTTTCACCGTCATTCAGTTCAGCAAGGTTTTCTATGAACTCACCACATGTCATCTTTCTACCCACAGCCTGCAACGGCAATGTAACAAGTATGTAAATAGCTTTTAGTTTTAGTACCAAGAACACCAACAGTATCAGGACCAATTATAGTCAAAACGACATTGTCTAAGCCTAAGGAAAATGACTTTTTGTCTAAGCCTACCCTCACTGCAAATAAAACTGTCTGTCTAACATAACCTCACTACAAATAAAACTGTCTGTCTAAGCCTACCTTCCCTACAAATAAAACTGTCTATAAATACTTATGTCTATCTATGCCTACCATGGCTGCAAATGCCAGTATGTCTATGCATAACCTGGCTGCTAAATGTAATTGTTTAAGCCTACTGTGGCTTAATAGACTGTATAAGTCAACCCTGACTACTTATACCATTGTCAAAGTCTATCCTGGCTCTATCACTGCCACTGTGAATATCTGACTACTTATACCATTGTTAAAGTCTGTCCTGGCTCTATCACTGGCACTTTAATATCTGACTACTTATACCATTGTCAAAGTCTGTCCTTGCTCTATCACTGGCACTGTGAATATCTGACTACTTATACTATTGTCAAAGTCTGTCCTGGCTCTATCACTGGCACTGTGAATATCTGACTACTTATACTATTGTCAAAGTCTGTTCTGGCTCTATCACTGGCACTGTGAATATCTGACTACTTATACCATTGTCAAAGTCTGTCCTGGCTCTATCACTGCCACTATGAATATCTGACTACTTATACTATTGTCAAAGTCTGTTCTGGCTCTATCACTGCCACTGTGAATATCTGACTACTTATACCATTGTCAAAGTCTGTCCTGGCTCTATCACTGGCACTGTGAATATCTGACTACTTATACCATTGTCAAAGTCTGTCCTGACTCTATCACTGCCACTGTGAATATCTGACTACTTATACCATTGTCAAAGTCTGTTCTGGCTCTATCACTGCCACTGTGAATATCTGACTACTTATACCATTGTCAAAGTCTGTCCTGGCTCTATCACTGGCACTGTGATATCTGACTACTTATACCATTGTCAAAGTCTGTTCTGGCTCTATCACTGCCACTGTGAATATCTGACTACTTATACCATTGTCAAAGTCTGTCCTGGCTCTATCACTGCCCCTGTGAATATCTGACTACTTATACCATTGTCAAAGTCTGTCCTGGCTCTATCACTGGCACTGTGAGAACTGTGATGTATTTCCTAAATGCCAATGGACTGTCTGCCTATGCATACTACACCTACAGTAGCTACATATGGCATAGTTTAAGCAAAGACTGTCATATCGTAACTTGGTTGCAACTTCTTTTATCTGTTTATGTCACTCCGACTGCAACTTCTATTTTCTATCTATGTCTACCCTGACTGCAAAGATTGTCAAAGCCTATATTGACTGCAACTTCTGTTGTCTGTTTATGTCTACCCTGACTGCAACTCCTATTGTCTGTTTATGTTTACCCTAGCTGCAACGTCTATTGTCTGTTTATGTCTATTTTAGCTGCAACTTCCATTTTTTATTTATGTCTACCCTGACTGCAAAGATTGTTAAAGCCTATGGCTGCAACTTGTAATGTCTGTTTATGTCTACCCTGGCTGTAACTTCTGTTTATGTCTACCCTGACTGCAAATATTGCCAAAGCCTAGCCAGGCTGCAACTTCTATTTTCTGTTTATGTCTACCCTGACTGCAAAGATTGTCAAAGCTTACCCTGGCTGCAACTTTTATTTTCTGTTTATGTCTTCCCTATTTTCTGTTTATGTGTACCCTGACTACAACTTCTATTTTCTGTTTATGTCTACCCTGGCTGTAACTTCTATATTCTGTTTATGTCTACCCTGGCTGTAACTTCTATTTTCTGTTTTTGTCTACCCTGACTGCAACTTCTATTGTCTGTTTATGTCTCCCTGATTGCAAATATTGGTAAAGCCTAGCCAGGCTGCAACTTTTATTTTCTGTTTATGTCTACCCTGACTGCAAAAACTGTCAAAGCCTATGGCTGCAACTTGTATTGTCTGTTTATGTCTACCCTGACTGCAAATATTGGTAAAGCCTACCTAGGCTGCAACTTTTATTTTCTGTTTATGTCTACCCTGACTGCAAAGATTGTCAAAGCCTATGGCTGCAACTTGTATTGTCTGTTTATGTCTACCCTGGCTGAAACTTCTGTTTATGTCTACCCTGACTGCAAATATTGGTAAAGCCTAGCCAGACTGCAACTTTTATTTTCTGTTTATGTCTACCCTGGCTGCAAAGATTGTCAAAGCTATGTCTAGCCTGACAAAGGGCCTATGGCTGCGACTTCTATTTTCTGTTTATGTTTACCCCGACTGCAACTTTTATTTTCTGTTTATGTCTACCCTGGCTGTAACTTCTATTTTCTGTTTATGTCTACCCTGGTTGCAAAGACTGTCAAAGCCTACCCTGACTGCAACTTCTTTTTTTCTGTTTATGTCTTCCCCGACTGCAACTTCTATTTTTCTGTTTATGTCTACCTTGACTGCAACTTTTATTGTCTATCTATGTCTACCCTGAATACAAAATGCTGTTGGATATTCTGCTTCTCCAGTATTGATACTATAACTTACAGCTTTTATCAGAGTGATGTCACAGAAAATATGCCTTAAACATTAATAACCACATGCACAAGAGTTGCAAATTTGCCAGAGTAAGTTTGAAGCTAGAAGTTGAGTGCCACCTCCCTCTGTGTAACACTCACCAAGTTGAAAACTTGTTAATTAAACTAATTGATGGTTTGGTCAGTCTCAATCTCTTCTGCTGAGCTGTCATTTATTTGTCTACAGCTGCAGAATCTGGCAGTTTTCAGCAAGCCAAGAGAAAACAGACTTCATTAATGAGCAGAACTCTAAATCACTACCGAGGAATCACTGATAATATCAAAATGATTTCAAGAGTTAGATATGAAATATTTTTTTGGTTGTTTTATTTAGGATAATTTTTGTGTTATGGTACAACTGATTTGTCGTTTTACAATTCACACACTAAAATTAAGTAACTAATTCATTCTTCATTGCGTCACAATATTAAATCAAAATGATATAATAATTTAAAACTATGGGCTATTTTTCACTCATGACACTTGATAATCTGAGCAAGCCATGATGATTTCTGTGAAGAAGTTGGTAAATGATGACCCATGATTTGAATTTTCTCATGAGATGATGTTAAATGAGATAATGTTACATGAGAAAATGTTACATGAAAAATAACTAAATCTTGTTCCAGAAAAAAATACTAATGTAAATGTTCCAAGTTAAAGACTGGGCCAAATATAAACCTATCACCATGCTTTGAACATACTTAGTACAAAAAGGACCATAGCCTCACTAATGTTAGACAAATATATGACTGCTAAAGCACATGTAGGTTTGTGAGGACTTTTGTTAGATTTTTAATTATAAAGTTTGACACCCAGGAGTGATGTCAATATCACACCAGGGTTTTTATTTGAAGTTAATATACTAAAATTTAAATACCTAAGCTGTAGCATTTTTTATTAAAGAGAATTTCCTTTTTTTATGGTTTTGAATAGGTAACAAGGTACCAAAGATAGACGGAAAAAACTAATGACAAATAGTTAATGATCAGAAAAGATTAAAGCCCTTTGAGTCAGCTGAGCTAACCAAAACAGCAACACATCTGAGTGTCAATCCAGGGGTCCTGAGTTTAATTCTCCACCAGGCCACAGTCACTGTCCTGATTGATTATGAACAGTGTTATATGGTCAAGAGTCTCCTACAGCTTGATATGTAGGAAAGCAGTCAGGGTTTACTGCCTGTGGGATCTCAGTTACAATGGCTATGTGTGCTGACTGGCATAAAATAACTGAAATATGGTTGAAATAGGATAATCACAAAGAGAGGCTATAAAAAAGTGTAGTCATCAATTTAAGGCTAAGTCTAGACAAATAGCATCAACTAGAGACGGCTATCATAAATATTATCATGATATTTGTCTATTAATTTTTAATAATAAGATTTCTGCAGAGTTAATATTGTCATAGTCAAAGTTTATTACTTACACATAGAGAACTATTTTAAAGTCATTCAAAATAAAGCTGGAAGATTTTGAGTATCTCTACCTTTTACACTATGAAACAAATTTTGTGACTATGGGACAAACAGTTTTATAGAAATGGATCTAAATGAAAAAAAAAAATTTTTTTTTCTTTGATGTCAAGGTCATAAAATTTAAAATTATGATACAAAGCTTTGTCTAGATGTACCCATTACTGTACGAATTAAAATTATGTGACTCTAGAACTAACCATTTCAAAGAAACAGGAGCCAAATGCAAAGCTTAATAATTTGTTGGGAAGGTGAACTACCGTCAAGTTTATGGTAATACAAAACACTGCTGCATTGTTTTAAGTCCTGTTACCCTTATAACACAATTATGTGGCTCTTGGTTAAACAGTTGCAAAGAAACAGAGCTTAATGCAAAACTTAACATTTTGTATTCAAAATTAAGTATCCTTAGGTCAAGGCCATCCAAAAAATACTGCATGCTTTTGAATGAATTTACCTTAACCCTTTACTTCATATAGACGCGTTTTCCCGCACCAATCACAGAAGGCCTTTGAACGAGCAATCTGAACACTTCCTGCACTGTTTTCCACTCTGTCAGTTAATATAAACATAATTCACCCATTGCTGATACGGGGTGAATTAATGCTTTCGATATTAGAGGTGTCCAAAGGCGTTTTTATGAAGCAAAGGGTTAACATAAAAACATTGTGCGGGCCAAAAGAATGGAACTAAATGCAAATAACGTAACATTTTCTATGCTAAGTTAGTTATTTGTAGCCGGGCCCGAATAGCTTAGCCGGTTTCCCATCTGACTATCAATCCTGGGGCTGTGAGTTCAATCCCAGCCCAGCAACAGTCTCCGTGATGATTGATATACAACATTGTGTCTCATTATCATTCGTCTCTCACCCCTGATTCAAGTGGGAAAATTATCAGTAAGAGATGGGGTGTGCTCAAGTACTGGTTAACCTTTCAGGATCCCAGGAGACAGTGGTTGGGTAAACTGATCATCTGTTAACCCTCGATGGCAAAAAAATGACATTAAATATTTAATCTATCAATCAATCATTATTTGTTAGAGGTCAAGGTTATTGGAAAAAAAATCTGCACCATTTTTAGTAGTCCAATCCAATCGTGTAACTATGGACAACAGTTACTATAAGCCTTAGACCTAGGTGAGCTAAAAGTATCTACATAACAACACTAATCAACTTCCTAACTGCGTTTACTTTTACAACAGCTGTAAGTGCTGCCAGATCGATGTTTTGCTGTGCAGACTTCTATTACAGACAGATAATCAAATCAAACAAAATCTAAAGTGTAGATATTTACAAAAGCTGAGTCTGAGGTTTGCTCTGTTCCTTCATTCTTATCATCTTGTAACAAAAAGTTGTTGTGTTGCAACACATGCATGACAAACAATCATAAACTCTATTAGAATTACATCTCACTGGTATCTGGTTAGTAGTAATGGAAATAACTAATGGAATAATTTATCAATTGATAATAGCCAGACCTGGTTAGCTCAGTCGGTAGTATGTCTGAATGTCAGTCTAGGGCTCATTGTAACTCATTGTCATTTGTCTCTAATGGGCAAGTTATCAGTTACTTTCGAAGATGGGTGGGTTTGAGGACCGGTTAACCTTCCAGGATCCCAGTAAAGAGTGGTTAGGTTAACAGATCGTCTGTTAGCACTATTATAGTATAAAAATGATGCTAAATATTCAAACAAACATCAATTTATTAATAATAAAAATTCGATTTTAAAAACTACTTCAATGTTTCTTTTATTGTTTCTCAGTTCTTTGCCATGTACTCACTTCACTCATGCAAGTCTATGCTTAATTACATTCTACAACATATAAAGCTTTTTGGTACTGACACACGAGTGACCTAACCCTATATAATGGGTATTTAGAAATTAACCGTGGGTGCTGCCATAATGTGACAAAAAACATGGCACACACCATTAAGAGGTTGCCTTTGCTTTTAAAGTAGTGCTTTATCTTAAAGGGAGCATATCAAGTTTTTTTGGTAACTAAAACTGGCTAAAAAAGATATATATTCAAATATGCCAAAATCAAAATAACCTATTGAAAAAGAATTTTCCTAATTCAGACTACACTCCTATGCTAGACTAAGATAGATTTCCTGCTTAAAATTGCAACATATTTTGTGAAGTATTAAATGAGTAGCATGATTTTATTTTGATTTCAATTTGATTTCAATTTGACACTTTATATACAGGTTTACATGTAGTAAAAATGGTTTCATCTTAGGAAAAGTCTGAATAATGAAGCAAAGGTCATCAAGCAGTATTTAAGTGCTATTCATTTTAAAAATTTCGTTTCAAGTTTACCACTCCAATTTAAATATCAATTTTATCACATTTTGGTGGATACGACATACCAAACCATTCTGATTATGTTTATTAATGATAATGAGATAAACTTCCTTTAAAAAATAACATTTCTTATTATTCATTACAAATGTTTTAAATTATTTTTTTTCTACAATCTGAAACAGATTTATTTATTGTCAAACCTGTCTTAAACAGCCAGTCAAAGGAAGGAGCAAAAATGACCTTTTAGACAAGTTGTTGCGTAATACCGATTAATTTGCTCTCATGCATACAAATGAGAAATGAATGACAAATGTTGCTGCTTACAAAGGTTTGACTGTATTTAAACATTCATCCTAAATGTTTGTGAAACCTGAGAGAAGAAAGTACACTAACAGCAGCGTTGTTTAAACATACAACACACAATTTATTTGGTACCCTGGGCGCAGTTGGTGTACCATTCCTATATTAAATATGTTTCACTCAGATATTGCATCTTAAAACCATTAAACAAGCTTGCTTTTCACCACCATCCCCTCTTATTGTCATCTCCTTTATAAGACTTAACCATTGGATCCCTTTCAAAAGAATCTAACTTGTTTAAATCATGTATGGTGGTGGGTGGGGAGAAGACACATTTACTCACCTGTCCATGAAGGTCTGTGTTTAGTAACATTATTGCACATACCAGGGTATGACATGCATCTGCAAAGAGAGAACAAATCAATTAAGTTTAATGTCACAAAATCATTACTTAGTTCATATTCTATGGAAAGATATGCTTATAAAAAGATGCTATTAAAGAATTAAAAACTAAAAAGTACTTGTCACAATTGGGACATAGAAAATCATGCTACACACAGTGGTGATTTTTATTTAAAACGTGTGCATTTAAATTTCTCATGTTTTTTAATATAATATGGAAAATATATTACAATTACATATGTACATACAATGCCTCCATACAGATGAATCTCTACACTTACGCACATCATGGATTTATCTTCAATGTCCCTATTTACCAGGGTCACCAAGGGCCTCTGTATGGACGTGACAAGGAACCACTTATTACATAAATATACATTTCTCAACACCAACAAAACCATGTAATTACCAGTCTGTGTGGATTTTCCCGTCATAACTGAACCAAGAAGTATAAAATCAATGCCAAATAAAACCACGTACTTTCATTACAAGACAAAACATGCAATTAGTGTCTTCTTTACCCAGAATGCATTTCATAAGATTTATTCAAAACATATAGTATGAGAAAGCAGATACCTTTCTGACATTTATTGTTTGCTACATTTCTTAGAATTATTATAGCATTGTAGCAATAGAAGTTTTCATTTCCAGTCAGGCAGTATCATTATTGATAAAATGTTGAGGTTAAAATGCGACAAATGATTGTTAACAATTTCAGTGTGTTTTTTTGCATGCAGAAAGTGTTCTGTAACTGAGCTGATGTGTATCCTTTGTGATGAACAGAGAATAAAAACTGATAACTCACAATAAATAATTAAATCACAAAAATAAAATCCTTCCACAATTTTTAAGAGAGAGAAGTCCAAATATATTATTCATGGAGGAAAAAAGGATTGTGAAAAGTGATGTAGGAAGAATCATGACAACTGATGACACGCTCCAGTCTCAACAAACCATTTAGTGATGTAGGAAGAATCATGACAACTGATGACACGCTCCAGTCTCAACAAACCATTTAGCGATGTAGGAAGAATCATGACAACTGATGACACGCTCCAGTCTCAACAAACCATTTAGTGATGTAGGAAGAGTCGTGACAACTGATGACATGCTCCAGTCTCAACAAACCATTTAGTGATGTAGGAAGAGTCGTGACAACTGATGACACGCTCAAGTCTCAACAAACCATTTAGTGATGTAGGAAGAGTCATGACAACTGATGACACGCTCCAGTCTCAACAAACCATTTAGTGATGTAGGAAGAGTCATGACAACTGATGACACGCTCCAGTCTCAACAAACCATTTAGTGATGTAGGAAGAGTCATGACAACTGATGACACGCTCCAGTCTCAACAAACCATTTAGTGATGTAGGAAGAATCATGACAACTGATGACACGCTCCAGTCTCAACAAACCATTTAGTGATGTAGGAAGAGTCATGACAACTGATGTCACGCTCCAGCCTCAACAAACCATTTAGCGATGTAGGAAGAGTCATGACAACTGATGACACGCTCCAGTCTCAACACACATTTAGCGATGTAGGAAGAGTCATGACAACTGATGACACGCTCCAGTCTCAACAAACCATTTAGTGATGTAGGAAGAGTCATGACAACTGATGACACGCTCCAGTCTCAACAAACCATTTAGTGATGTAGGAAGAGTCATGACAACTGATGTCACGCTCCAGTCTCAACAAACCATTTAGCGATGTAGGAAGAATCATGACAACTGATGACACGCTCCAGTCTCAACAAACCATTTAGTGAAACACGATCATCTTAATATTGCATATATCAGATAATCTGCATTTTTACCAGGGTTAGATATTTTTATTTGACACTTGGGCTAAGATAAAAATCTAGTGCTGTGACATTGGAACTAAGACTTAACATAAAAAAAGATAATTATGAAGTAAATCATATTGTTTAATTTCTGAAAAACATAATGATGACTTAAGTTAAAATAATTATTCAATATGTTTGGTATGCAACAAAAACAATCATTCATGCCTTTTTAATGATCTGTCCAGATAGAAAATTCTGTCCTTTGTGATAAATGTTTCCGCAGCAAAGCCTCATGCTTGCCAAAACAGTTATCCCACGGGACATAATTGTCTATCTGGACCTAAAACTTAATCTGGATCATACAGGGACACACAGGGACATGCTACTGGGT
Source organism: Panopea generosa (assembly GCA_029582155.1). Classification (NCBI taxonomy): domain Eukaryota; kingdom Metazoa; phylum Mollusca; class Bivalvia; order Adapedonta; family Hiatellidae; genus Panopea; species Panopea generosa. The sequence continues at coordinate 90,835,161 of CM055895.1, forward strand.
ATTCACAATTTTTATAAAGGACCTAATACGTCCATAACCATGCTCACCATTTGTTTCCCAGTGCTTCCTATATTGAGAAGTTTGTTAACCTTGAATTTGACTGTTTTGGCCCCGTCCCCAAGGATTCAGGGGCATGAGGACCATGTAATTCACAATTTTGATTCACTCTTAGGTACTGAAGCTGCATACAACATTTCATTATGATTGAGCTTACGGTTTTTAGAAGAAGTCAAAAATGTCAATTGTTTATGGAGGCACTACCCATGACAGACAACGACGGACAAAAGGCAATCGCAAAAGGTCCCTTGGGACAAAGTCTCAGGTGACCTAATAAAATGACTGGATTATCTCCTTATTGTGCACTATCCAAATGCTAAGTTTCAAAAGTCTTGCTTGAATGCTTCTTGTGTAATCTTTCTGGACAGTCGCCAGATTGACACATGGACAGTAAATCTACAGTCCCTTCCTGTAAAACCGGTAGGGAACTCATAATTATTATCGATTGGTAAATAAAGGTTTGGATAAAAAAACTCCATCTGTTGGGATTATCAGTATCTTTCATGGGTTTGAGGTGCAGATGGAAATTCCATCCCGAATGCTTACTATTTACTAGGCTTTGACGAGTCATCGACAAAAAAGTTATCCAGAGGGACAGCATTTTCCATCTGCACCTTAAACCATGAAAGATACTGATTTTCCATCCGCACCTAAAACCCATGAAAGATACTGATTTTCAATCTGCACCAAAAACCCATGAAAGATACTGATTTTCCATCCGCACCTAAAACCCACGAAAGATACTGATTTTCAATCTACACCTAAAACCCATGATAGATACTGATTTTCCATCTGCACCTAAAACCCATGAAAGATACTGATCTCCCATCTGCAACTAAAACCAATGAAAGACTCTGATCTTCCATCTGCACCTAAAACCCATGAAAGATACTGATTTTCCATCTGCACCTCAAACCCATGAAAGATACTGATTTTCCATCCACACCTTAAACCCATGAAAGATACTGATTTTCCATCTGCACCTTAAACCAATGAAAGATACTGATTTTCCATCTGCACCTTAAACCCATGAAAGATACTGATTTTCCATCTGCACCAAAAACCAGCGAAAGACTTTTTCTTGTATAAAACACCAACTGTGAGATTTTTTAAGATTTTTATTCCAGTTAATTTTTTATAGTAGTGCAAGGATACGATAGTATTTATGAATGATTACATCATGGCACCAGGATTTTATGAATGGCGTTACGTCATCGTGGAGGAATTTGTCACAGTGCAAGGATTCTATGAATAGCATTACATCACAGTGCCAGAATTTGATGATAGATATTTTTTTATATAAATGTAGATATCACGTAACTCAACAGAACCTAGTTCCTGCCAAAACAGTTTTCTTTTGGGATGGAACTGTCTATCTGAAACTTATACCCATGCAAGATTCTTATATCCCAGCGGGTGAAACAGTTTCTTGAATTGATCAGTATATAAACATATTTATGTTCGACATGGTGTCTCATTATCATTCATCTCTCACCACTGATTCAAGTGGGAAAGTTATCAGTTACTTGCGGAGACGAGTAGTGTTCGAGTACTGGTTAATCCCAGGAAACAGTGGTTAGGTTAACTGATCATCTGTTAGCCCTCGGTGGCATAAAAATGATGCTAAATATTCAATCAATCAATCAATCAATCAATATTTATTTGAAACTATTTTTTGGGACATGTTCTTTACAGTTGTTGGGCTTTACAGTTGTTGGGCTTATTAACTTATGTAAGCAAAGCTGAAGGCCTATCATGTTCATGTTCGTACATGGACTAGAGGTTCAAGACGGTGTTTGAACTCTTTACTGTCACATGTATACAGTTGCCATACAGTTGCCGCAGACTTTTCAATGGACCATTTACAGATGGAATTTCATTCAAAAAAAAAGAATGAGAAAATGATAATTATCATTTTTAATCCCCATAGTTTTCGTAAGTTAAAATCAAATTCCACTGTGTACCATTGTACCCTAGTATCTCGATTTGTACAAAATTAAACTTACCAGTTATTGATATTTTTGAAAATGTTTGGCCCTTCCAAGGCCCTGACTATTGGGTTCAATCTTTCTGATAGGTTCAATAATTTTTTTAAAGATACAACATAGTAATAACAATAATATGCCAGTGATTCATTTATATGCCGATACAGCCAGGCAAGTATGTTATTGATTTCAGGATAGTCAAGCAAGTATGCTTTTGACTTCTGGATAGCCAAGTGAGTATATTATTGATTTCTGAATAGTCACGCAAGTATTTTATTGATTATTGGAGAGTCAAGCGAGTATATTATTGATTTCTGTATAGTCAAGCAAGTATAAGTTATTGATTATTGGATAGTCAAGCGAGTATGTTATTGATTTCTGGCTAGACAAGCGAGTATGTTTTTAATAGAGAGTCAAACAAGTATGTTATTGATTTCTGGATAGTCAAGCGATTGTGTTATTGATTTCTGGAAAGTCAAGTAAGTGTGTTATTGATTTCGGGATAGTCAAGCGAGTATGTTATTGATTTCTGGATAGACAAGCGAGTATGTTATTGATTTTTTGATAGTCAAGCAAGTATGTCATTGATTTCTGGAGAGTCAAGTGAGTATGTTATTGATTTCTGAATAGTCAAGCAAGTATGTTATTGATTTCTGTATAGTCAAGCAAGTATGCTATTGATTTCTGGAGAGTCAGGCGAGTATGTAACTGATTTCTGGAGAGTCAAGCGAGCATGCTATTGATTCCTGGAGAGTCAAGCCAGCATGTTATTGATTTCTGGGAGTCAGACAAGCATGTTATTGATTTCTGGATAGTCAACAAGTATCTTATTGATTTTTGAATAGTCAAGCAACTATGATATTGACTTCTAAAGAGTCAGGTGAGTATGTTATTGATTTTCTGGAGAGTCAAGTAAGCATGTTAGTGATTTTTGGATAGTCAAGCAAGTGTGTTATTGATTTCTGGATAGTCAAGCAAGTGTGTTATTTTTCTGGATAGTCAAGCAAGTGTGTTATTGATTTCTGGATAGTTAAGCAAGTGTGTTATTTTTTCTGGATAGTCAAGCAAGTGTGTTATTGATTTCTGGATAGTCAAGCAAGTGTGTTATTTTTCTGGATAGTCAAGCAAGTGTGTTATTGATTTCTTGATAGTCAATCAAGTATTTTATTAATTTTTAATACATTCAAGCAAGTATTTTATATACTTTTGCGACAGTGGAGAGAGTATATAATTTCTTGATACAATCAAGGAGGTAATTACCTGATTTATAGCCCATCCCTATTTAAAACATATACAGATCACATCAAAAGCATTGTAAAACAGTAATGATTAACACACCTGAGTGGTCAGATTTTGAGACATAATTTTTGTAGTACATGTAAATACCTTCATCTCACCTCCCTCTAAGATGCCAGATCAATCTATTATAACATGGCATGTATTTAATTGCACTTAAAGAGGGGACACACAGCGACCTAGATAGTACACTCATCTCTGCAAGTAACTGATAATTTTCCCACTTGAATTAGTGATGAGAGAATAATGACAATGAGAATCAGTGTTGAATATTAATCATCAGAGACAGTGTGTCACAGTGAGGGATTCAAACTGGCAATCCCTGGGATGATAGTCTTACAAAACTACCAACTGAGCTCAGTAAGCCACGCCCATTCAGGCTTTATCATAACTGCATGGCAACCAATTTTGTTGTTGAAGGTGACCTCAGGTGGAAATACATGAATCTGAGTAGAACCATCATCCTACGCATAAAACTTTCTTGCAAGAGACTAAACTGAGCTTGAACTGGTGACCAAAAGCAATTGTTAGAGACAGGTAACTTGCAAGACAGTGCCTTGGACCACTCAGTCACAGAGAACTATCATCAGGGCATATTGCAACAACATTGTTAGAGACAGGTAATCTCCAACACAGTGCCTTGGACCACTCAGTCAGAGAGAACTATCATTAGGGCATATTGCAACAACATTGTTAGAGACAGGTAATCTCCAACACAGTGTCTTGGACCTCTCAATTACAGAGAACTATCATCAGGGCATATTGAAGCAACATTGTTAGGGACAGATACTCTCTAACACAGTGTCTTGGACCACTCAATCACAGAGAACTATTATCAGGGCATATTGAAGCAACATTGTTAGAGACAGGTGATCTCCCAACACAATGTCTTGGACCAGTCAATCACAGAGAACTACCATCAGGGCATACTGAAGCAACAATGTTAGAGACAGGTAATCGCCAAACACAGTGTATTGGACCACTCAATCACAGAGAACTATCATCAGGGCATATTGAAACAACAATGTTAGAGACAGGTAATCTCCCAACACAGTGTCTTGGACCACTCAATCACAGAGAACTATCATCAGGGCATATTGAAGCAAAATTGTTAAATACAAGTAATCTCAAAACATTGTTAGAGACAGATAATCTCATACACAGTGACTGGACCACTCAATCACAGAGAACTATCAACAGGGCATATTGAAGCAACATTGTTAGAGACAGGTAATCTCCAAACACAGTGTCTTGGACCACTCAATCACAGAGAACTGTCATCAGGGCATATTGAAGCAAAATTGTTAAATACAAGTAATCTCAAAACATTGTTAGAGACAGATAATCTCATACACAGTGACTGGACCACTCAATCACAGAGAACTATCAACAGAGCATATTGCAACAACATTGTTAGAGACAGGTAATCTCCAACACAGTGTCTTGGACCACTCAATCACAGAGAACTACCATCAGGGCATACTGAAGCAACATTGTTAGAGACAGGTAATCTCCAACACAGTGTCTTGGACCACTCAATCACAGAGAACTATCATCAGGGCATATTGCAACAACATTGTCAGAGACAAGTTATTTCCCAACACAGTGTCTTGGACCACTTAATTACAGAGAACAATCATCAGGGCATATTGAAGTAACATTGTTAGAGACAGGTAAACTTCCAACACAGTGTCTTGAACCACTCAATCAGAGAGAACTGTCATCAGGGCATATTGAAGCAACATTGTTAGAAACAGGTGATCTCCCAACACATTGTGCCGGGCCCGATTAGCTCAGTCGGTTACGCGTCTGACTATCAATCCAGGGGTCGTGAGTTTGAATCCCCCACCGGGCAACAGTCTCCGTGATGATTGATATACGACATTGTGTCTTATTATCATTCGTCTCTCACCACTGATTCAAGTGGGAAAGTTATCAGTTACTTGCAGAGATAGGGTGTGCTCGAGTACTGGTTAATCCCAGGAAACAGTGGTTAGGTAAACTGATCGTCTGTTAGCCCTCGATGGCATAAAAATGACGCTAAATATTCAATCAATAAACCCAACACAGTGTCTTGGACCACTCAATCACAGAGAACTATCATCAGGGCATATTGAAGCAACATTGTTAAGGAAAGGTAATCTCCCAAAACAGTGTCTTGGACCACTCATTCACAGAGAACTATCATCAGGGCATATTGAAGCAACAATGTTAGAGACAGGTAATCTCCAAACACAGTGTCTTGGACCACTCAGTCGCAGAGAACTATCATCAGGGCATATTGAAGCAACATTGTTAGAGACAGGTAATCTCCCAACACAGTGTCTTGGACCACTCAATCACACAGAACTATCATCAGGGCATATTGAAGCAACATTGTTAGAGACAGGTAATCTCCCAACACAGTTTTTTGGACCACTCAATCACAGAGAACTATCATCAGGGCATATTGAAGCAACAATGTTAGAGACAGGTAATCTCCCAACACAGTGTCTTGGACCACTCAATTACAGAGAACTATCACCAGGGCATATTGAAGCAACATTGTTAGAGACAGGTAATCTCCCAACACAGTTTTTTGGACCACTCATTCACAGAGAACTATCATCAGGGCATATTGAAGCAACATTGTTAGAGACAGGTAATCTCCCAACACAGTGTCTTGGACCACTCAATCACAGAGAACTATCATCAGGGCTTATTGAAGCAACATTGTTAGAGACAGGTAATCTCCAAACACAGTGTCTTGGACCACTCAATCACAGAGAACTATCACCAGGGCATGTTGGAAGCAACATGGTTAGAAACAGGTAATCTCCCAACACAGTGTCTGGGACAAGTCAGTTACAGAGAACTATCATCAGGGCATATTGAAGCAACATTGTTAGAGACAGGTAATCTCCCAACACAGTGTCTTGGACCACTCAATCACAGAGAACTATCATCAGGGCATATTGAAGCAACATTGTTAGAAACAGGTAATCTCCCAACACAGTGTCTTGGACCACTCAATCACAGAGAACTACCATCAGGGCATATTGAAGCAACATTGTTAGAGACAGGTAATCTCCCAACACAGTGTCTTGGACCACTCAATCACAGAGAACTATCATCAGGGCTTATTGAAGCAACATTGTTAGAGACAGGTAATCTCCAAACACAGTGTCTTGGACCACTCAATCACAGAGAACTATCACCAGGGCATGTTGGAAGCAACATGGTTAGAAACAGGTAATCTCCCAACACAGTGTCTGGGACAAGTCAGTTACAGAGAACTATCATCAGGGCATATTGAAGCAACATTGTTAGAGACAGGTAATCTCCCAACACAGTGTCTTGGACCACTCAATCACAGAGAACTATCATCAGGGCATATTGAAGCAACATTGTTAGAAACAGGTAATCTCCCAACACAGTGTCTTGGACCACTCAATCACAGAGAACTACCATCAGGGCATATTGAAGCAACATTGTTAGAAACAGGTGATCTCCCAACACAGTGTCTTGGACCACTCAATCACAGAGAACTACCATCAGGGCATACTGAAGCAACAATGTTAGAGACAGGTAATCGCCAAACACAGTGTATTGGACCACTCAATCACAGAGAACTATCATCAGGGCATATTGAAGCAACATTGTTAGAGACAGGTAATCTCCCAAAACAGTGTCTTGGACCACTCAATCACAGAGAACTACCATCAGGGCATACTGAAGCAACAATGTTAGAGACAGGTAATCGCCAAACACAGTGTATTGGACCACTCAATCACAGAGAACTATCATCAGGGCATATTGAAGCAACATTGTTAGAGACAGGTAATCTCCCAACACAGTGTCTTGGACCACTCAATCACAGAGAACTATCATCAGGGCATATTGCAACAACATTGTTAGAGACAGGTAATCTCCCAACACAGTGTCTTGGACCACTCAATCACAGAGAACTATCATCAGGGCATATTGAAGCAACATTGTTAGAAACAGGTGATCTCCCAACACAGTGTCTTGGACCACTCAATCACAGAGAACTACCATCAGGGCATATTGAAGCAACAATGTTAGAGACAGGTAATCTCCAAACACAGTGTCTTGGACCACTCAGTCGCAGAGAACTATCATCAGGGCATATTGAAGCAACATTGTTAGAGACAGGTAATCTCCCAACACAGTGTCTTGGACCACTCAATCACAGAGAACTATCATCAGGGCATATTGAAGCAACATTGTTAGAGACAGGTAATCTCCCAACACAGTTTTTTGGACCACTCAATCACAGAGAACTATCATCAGGGCATATTGAAGCAACAATGTTAGAGACAGGTAATCTCCCAACACAGTGTCTTGGACCACTCAATTACAGAGAACTATCACCAGGGCATATTGAAGCAACATTGTTAGAGACAGGTAATCTCCCAACACAGTTTTTTGGACCACTCATTCACAGAGAACTATCATCAGGGCATATTGAAGCAACATTGTTAGAGACAGGTAATCTCCCAACACAGTGTCTTGGACCACTCAATCACAGAGAACTATCATCAGGGCTTATTGAAGCAACATTGTTAGAGACAGGTAATCTCCAAATACAGTGTCTTGGACCACTCAATCACAGAGAACTATCACCAGGGCATGTTGAAGCAACATGGTTAGAAACAGGTAATCTCCCAACACAGTGTCTGGGACAAGTCAGTTACAGAGAACTATCATCAGGGCATATTGAAGCAACATTGTTAGAGACAGGTAATCTCCCAACACAGTGTCTTGGACCACTCAATCACAGAGAACTATCATCAGGGCATATTGAAGCAACATTGTTAGAAACAGGTAATCTCCCAACACAGTGTCTTGGACCACTCAATCACAGAGAACTACCATCAGGGCATATTGAAGCAACATTGTTAGAAACAGGTGATCTCCCAACACAGTGTCTTGGACCACTCAATCACAGAGAACTACCATCAGGGCATACTGAAGCAACAATGTTAGAGACAGGTAATCGCCAAACACAGTGTATTGGACCACTCAATCACAGAGAACTATCATCAGGGCATATTGAAGCAACATTGTTAGAGACAGGTAATCTCCCAACACAGTGTCTTGGACCACTCAATCACATAGAACTATCATCAGGGCATATTGCAACAACATTGTTAGAGACAGGTAATCTCCCAACACAGTGTCTTGGACCACTCAATCACAGAGAACTATCATCAGGGCATATTGAAGCAACATTGTTAGAAACAGGTGATCTCCCAACACAGTGTCTTGGACAAGTCAATTTCAGAGAACTACCATCAGGGCATATTGAAGCAACATTGTTAGAAACAGGTGATCTCCCAACACAGTGTCTTGGACCACTCAATCACAGAGAACTACCATCAGGGCATACTGAAGCAACAATGTTAGAGACAGGTAATCGCCAAACACAGTGTATTGGACCACTCAATCACAGAGAACTATCATCAGGGCATATTGAAGCAACATTGTTAGAGACAGGTAATCTCCCAACACAGTGTCTTGGACCACTCAATCACAGAGAACTATCATCAGGGCATATTGCAACAACATTGTTAGAGACAGGTAATCTCCCAACACAGTGTCTTGGACCACTCAATCACAGAGAACTATCATCAGGGCATATTGAAGCAACATTGTTAGAAACAGGTAATCTCCCAACACAGTGTCTTGGACCACTCAATCACAGAGAACTACCATCAGGGCATATTGAAGCAACATTGTTAGAAACAGGTGATCTCCCAACACAGTGTCTTGGACCACTCAATCACAGAGAACTACCATCAGGGCATACTGAAGCAACAATGTTAGAGACAGGTAATCGCCAAACACAGTGTATTGGACCACTCTATTACAGAGAACTATTATCAGGGCATATTGAAGCAACATGGTTAGAGACAGGTAATCTCCTAACACAGTGTCTGGGACAAGTCAGTTACAGAGAACTATCATCAGGGCATATTGAAGCAACATTGTTAGAGACAGGTGATCTCCCAACACAGTGTCTTCGACCACTCAATCACAGAGAACTATCATCAGGGCATATTGAAGCAACATTGTTAGAGACAGGTGATCTCCCAACACAGTGTCTTGGACCACTCAATCACAGAGAACTATCATCAGGGCATATTGAAGCAACATTGTTAGAGACAGGTGATCTCCCAACACAGTGTCTTGGACAAGTCAATTTCAGAGAACTATCATCAGGGCATATTGAAGCAACATTGGAATCTATTGCTCGGAACATGGGAAAAAGCTTTTGCACAATAACAATTACATGTTTCACTTGTACAGATGTGTCCCAATATCTGATATCTGAAAACTTAATAAATGATTTTGGATGTTTCATAAATCACTTACACACTTGAATCTTAAAACTATTTTATACATACAAATAAGGTCTGCCTGTTAGTGACATAAGGTTTAATTTGCAGTAACCACACAATTTAATTATGAAAATCACAAATAATGCTATAAACTGAATACTACGTCATTCTATTTTTAGATGGAACCTACTGCATTAGGGATGACATCTGTAACATAAATTGTATAATACAACTGATTCAATATTAATGTGTTACCTGTATTGGACGAGTTTAATTATAAATAGAAAAAAAAGTAAAAATAGCGTATTGGGTTTATATAGGCAATTTTATGTACAAACAATAAATGGTAAACTAGAACAGGGTAATGCATAATTGCCTTTCTTCAGGTATGGGTATTTCACTGTTGAAAACCTTATTCAATCAAAAATATAATATTATGAACTAAAAAATGAGTCTGTCAACACAAATGCACCCGCTGTGCCTACCTTATTGTAGCAATGCCATTAGAATAATGAATTTTAATTAGTGACATTAATACTACCGAGATGACAACATGCACAACTGAATGACATACCCATACTTGCTAACAATTTGACCATGAGCAGTTGATAAGTTAGGGGGGAGTAATGCTGACAAGTTAATTGGAATTTAAATTAAACAATTCTGTTTAAACTTATTTATTCTCCTTTGATTGTGAAACAAGTTACTTCAACTTAGACACTTGAAGTATCCCTTGGTAGGACCAGTACTATGGATAAATGTGGAAAGTGTCTTGCTCAAGGACACCACGCCGTGGCAGAAGATTGAACCTACATCCCTCCATCTTGGGTTTGATGCTCTACCACTGGATCTTCCGCTTCACTAACAAAATTAAATAAAGGACTGTAACTCAATCAGAAGTTAATGGAGCAAGACAAGATGGAAGTTGAAAAGAAAGTAAAGTGTACCTTCCGAGTTGTAAGATCCTGAATTGCTCTGTATATAGTGACGAGAGAAGTGTGCCAGTACCCTCTCTCTCTCCTGAGTCTCTCCAATCAACGAGAACTGTTTCAAAAACTTGCGTAAGGCCACATCAAGTGTATCACCAGAAAAGTCGAAAAACTTGAGGTATTCTTCTGCCACCAGTGTGCTGAAGTCATTCCTGCAAAATTGTAAATGCAAAATATTACTTCTATAAGGCGAAATAAAACAATTTCAAGGATCAAAATTAGTATCATTAATTGCAAAGTATCTTTAATACATGATTTAGTGACTTACGGATATAAATTTAAATTAAAATAAAAAGTTTTATACATTTAATGATGTAATAAAGCAAGAGAACAGAAAACTCATATTAAAGAAATAGGAATTCCTAATTCCATTTCATCTCATAAAGTTAATAAAATCTATCTTTAATTTGCTATTTGCTCCAAGGAACTGCACAAATAACGACATCAAATGTTTCCTGAAGAAGAGTTAACTGAATTTAAGCCTGCTTGTTAATATAATTCATATAAAATCAGCAAGTAAAAAAATCAGAAATGTACGCAGTTAATTAGAAATGTGTTTTTTTTCTCGAAAATCCTTTACATTTGCCTTCTTTCCTTCTTTCTGGAAGGCAGAAAATCAATTTGCTAGATAGATTAGTTCTGTCTGGTGCAAAGGAAACAAAATGCAATCAACAAACTGTCCAACATACTTTGTCATTCTAATCAAATTTAACTGAAAATCCTGTAACTTCCTAACATGAATTCACATGCTGCAATTAATACAATTTTCAGAAACACAAAATCGTTTTAAGTGCAACTTTGTTAAATCCAGATCACTCCTGAAAAGGTGCATGCTCATTTGGTATACAACTAGTGGGATTATTAAAGAAAACACATAACAAGTATAAAGCAATAGAGCACTACAGAGTGTGTTTTAATATTTTAATATTTGCAGCCAAACTAATCTATCTGATGATTTCAATGCATTACAGATAAATGAGAATTGCTTTAATCTGAAAGTTTGGCTACCTTCATGCGAGTTTATTACACCACTCCTAACCACATACCAGTATAACACATTTGCATACATAATCAATGATCTCAACGTTGTTACCGCTATATTGTCTTATCACTCCAGTACTTAAATACATACATAGTTGTATCCTGCGTAGGGGCAATCTGGAGTGACAAAATCAATGTCTTATTGTATATAATTGGTCAATTAACACAGCTACCTCCATATGTTATCACCATTAGTGGGGTGAATGCATTGGTATGTAGGTGCCCCACAATACCTTTTTATTTGTTAGTTTTTCTCTCCTCATAACCTTCCATAAAATTAAAGAAAAAATTAAACCTAATTCATACCTATTACTCATTTTTTGCTTGTTTCAAAGTCATCATGTTTTTTTTTTAAAAAAAAAAATATTTTAACATTATTTAAAGACAAGATGTTGATTATATGGTTTAGCTGTTGCTAAGCAAATAATGTGCAAAATATATCTCAACAGGTGGGTACGAGATAAATATGTGTGCAGCGTAAGGCATTGTGAAATCATGTGCTGTTATTCAGTATGCTGTGTCAATAATTTGCATAATAAATCATGTTATACACACATATAAATGTACATAATTGAATCACTAATTGTTATAAATGTATCAGCATTCAATAGAACATCCATGCATATATAAATACTGCATCACATAATTCACACTCAAGTTTAGATCAATTTATTTTGTGCTGATAAAAGTGAATTTTGCATCACATACTCACAAATATATCAACACTGCATCCCAGATATATATATCAATACACCATCACTACACATATATATATATACACATATAACAGCAGTGCATCAGAGACATGCATATAACAGCAATGCATGACAGACACAAATACAGCAGCAATGTATCACAGACACACATACAGCAGCAATGCATCACAGACACACATACAGCAGCAATGCATAGCGGACATACATACAGCAGCAGTTAATCACAGACACACACACAGCAGCAATGCATCACAAACACACATACAGCAGCAATGCATCACAGACACACATACAGCAGCAATGCATCACAGACACACATACAGCAGCAATGCATCACAAACACACATACAGCAGCAATGCATCACAGACACACATACAGCAGCAATGCATCACAAACACACATACAGCAGCAGTGTATCACAGACACATATACAGCAGCAATGTATCAAAGACATGCATAAAACAGCAATGCATCACAGACACACATACAGCAGCAATGTATCACAAACACCCATACAGCAGCAATGTATCACAGACACACATAGAGCAGCAATGTATCACAGACACACATACAGCAGCAATGCATCACAGACACACATACAGCAGCAATGCTTCAAAGACATGCATATAACAGCAATGCATCACAGACACACATACAGCAGCAATGCATCACAAACACCCATACAGCAGCAATGCATCACAGACACACATACAGCAGCAATGCATCACAAACACACATACAGCAGCAGTGTATCACTGACACACATACAGCAGCAATGTATCAAAGACATGCATATAACAGCAATGCATCACAGACACACATACAGCAGCAATGCATCACAAACACCCATACAGCAGCAATGCATCACAGACACACATACAGCAGCAATGCATCACAAACACACATACAGCAGCAATGCATCACAGACACACATACAGCAGCAATGCATCACAAACACACATACAGCAGCAATGCATCACAGACACACATACAGCAGCAATGCATCACAAACACACATACAGCAGCAATGCATCACAAACACCCATACAACAGCAATGCATCACAGACACACATACAGCAGCAATGCATCACAGACACACATACAGCAGCAATGTATCACAGACACACATACAGCAGCAATGCATCAAAGACATGCATATAACAGCAATGCATCACAGACACACATACAGCAGCAATGTATCAAAGACATGCATATAACAGCAATGCATCACAGACACACATACAGCAGCAATGTATCACAGACACACATACAGCAGCAATGCATCACAAACACACATACAGCAGCAGTGTATCACAGACACACATACAGCAGCAATGTATCACAGACACACATACAGCAGCAGTGTATCACAGACACACATACAGCAGCAGTGTATCACAGACACACATACAGCAGCAATGCATCACAGACACACATACAGCAGCAATGTATCACAGACACACATACAGCAGCAATGCATCACAGACACACATACAGCAGCAATGCTTCAAAGACATGCATATAACAGCAATGCATCACAGACACACATACAGCAGCAATGCATCACAAACACCCATACAGCAGCAATGCATCACAGACACACATACAGCAGCAATGCATCACAAACACACATACAGCAGCAGTGTATCACTGACACACATACAACAGCAATGCATCACAGACACACATACAGCAGCAATGCATCACAGACACACATACAGCAGCAATGTATCACAGACACACATACAGCAGCAATGCATCAAAGACATGCATATAACAGCAATGCATCACAGACACACATACAGCAGCAATGCATCAAAGACATGCATATAACAGCAATGCATCACAGACACACATACAGCAGCAATGTATCACAGACACACATACAGCAGCAATGCATCACAAACACACATACAGCAGCAGTGTATCACAGACACACATACAGCAGCAATGTATCACAGACACACATACAGCAGCAGTGTATCACAGACACACATACAGCAGCAATGCATCACAGACACACATACAGCAGCAATGTATCACAGACACACATACAGCAGCAATGCATCACAGACATGCATATAACAGCAATGCATCACAGACACACATACAGCAGCAATGCATCACAAACACCCATACAGCAGCAATGCATCACAGACACACATACAGCAGCAATGCATCACAAACACACATACAGCAGCAGTGTATCACAGACACACATACAGCAGCAATGTATCAAAGACATGCATATAACAGCAATACATCACAGACACACATACAGCAGCAATGTATCACAAACACCCATACAGCAGCAATGCATCACAGACACACATACAGCAGCAATGCATCACAAACACACATACAGCAGCAATGCATCACAGACACACATACAGCAGCAATGCATCACAGACACACATACAGCAGCAATGCATCACAGACACACATACAGCAGCAATGCATCACAAACACACATACAGCAGCAATGCATCACAAACACCCATACAACAGCAATGCATCACAGACACACATACAGCAGCAATGCATCACAGACACACATATAGCAGCAATGTATCACAGACACACATACAGCAGCAGTGTATCACAGACACACATACAGCAGCAATGCATCAAAGACATGCATATAACAGCAATGCATCACAGACACACATACAGCAGCAATGTATCACAGACACACATACAGCAGCAATGTATCACAGACACACATACAGCAGCAATGCATCACAAACACACATACAGCAGCAGTGTATCACAGACACACATACAGCAGCAATGTATCACAGACACACATACAGCAGCAGTGTATCACAGACACACATACAGCAGCAATGCATCACAGACACACATACAGCAGCAATGTATCACAGACACACATACAGCAGCAATGCATCACAGACATGCATATAACAGCAATGCATCACAGACACACATACAGCAGCAATGCATCACAGACACACATACAGCAGCAATGTATCACAGACACACATACAGCAGCAATGCATCATAGACATGCATATAACAGCAATGCATCACAGACACACATACAGCAGCAATGCATCACAGACACACATACAGCAGCAATGCATCATAGACATGCATATAGCAGAAATGCATCACAGACATACATATAGCAGCAATGCATTATTATAGCAGCAATGCATCACAGACATGTGCATATAGCAGTAATGCATCATAGACATGTGCATATAGCAGCAATGCATCACAGACATGCATATAGCAGCAATGCATTACTATAGCAGCAATGCATCACAGGCATGTGCATATAGCAGCAATGCATCACTAAGATGTGGAAATAAATCAGTGTTACATCACAAATGCACACAAACATATCAGCATTGCATCAAACAGACATAATACATATATAAGTATAGAATCACACATATATTGCTTTTACATCATATACACACACACATATGTTGGTAGTACAATACACATACATGTTTATTTCAGAATAACAGAATTGTATGACACATACACAACACACATTTACCAGAAACAGACCATGCATATATTTGTACTGCAGTACACATGTATATATATAGTGTTGCATACATACACACACACACACATATATCAATATTACCTCACATATTATACAAACACATATTTTGGTATTATATTACATATAAACACAGAATTACATCCCAGATTCACATACTTATTAAGTACACATCACAGCTCATACAGATCTATGTAAGTAATTATGTATTGCAACTGCATCACAGATTCTTATCATATACAAGTTAATTTATCAGTATCGCATCACATACCCATATATATTAATATTAAATCACATATGCAAACATATTTTGGTATTATATTACATATAAACACACCTATCAGATTTACATCACAGATTCACACATTTTTTTAGTAAACATCATTAATTGCAACTGCATCAAAGATTTATATCATATATACAAGTGTTACTCTAGGTTTGATATTTCAACTGCACATGATTATACAAAGATAACCAATTCAGGGCTGTCCTTAAGGCATGGGGCCGGGGATTTTACTTGGTTACTTTTGGTCTCAACACTGGCTACTTTCGGGTGAGGATCTTCCATTTCGGAAGTAAATTGTAAAAATCATTCTAGGCGTTTTAGTTTATTTTAAAAATGTAATAAAATGCAAGGATTAAGAAAAATATTAAATCTGCAGTATTTTCCTGTGGAGACGGGTTAAAAACTGATTATTTAGCTGTACATTTTGCAAGTTACATCAACAAGTCTTTCGATCACTAGGAAGAAAACACTCATCATACATTAATTATTATTGCAAGCGCTTAATACGCTGACAAACTATCATCCAGACGTTCGGTCAAATTGCTTGTCAAAAATCTGAATCCGGGCCTGTGCCTTTCTCAAAGTTTCTTGCCAGTCGGGCTTGTCTTAAAACAATTTGACAAGCAAGTTTTCTCAATACACAAATATCTCTCTTCGATACGAAAGAGGTCAAACTGTTGCTTATAAACCGTAACTAATCAGTGGAAACAATTGACCTCATGGTGTACATCACACAGCATGCCCGATATTGAGATTTGGAAAACCTCTCATGCATATTCAATTATCTATTTTTATTCCTCTACTGTGATTGGTTGATAGCTTTGAATATAAATTTATCTATTTTAATAATCATTATGATTGGTTGGATATCTACTACCTTACCACGCACATGAGCAAGTAATTAAAAAATAAACGATGATATGATTAGCGGTTGTCCCTCAAATCCTCCAATACGAACAGCATAAAAATATTATCTTCCTTTGCCATAATGGGGACAATTTCTAAACTCTGATTATGTTTTTGCAGATAATTCGCGATTGTTCACCTTATGTATAATGTCAGCGTAAGGTTCTGATAATTTTATAAATTTTTCGTAGATTTACAATAATTGGAACAGTATGTATATATATTTTCTCCTTTGAAAACGTGAACATTGATAGTTAAATTGAGTTTAAGGTGAAGAAAAACATGGGTAGGGTACTATAGTAATAAACGTATTGCTTTTAGGTTGTGTAGTTTCAGTGTATAATTTTCGTTGGCAATAATATCATGATTTAAATATAGGATTAAAAATAAACAATATAAGATAAATTATTATTGGCTGTTTTTTAGTATTTGAAATAAAGTTGACTGGTTGCACTTTTCTAGATATTTGATGGCTATCATAGACATCATTTATTTATCATATTGCCAAGTTCTCTTGGCTGGGAGGCTTGACATTGCGCAAGAAGTTCATGATGACATAAAAACAGAATAAGTTAAGCTGAAGTATGACGTGCTGGTTTGAAAAAAAAGATCTTGCAGACGGAAACCATCCAGACAATGCACAATGTACTCTAACAGCAACAGAATGGTGTTTGCAGTGAATTGTTAAGGCAGCTCATTTCTACCCCCAGATAAGTGTGATAGTGGACATAATATTGTCAACACCAGTCTCCAATGCATGACCCAAGAGGGGGGCAAACTATGTGAAAAGGGTGAAGACTCGCTCAAGGTCCACCCTAAAGAATGACATAATGCAGGTATTGTTGCAGGGTTCAATAAATGGGCTAGCTCCTGGCACGGAGGAAGCTGAATCCTTAATCAAGGCATCTGTATAGACATGGCTGGGTGAAAAACCATGAAGAAGACTTCCCTAAAGTCAGCAGAATTAGAACAAGAGAAACAACAAGTCTTTCTGCTTCAAAGCCACAGGTAGTTTTGGTGGATGTGTGTGTACAAACCACTGATGTAGGGTCCATAGCACCAATCAGTCGGGAGGACATTCAACAGCAGATCAGGGAAGAAGTATTAACATTTTCTAAAGCATGTGGACTTTCAACACATGACATGCACTACTCAGATGAGGACTTCTGAAATTGATAGCAACAGTTGAAAAATGAAATTATGTAGTCTGTGTTTTACAAATTTCAATGAATTTTAAAATTAATCGGGTGAACTTCTTTTTTCTACTGGTTTATGGTCAAAATAAAAAATTGGTGTGGTGGTTTCCCTACCTACCTTACTTTTTGCTGCCGATGTTTTTTTTCTACCTAGCCAAAAATATATTAAATACCTACTCTACCTATTTTCTGGGAGGATTTTGTCATGTTCACTGTTGTGGTTAAATTATCAACCCCTGTGTGGTTTCAGGGAGCCATATGAGTGATGGCAAAAATAGGACCACTGTGGCTCATGCATGTCGTAAGAAGCAACAATTTGAGTAATACGATAGAATTTGCTTTTTAATGAACTTAAAATTAAAACCAAAAGCCTAACTACATGTACCTTTCCTACTTCTAATTTCAATGAAACCAGAATTACCCATATTTTTATTTTGACTATCAAAATTATTTTGATAGTTAAAATAATTAGTTCAACGTGATGGGTGATTTTCAGTCATTTCAAGACTGCGGCATGGTCTAGTGGTAGAGTGTCCACCTCGTATGCGGAAGGTCGTGGGTTCAATCCCCGGCCGGGTCATACCAAAGACTTAAAAAAATGGTACTTAAAGCTTCCTCGCTTGACACTCAGCATGTGGAGGAGAGTTCTAGGTCTGGTTGGCCTGGTGTCAGTATAAAGTGACTGGGTGGGGTATCATACCATGTGTCTGCGTCATGATACTCCATGTGACAGTACTTAGAATACTGTCTGAAGTAGGCACCGTTCCTAAATGAAAAATTGTTGAAAGCGACGCTAAACACCACACAACAACAACAACAGTCATTTCATATCATGAGATCAGAATAATTGAAGTTGCTTCTTATATTAAATAGAAAGTCAAATCAGTTTTATTCTTAAATGCATAAAAAAATAGCTAAATTACTTTCAGGAGAGCCCATTTGAGGGTCTTTCATGTCTGAAATCCATTTCCTTCCGAATGAGGGGTGCTGCCTCCTTAACCCCAGACCCCCCCCCCCCCCCTCCCCCCTTTTTATTATTTTAATTTCACCTTCTTCATAGAAAATTTGGAACAGCTCTGCCAATATTTTAAAACAAAAGAACTCACAAGAAATCACATCACAGTAATGAAAATAAGATACTGTTGACCTATATGGGACCATCACACATATTGATAAGACCATAATATATTAATTGCTAGATTATCATCCCACCCACCCCCTAATTTTCATGCTGCCCCGACCCTTTGGATGAGAATCTAGCAATTAAACTTTAATGGTCTAAACCAATTTATAAGGAAATCGAACCAATTCAAAAGGAAATGTATAATCACCTTTACACCAATTCAAAAGAAAATGCATAATCACCTTTACACCAATTCAAAAGAAAATGCATAATCACCTTTACACCAATTCAAAAGAAAATGCATAATCACCTTTATACCAATTCAAAAGGAAATGCATAATCACCTTTACACCAATTCAAAAGAAAATGCATAATCACCTTTACACCAATTCAAAAGAAAATGCATAATCACCTTTATACCAATTCAAAAGGAAATGCATAATCACCTTTATACCAATTCAAAAGGAATGGGGTTTAACACGCCATTTTCAACCCATTTCAAGTTATATATGGCATATCCAGTTTTACTGGTGGAGGAAGACCTCAGACTGAGTAGAGCCACCATCTTTCCGCAAGTAACTGGAAACTTTCTCACATAAAGTTTTTGGAGCTAGAGGGACTTGAACCTACGACCTTAGTGATGAGAGGTTAGTGATCCACGAAGGAACTATAAACTACAGTCAAACCTGTCTTATTGATTGACTGATTGATTGATTGAATATTTAGCATCATTTTTATGCCATCGAGGGCCAACAGATGATCAGTTAACCTAATGACTGTTTCCTGGGATCCTGAAAGGTTAACCAGTACTCGAGCACACCACATCTCTGCAAGTAACTGATAACTTTCCCACTTGAATTAGCGGTGAGAGACAAATGATAATGAGACACAATGTCGTATATCAATCATCACCGAGACAGTTGCCGGGCAGGGATTCAAACTTAAGCAGCCATTCAATAAAAAAGCAAAAATGGGGCCTTTTGAGGTAAGGTGGTTGCTTAATACAGGTTAATTTGCTCTAAAAGCATAGAAATCTGAAAAAGCAAACATGGCTGACTATTATTCTGTAAGACAAGTGGCTGCTTGATGGAGGTGAATGCTTACACAGGTTTACATCAATTCAACAGAGGTTCAAATTCCTGAAAAGACATAATTATTAAAAAGGGCAAAGGAAATCTCCAAATTTAAGTTTTACAAAGAGTGACATGTGAGATTACAGCCATAGATTACACATTATTTCTATGAAAAAAATGAAAAAGGGCAACGGAAATCTCGGAATTTAAGTTTTACAAACCATAGATTACACATGCAAGTTCCCCAGGATTGTATGGAAATCTCCTAAAAGAAGAATGAAAATCTGTAAGTCGCAGCCAGGTTACATAATCTTTCGCAAGTACAAAGCTCTGTGAATAAGTACATTTCTGGTGTAATAACCAAGCTGACATAGTCAAGTCATCAGCAGTCAAGAACCAGTAACATTTGCTCCATCTATATTTGTTTTCAGCCAATTGAATCGTTGCTGATATTGGTAATCTCAAATTTTCGCATAAATCTTCATTGTCATTTTATACACTTCAAAAGGAGTACATCAGGAAAATTTCTTTAAATGTCTTAAAAAGTAAAATTATTTTTAAAATGGAAAAAAAGCATCACATTACCATTTATAAACAAATGATAATGGCTTAAATTGGTATGTCAAATCCACCAAAACATGCCAAAACGCTGCTCGACATCTTCGCATTGTCATCGGGACTCTTTCTAAGATGCATAACAAACAAAATTGAAATAAAAATAAAATCATGTGACTCTTTAATAAGTCACAAAATATGTTTCAATTTTAAGCGTGAAATCTATTTTTGTCTAACAAGCGCGTATCCCAAGATAGGACGTCCCTTTTCAATATATTGTTTTGGCATGTTTTAAAAGATACCCCTTTAGAAATAATGGGTCAGTGAGTATATAATATAGGCATGGTATATTGATATCAAATGTTTTAAGCCAATTTAAAATTTTGAATAATCATGATTATATTCCCTTAAATGACTGGCACTTTAATAAATGAACATATTAAACAGCAAGCAAGCAACTCAATTTATTTTCAATTCTTTTTAATATGAATGCTACTTTTTTTTTTTTGGTTAACAAACTACCAATGTGTTAATTCATGGGTTTTCGCTATCGTCAAAATCTGTGCATTTCTCGAGGCTGAACAACAAATGTTTTCAAAGTCAGTCATGATATCTAAATTAAATTTTCAACTCCAAATGATAAATATATATCCAATTTAAATTTTTGGTCTAGCTAGAGCCCAGGAGATGAAGATGATTGCTGAGATAACGAACTAAGTCCTGCAGATAAAGATGACAAATCGATATGTGACACTGTGTAAATTTGTACAGTTTCAAATACTTCAGAATCCCTCATTTATCGCTAAGAGCTGACCTCGAAAGCATTTTTCAAAAGAAAAAAAAATACCTCAATTGTATTCAATCCAATCACTGAAAAGACTTAACTTCCTCATTGCTCCGCAAACTGGTTCACCGACATATGATAACGTGTCATTTTGATACAGGAACAATTATTGCTCAACCAGGCAAATATTTAAAATAAATACAGAATCATTGTTCTATTTAAACTAATTAGGTAAGGACTGTGCAACAAAGCAAAAGAAGGAGAAAGGAAGTGATGCCAGTTATACTTATCCTAATTATTCAGCGTTGGTATGTAATTAATTCTAAAAACCAGGCAGATTAAATACATAAAGGTAGTAACTAATAAAGTGTTCCAGACCGACCCTGATAAACAAGTTGATAATCCAATCAGCAATCAATATTGGTTGCTACGTTGCCATTTTCCTAAGACAATTTAATGGCCTCTAGGTAAACACTACATTGTATTTACTTGGACAAACAATGTCACATGGCCAGAGGGCAGAGTGACAGCTGCTGACGCATCAGATTAATTTCAGCAAAGTCAATAAATAATATAGATGAAAAACAAATATGCATGTAGAGTGATAAAATAATCTTTTTTGTTTTTTTATCAATTTTGCTGCAACTGCTGATTGTTCTGGAGAAAAGTTTGTATGCAACTCTTAAGTGACTACTGTGCATAGTTAACACTATTTCTGAACAAAAAGACAGTGTTATTTTTCAATGTTCTCTATAATATTCCTATAATTGCACTTTTTACAATGAACGGTTGTATCGGTACACAGAACAGTTAAGCTTACATCCCATATATAGAATCTGTAATGAGTTGAAAATGGTACAATCCTAAGCTCTTCAAGTGGGAAAGTTATCAGCTACTTGTGGAGAAGGTGTTGCTTGAGTACTGGTTGACCAATATCAAGAATCCAAGGAAAGAGTTGTTAAGTTAACTGTTCAGCTGTAAGCCCTTGATGACATAAAAATGAAGCCAAATATTCATTCCATCAATCAATCAATCAATCAATCTTGAGGATAGGATTTGTGAGACTACCCCACTGTTTGTTACACATTACAAATTTGCCTCTAAAATATGACTTATGTCTTGAAAAACATACAGGAAATTATTGCATTTTTCTCTCATTATAATCAATATTTTCCTTATTTATCTAAAATATGTGAGAATGTGACCCATAATATAAAATGTATGTCAGGTGAACAGTGGCTTTCTAAAACTGACTTTCAGAAGACAGACAAAACCTTTATGCATATGTATATCACTGCTTATATACTTTTCAATTTTTGCATAAAAAAAAAGTGACTGAAGTATATGTGCCTGTCATCACACACTGCCCAGGTTTGAACCCGGCTTTATCTCAAATACAGCACATGCCATTTTCAACACATTTCGGGTTATATTATGGCATAAATTGCTTAAATGGTGGTGGGAGATCTCAGTATGGATCTAAGTAGAACCACCATCATTCTGCAAGAAACAAGCAAACTTTCTCACAATGTTTTTGAAGCGATCAGGACTCTAACCTACGACCTTAGTGGTGAGAGGTAAATGATCTTGCGACAGCGCATAGGGCCACTTGGCCATGGAGGAGCTTCCAATATGTTTCAAACAGGACATTAAACCTTATATTCAAATATGTATTTATATTTCAAAAAAGTTATTGGCCTGTGCAATAAAATCTCCCACTACCTATTCCATCTGGCAAGGTTATGTTGTATTTAACCCTGTAACAAACAAGAAATGTAAGTGTTGCATGCCCCCCAAATGGTCGTTGAAAAATAACAGTATAATTATGTTATAATAGGTAGCGATGTATCCATGAATATAAAGAGTATTGGACTGATGTTTCAGACTAGACATTTAATTTCATGGGTTTTTTGGGGGTTTTTTTTACATTAAAGTTTGACCTTGACCTTTGTGTAACCTTGACCTTGACATCTGATGTAATGGTCTGGGTATTTCAACAGTTAAATTCTGCTGAAACATCATCATGACATGCTGATAACATGTATCAAGCTATTTTAAAATCCCTAAATGTAAGACAAAGTGTTTTTGAAATCCATCCATATATGATAAAGTTAAAGGATGGCCTTGAAATCTCAAACAGATTCAAAGTCATGTCATGCATTCTAAAAGTGTGATCTTGATCTTTGAGGTATGGGTCTAGGTCTTACTTATGACACGTCATCATGTCATCTTGATAAATTGAACCAAGTTAAAGGCAAAGTCACAGACCAGACACACAATATCAAACAAATTGAAAGTGTGACCTTGATCTTTGAGGAAAGGTTCTGGGTCTTACATGTGACACTTAATTATGTCATGTTGATCAACTGACCCAAGTGTTTTTAAAATTTATCCATAGATGACAGACTGGACAAGAAATGTCAAAATGACTGAAAGTGTTGTCAAACAAAGTTAAATTGTGACCTTGACCTTTGAAGTGGGAGTTTAGGTATTTGGACAAACAAACAATATTTTAATTTAGGCCTGAGGAAACAGACTTGAAACAAATTCACAAACAAAAATAAATTTGTATAAATCAATAATTGAACTGGCAGCTTCACTGATGCATGTAATATTTAATAGACAGTTGGTGCTAATGGTCACTTGAGTAATTGATTAGACATGCACACGATAATGCAATATGTGTGTAATGATGCGACATCAAGGTAAATTTCTTTGCAAAACAGGTAATGAAAATTCAACATGACAATACAACAGTTTCACATCAGTAACTGAATAATGTAGTTTTACAAAATGAAATGAAATAAACAATCACCTCTTTCCATCCTTTTTTAGTTCATATCCCATGATAGTTTGAATGTATAGCCACTTACATCATTCTTAACAATACGTCAATATTTTATTTTCACGTTAAGATTGTCATAACAAATACAGGAACATCCCACAATATCAGAGAAGTAAAACTTATATAATATGTGTAACAAAAGATTATTTTATACAGAATAGAATACAGAACATTACTTAGTTACAGCAACAAAAAAACTGAAACTAAAACTTGAAACGAAGTCTCATGAGGCAAAAGAAAATATATTCATAAAATCTGCTTGATTCTATTTGTTGATTAGCTACAAGCACTTGAGCTTGTGTTGTAACCCAGCAGTGATGAACTTCTGCTTCACCGATTATCTGGAGAATTTACTTGTACTAGACTGGCTCTACACATATACTACAAGTGGGGTTTCCTGGTGTCGTAGAAACTCTCAATTAAAAATACAAGAAGCAGGTTTCTGATTGATTACACCTTCATAAAACAGACGCAGACTCTGCTCTCTAAGGAGCACACCAGCAAGGTGAACTTAATAAACAAATCAATAGTGTGCCAATTACAAACAACACATTTAAAAATTCTCAATTCTGTCTGAGATGCATGAAATGTGCTGCTTTGCAATTTTTGTTTGTAATTATATTCAAACGAACGGCTGATAATGCTTCTGTAATAATAATCAGAGAAACTTCCTGGAACCTATGAAGAATTTTATTAACAGTGTATTTAGAAATAAGACTTTGTTTCCTGGTAGTTATATTGACAGCAGAAATACAAATGTAAACTTCCTTCTTCTTCTTCTTCTACTTCTTTTTTCTCCTTCTTCTTCTACTTCTTTTTATTCTTCCTCTTCATGAAGCATGGGTAGGTGAAGGATAAAAACAGAAGAAAGTTACAAGACCAGTTTGTGAATAGCTGTTTAATGCCAGCCAACCAAGCCTTGGAACTGTCCAAGGTATAATATGACACAGGGAGCTGATTGGAGAGACCAACATTGACTGTCCAAGGTATATGACACTGGGAGCTGATTGGAGAGACAAACATCGACTGTCCAAGGTATAAAATGAAACCAGGAGCCGATCTCAGAGACAAATATTGACTGTCCAAGGTATAATATGACACAGGGAGCTGATCTGAGAGACAAACATTGACTGTCCAAGGTATAATATGACACGGGGAGCTGATTGAAGAGACCAACAATGACTGTCCAAGGTATATGACACTGGGAGCTGATCTGAGAGACAAACATTGGCTGGGAAGAATGAGTGACAGGTACACATCTGTTTCTATAATTGTAACATTTACTAAAGACATTCTAAAGTTAATTGTTGCAAAGATATGTCAAAGACTCATAGCTATGTGTGTGAGTGTGTAACCATGTGAGTGCAACTGTGAATGTTCAAGAGTAAGCAATATGGTGCTATATCTGCACCACTATATCAAACTAACATCATAATTATTAACAAAGCTACAATGGTACAACGGAAGACTGAATCTCATCCACTTACATAAAACTCTTAGTCATAGAAATAATCCACAACTAAAACAGCTACTGATACTAGCAAAAACACAAGTTAAGGAGTTTCTATTGCAAGGGAGAGAACTTCAGTGCATACCATAATTGTTCTTATGTCCCTTTCACAATTTATGATGATCACAGGGCTCAGTGAGTCCAGCGCTATCTATTTTCCTGGATGCTGCCTCTGCCCTTATTACGTCCCATTAATGCAATAAGGTACAAAGTGTATTTGAAATAAGAAGGCACTTGGTACCTTTTTGCACCAATGTGGTGATAGGATGAATTTAATAAACCGGGCAGTGAAGCAAAAATGGAACCTATGTGTACATTAACTGCCACTATACAGTTATTGGTGGTATGGTAACACCATTCTGTCACTTTGATTTCTGCTTTATGACCTGGGGAAATTGGATTCATGAATCAATGGTTATCCACAACTAATTCTCATCTGTCAGGAATGAGACAAAACTTTTGTAAATCACATGGGCCACCACACCAGAGCAAGTAGAAGCAAAAAGCAATTTTGTTTGGACATACTTGGGAGAATAAACTGATACATGACCCTCACCTCAGAATGTGGTCGCAGATTTAAAGAATAAAACAAAATTTCTATGAATTACAACAAAAAAATCATTAGAAAGTAAATGGGTGCAGTGACAATTATGCCAATGCTGTGATGGTCATGTATGTACAGAATATGGTCACCAGAACACAGTATGGTTGTTACATGCAATACTTTGAGGTTGCTTACAATGCTTTACACAGAAAGAGTTTCTAAATAAATGTTCCATTACTTAAAAAAGTCAAAATCAAAGAAAAGCAGCGGCACTGTTCACACACCGCAGAGCACTCACTGTATGTTCTACAATTATTAACCAATGTAAACTTAGTATTACTCAAAACAACTTATAAATAACAGTCAATCAATCATTTAAAGAAGTTTACAATTATTACAGCTTAAATGATAAATTAGCCAATTATATAGTGAAAGAACGTAACTTATACCCTCAAAAAGTGTTGCTCCCACTTGGTAATGATACATCAACGCTAGTTTCATAAAATTCCAATCAATGGTTCTCGAGAAATAGCCTGGACAAGAATTTTGGGACGAACAGATGGACGCAGCTATGTATGACAAGCATGTAAAACAAGTTTCATAAAATTCCAACCTGAGGTTGTAGAGAAATGGCGCGGACAATAATTTGGTTACAGACTCAATGAAAGGGCCATAACTCAGTAAAAAATCATTGAACTGGAACACAAAGACAATATGTGCATCTCCACTTGGAAGTGATGCATCCTAGCAAGTTTCATAAAATTCCAACATGGGGTTGTAGAAAATAGCGCGGACAATAATTTGGTCACCGACAAAATGAAAGGGCCGTTACTCCGTGAAAAATCATCGAACTGGAACACAAAGACAATATGCGCATCTCCACTTGGTAGTGATGCATCCTTGCAAGTTTCATAAAATTCCAACCAGAGGTTGTAGAGAAATAGCCTGGACAAGAACTTGGGGACACATGGACGGACAGACGAACGCACAGATGAAGTGACGACTATATGCTTCCCCCTTTGGAGGAGCATAATAAAGTATTACTATCTCATGTGTGCTGGACCCGATTTGCTCAGTCGGTAACACGTCTATCAATCCAGTGTCTGTGAGTTCGAATCCCCACCTGGCAACAGTCTCCATGATAATTAATATATAACATTGTGTCTCATTATAAATCATCTCTCACTGCTGATTCAAGTGGGAGAGATCAGTTATGTGTGGAGATAGGGTGTGCTCTAGAACTGGTTAACCTTTCAAGATCCCAGGAAACAGTGGTTGGGTTAAATGAATGTCTTTTAGCCCTCAATGGCATAAGAATGATGCTTAATATTCAATCAATCATTCAATCTGTCTCAAGTGGGAGACAAACTAGTCTTAAACTCACGACTCCTGTCAGAAGTGAAAACAAGCTTAAACATAAACCAACTTGTAAGCTGAGGCTTAAACTCATGACTCCTGTCAGAAGTGAAAGACAAGCTTAAACATAAACTCACTTGTAAGCTGAGGCGTAAACTCATGACTCCTGTCAGAAGTGAGAGACAAGCTTAAACATAAACTCACTTGTCTGCTGAGGCTTAAACTCATGACTCCTGTCAGAAGTGAGAGACAAGCTTAAACATAAACTCACTTGTAAGCTGAGGCTTAAACACATAATTTCTGTCAGAAGTGAGAGACAAGCTGAGATTTAAACTTGTGACCTCTGTCACTAGTGAGGGACAAGCCGAGTCTGCAGCTTCAACACACAGTAACCTTTACAGACAGTCAAAGTTTAGTCAATACAAATATTTTATTACTTTCACAAACTGAAATTTGTTACCTAAATATGTCATAGAATTGCATCATTGATTACTGTTGAAATGGAAGCTTGAGGGACTATTTAACTGAGTGTAAAAGATTTATAGTTGCCTGCCTACCAACGTTTAGAGATAATGAGAAGGTGCAGAACAGAGGATAGATAATCAATAGAAATCATGAATGAAGGATACCAACTTTAATGGTTAGTTGTGTCACAACTGGTGAAACTATTAGCAGAGGACATCTAATGTCAATATTATCTTGTAAAATAGTAAAAAATATCAAATTTTCACTTCTTGTTTAGTTTAAACTTATTTTATTGCCAAATATATACATATATATATATTACTAGCATTCAAGGAACATTGAAATAAAAGGGGCAAAAGGGTTTGACCAGTGCTCGTCACATTAGTTACAGCCATCCCTTAATCAATATTAAGTGGATTTAAATTATGCAAAAAGAAAAAGTCGCCAAGCACAGAAATCACATGCAAATGCCGCAAACTAAAATACTTAGCTAACTGTAATAAGACACATTGTCTTGTCCAGTGTGCACTGATGTGATGTTCTAAAACTCATTCGCATGACACATTGTCTTGGGCTGGTTAGCATTTGTGCCAATTTATTTAAGAATCCAATCAAAACTAAAGAATATACAGTCTGGACAGCAGTGGACAGACGGACAGAGCTGTGATTTTGACCTTTGAAGAACAGACACAAGTCATTCGCATGACACATCATCTTGTCCTAGTAAACATTTGTGCTGAGCTATTTAAAAAACAATAACAACTAAAGAAGATAAGGTCTGGACAGAGCAGACAGACGGAAAGAGCTGTTACCTTGTCCTTTGAAGAACAGACCCAAGTCAGTCACACGAGACACCATCCTGTCATAGTGAACATTTATGCCAAGTTATTTAACAAGAGTTGTCAGAAGACAACAAAGCTTGCCCCTTGGTGTCTTAGTCCAAAAAGGGCCATTACTGTGCCGAAATGCAATCCAGAGTTATGGTTCTTGTTTGTGTGTGTTCCATTGATAATGTCGAACACACATGCGAAGTTTCATTCACATCCGATGAGTGGTTGCATAGATATCTTAAACTTAAACGCAAAAGATTAACCTGGGTGTCCACAGACGATGATGCCAACGATGCCGGGGTCATGGTAATAGCTCTCCTTGGACTTTGTCCCAGTGAACTAAAAATGCAATCACAACTAAAGAATATACGGTTCAGACAGGACGAAACACAGTGTAGACATTGGATTCTCACACTTGACCTTGAGCTATGACCTTGACCTTTGATGAACAGACCCAAGTCATTCACATGACACATCATCTTACCCTAGTGAACATTTGTGCCAAGTTATTTAAAATTCAAATCACAACTGAAGGAGATCCAGTGCCCAAATGTGCCTAGACTGAAGCTTTATCCTTCAAGTTTTTTATAATTTCGTGTTCTTTGCCGATCTCTGACATGTTTGTTATTGTTGGTAATGAATCAGCAAAATGTGTAAAATTTTATGTGACACAGTCTAACGCACATGGGCGCTGGTACCGAATTTGTCCCAAGTAGAATATGTAAAATATTTCAAACAAGAAATCAGCACGCACTATGCTATAGACTCATTTTGAACTCGGAAACTCCTTAAAATTATCTAAAAAGTATCTGACATTATATTTAGCTCTGATTTCTCAAAATTTTATATACATTTACAGATTACTTTGAACAGTTTACCGAGCGTATCCGTATCCGTATGTGAGGTGCATATCATGACAATTAAGTTCATATTGGAATGACGTGCATATCATGACAATTAAGTTCATATTGGAATGACATCTCAGCTAGTTGTGTAGTAATAAGTCTGATGGCAATGACCTGAGAAATGTCAGAGGAATGTCGGAGACATGAACCCCCATTTCAAAAGTGTGATTGACAATGATATGAGACAATGCACAAACTTTCCTTTCTTCCTAGACCATACAATAAAACTGTTTAAGGGATGGTGATTATATTCGTGACAGACCACAGACAGAATATTAATATTACAGACAATTACAGCAATGCCCCGGGGAGCACTTGTGTCATCTGCCACATTCTCTTCCCAATCCTTTAACTCTCCATTGTTTATTAGAGATTTTCATCTGACTCAGATAACAACTTCCTAATCCTAAAAGGGAAGGAGGATACGATAATATCCTCTACTCGTAGAGTTTCATTTTAACTCGTAAATAAAATTTATTTGTCAAATAAACATTTGATTTTCTAAAGTTCCGCTTTTTAACTTTATATTAACTTCTAATGAATATGACATTTAACTAAGATTAGTTGGATACCGTGAGACACAATGTTATGATTGTAGAAGTAAATGATTTGAAGAAAATCTCTTCGTTTTATCAACAGAAATTAAGCAAAAGAAGTTTTTGGTAAACGCCGGAACTCATACTTGATATCATAAATAAAGAAAAATTCATAAGCATGTTATATTTGCAGTGTTTTGATTCAATAACAGACACACTATGATACTTTTCATGGAATATTTCAGAAACCAATATCATAGCCAGCGTGAATTTTCTCAGAAGTTCAGTTGTGTCCATACTTAATATCTTTGCAGCTGACATATTGCAGCTATTACATATTTATAAGTTGAAAGAAATCACATATTTACATCGGAATAAATCAATATAAAAGGAAGAAAATTATATACACTGTCCCGGCGAGAGGACTGAGGCTAGAGGAAAAGGTGGTGCCACAGCAAATTGCAGCATTGTTCGGAAGTAGAAGGAACTGAATGGGCATTAATTGCTGGACAAAGAGATTTAGATTTATATTTATACAGGCAAGCTTTGAAGTCATTATAATTATTATTATAATTATGAACATTTTTCTAGGACACCCTGTAATGTAAAGCCATCAAAGGGAACACACTGTGAAGTATAGCAACATTTTTGGCTGCAACAGACAGAGTTAACCTGGCCACTTTTTCCTGTTTATCAGTACTCGACTACAACCATTTCCACAAGTAACCGATAACTATCCCATTTGAATCAGTGGTGAAAAGGAATGATAACGAAACGCAAAGTAAGGTATTAATTGTCACAGAAACTGCAGCCGGGTGGGGATTCAAACTCGCTATCCATTAGTTTTAATTTTTTTTTACTTCAAATTGTAAAAGAAGTTGTTACAAATCACGCTCAAAGTCTTCCTGAGTTGAACCAGTACTAAGCATATATGGAAAAGGTATCATGTTGAAGGACACTACACAAAGCTGTGGCTGAAGATTGAACCCATGACCCTCTGATACTGGGTTTGATGCTCTATTACTGGACCACGTACTGGTTAGGAAGTCCAACTGAGCTAACAACTCTTGCATACTGTGAAGTACTCAATCAAAGCGATACATTGTAAAGTGATTCATTTGAAAGGAACATAGCGCAAAGTTTCTCAGTCAAACTGAACACACTGTGACAATAACTTAGTCAAAATTATGTAATTGTATGGTGTTTAGCATGGCTTTCAACTATTTTCCAGTCATATCATGAGTGTCTACTTGAGACAGTATTCTAAGCACAACCACACTAGAGTATCACACCACAGATACACGGTATGCTACAAAGCACAGCCACACTAGAGTATCACACCACAGATACACGGTATGCTACAAAGCACAGCCACACTAGAGTATCACACCACAGACACACTGTATGCTACCAAGCACAGCCACACTAGAGTATCACACCACAGATACACGGTATGCTACCAAGCACAGCCACACTAGAGTATCACACCACAGACACACGGTATGCTACCAAGCACAGCCACACTAGAGTATCACACCACAGACACACGGTATGCTACCAAGCACAGCCACACTAGAGTATCACACCACAGATACATGGTATGCTACCAAGCACAGCCACACTAGAGTATCACACCACAGACACACGGTATGCTACCAAGCACAGCCACACTAGAGTATCACACCACAGATACATGGTATGCTACCAAGCACAGCCACACTAGAGTATCACACCACAGACACACGGTATGCTACGAAGCACAGCCACACTAGAGTATCACACCACAGACACACGGTATGCTACAAAGCACAGCCACACTAGGGTATCACGCCACAGATACACGGTATGCTACCAAGCACAGCCACATTAGGGTATAACGCCACAGATACACGGTATGCTACCAAGCACAGCCACACTAGAGTATCACACCACAGACACATGGTATGCTACCAAGCACAGCCACACTAGAGTATCACGCCACAGATACACGGTATGCTACCAAGCACAGCCACACTAGAGTATCACGCCACAGATACACGGTATGCTACCAAGCACAGCCACACTACAGTATCATGCCAAAGATACACGGTATGCTACCAAGCACAGCCACACTAGAGTATCACGCCATAGATACACGGTATGCTACCAAGCACAGCCACACTAGAGTATCACGCCACAGATACACGGTATGCTACCAAGCACAGCCACACTAGAGTATCACGCCACAGATTCACGGTATGCTACAAAGCACAGCCACACTAGAGTATCACGTCACAGATACATGGTATGCTACCAAGCATAGCCACACTAGAGTATCACGCCACAGATACACGGTATGCTACCAAGCACAGCCACACTAGAGTATCACGCCACAGATACATGGTATGCTACCAAGCACAGCCACACTAGAGTATCACGCCAAAGATACACGGTATGCTACCAAGCACAACCACACTAGAGTATCACGCCACAGATACACGGTATGCTACCAAGCACAGCCACACTAGAGTATCACGCCACAGATACATGGTATGCTACCAAGCACAGCCACACTAGAGTATCACGCCACAGATACATGGTATGCTACCAAGCACAGCCACACTAGAGTATCACGCCACAGATACACGGTATGCTATCCAACCCAGTCGCATAATACCGACACCAGACTGACCAGACCTGAAATTATCCTCTAAATGCCAAGCGCCAAGTGAGGAAGCTTCCAGAACAATTTTTCATGTTTTTATTATGACCCGCCCAGGTTTGAGCAAACAGCCTTTTGTAAACATCAATCAAAGTGAAAACATTGTACAGTAACCCAACCATAGTGAACAAATGGTCAAGTAACTAACACATTGTAGCATAACTCAGTCTAGTGAACACAGTGTGAACTTTATTAAATTGAACACACTGTGCTGTAACTCAACTGTGTAACACAGTCAAAGTGAGAACACAGTGGTGTGACTCAGTCATTGTAACACAAAATGAGAACACTGTGGAATAACTAATCTGTGTAACACAGTGAGAACAAAGTAGTGTAACTCAGTCTGTGTTACACAAAGTGAGAACACTGTGGTCTAACTCAATCTATGTAACACAAAGTGAGAACATGGTGGTGTAACTCAGTCTGTGTAATACAAAGTGAGAACACTAATGTAACTCAAGTCTATGTAACATGATCAAAGTGAGGACAGTGGTGTAACTCAATTTTATGTAACACAATCAAAGTGAGAACAGTGGTGTAACTCATTATGTGTAACACAAAGTGAGAACACTGTCTGTGTTACACAAAGTGAGAATACTGTGGTCTAACTCAATCTGTGTAACACAAAGTAAGAACATGGTGGGGTAACTCATTCTGTGTTACACAAAGTGAGAACACTGGTCTAACCCAATCTGTGTAATACAAAGTGAGAACATGGTGGTGTAACTAAGTCTGTGTTACACAAAGTGAGAACACTGTTGTCTAACTCAGTCTGCATTACACAAAGTGAGAACACTGTTCTGTAACTCTATATATATGTAACACAAAGTGCGAACAATGTGTTCTAACTCAATCTGTGTAACACAATGTGAGAACATGTTGGTGTGACTCAGTCTGTGTAACACAAAGTGAGAACACATTGGTGTAACTCAATCTGTGTTACACAAAGTGAGAACACTGGTGTAATTCAGTCTGTGTAACAAAAAGTGAGATCACTGTGGTGTTACTCAGTCTATTTTACACAAAATGAGAACACTGTAGTATTACTCAATCTGTGTAACACAAAGTGAGAACAGTGGTGTAACTCAATCTGTGTAACACAAAGTGAGAACAGTGGTGTAACTCAATCTGTGTAACATGAAGTTAGAACACTGTCTGTGTTACACGAAGTGAGAACACTGTGGTCTAACAATCAGTATAACACAAAGTGAAAACATGGTGTTGTAACTCAGTCTGTGTTACACAAAGTGAGAACACTGGTCTAACTCAATCCGTGTAATACAAAGTGAGAACATGGCGGTGTAACTAAGTTTGTGTTACACAAAGTAAGAACACTGTGGGGTAATTCAATCTGTGTAACACAAAGTCGGGCCACGTTGGTGTAACTCAATCTGTGTAACACAAATTGAAAACATATTGGTGTAACTCAGTCTGTGTTACACAAAGTGAGAACACTTTGGTGTAACTCAGTCTATTTTACAAAAAAAGAGAACACTGTGGAGTAACTCAATCTGTGTAACACAAAGTGAGAATACTGTGCTGTAACTCAATCTGTGTAACACAATTAAAATGAGAACACAGTGGTGTAACTTAATCTGTGTAACACAAAGTGGTGTTACTCTGTGTAACAAAAAGTGAGAACAATGTGGTCTAACTCAATCTGTGCAACACAAAGAGAGAACACGTTGGTGTAGCTGTCTGTGTTACACAAAGTGAAAACACTGGTGTAATTCAGTCAGTGTAACACAAAGTGAGAACACTGTGGTGTAACTCAGTCTGTGTAACATAATCAAAGTGAGAACACTGTGGTGTAACTCAGTCTATGTAACACAAAATGAGAACACTGTGGTGTAACTCAATCTTTGTAACACAAAGTGCGAACACTGTGGTGTAACGCAATCTGTGTAATACAAAGTGAGAACACTGTGGTGGAATTAATCTGTGTAACACAAAGTGAGAACACAGTTTTATTACTCTGTGTAACACATTCAAAGTGAGAACACAGT
Organism: Panopea generosa; assembly: GCA_029582155.1. Taxonomy (NCBI): domain Eukaryota; kingdom Metazoa; phylum Mollusca; class Bivalvia; order Adapedonta; family Hiatellidae; genus Panopea; species Panopea generosa. The sequence continues at coordinate 90,870,750 of CM055895.1, forward strand.
GGTGTAACTCAAGTCTATGTAACACAAAGTGAGAACATGGTGGTATAACTCAATCTGTGTAACACAAAGTGAGAACACTGTGGTGTAACTCAGTCAATGTAACACAAAGTGAGAACATAATATTGTGTAACTCAGTCAGTGTAACACAAAGTGAACACAGTTGTGTAACTCAGTCTGTGTAACACAAAATGAGAACACAGTGAAGTAACTCAGTCTGTTTCACACTATCAAAATGAGAACACTATTGTGTAACTCAGTCTGTGTAACACAAAGTGAACACAGTATGAACTCAATCAAAGTGAAAACAATGAGGTTTAATGTGTAATACAAAGTGAGAACAAAGTGGTGTAACTCTATGTAACACAATCAAAGTAAGAACATTGTGCTGTAACTCAGTATGTGTAACACAACTAAAGTGAGAACATGATGGTGTAACTCAGTCTGTGTAACACAAAGTGAGAACACTGTGCTGTAACTCAATCTGTGTAACACAAAGTGAGAACAATGTGGTCTAACTCAATCTGTGTAACACAATGTGAACACAGTGTGAACTCAATCAAAGTGAGAACATGATGGAGAAGAATAATGGAGACCCCTCATTTGAGTAAATCTGCATCTCCTTGACCCACAAATACTTATGTGATATTTTCAGCAAAATCGGAATTTGAACTAGAGTAATTGATGACAATAAACCAAATGGTAGGCAGACTAATGACAGATGACACATCTACAGTAATAGTTCAACAACCACATCAGGTGACTGTTTTTCTTAATGGGGTGTTTAATACTATTTTCAACACATTTCAGGTTATACCTTGGAATGAATCCGAGTAGAACCACCGTCCTCCCGCAACTGGCAAACTTTCTCACATAAAGTTTTTGAAGGGAGCGGGACTCGAATCTACAACCTGAGCGATGAGAGGTAAGTGGTCTAGAGACAGCGCCTTAGACCACTTGCCCATGGTGGACCGTACATCAGGGCTGCGCTTAAATCGGTTAAATGTTTAATAAGGTTAGCAAACTTATTTTCCTGAACACTGGCTCAACCTCATATTAGTACACATTACTTGTTAATTTTAAGGAACAAGGCAATTGTTGTTTAAAGTTGCTGAATGCAGCCCAGGTAATATAGACTACAGCTCAGCAGTGCAGGTAAACAAACTCACCATCAAAATGTTACCAAATTTAAAAAAGAATAATATTTAAAATCAGAATGAGATAAGAAACATAAAAAGCTGCACCTGTGTTGTGTTATAATAAGAAGTCAACACCAGGAACTGTCTATGGATGAGATATAGGCTCCTGCAACATACAATGTTGGTAATGGCAATAAAACTGTACAAACACATGGCAAGTTATCTTAACCAGGTACTTCAGACAACTGGCAAATAGTAAACAATGCATGCATGTGTGAATTCAGTAGTTAGGAAAATACATGGAAAAACACAACAGTTTGCCAAGCTGTCTATTAGTACATCTGGCAAACCCTTTGAACAAAAAGGCAACTGCTATATTTTTACAAGGTCTCACTGAAACAATTTTTTGTTTTCACCTCTGTTAACAATGTGTGACAGATTATAACTCAGGAAAGCAAAATATATATGTACAATATATCAAAATCAGCTACTCCCCATCAAATCAATGAATTGTTTAACTTTAGACAAATAAATGAGATTTCACCTGTGGCATTGCCAATTACTTCAAACAATTTCATAACATTGCAGCCAAAGATATATTCAAACAAAGTTTGACATACACTTGATTTTTTTTTATTTTGAATTTTGACCACTTTGATAATCTTTTTTTTGTACATATCATAATTGTTGTAAGCTGTTACAGTGATATGATATGTGATGATTGATTGACTGATTATTTAGTGTCATTTTTATGCCATCGGGGGCTGACAGATGATTAGTTAACCTGACCACTGTTTCTTGGAATCCTGGAAGGTTAACCAGTACTCAAGCACCCAACTCAGCAAGTAACTGATAACTTTCCCACTTGAATCAGCCGTGAGAGATGAATGATAATGAGATGAAATGTTGTATATCAACCATCACAGAGATTGTAGCCAGGTGGGGATTAGGAGTCGCGATCCCTGGAGATATGTAATGAATGAAACAGTGTCAACTGATTTATAACATAAATAATGTTCTGTATCCAGTGTAGTGGTGGAGGACCACATGGTAGATCAGTTAAAACTAAATGAGTTTTACACTCTTGCAATACAGTTGCTTATATCATCTGTAACAAGAGTCTGAGCTTCTGTTTTAAAACCACTACTTTAGTGTGTTCTGTTCCCTACTCAGTTAATAAGAAATCCAATAAAACACATATTCAAAATGTAAAATACACCACAGCATCTGATAAACCTTATACAGAAAGGTCCCAGTCTATAGATTTCCATACAGTTGAATATTGATAAAAGTTTTGGCTATTATCACCAAACATCTTTAGGAAACTTCTCATAAAACATTCTTGGAAGTGCAAAAGATCTTTTTTTATCTTGGATATATGTTATCTTTGGTCAATAAAGAAACACTGTAACTAGCTTCAAAAGATAAGGTTGATGATTATGCCTCAGTTGATCTCTAGGAAAACGTACAAAACATCTGAATGTTACAGAAAACATGAATAAACACGAGTCATTTCAGAGGATCTAATTTGAATAAGAATCAAAGGTTAATAAAAAAAATGTGAACACCATTTCGAACGTATAAAAAGTTATATATTTATTGATGGAGAAAGACATCGTAATAAATCAGATTACAACCACCATCCTTCTGCAAGTAACTTGCAAATGTTTTTTAACCAAGCTGTGCTCAAAGTCATAGCCTCAGTGATGGGAAGTAAGTGGCCTCGCATGTGGACAGTCGTGGGTTCAACACCCTGCTAGGCCATACCTTGAAAAATGGTATCTGAAGCTTCCTCACTTCAGCATTTAAAGGACAGTTCTAGGTCTGGCCAGCCTGATGTCAGTAAAATGAGAATCGGTTGAGTATCATTCCATGATTGTGTCTGTGGCATGATACTCCAGTGTGGCAGCACTCAGAACATAGTTTAAAGTAGACACCGTCGTGATATGACGGAAAAATTGTTGAAAGCAACACCAAACACCATAAAACTACAAGGAGCCAATGCAGGACTCTTGTCTGTCCAATTTTGGGACTGTTATTTGGCCCCATTCCCAATGGAAAATAGTATCTTTTTTCCCAATCCAAAGTAACAAAATTCCCAATTTCAAAATCAAAGAGGTCAAAAGAAATATTTGGAGGGAAAGTTGGGATATTTTTTTATATTATGACTTTAATGTAGTTTTCTACAAGAACATCACATTTTTTATACATTTAGTGTACATTGCACATGCATTGTTACGTATATTGAAGGAACCTGTGCTATGTAGTTTTCCCAATTTCTTTAAAGATAACGCTAATTTTCACAAAGTCAGGGACCCTTACCCCATTCCCAAAAGTGAGAGCAAGAGCCTTTTCTCACACATATTGACATTCAAAGCAGACTTTCAAATTAAAACAGTTGCTGCTGAAAGAAGAGAAGCAGTAAATCCAACTTGGAAGGAATTATTACTATCTTTACAGAGAAATGCCACCATTACCCTTTCCACACACATACATTATAAGGTTTGACCTTATTGTCACTATTCCAAAGTTTTGCAGACAAAACAAATCCTACATCATATAACAAACTATCCTAGACTCAATTGAAAATAACAAAAAATGGGACAAATATGTCACTTTTTACCACTTTGTTTATTTACACTCGACTGCATAGAAAGCTCACAGCCTGTATTGATACATGAACATTTTTTGTATAACATTGCATTATGTCTTAACAGAATAAAAGATATTCATCACTTAAAGCTCTGAGCTTATATGTATCACTCTCGAGTCCATTTCCTAGCTAGAACCAGTACTGTATGTTGTTTTGGGAGGCCAACACTCTATCCATTACACAAATACCCTGCTTTACACACCCTTATGTTGGTCACCCTGAGTTTCAGCATGATAAGATGGACGTAAACAGTCACTGGGGATAAAAAATTTGCAGCGAGACACAGCCCATCCTTCAAAAATATTATGTGACATTAAAAAAAAGTGACATTTTGAAAATTCTATGTGACAATATATACTTAAACATGAAAATGAAATAAACATAAAACTGCTAAAAAAAAACAATTATATCATTAATTTGATAGTTTGAAAATTGTGATGGCTCCAAAAAATATCACGGTCTATTAGCTTTCGAACTTACTTGAAATCACTGCTTGCTTTTATGCATTCAATCGTACTTGTGATACAGATGCACAGTAAGAGGCTTGCTTTTACTGTATATCAAAACTCTTATAAGTATCTGGTTAACACAGACTTTTCACCTTATTCATAATGAAAATCATTAATCGTACATAAACAGTAGAAATTTCTATGTGACATTTTGATATTTCATGAGATTATGGCCCATGGGTTTCAGTCACTGCTTGAATTAGTAAAAAACACATAAATTTTAAGTTTTAGAGACAAAAACATAATAAATCGTAACTAGAACTATCACTGAACGTGATGAATACCCCCCCCCCCCCCCTCAACACCAGAATGTCACAGTACATAAAATATAATGTAATATTTTATGATGAAATGGGGAAAGAGAGCTTAATGCAGTAGGTCTTTCTTCTGTTTTAAGTAAGAAAGCAATTGATTTTAAAGTTTTGGAGGAAAGTGGACCTGGACAAACAAAAGTTTACCAAGGTATATTTTCAATGTAGATGCCAATGCAAGCAAGAGTAAGAAAGACAATATTAAACTTACAGTAATTTCTTTTATTATAATATATTGCACAACATATAAAAATGAATTCAGCGACGATATCCGAGGACACCAAATGCAGTTTAATCAAGTTCATTTCGCGGCTTTAGGATAGATACGCGGTGAATCCAGATTTTTCGTTGCTGCTTCTGAATGGGAATGTTTTAGTCAGGTTGTGAAAAAAATACGTATATATATTGCTTTGGGAACAGGTAAGATAGTGAGACACTTGGAAATATGGAAAACAGGCATGTAATTAATATTAAAATTTAATCATGAATACAATTTAAATACATGCCTAGTTGTGCATGGTCCATTGGTTGGGTTACTGGGCCACTAACTCAAGCTCCTGTGTCCCAGATGTTAAACCTATTGACCAGAAACATGGACCATGCACAAGAAGACATGGTACTTATCACTTATGTGAATAATGAAATTCTGACCAGTTTTTAAATCCACAAGATTTTACTATTTCAAGACCCTGTGACCTTGACCTTGGACGTGAAACATAGACCATGCACAACTAGGCATGGTACTTATCACTTGTGTGAAGTATCATTTAATTCTGACCAGGGATTATTGAGATTAAGCATCCACAAGATTTTACTATCTCGAGCACCTGTGACCTTGACCTTTGACGTATTGACTAGAGTCATGGACCATGCACAACTAGGCATGGTACTTATCACTTACCTGAAGCATCATTAAATTCTGACCAGGGGTTATTGAGATTTAGCATCCACAAGATTCCCTCTACAATTTACTATCTCCAGCCCGTGTGACCTTGACCTTTGACTTTTTTACCCAAAACATGGACCATGCACAACTAGGCATGGTACTTATCACTTCTGTGAAGTTTCATTAAATTCCTAGCAGGGGTTACTGAGATTTAGCGTCCACAAGATTCCATCTATAGACAGACAGACGGACAGACAGACGGACAAGCTGAATCCAGTATACCCCCCCCCCCTAACACTTTGTGTTCAGGGGGTATAATAATTTTATTGTGACAATTTGCCAGTTTTACATTTTCATCCAATCAGAAATAAGCTTCAACTTTTAAAATATATGCCCTGATCATCCCTATGTACTTTTTCACCCAATCAGAAGCCTCATCCCAATAGTGGTAACTGACCATTACTTATGCCAATGAACTATAGAGATGCATTGATAAGAGAACATGGTTTATGGTCCATGTATATCACAACACAATATACTTGCCTAGTTATTAATTATTGGTATGAAGATTTAACCAGTGATTCTGTCTTTGTGCACTGAGCACTGAGTAGGACAAAAACATCAAACATAAGTAACAAACAAATTAACCATTTCTAAAGCTCGCAATTACTGACTTAAGCTGGCATTTCTCTGTGTGATGAGAGCGTGTTACTGAAGTAATATAAGTCACTTAAGCTGTCAATATACACAGCTTAGCTTTTAAAAAAGAAGAAAAAAATCTTGTTCAACATCATACAAGCTCATCAAAGAAACCTACAGTTGAAACTCGTTATCTCAATATCGCTTGAGACGATATTCCGGTAGAGTCGATATTTTTTTCCATCCCCAACTTTTCCCCTTCTTTGTGTTTATAAATATATTCCTTTCTCGATATTGTCTGTGTCGAAATTTCAGATATCTCAATCCCAGTTTTAGTTTCCGATTGATCATTTCACACCTTTAACTGAGTGTTTGTCTCGATATGATAAGTGTTGACAAAATATTGTGTTTGTTTTCCACATTGTGTGAAAGTCTACGTGTGCTTTTTTATTCCAGTTTGTTTAAGATGTGCCACTAATTACTGGTATACGGCAAAGAAGTCAGTTTTAATGACAGACAGAATGTTGCAAACATTGTGTCATCGAATTAGGTGATTTCACGTAAATTGTATAAATATCATATGATTCAATCAATCAGCATTAACTTATATCTCACGCTGCCGAGCAATTTGAAGAAGGACCAGGATGGAGCATTCATCTCGACAGTGTAATTCTACTGCACGGATGTAAAATATGAAAGCAAGAGTAAAATTGACATACAACAGATGATAATTTTCAGGAGATGAAAATAAATATTGATCTTCAGACAAAATCTATGTTGATATTCGAATATCTCAATGTTTTTTTAGCAGTCCCTCAAATATCGAAATAACAAGTTTCGACAGTATTAACATTGTGCTGTACTGTACTTCTAGTATATTTCAGTTCCTGCATGTAGGTCATAATAATTATATAAAAGGGAATAATATATCAGGATTTTTCAAAATTTTAAAATTAGCTAAAAAACAATTTTCCAATATATCATGTCTATATATACTCACTGATCCCATATTGCCAAAATGATATCTATTTAAATCTGCCAAAATAATATAATGAAAAGGAATTTCCTAACTAAGACTACGTGCTTAGGTTAGACATTAGAAGATTGCAACATATTTTGTGACATATTAAATGAGTCATGTGAGTTTATTTTAATTTCAGTTTGATCTGTTATACAGGTTTACACATAGCAAAATTTGTTTTCATCTTACAAAGAGTCTGTATGACGATGTGAAAGTCGTCAAGCAGTATCTAAGAGCTGTCTATTTTTAGAATTGGGATTTCATTTCAAGTTTACCACTCCAATTTAAATATCTATTTTGTCACGGATTTGTTGATTTGACACACCAAACCATTCAAATTTTATTTATTATTGATAATGAGATGCTTTTTATCCATTTTAAAAATAATTCTATTTTTTAAGACATTTATATAATTTTTCCCACCGATATACTGCCTTCAATGGGTCAGAGAGCAACCAGCAGCCAACAATCCTCATGCACTATTTAATCCACATATGTAACAGTTTATATCATTTGTCAGCAGAAGGCCCAACTTAACTATTTGGTTGATCAAAGAATGTATTTATCTAAATATATAAAGCTCATGCCTTCAACCAAAGCTGAATGGTAACTTTAACTATTCAGGCAAATACATTGTTTTCTTATATCACTTGTCCAGTCAGACAAGAATTTCTAAAATCTACTTGTCTTGATCAAAAACTACTTGTCCTACTTTAATCTAGAATTATGGTACTAATCTTATGGATTTAAAGTAAGTAAACAAACAGTTTTATCAAGGTTAAAAAACAGGGGATTTGTGAAAAAGAGATGCCATGTTTAATTTCTGATTTTTCACTTGCCAGTCAGGCTAGCAGCCTTATATTTTACTTGTATGTACCCACGGTTCAGTTGTCCAGGATGAGCGTTAATGTAAAGCCTTGCTACTCACCTTGTTTGTGGAGCCCTTGTAACACTGATTCACATATATGTCAGTAGAGATATTTTACACTCATATATATATATATATATATATATATATATATATATATATATTTGTGTTTGAAAACTTTAACCAAAGCTGAAGTATGAATAAATATAATAGCCATTTTAATTTTGTAAACAGTTTAACTTTTGACATTATGTAGCACCTGCATATGCAATGCAACTGAGCAAGATAATAACATTCTAACTACAGGAATCTCTGATATTTATAATCAAACAAATCAAACAACTTTCTTAATGGTTCCAGTGAAATGAGTGAATAGATTTAGATGAATTAAGATGCATTAGCATAATAATGGAAATAGCAAAGCAAAATGATCAATCAAGACAAAGGTGAAACGGTGTGACATCACCAAACATATCAATGGAAATAGCCAAATAAAAAGATCAATCAAGACAAAGGTGAATCTGTGTGACATACAAAACATATCAATGGAAATAGCCAAGCAAATTGATCAATCAAGACAAAGGTGAATCAGTGTGATATACCGAACATATCAATGGAAATAGCCTAGCAAAATGATCAATCAAGACAAAGGTGAAACGGTGTGACATTACCAAACATATCAATGGAAATAGCCTAGCAAAATGATCAATCATGACAAAGGTGAAACGGTGTGACATTACCAAACATATCAATGGAAATAGCCAAGCAAAATGATCAATCAAGACAAAGGTGAACCAGTGTGACATACCAAACATATCAATGGAAATAGCCAAGCAAATTGATCAATCAAGACAAATGTAAATCAGTGTGACATACCAAACATATCAATGGAAATAGCCAAGAAAAATGATCAATCAAGACAAAGGTGAAACGGTGTGACATCCCCAAACATATCAATGGAAAAAGCCAAGAAAAATGATAAATCAAGACAGGTGAATCTGTGTGACATACCAAATATATCAATGGAAATAGCCAAGCAAATTGATCAATCAAGACAAAGGTAAATCAGTGTGACATACCAAACATATCAATGGAAATAGCCAAGCAAAATGATCAATCAAGACAAAGGTGAACCAGTGTGACATACCAAACATATCAATGGAAAAAGCCAAGAAAAATGATAAATCAAGACAGGTGAATCTGTGTGACATACCAAATATATCAACGGAAATAGCCAAGCAAATTGATCAATCAAGACAAAGGTAAATCGGTGTGACATACAAAACATATCAATGGAAATAGCCAAGAAAAATGATCAATCAAGACAAAGGTGAACCAGTGTGACATACCAAACATATCAATGGAAATAGCCAAGAAAAATGATCAATCAAGACAAAGGTGAAACGGTGTGACATCCCCAAACATATCAATGGAAAAAGCCAAGAAAAATGATAAATCAAGACAGGTGAATCTGTGTGACATACCAAATATATCAATGGAAATAGCCAAGCAAATTGATCAATCAAGACAAAGGTAAATCGGTGTGACATACAAAACATATCAATGGAAATAGCCAAGCAAAATGATCAATCAAGACAAAGGTGAACCAGTGTGACATACCAAACATATCAATGGAAATAGCCAAGAAAAATGATCAATAAAAATAAGGTGAAACAATATGACATCACCAAGCATATCAATGGAAATAGCCTAGCAAAATTTTCAATTAAAATAAAGGTGAAACGGTGTGACATTACCAAACATATCAATGGAAAAAGCCTAGCAAAATGATCAATCAAGACAAAGGTGAAACAGTGTGACATCACCAAACATATCAATGGAAATGATCAATCAAGACAAAGGTGAAACAGTGTGACATCACCAAACATATCAATGGAAATGATCAATCAAGACAAAGGTGAAACAGTGTGACATCACCAAACATATCAATGGAAATGATCAATCAAGACAAAGGTGAAACAGTGTGACATCACCAAACATATCAATGGAAATGATCAATCAAGACAAAGGTGAAACAGTGTGACATCACCAAACATATCAATGGAAATACCCAAGCAAAATGATCAACCAAAACAAAGGTGAAAAGGTGTGACATCGCCAATTATATCACTACAAATGGACAACTCAATAGACAGTTCAATAGTCAATTCAAAATTCAAATAGTTTAAATTACAATTATATGGATGGCGGGAATGATGTTTAAATTCTTTTTCAACATAATACATTCAGTTTATTGATAGAAGTAAATCCGAGTCGGACTTCAAGAAATAAATGACAAGCTTTCCACATACATAGTGTTTGGATTCGAGCCTAGCCTTAGACAAGACCAAAAGGACCCTTAAGTAGCTGTATACAGTCAAACTTTTACAAGTGGTCACCTTTATTAAGCAGCCACATTCGCTATTTCCCATTTATATGTCTTCAGAGCAAATTTTCCTGTGTTAAGCAACAACCTGTCTTAAAAGGCCACTTTTGCTTCTTCCCTTTACTGGCTGCTTAAGACAGGTTTGACTGTAGTTATAAATATAATACCTGAATGTCCTTCTCCTCTCAAATTAACAAATGCTATATAATAGCAACAACACTCAAAATACAGGAGAAATCACAAATGCAGAATCTATAACCTATGTTTTACCTCACAAAAAAACAGAAACAAAACAAATAAAAGCAACAAATACCAGAAACACAAATCAACTTCATTGATTTTTTTTGTTACGTAAGAAGTATTGTGCACATAAAAAGCAATAGATCTTTGTTTTCAGGGAAAGCAGGACTACCAACAAACATTCTATTCACCATTTTTACACTCATAATAAATTCTCTGTTTCCAGCATACATCACAGAAATTACTCACATAAAAGTTACAAAACTTGATTCTAGCAAAGGGAAAGCAAAACTACATACCGGTATATATTCATATATACATGTAAATGTATAGATCAATACGTGTAATAGAGAGAGTAAAACAAGTGCTCATTTATTATTGAATTTATCATTTTTGCCAACAAGTTTAATAAATTCAATATTAAGGGAGCATGCAAGATGCTTTTGATTACATAACTCAGGCAAATGGTCAATATTACTATTTATTTTCAGGTCACCTCTAAGACGAACAAGAAAAAAGAAATTGGGTGTATTAGTTTTAGGCAGTCATCATCTAACATAAGGTCTCCAAATACTGGCAAATCTACATCATCTAATATAAGGTCTCCAAATACTGTTATTTTTGTCATGGCAAATCTACATCATCTAACATAAGGTCTCAAAATACTGTTATTTTTGTCATGGCAAATCTACATCATCTAACATAAGGTCTCCAAATACTGTTATTTTTGTCATGGCAAATCTACATCATCTAACATAAGGTCTCCAAATACTGTTATTTTTGTCACGGCAAATGTACATCATCTAACATAAGGTCTCCAAATACTGTTATTTTTGTCATGGCAAATCTACATCATCTAACATAAGGTCTCCAAATACTGTTATTTTTGTCATGGCAAATCTACATAATCTTACATAAAGTCTCCAAATACTGTTATTTATAAGGTCTCCAAATTCTGTTATTTTTGTCATGGCAAATCTACATCATCTAACATAAGGTCTCAAAATACTGTTATTTTTGTCATGGCAAATCTACATCATCTAACATAAGGTCTCCAAATACTGTTATTTTTGTCATGGCAAATCTACCTCATCTAACATAAGGTCTCCAAATACTGTTATTTTTGTCATGGCAAATCTACATCATCTAACATAAGGTCTCCAAATACTGTTATTTATGTCATGGCAAATCTACATCATCTTACATAAGGTTCCCAAATACTGTTATTTTTGCCATGGCAAATCTACATCATCTAACATAAGGTCTCCAAATACTGTTATTTTTGTCACGGCAAATCTACATCATCTAACATAAGGTCTCAAAATACTGTTATTTTTGTCACGACAAATGTACATCATCTAAATACTGTTATTTTTGTCACGGCAAATGTACATCATCTAACATAAGGTCTCCAAATACTGTTATTTTTGTCACGGCAAATCTACATCATCTAACATAAGGTCTCCAAATACTGTTATTTTTGTCATAGCAAATGTACATCATCTAACATAAGGTCTCCAAATACTGTTATTTTTGTCACGGCAAATGTACATCATCTAACATAAGGTCTCCAAATACTGTTATTTTTGTCAGGGCAAATCTACATCATCTAACATAAGGTCTCCAAATACTGTTATTTTTGTCACAGCAAATCTAAATCATCTAACATAAGGTCTCAAAATACTGTTTTTTTTGTCACGACAAATGTACATCATCTAAATACTGTTATTTTTGTCACGGCACATGTACATCATCTAACATAAGGTCTCAAAATACTGTTATTTTTGTCACGGCAAATGTACATCACCTAACATAAGGTCTCCAAATACTGTTATTTTTGTCATAGCAAATGTACATCATCTAACATAAGGTCTCAAAATACTGTTATTTTTGTCACGGCAAATGTACATCATCTAACATAAGGTCTCCACATACTGTTATTTTTGTCAGGGCAAATCTACATCATCTAACATAAGGTCTCCAAATACTGTTATTTTTGTCATGACAAATCTACATCAGTTTGATATTTTGACAAGTCAGAGAACAGCTCAGAATTTTACATTCACAAGCAGAGTTAAATAGGAAATAATGAAATGGACAAGTTATCACACTAGGTTAACATAAAAAATATCATTGAGTTTATTATTAATTGTGATTGTAATGTATTAATTGTAATAACATTCTAATTCATGCTTTTGGCACTTAAATGGAATATACCATTAACAGACCAAAACGTGGCAGGGGTCCCTATTCCATTATTGGGAGTAGCTATGGCAATTTTCACTGATCTTTAGCTATTGCAATGTTTTATATTTACCAGGAAAACAAGTAAAGCATTGTTTTATAAAACACTGCAGTAATTTTGTTTTGTTAATAAAATTGGTCAAATTCAGCATTTTCTTCTCTTTTTCCCCTTCCAGATTTTGATTAGATTTTGCAAACTTAGATGGCCATACTTTTTTTAAAACTGAAAGATTTTGTGTTATTAGTAGAAATATAGAGAGGAAATCCATGCTAATCAACTGATCAAAGAGGTTAGATGGGATCAATAAAAGAGACCCCAGCATTGAATCATATGGTCAACGGTACTATAGTTGTGGAGAATAAATACTAATGAAGAAAAACACTTATTAGTATCTTATACAGGTAATTACTTAAATATTTAGAAACAATGACTCCAAGCAAAATGAAACTAAAACAATGAAAAAATATAGGTTGTTGTAACTATCTATGCACTATGTTAGAATAAAATCAAGTTCAGCGATGGATATGTCTAACGAACAAAACACTGAAATGACAGGATTCATTGCTACATCTAAAGGGGAAGTGCTGACAGAATGAATGCAGGAAAAGCATGAAGTGTTTTATGCTATAGCAAAACCAGCAGTTTAACACAGAGATGAATACACAGTGTTGGATGCGTGTAGCATGTACTAGGCAAGCAATGTAAAATGCCCATGAAAATTTACCACTTTCTCATCCATTTCAAAATGTGAGTGCTCCTTTATAAATATGTAAAGCTACTAAACCAATGTGCTGAAAAGAAGTAGATGATAATATCTCATTCTTTTGAAAGTGCTTTGCTTTATAATGTTTTATTACTAAACCTATGTTTTCAAGAATGAAAGCGTACAAATAAGTTTCAACTTGCATACACACAATACCTCCAAGTTTCCAATATGCTCAGGTGCATTATTAGACAAGTATGGCAATTAAGTATTATTTCATGAGCAGATTACTGTATTATGGATGCACAGAAGAAAACTAATGCAGCACTGCATACCACACACTGCAAGCATTTACACAACAGTGATTTCTTACTTTTTACTAAGATGTCTAGAAACATCAGACTTCCGAAATCCATCAAGGTTATAGAGACGCTTGGCCAATCTCTTTGCCGATGGATGATCCACACTTTTGACTGGTGGAAGAGCAAACAGTTCATCGTCACTAAGTGCTGGTATTTTTCCATCATAATTATCAATACCCACAAAATCAGATTCACAAGCTTGAGCACCATGAACACCATTAGGTTCGTATACAGTGTCTTGTAGTTTATCAGTATTCTCCACAGAGTAACCATTATGATTATCAACATCTGTGCTACAATCAACTTGGTCAACATGATCAGCAGTTTCTTGGTCTGTCTTATCGACAGAATGTTCTGAATGAGCCGATTCCTCGAGTTTAATAAAACCTGGCATAAATACTCTATCATCTGTATTGTCTGCAACTTGGTCATATTGATCATGTGGTTGGGGATGAGAGACAGTAGATTGATTATTTAGTTGAGTTTGCGGATGTTCTTCCTGTGTCGGTGTTTTTTCAACCTGCTGTGGTATTTGGTCTAATGAGTAGGCAGTGTCATCAATATCTATACAAACAAAAGTAACATCTTCACCAACATAATTTTCCTGACTTTTACTTGCTCTTACCAATTGACTATCACGAGACAGTTGCCTATTTGGCTTTTGGATTATTATTTTTTCGACACTTTTACTTGTTATGAGACACTTTGTGACATCTTGCTGATTTATCGGAGACATACCACCTGAGTCTGACATGCTTCTTTCAAAGATCACTTCCGGAGTCAACTCCTCGGTACTGCTGTCTGTGGAAGATATCTCTATACTACTACTAGAGCTATCTCCACTGAGAAGAGGTTCCACTTCCTGTTGTAACACTGTATTCACAGAAATATCTGATTTAAGATCAGATGGTGTAGAAACTGATGATATACTATTACTAATGATAGAACACTGAGACTCTGCCATGTTCCCTAACAAATCGTCAGACTCTAGTTCTGATAGATCAGATACACTAGTTGGATCATTTGGCAATTTTTCTGTCTTTTCTAGAGTTCCTGTGTCAGAATGTGTCGTCTGATCTTCAAATCCAGACTCTGCAGAAGCCTTTCGAAGTATAGAAGTTTCATCATTGACTGTGATTTCATTTGACAGCGACTTTGAGTTATCCACAAAATCATCAAGAAAATCAGTTCCAGTAAATGTAGTCTGATCTGGCGAAGATGCTGATCGTTTGAAAGTTTTCGGATGTGAACCATGATCACACGGCGAGCTGTCAGAATGATGTCTTTCCAATGCTGTACCATCCATTTTGCGAAGCTTGAGTGAAGGGTTTTTCTTAATTATCATATCCCCTGTCATAAGAAAAGTTTCAAATCCTTTTTCTGCACATTTTTTATCTTTATGTTTATTAATGAAAAGATCTTTCGGTACATTAGCTTTTGGCACTTTTGATTTTGGGGAGACATCTTTGATCAAATTTGTTTCAGAAATGAGGACACCACTGTCATTACCATTAGATTCATTAGGGATCCCTTCTAGTGATAGAATAGGTATGCTCAAGGTCTCATTAGCACACTTTCCATTTCTAACAAGTTTTGGAGATTTGGATTTTGGAATTGGTATGTGTGAGGGACTTTGTGTGATTCTGTCTACCATGATGGCATTGGTGTGTTACTAAAGGGTAAATAAGGGTGATAAGTGTGCTGTTAGTTTATAAGGACACTGTGAGGGTACCTGGACTTCCCTTTGGGCATCATGGTCAACAAATTGCTCAACCTGAAACAAGACAAAATCAAATAAAAATTTAAATTAACATTCCATATATCAACAATGCTACCTATCAGTTAGTCTACTTTTTAAAAAGAGGACATTAATTGTGCAACATTCTGTTTAAATTTCTGTTTCTGACATCAAGTAAATAATGTATAAATTAGACGGTAATTTCTCATTATTTTTCAGTATAGTAAGCAAAGAGTTTTTTTATTTGTTCCAAGTTACTTCCTTCATAATGATAGTTGTTTGAGTATTAAATTCTGTCCTTTCACCCTCTATCCCTGTCCCATTCCTGTATGACCATGTTGCCCATGTCACTGTACTGGTTGTCTTGTATCCATCCCATTCTTGTCACATTCTCAGCCGGCCATGGCACAGTTAACAGACAGGACAGTGACAGGTATAGGATGGAACAGTCATAGGTACAGTACAGAACAGTAACAGACAGGGCAGTGACAGAACAGTCATAGGTACAGTTCAGAACAGTAACAGACTGGGCAGTGACAGGTAAAGTACTGAACAGTAACGTATAGGGCAGTGACGGGTACAGGACAGAACAGTCATAGGAACAGTACTGTACATTAACAGACAGGGCAGTGACAGACAGGGCAGTGACAGGTACAGGACAGAACAGTTAAAGGTACAGTACAGAACAATAACAGACAGGGCAGTGATATGCAGGGCAGTGACAGAACAATCATAGAAGCAATGAACAGGAACAGGACAGAATAGTCATAGGTACAGTACAGAACAGTAGCAGACAGGGCAGTGATATGTACAAGACAGAACAGTCATAGGTACAGTACAGAACAGTAAGCAACAGGGCAGTGACAGAACAATCATAGGTACAGTACAGAACAGAAACAGACAAGGCAGTGACAAGCAGAGCAGTGATGAACAGTCATAGGTACAGTACAGAACAGTAACAGACAGGGCAGTGACAAATACATGACAGAACAGTCACTGGTACAAAGAGCAGTGAAAGGGAATAACATGGCAAAAGAGTGACTAGTATTCTTATATCACTTATACAAAAAATTATGACAAATGTCACAATCCAAATATTGCTTTAAAGATTTATGTTGAATAAATTTGAATGTAGGCAAATCTTAATACACATATTTGTCTTTGCTGCATAAACTTAACTTAACGTTAAATATACATCTAACAATGCTGGGTTGCATATCATACCTTTCAATACTAAATTATAGAATCACAAATAACCTTTTATATGTTAATATCAGTTTGACTACAGCAGCAGCAGGTCTCTGGTGTTAGTAGCACATTCGTCGCAAATGTACGAAGTTCTGGGTTCGATCCCTGCTGGGTATGATTCCTCATTTGGCACACAGTACTTATATATAGAGGATAGTTTTAGTTATGATCTGCCCCTGTGTCAGTATAATGTGATAGGGCGGGCTATAATACCATGAGTGACAGCTCTTGGAATACTGTCAAAATCAAACATATTGATTGGGAGACTGTTAAAAGCATCACCTAACACCATACAATACAGTTGTAATGAAAAATGTTGTTCACATTAAAAACCTAGAAACTTAATAAACTTCAATCTTTACACCTATAGACAGGGATCTTGGTGGCCAAGTAGCTAATTGCTGAGGTCAGGGGTTTGAACCCAGATCGGTCCAAAAACATTACAAGACAAAGTTTGCCAGTTGCTTTTGTAACGACAATGGTTTTACACAGATTTATTCTGAGGTCTTCCTCCACCAATAATAAACTGAATATGCCATACATATCCTGTTATATTTAAAAATAATACTATCACTTTCACTGCCAATATTCTGGGAAAATGTGCCAAATATATTTCTGGTAAAATGGTAAAGCAGGGCACATTATATGTTTAATTAAACTTCACTTTAACACCTCTAAAATCAAGAAAAAAGTACATTTTTTCATATTTTTTTTTCCATATTATTTTTGCATTTCCCAGATGAGTTTACATAAAGCGTTATTAATTTGAGTCACCTTCCTTGGTATGTCGTAAAATATGTTGGTTTATTATGCGGATCCAATTCCAGCAGCTTTGTCGCAAATTGGCGACAATGGCATTGAACAGTTTGATTTGTCGCTGAATGGTGACATTGGTAGCGACTGAGTTAAACCAAAGGAAAGAGAGGACGTAGGATGTTCTGTGTACAGTACCAGTACTCCAGAGGTAAAACATAAAGTATACATGGTTAACAGGTATCTATGGTATCAATCAAATCAAAACTTCCTTTCTATTTTGTTCTTTAATTGCCATAGTTAATCAATTACCTATTTTAAATTTTCAATAGTGTAAATTTAATAAGAAACTAGGTCACCTGTACAACTCTTTTTTATTAAACAATTTCAATATCTTAATACCTGAGCCTATGATCTTTAACCCCTAATCACTGAAGAAACCCCACTCTTAAACTATCCAAGATCATAAAATTATAGAATATCCCATTACGAAACTGGAAGTATCCCACTCATATAAAAGTGTCCCAGTCTACATATTCAATGTGGAACATGTGGTTCAGTAGTACTAGCATCAGATGAACCAGAATTGGAAAATTATAGGTTGTATCCACCACAATTCTGTGTGCTGTCCTTCAAGTTAGACATTTTATCTGCAAATGCTTAGCACTATGTTCTACCCAAGAAGGCTTTGAAAGTGTTTTGTCTCAATTGTAAGAACTTTTACATTTTCACCTATATCTAATTTTTCAGTAGTGTCAAGTTAATTAGAACAATGTCACCTGTGCTTTTTTTTTATTAAACATTTAAGATATCTGTTACCTGAGCCTGTTAATTTCAACCTTAAATGCTCAAGAAACCCCTCTCTTAAACATCATAAATTATAGAATATCCCAGTAAGAAACTGGGGGGTACCCCTCTCATATACAAGTGTTGTTTCACCAAATGCAGTTTGAACATGATACCCCTCTTGTATACAAGTGTTGTTTCACCAAATGCAGTTTGAACACATACCCCTCTCATATACAAGTGTTTTAATGTTTCACCAAATGCAGTTTGAACACATACCCCTCTCATATACAAGTGTTTTGTTTCACCAAATGCAGTTTGAACACATACCCCTCTTGTATACAAGTGTTTTGTTTCACCAAATGCAGTTTGAACATGATACCCCTCTCTTATACAAGTGTTGTTTCACCAAATGCAGTTTGAACACATACCCCTCTCATATACAAGTGTTTTGTTTCACTAAATGCAGTTTGAACACATACCCCTCCTGTATACAAGTGTTTTGTTTCACCTAATGCAGTTTGAACATGTTACCCCTCTCTTATACAAGTGTTGTTTCACCAAATGCAGTTTGAACACATACCCCTCTCATATACAAGTGTTTTGTTTCACCAAATGCAGTTTGAACATGATACCTCTCTCGTATACAAGTGTTTTGTTTCACATAATGCAGTTTGAACACATACCCCTCTCATATATGTGTTTTGTTTCACCAAATGCAGTTTGTACACATACCCCTCTTGTATACAAGTGTTTTGTTTCACCTAATGCAGTTTGAACACATACCCCTCTCGTATCATGTGTTTTGTTTCACCCAATGCAGTTTGAACACATACCCCTCTCATATATGTGTTTTGTTTCACCTAATGCAGTTTGAACGCATACCCCTCTCGTATACAAGTGTTTTGTTTCACCAAATGCAGTTTGAACACATACCCCTCTCATATACAAGTGTTTTGTTTCACCAAATGCAGTTTGAACACATACCCCTCT
The DNA here is from genome assembly GCA_029582155.1 of Panopea generosa. NCBI lineage: Eukaryota > Metazoa > Mollusca > Bivalvia > Adapedonta > Hiatellidae > Panopea > Panopea generosa. The sequence goes on from CM055895.1 coordinate 90,890,227, forward strand.
CATAACCAAGTGTTTTGTTTCACCCAATGCAGTTTGAACACATACCCCTCTCATATATGTGTTTTGTTTCACCAAATGCAGTTTGAACGCATACCCCTCTCGTATACAAGTGTTTTGTTTCACATAATGCAGTTTGAACACATACACCTCTCATAACCAAGTGTTTTGTTTCACCAAATGCAGTTTGAACACATACCCCTCTCATGTACAAGTGTTTTGTTTCACTAAATGCAGTTTGAACACATACCCTTCTCATATACAAGTGTTTTGTTTCACCAAATGCAGTTTGAACACATACCCCTCTCATATACAAGTGTTTTGTTTCACCTAATGCAGTTTGAACACATACCCCTCTTGTATACAAGTGTTTTGTTTCACCAAATGCAGTTTGAACACATACCCCTCTCATATACAAGTGTTTTGTTTCACCAAATGCAGTTTGAACACATACCCCTCTTGTATACAAGTGTTTTGTTTCACCTAATGCAGTTTGAACACATACCCCTCTCATATACAAGTGTTTTGTTTCACCAAATGCAGTTTGAATACATACCTTGTTTTACATTTTGGCTTCTTGTCCACACATCAGATCTGAAATGAATAACAAAGATCGACATAAGACACACCCTCATCCATAGTTGGGGAGAATGTTTACCATGTGCAACATTGGTAATCAAGAGTAATCAAGATCGACTGAATGCTTCATTACATGTGATTATCATGCTCTATTTACTTGTATTGTAATTACTGTCAAATTCTTCTATGATTCACAATGATTTCCCGTGTCACTATAATCTCAGATCCTTACTGCAAGACATCCATTTCCACTCTTCTTAGTCAATGCATCAAGTCAGGTTGATTTAAATTCATTATACAACCTCTTAAATGTAATGTACTTGTTACATGAACTGTACTCAGTAAGATCTTACATGTTATGTTAAATATATTTTTTTATGATTAATTTAAGCTGTATTCGGAAACAGATACACCTACACTAGTGTTGAATCACTGATAGATGCATGGCTTGAAATTTTCTCCCATTCAAACATTTTTAATTGAATGCTTGAAATCAAGAAACCTTAAGGTCAGTTTTTTTAATCTTATTCATCTTGACCAAATTCTCACTTGTCAAGGCGGGCGGACAAGTGAAATTTTCCAGCCCTGTAGATAAATCTATGTACTTCCTTCGAGAAATATAAATTAGAATATTTCTTGTTTACATTTTATTTAGGTTCAGTTGTTCCTATTAATTGTATTAAACCCCTTACAATTATATTCATTTCTATAGCCAACAATGTATAATCTAACATATACACAGTGGTCCTCTATGGATGAGTGGTTTAAGGCACCATCTCAAAATCTCTTACACCCTTATCACTGAGGTCCAAAGTTTGAGAATTGTTTTGTCCAAAACCGTTATGTTAGAAAATTTACCAGTAACTTGCGGAAGGACGGTGGTTCTACTCAGAATCATTCAAAGTTCTTCCACCACCAGTAAAACTGGATATGCCATATATAACCTGAAATGTGCTGAAAATGGCGTTAAACCCCAATAAAAAACAGTAACATAATTATAATTATAAACATTTTACTATTATATTGGTAGAGATTTGAACACAGAACCTCCCAGACTTCCGGTGTTAAACTCTTTAATTCAGCATTGCCTTACTAATTACATTATTTATTCTATTCAGCCATCCACATAAACTGCCACATAAACGTATACTAAAGTATGAAACTGGCTGATGGCTTTACAACAGAATGGAACATTTAATCATTCCCTGGTAAATAAAAGCCATTTAATGACTTGTACTCTTGATACTTTATTCTAGGAAATAAAATTCCCAGACTGTGATTAGCCAGGACAAAAGGACAAACTGAAATAATGGAGACATGAGCTGCCCTCAGTCATCAAGTCTTGGCAGACAAACAACTGCAATTTATCTGTGAAGACACCACCTAGATTACCCTCGGCTGATTTATGACAATATGCCATTAATTCCAGAAAAATGCCATCAACAATGAATTGCTGCTTGTCAGGCAGATCAGTTTTTGACACAGTTTTCTGACACAGTTTGGGAATGGCAGAATATTGTCATGTAAGATGGTATAGAACTGCGGCATTGTGTTTGTCTATATGGGGTTAATGATAACTTTTGACAGAGTAGTACATGTATAGAAGAGTCTATTTTAAATAAGATTCCACTTTATTTGTGTCAGATGATCTTAAACCCATTTACATAGTTACAGTTATATAAATCAAAGAAAGAGCTCCAGATATGTGACCTTGACACAAACAAGAAACCAAAAACTTCATAAAATAGACACTTGACTCTCTTCTTGTTGTATGATGTTTAGTGAAATTTTGAACAAATTTTCAGTCATATCGCAATGGTGTCTGGTTGGGACAGTATTCTGATCACCACCACACATGAGTATCATATCACAGACACATGGTATTGTAACCCACTCAGAGTGGATTCAGGATTTTTAAAGAGAAGATCCATTGCACCCCAGTCACATTATACTGCCACTTGACTGACCAGACCTAGGACCATCCTCGAAATACTGAGTGAAAAAACTTCTAGTCTTTCAAGTCTTTGAAATCAAACCCACCACCTTCTGCATGCGATGCTGACGCTCTATTACTAGGCCATCCAGTGGTTACGGCAAGTACTTTTAAAGGTGATTATAAACATTGTACATGGTACTCAAACATCCATTGTGTGTGAATCTCACCAAGGTCCTCTCGCAGGCTAAGTGAGCTAGCTCACCTTTATTTTCTAGGTAAGCAAAGTAGACTAGGTAAGACTTACAGAATGGGTAAAACAGCAACATTTTCAGAGTACTTGCTACCTAAGCAAGTGCTTACCTACCTTTCAAATGACTGAAGACATATTGCAGGCAAGAAAAATAACCAAAACTAAGGTACAAAAGAGGAGATTATAATGGTCATTATTCATAATGGAGTTATGGCACATTGCCCTGGTCTATTGATGTTCCAAGTCTCATTGGATTTTCTTCAATACTTTAGAAGATGTACAAAAGGGGAGATAATTCTGTGATTATTAAAGATAAAAGTTATAGTTCTTTTGCTCTACATTTCGACACATTACCCACTATCTATGTTCCAAGTGTCTTTGAATTCCCTACAATACTTCAGTTATATTCCAGACATAGATTTGGACGGATGCACACACAGACAGGCAAGGTGGCAACATTTTTTCTCCCCTTGCCCTTATGTTGGTGGGATCCCTAAATTAAGTGATCCTAGGTGCCATCTTAAGATCCAAGTTTGATCCCAACACTTTAGTTGTTCAGTATGACTACCCATTTCTCTTTCTTCTGAATATTGTCACATTTCAGGTTATATAAATTATGGCATATCCAGTTTTACTGGTGGAGGAAGACCTCAGACTGAATCAGACTGAGTAGAATACTGTCGTTCTGCAAATAACTGCAAACTTTCTCACATAAAGTTTTTGGAGCAAATGGGACTCGAACCTATGACCTAAGCGGTGAGAGGTAAATGATCTTGAGACGGTGCCTTAGACCACTCGGCCACGGAAGACCCTAGCTTTCTCTATAAAATCTGACCTAACATTTATGACTTGAACAATGCTGAAATCATTAGGTGATATTTTTTAACTTTTTGGAAGTTAATCCAACATCTAATTTTTAAATTTTCAAAATGAAAACTGATAAGCACCTGGTGTGGGAGAAAATTTTACCGCATGGTCAAAATTTGAACCATTTTGAGAGACCTTTAAAGTAAGAATTCTCCACAGCAAATTTAGCTGATTTTTGTCAAATGGTTAACAAATGGATGGATGATTTTACAAAAAATCAATTGGAATAGCTCATTTAACTGTTTGGTTTAGGTGAGCTAAAAAACATTGATGGATCAATCAACTGTAACTGTTTACACCTGTGCATGCAGTATAAGCATACAATCCATTATAATACATTCCCAGTGGTATCTGCCATTAATATTAGACTAATGCATTCTTGCACTTTGTATACATTTGGATGATAACTGTAGACTTTCCTACAAGCACCATCACACAGAAGTTTATCTTTTCTCATTTGAAGATACTTGAAATCTAAACTGCTGGTGCAAAACTAACTTTTTACAAAAACCATAAGTTATCATTTACAGCAGCATGAGCAGCACTGCAGTACACTGGAGGGGGTCCAAATACCTTCCTTTCCTTAATATTTCCAACCCACTTAACCCCCCAATGAAATATAACCACCTCTAGCATGTTACTGTGTAGCAAATATATTTAAAAATACTGAAGCGGAGAGATGTGTTATCAATAACAACATACTTCCTCCAGCAAGTGGATAGATACATGTTCCAGCAACTTGTGATGCTATGATTGAAGATTGGAAAACATAGAACCAGTTTTTTTTTCATCTCACTGAAACCAGACTCCCTATATCTGTATTATAATCATAACATGCCAGAACCTGTCAAAAGTTTAATGGGGAAGTATTGGGATTTTTATTTTAATTCCGATGAAGTCCCACACTAGCATGGAAAATTTGTCATATTGTTTGTTTAAAGGGACATGCAACAATTTTCACGAACTGTCATTTAACACTTTATCTGAAAATGTTATAATATAATCTACAAGAGTTTTATTCATTATATGTTGACAAAAAAATCAAGTAAAAATTGTATCTTTTTAAGCGTGAGTGACTGTATTAAATATGAAGTCAGAGCCTGTAGTACTACAGTACTTCTTGGAGATTAATAGTTTCCTATGGTTATTATACGTTCATAGGTCTAAACATTGATGGAATTCATTTCAAAATTAGTGTATTTTCATTAAAAGAAAATGAAAAAAAAACATGCAACAGTTTAGGCTATCTGTCCCTTCTTTTCAACTTTTTATACGTATACAATGTATATCGCAAGTTATTCTGCATAACCACATATATACGATTCCCCCAAAGTGAAGGGAGGGCTCTGTAATCCCAACAAGTTTGGTGAATTTCAATTGATAATTTTACATTAAAATTGATAAATTACAAATGGAATTCTTTCTTTTCCCAACAAGTGATTTTGGAAAAATATTTACATCAAACTTTGGTATATCTTTCATCATATCATATCAACCAGTCCATTACAACATATATTTTAATTTTTGGCCCCTTTTTGGGAAGGGATAGATTAGTAATACATTGCATTAATAGCACCAAACCTTTGCACTTACAAAATTACCTATTTAAGTGTTGAAATGCCATAAAACACCATTCATTCATTCACTCAATAATTCCAATGCCCAAACTACAGGACTGATTTTTATTTACCTGCACTTGCTGCCTGACCCTGTTTTACAGCAAGAAGCCAACTTGTTTTTACAGGGTTCATCTTTATGAACCATTTAACCAGATCAATTACTCTTCAAAAGAACACACTCTAATAATGATCCCATGTTATATGTGTGTGGTTTACTGTAGTGTCTCAATTAAAATCCATTCCTACCGGAGGTAGCTACATGTACATTACCAGTAGGTTACTATAGCAGTGTAATCATAACAGTAATTCTGTGATGTTTTATGTTTTGTGGCTCGCTTAAAATTTGTTCCTTTTCAAGTTACATTACTTTTATTTTCACTGAATTCAATAAAAGAAAAAATATAATGTTAGAGCAGATTCATATAAAAAGGTTAATAAAATTCTATAAGTATTGATGATTTTGATTTTACACATTACATCACATCAAAAAATAATAAGTTTACCTTTATTTTAAATCCTCTTAAAAAATCTCAGACTGTTTTACCAGTCAGCCATGTTGAAAGGGTTATTAAACAGAGCTCTTCATTTTGATTTTATCACTTCAATTTTTAGCACATTTAGGTTAAGTGCTAATTTTTTTATTAAAAAATTATGAAATACTGAAAAACAAACATTTTCCTATCACATATACTATCACTGAGCACAATATTGTAAAAACCTAATTATACCAGCAATTCTAGGTACTTATCTCCAAGCCATACTGGTTTATTTATGTATCCAATAAAACAAACAAGAATCATAGAATCTGGACTGACGCTCATTATATCACATTCGTTTTTTGCCGATTTCCCCACCAGACATACACTGTGCCAAGACGCTACCACTATTCTATTGATTTTTGCTTCTGTGTACAAAAGCATGAAGTAAGTGCAGTGTTGGACCTTGGGAGACATTTTGACACACAAATGGCAATGTAATCGGTGTCTCATTGAGCTCACTGCTGTTACAGTTTCAATATGCTGGTTAATTAACAGTCAACACCGCAAGAGGGAAACCGACGGGAGACAGGATGGTGTCAAAAGTGATACTTAACTAATAAGAAAAGCCGAATATGGCAGGTGGCGGGAAGTCATCCATTTATGTCGTGAAGTCATGCAAATATATCAGTGTTTGGTGCCATTACTGGTGGAGAGGAAGAACAGAATGGTGCAGCAAGTATATCAAATTGAGACATAATAAGGTGCCATACACAATATCCCATATTTCACATGCAGAATGTGGTCTTGGGGTAGAGCATCTGCCTCACATGCGGAAGGTTGTGGGCTCGACAACTGGCCAGGTCGTACCAGACTTAAAAAATGGGTACTAGAAGCTTCCTTGCTTGGCGCTCAGCATTTAGAGGATAGTCCTAGGTCTGGTCGGCCTGGTGTCAGTATAATGTGATTGGGTGGGGTATCAAAACACTGTCTCAAGTAGACAATGCCACGATATAGCCGAGACATAGTTGAAGGTGACGCTGAACACCATACAACAACAAAAATTCAATGGAACATCTTTCATTATATAATAAATATTATTATATTATTCCAGACCTTCAGATAACATTTTTGCCAATATACAGCAGGACTTGCTCTGCCTCAATATTCTTTGTGCCATATATTTTTCTGTGAAAAATTAGCAGTTATGGTCCTTGTTTCAATGGACTTTTGACTGGAACATTATAAGATAAAGCCTGTATAATGGTAAAGTAGCCTTTCTGTACATGCTATGCTTCATCCCCAATGTCTTGTTTTCCTATGTCTAAAAGTGCACAGGTCTTGTGGCAGGAAAGATGTGTTTTTATAATTTTTTACACTAACCAGTAACACCCAAATTCGAGTTTATATCCTCCAATGTGGTCACAGCCTCACAGGCCCTATCTTTCTATAGCTTTGGGATAGTGATATGTAGTATTGGTGGATTATTTACTATAATGCTATAGTAATATAGGGCCTGTGATTGTAGTCACATTACCCCACCCACTTCTGTGTTCATTTATCAGAAATCTGGAGAAGATCAATCAATGTTTTAACCTGTAAAAAAACAATATAATTACTACATGTAAGTATCAGCAGTACTAATACCCTACCGAAAGTGTGTATTGAGGTGTGAGCTTTTTTCCACAAAAAAGGTGTGAATTTCAGAAACACTCACTGTAGACACCATATTGAAATCATGTGCATTTACAGTTTTAACACAAACATTGTAAAGTGGGAAATAAACTTTATAATACACATAAAGTACTGGTCTATTTTTAAAAATTTGGTTACCGACTTTTCTCTGTTATAATGGCAAATAAAGCTGAGTATTGTTTGCACTCTTTGGGGTTTTCACATATTAGTATGAAGTCACCTGATAAGGAAAATTGTTACTATATTTACGCACATTGCTGATCTTAAATTCGTTTTTGTTTATACATGTTCAATGTATAATGTTATACACAAAATATCCAAGTTCCAGTAAAATCCAATAAAATATAAAACTTTCAATTTGATTAACAAGATGAAAGTGGTATGTCTCCTTGTTTGACAGTAACATTAAGCTGAAATGGACTGTTGAAAAGTTTATGACACACAGCAGACGATACCATCACCCAAGTTCTTCTGGTTATAGCCAGAAGAGCTAAACATTGAAAAAATAATGTTGAATACATGAACTAGAAATGTGTCCATAGATGCCTCAGTTATGTCACATATTTGTAGATTATTTTGCTGTACTCTTACCGTGACCTTCAGATGGGAAGAGTTGAATTCAAAACAATTTGTATTCATGTACTAAACATTTTTGCCTAACTGGACCATCCAGTGCAGTGTCACAGCTTGAAATCATGGAGTTGTCCTTGACCTTACAGTGACCTTCACCTTGGTATATTGAGAGTTTTGTGCACAACTTTTCAAAGTGATGACAATCTTTGCTTACTATTTTCAAAATCCAATACAGAGTTACAGCATGGAAGGGATTCAACCTTTGACTGTCATGTTGACTTTGATGTTGCCATGGTGCGACACCCTGTCTTCTACAATATTTTCAAAGTCTGACCATCCATGTCTGAATTACAGCCTGGAAATTATTTGACCTTCAATGCCCATAATAATTTCAAAATCATTTTGTTACATCACAAAAGTATGCTATTTTCAAAATCTGTTTGGCAGTTCACAAGAAGATTACATGTGACTGCTATGATATACGCTTTTAATGTAACCCTGTCACCAGCAGATTTGCTTTATTGTAAACAAATTACATTCAATACATTATTCATCTAAAAATTTATGAAATTCAATTCTCTCCATCTTGGAATTCATTTTCCGATCTATTAATGGCATTATGCAGCAGGAAGCACACTGGTGAGAAGAGTCTATCATCGCAATGTAGTATCTCCAGACGCGGTGACAGCTAATCTATTGCTTTTACATACAATTTCTCTTGGGGACTAATTTCAAACACAAAATGTTCTTAGCCAAGTACATTGTATTGTTTTGATGCAAGACTTTACCTGCGCTGTCCTGTTTCTAATCTTTCTTCTAAGCAGAATAAGAATAATAACAATTTATGCAAAGTTCTCATTTTGCTATGATTTCTACATTATATTTATGTACACTTGGGTGTCAGACTTCGAGGAAATCAAATGAACAAGAACTAAGGCAGAAATGGTTTGATCAAGCCTTTTGAAGACAGAAACACATTTTATGATTTAAATATTACTACTTTGTAAGTTTCATTATGATTCACTGAAAAATGACTTCAAAGTACTAATTCTATTTAAAATTTCTTTTTTAACAAATTACTGGGATTATTTTTTAGGGAATATTCAAGAAAACATAGTAAACTACAGTCGACATTTTGCGTCATGGGGATGTTTTGAGTTCTGAACTTGAAAAGGAGTACTCCATCATAGCATAAGGCACCACACTAGGCCACCCTGCTCCGGAAATGGAGTATTTTGTAATTTTGTCTAGTAGTTTCCATAGTTACAGAAAAAAAAACACACTGAAAATGAAACATCTATTTTACCTGCAAAAGGCACTACTAGACCACAAGGTTGGCATGTGTACAAAGTTTTGAGAAGTTATCATGAATGGTTTGTGGGTAATGCTCTGGAAATGCTTTCTGACACAATGGCACACTGACGGATATTGCCCAATTTAGTAGTATGGCAACAGTATTTTACATTAGGGTTAGCAAAAACACAAGTGCTCTATTTTTTTCCTAGACTTGATCTATGGTCTGACACATTCATACGTACATTCAGTTATGTATATAATGGAACATAAATTCTGAATGTTCATTTTTTTTTTTTTTTTTTTTTGAATAGGGTTTTACACCATTTTCAACACATTTCAGGTTATATACGGCATATCTAGTTTTATTGGTGGAGGAAGACCCCAGACTGAGTAGAAGCACCGTCCTTCCGCAAGTAACTGGAGACTTTCTCACATAAAGTTTTTGGACCGAGCGAGTCTTAAACTTACGACCTTAGCAGTGAGAGGTAAGTGATCTGGAGAAGGTACCTTAAACCATTTGGCCACAGAGGACCCTCTCTGAATGTTCAATCTGCAATTCAACCAGACTTGTCTGTAGAATAGTTTTATTCCTTTATATTAGATTGTACAGTGCCAACATGCAACTCAGATGCATTGGAAATCTATAATGTGCACAGTTATGGGATGAAACACCATTCAATATTAGTACATGTATATCCTTATAGCTCTATACAAGGAAGCGGTAATTTACAAAACTTTATAACCAATTTAGACGGTTCGCCCAAAACAACATGCACAGATCATACAAGCTTTTAAGGGAGTTACAACATGTGTTAGTCTGGCTTTTAATATTACATGAAATTTGATTGGTTGGTTTGAGCTATACTTAAGTTAAGTATAGTTTGTATTACCTTGTTAAAATCCACAAGAGACCTTGTTAAGTCCACAGGGGACCTTGTCCCAGTTTCACGAATATACTTAAGGCCGTTATTTTACTTAATCTCAAATAGTGTGCTCAATTTAAGTAAAATAATAGACTTTAGTATTTTTGTGAAATGGTGGCCTGGTTAAAACCGTCTCGGGACCACATTCATGACCTTTATACCAACTAACATAGGAATAACTGATAGAAATTATTATTGTTAACAATTTAATAGCTACATCTGAACACATCATTAACAAGAGGCACATATGGGCTCAAGTCGCTCAACTTATTTCAGCTATCACTTATTTTCAAAACTTCAAATGGATTAAGTTTATTTATCTATTTATACGAATTATCTTTCCATAGCATTCCCATCTAAAAATTGAAATCTGTTCACTGGGCACCAATGGAACCTAGCCTTTTAATCAGAACAATCCTTGCTTGTATAGATCAATTATACCAAACCGTAATGAACAATCTGGTGGGAATTGACCACAGGGTCATCATTTCAACAAACTTGAGAGAACTTCATGTAAGAATATTTCACACAAAACTTGGCCAAAATCTGTCAAACGATTTCAGAGTTATTGACCTGATGCGGACTGTCAATTAACCATGTTGATGATCCAATCAGCAATTGATATTTGTTGCTACAGTGCCATTTTCCTTATACAACAAATCTATAATGTCTAAGTAAACACTACACTGTATTTACTTCAGCAAACAATGTCATGTGGCCAGTGGGCGGAGTGATAGTTGTTCTTGCGTCGGGTCAATTGTTGATTAATGCACTGATATGGCTGGAAGTATAGCCATCAGAATAACTTGCTTTATATAAAGCCTTTATCTTAGATTAGCTAAAAACTATGTACTAGAAGCATGTTAAAATCAATTTTCTAACTTTCCATTTTTACATTTAATTATAGACACAATAAAGGCATCAAGGAAACAAAATGGCAACTCAGTAATTTAATTTTATATTTGGGATTTGTGAGATTCTGTTAAACTTAGGATTGACTTCTTTCATTTTATTAATCAATTGCTATATTATCAATAAATATTCAACTTAATGTATTGATGTAACAAACTCAATATATTACTAAGAATACAAGAATCTTACATGGGTTTGAGGCTTGGATAGAAAATCCCGTCCCGAGGGATAACTGTTTTGGTGAGAACTAGGATCTGCCGAGTTCCCATGAAAACAGTCATCCCAAGGGACAGAACTTTATATCCGAACCAAAAAGGCCATGAATGATTATTTTTCTTGCATACCAAACATATAAAATAATTATTTTAAATTATTTATTCATAATAATTTTTACAAGTGTCACTTTTAAGACTTTAAATTATATGATTTATGTCATTTATTTTATATGTTACGTCATAAATTAGTCTTGATTTCATAGCACGAAAATTTTATCTCGATCCTAGGGTGAGATAGAATAATCTAACCCCGGTAAAAATGAAGATATCCTTATCCGGTGTGCAAGAAATGTTCATATCGCATATTGAGAAAACATGTCCTGGACACATGCATTTTTGTACTTATTCAAACAAGAGGGCCAAGATGGCCCTATATCGCTCACCTGACTGACCTTGAGTCAATCAACTTAAGTAGAATACATAATACATGTACGCTCAAAATTCCAGAAAAACAAAATGGGCAAGAATTTTGATTTGTTTTGAAAATGTAACAGATGTGTAGAAGAGTTCAAACTTGGTAGAGGTTCACCCATGGTAAATGTCAGTGAAATAACATTGAAATCAGGTCAGTAGATTCTGACAAGAAGGCTTTTGAAGTTTTTACAATAGCTGCCTATATAGTAGACTAGCACCTCACAGTGGCGGTCATGTTTTTTAACAAATCACAACGGCTTGAACAAACTTGGTAAAGGGTCACCCAAGGAACATTTCTGCAAAATTGTTTAAAAATTGATCCGGTGGTTACTGACAAGAAGATTAAATAGTTTTTACTATAGCTTATATATTAAACTAACCCCACCCCCCTGGCTGCCATGTTTTTTGATGAATAACTAAGGTTTGAACAAACTTGGTGGGGGTTCCTCCAACGATCATTTCTGTTAAATTATTTTAAAATCAAGCCAGTACTTTCTGACAAGAAGATTTTATAAGTTTTTACTAATTAAACTTGCCCCGCCCCCTGGGGGCCATGTTTTTTGACGAATTTAGATGGCTTGAATAAACTTGGTTGAGGGTCACCAAAGGAACATTTCTATGAAATTATTTTAAAATTGAGCCAGTAGTTTCTGACGAAGATTTTTTAAGTTTTTACTATAGCTTATATATAGTAAACTAATCCCACCCCCTGGCCGCTATGTTTTTTGACGAATCAAGATGGCTTGAACAAACTTGGTAGAGGGTCACTAAAGGAACATTTCTGTGAAATTATTTTCAAATCGAGCCAGTAGTTTCTGACAAGAAGATTTTTTAATTTTTTACACATTAAACTTGCCCTGCCCCCTGGCGGCAATGTTATTTGAGGAATCAACATGGCTTGAACAAACTTGGTAGAGGGTCACCCAAGGAACATTTTTGTAAAGTTACATCAAAATTGGCCCAGCGGTTTCAGAGGAGAAGTTGTTTTAAGCTAAAGTTAATGACAGATGACGGCCGACAGACGGCGGACACAATGCGATCACAAAACAGTTGTAAACTCAATTTATCGAGAAAAATAATAAATTTATTAAATAGTAATTTATATATTTGAATTCAAGTCATTTTTCAGCAGCAAAGAAAAGTATTATAAATTTTTAGAATCTGTTGAAAACTTCTTTAAAACAAGGGTCCAAGAGGGCCTGAGGACGCTCTACTGACTCATAGTGGCCATAGCACTTTTTGAAATTCTACTATGCAATAGAAACATCGGCCATCTTGAATTTTAGATAAAAAAAATAAATCTTTTGTATAGTCTCCTATGCAATAGAAACATTCATGTGAAGTTTCAGTTTAATTGGCATAGTGGTTTCAAAATAAATGAAAAAAAAAGAGAATTTTCCCACAGTATCCCTATGTAAAATTCTAAGTCCCCTTACAGGGGTTCTTAAGAAAACAATTTTACTAATTCCCAATTTGTACCCTTTTGGGACTCCTCCTGACCCCTTAAGACATAGGAACCCAGTCATTTTTACAAATCTTAACCTCCTTCACCTAACAATGCTTTAGTGAAAATATATGCAAAATCATTTCCATTTAAAAAAAAAAATATATATTATAATATATTCACATGTGTCCCCTAATTGAACTCTCGGGGCAGGGTCATTTTTAACCCTAGGGACATCATTTGAACAAATCTAACAGAACTATAGTTGGTCATCATTACTACATAAACATTTTGAAAATCTGTTGGGACGTCATGAGAAGAAGATTTTTTTAAGTTTTTGACTATTTTTAGTAACGGTGGCCATCTTGAATTTCAGATCGAAAAAAAAAAAATCTTCTGTATAATCACCTCTGCAATAGAAACACCTATGTCAAGTTTCAGTTTAACTGGCCTGTGGTTTCAGAACAGATGAAAGAAAAAGAGAATTTTCTGTTTTCCCATAGTATCCCTATGTAAAATTCTAAGTCCCCTTACAGGGCCCCTATAAATTTTCGCCCCTAAATTCTTATCTGCAATCAAACCCCTACACATAGGGATAATTTATGGAAAATATGAACAAATCTGACATACCGTTAAGAAAACGAATTTAGTAATTCCCAATTTTTACCCTTTGGGGTCCCTCCTGACCCCTTTAGACAGTGGAACCCATTCATTTTTACAAATCTGAACCTCCTTCACCAAACAATGCTTCTGTGAAGATATAGGCAAAATCATTTCATTTTTAAAAAAAAAAAAAAAATATTATAATGACATGTGTCCCCTAATTGAACCCTCGGGGCGGGGTCATATTTAACCGTAGGGACACCATTTGAACAAATCTAACAAAACTATAGTTGGTCATCATTACTACATATATATTTCGAAAATCTGTTGGGCCGTTCATGAGAAAAAGATTTTTTAAGTTTTGGACTATTTTTATTAACAGCAGCCATGTTGAATTTCAGATTGAAAAAAAAAAAATCTTCTGTATAGTCTCCTATGCAATAGAAACACCCATGTGAAGATTCAGTTTAATTGGCCAAGTAGAGAAAGAACTGCTAACAGACGACAGACGACGGACGACAGACGACGCGCCATCGCACAAGCACTTCTGGCCTTTGGCCAGTAGAGCTAAAAATAACAAAAAGATGATTTTGATACACAAATTTCAATGCAAAATTTGTTTATGAAAATTCTGAAGAATTATTTTTTCCCGAAAATTTGTTTCTTTAAAGTTAGACCAAAACATTTTTATTTAACGCTAAAAAAATGATTCGCGAGCCATAGAAAAAACTCAATATAATGAGTTTCCGTTATATTAGACTGCGTTATAACGGGACTCGAGTATACATGCTATAAAAATTGTACTTATGAAACTGTTTTTAAAGTTACAAAATCTTCGACTGAAACACAAACCCTGAACAAGATCACAAGTCCTTATTTAGGTAAATCATTTAGCAAAACAAACAATTGAATATTTAGTTCAAAACAAGAAATCAACAACTGTTCAGAACGTATTATGATGCCTGACTGAGATAATGGAAAAACATTTCCGTATCAAAATAAACACAGGGCTATATATATCAGACAAGAAATATCCATACCTGCCATAAATGTGACTGGTTTTCCATTTGTTCTATTGATATCTATACGATCTACACAGTCTGCCAATAAACTTATGAACAGAACAAACAGTGCAGCAAGAGAAATGAAAAATCAAATTTAATCAATTTCTTTCTAAACCATCTGTTATTCATTTTAACTGCTAGCATGTTAGACCGAGGTGATTACGAGCACTGACGGTGGACCTAAAACAACATATAATCAACAATATACACACTGAATGAAGGAAAACCCAAGCTAGACAAAATGGAATAATTGATTTTCTTCACTTAATCTAAGCACCACCACACTGGTATTATTCTTGGATTTAAGGAAACAGATAAAAGCATATTAAACAAAAAATAAAGTAGGGAACTGTCAAAGTTTGAACAAATTTTTAGGATGGGTGGTGTGGACTGTGAAATATGATAACATAACATGTAACATCTGACATATCTAGTATTTTAATTAGTCCAGGAACAGAGTGAATCTGAGAAGAACCGCAGTCCTTCCGCAAGTAACAGGCAAACTTTCTAACAAAAGGTCTTAAGACAAAGCTCGACTCAAACATTCTGTTGCCATTTACTAAAATGTGCAGTAATATTCCAATCAGGTAAGTTTAATTAAATACGAGTTCATAGTTATATTGTTTCTGTTAAAATTTTGGAAAGAGTCAATGTAAAATGTATGTGCCAGAAAAAAATTAAGAATTTCTTTATTATTTCAAGGATACAAAAAATCATCCAAATTCAATTCCAAAGTCATACAACTTCAGGAACGTCTGACAGACCCAGCCTAGTAAATACTAGGTCCGGTCGTGTTCTACTGAAGCGTAGGTAGCCCTACTGGTTGTGTTTAATCAAAATTAAGAAATGAGTTAAAAAGCACCAAAACCTGAGCTGAGAATGTTTATCATTGATTCAATCAAAATGCACCTGCTGACGAGCATGTAATATATCATTGATTATCGATAATTCATAGCATTACGGCGGACGAAAAAAACACATAATGTAGCATTACTAAGTGGCCCTAACTAAGCGGCATAACTCTAACCTGTTCTATTGACGCAATTAATTAAGCGGAGTAATTCTCCAGGCTTCAGTTATTTCCCTTCTATATTTTATGACATTAGAAGACCAATTTACAATTTATTGATATTAACGATATTGGTCTGGGCTAGCGGAAGTTTGGGCGGGTCTAGTAGTTTTTCAGAGTTACTAGTCCTGTGGTCTAGTGGAAAAAAAGTTAATGCCGAACCCTGAACTAATCCAATAATGACCTTTTTAGTTGTAATAAGGTTGTTTATATTTATAAATAGACTATGGAAATCCACAAAGTAAGGCTGGTTAACCGTTCGATATTTGATAATTTCAATGGATTTGATTTTGTTGAGCTGACTTTATTTTAAAGAGTATTGAAATATGCACAAACTACGATTGTTTTAGGATATGTCCATTACGGACCCTGTCGAAACAATACACATATATGTATTACATAGAAACAAACCACAATATACCGGCAGTGTATGACATTAACAGTGGCCCCGGGGTTATGATAAATTGCCTCAGGTTATCATAAATTGTAAGTTCATGGACCATCTGGCCATGACAATATTTTGGCGATTTGAAGAAAACATCTTTGAAAACAATGTTCGCTGCAACAATAGCCCTGATATATAGCTGGTTTTAGGTTGTTAGTATATAAAGATGAAAAGTGCAAATCCTGAAACTTTTTAAAAAAAGTCATGTTATTTTACTGTTATAATTGTACAGACAATAATCTATCTGAGAAACTTTTTATTTACAACGTCCGCCATTTTGTTTGATAAGGTATCGAGACGAGCATGCGTGACTTTCTCTTATACCAGTTTAACCCTTTGCTTCATATAGATGCCTTTGGACACCTCTAATATTGAAAGCATTTATACACCACGTATCAGCAATGGGTGACTTAAGTTTATATTAACTGACAGAGTGAAAAACAGTGCAGGAAGTGTTCAGATTGCTCGTTACGAACAATCTGAACTCTTCCTGCATTATTTTCAATGACCTTCTGTGCGTATCTATGGGGTAAAGGGTTAAACATCAGTCTGTCCATGTTTGCAGCGCTCTTTGTGGTGACCTTTAAAAGATTATGGAAAAATAAATAAACTTTTAGAAAATTATACTGATGTGTGTATCAGGCCTTCTAAAATTGCTGGTTTTTGGACCGATTTCTGAAGTTCAAAACCAGTTTTCATTTCAAAGTTTAATAAAAAATCGGTCCAGATATTTTCAAAGTTTAATAAAAAATCGGTCCAGATATTTTCTATCGGCCGTATAAAATCTCATAAATTGCTCTTACCATGCCATACTGACCTTTGAAATACGCCTTGCGGAGTGTTTATCACTTTTGTACTCTCTAACCCATTGTTTATATCTTGGGTCACTTAACCATTTTTGGTTGAATATACACTTCCCCATATTTGCTGTTTAAAACTAGTAAAAATGCCGTCTGTTGATTAAAACATTACAAAATTTCGCAAAATGTGGTAAGTCTTGTGTATGCTGAAGGCTCATTGTTCTACATTGATAAGAGCAAGCGTCCAAGTGATTTAAAGTGAAGAGTACACCAACCATAAATTTGGATATTCAAGTACGCTGCCTAGTAGTTTCATACAGATTTTCAGCTTTTTTTCATCCTATGTTGATTTTTTCATTCACTCTCAAATAATTCTGAACCACTTTTTCAGAGATTTAAACCGGATTTAAGGGTTTTTCAAGGGCTTTATTGTATTTTTAACTGTTGTTAAATTTGCTTTTTTTTATCTTTAATAAACGCTCCCACCATGTAAAATGTAACGCCCCAATGGGTGTTAATAAGAGAATATACGGTAGTTTTGATAATCTGCTTTGCTAAAAGACAAACATCTTGATACTCTGGAGCTCGCCCTATAGTTTTACCTATTTCATATTATGAATATTATTCTCTTAGGCGTATGCAAAATTGTATACAATATACATATATAATTATCTATACGCTGATCAAAAAAACGAAAGTCATTCAGTTCACTATTGTTATCAAACATTTGCAAACAAATCAAATCTTAGAGAAAAAAGTTACTTAAGTGTGCTAAGTAATAAACAATTGCCGAAACTGTAAACAACTGTCGACGCTAACGGAAGTTGGAGCTTTGCACATGTCTGGGATATTGTTATTTTACTGGCATTTGCAGTAATATGTATATCATGTTATTAGGTATACAAGGGATAATCAAACTGAATGCCTCCCAGATTCACAGAAACTGCGATTAGCCACTGGAGTTAACTCGTCTAAATTTAGAGTGGAACTCCTATGACTTTATAAATAAATTTTAATTTAAATGTTTAAAACAATCCCTTACACATTTCATCTTATTAAATACGTATAGTATTCTTAAATGCATCAGAATAAAAAATATCAATAAAAAGTTCGATTTCTATTTAGTAAGCTGTATCTGAATAATTATAAATGCCATATGCAAGTTACACCAGCGGGAATACATGGTTAACACACAAGTATACAACATGTCGTGTAAGTCTACACTACCTTCTTGTATAAAAACAGGGCCTTAATCTCAGATTCACGGAAAACGGTCACAATCATGAAGTTGTCTCACTTCCTTAGAACTCCATTTTGATCGGCACTCGGACATCTCGCGACCAAGTCATGTGGTCTAATTAAAATATGAAGGATTCAAAACGAGAGTTTCCGAGATGTGCTCGCACTTGCAAAATGGAGGATGTCACGAGAGTTGTCAGGGTAAGATTGAGCTTATAAACAATTGTTTGTATATTAGGAAATCTCCTTTTTAAAATTTCTTATTCAGATTATTTAATTAGTAACTGTCTTATTTAGAGCGTTGCATTTTTGTAAATCATTCTTTCAGTTTAAATTTCCATCCTTTGTTGTGTATATTTTGATCATCTTTAATATATGGTATCTGATCTGGGTGGGTGGGGTATATGTTTGGAAAATCTGATCAGTTTTCTTGTGACATTTGCATTTTATCAAGGTGGTGAATAAAGTGTGACATTTGAACTTCAATACAATTGTTTATTTAATATGTTATTGTTGATATTTTCTATCTTAAAATACTGATCAACAGTATTGTACTTTTTATTTTCTTATGTAACATTTTTTTTGAAAGTCCACTATTGGGGACAGTAACTAGGATGGTGAACTATGGACGAATTCAGAAATATCTCAGGGATAAATTAAGTCGGACATTATAGAATAAGAAATTACAATGTTTTAAAATGTTGCATTTTGTTTTAATATAATGTTTAATAAAAATAATGTGTGAATGCTAAACAGTTTAAATGTTATTTGTATTGAGATGAAGAAAGAGCTCTAGAACCAAGCTCTACCTGATTTATAAATAGACTATGGAAATCCACAAAGTAAGGCTGGTTAACAGTTCGATATTTGATAATTTAATACACAAGCTACAATTGTTTTGGGATATGCCTGTCGAAACAATACACATGTATGTATTACATAGAAAAAAAACCATGATATATATATCGGCAGTGTGTGACATTAACAGTGGTCCGATGGCCTGGGGCTAAAACATAATATATATACCGGCAGTGTGTGACATTAACAGTGGCCCGATGGCCTGGGGCTATCATAAATTGACTTGGGCTATCATAAATTTTAAGTGTCTTATTATGAGCGTTGTCTTTTTTGTAAATCATTCTTTCAGTTTAAATTTCCATCCTTTGTTGTGTATATTTTGATCATCTTTAATATATGGTATCTGATCTGGGTGGGTGGGGTATATGTTTGGAAAATCTGATCAGTTTTCTTGTGACATTTGCATTTTATCAAGGTGGTAAATAAAGCATGACATTTGAACTTCAGTACAATTGTTTATTTTATATGTTGTTGTTGCTATTTTCCATCTTAAAATACTGATCTACAGTAGTGTACCTTTTATTTTCTTATGTAACATTTTTTTTGAAAGTCCACTATTGGGGACAGTTACTTGGATGGTGAACTATGGACAAATTCAGAAATATCTCAGGGATAATTTAAGTCTGACATTATAGAATAGGAAATTACAATGTTTTAAAATGTAGCATTTTGTTTTAATATAATGTTTATATTTATTTTATAAATACGTCTGGATAGGTTATGGAATACACGTTCATTCATTGATTTTCCTTTGTTGTTCTGTCAATCAATAAGAATGAAAGTTGTGAATGACCTATTGCACAACTCTGAATGGTATTTCATTCCATCTAAATCACTGCCATATTAAGGTATTCCATCCATAATACTCAATGTTTAAAATAAAAAAATGTTTACTTTCATTTTCCACATTAAATTCTGGATTCAATCCCATATTTTTAGGAACTTTTACAATATATTTTTTCAGTTTTGGTGTATTTTATAAGTATACCCCCTCTCTGTCCAAAGTACAATATTCTGACTCAAGTCTGCCATATTTATTTGGTTATTTTTTTATTCATTTCTTACGAAACATCTTTTGTTTTATACTCTTGATAGGACAAAATATTGGAAATTACAAATAAGGCAAGAATATTTCATTATGTAAGGAACAGAAAAAAATGTTTGTTAGATCTTCATATTCATTAATATTATAAAACGGGCATTTTACTTGTCATTTATAAATATAACATATTGCAATAAGTAATCCTGATGTCAAAACATAAAACGTACAGTAGAAAAAGCACATTAACTATTTGAATACATAACTGGTAATGCAAAAATACCAATATAATAAACTTTTACCATCTAAAATTAAAAACAAATAAATTATAATACCCCTACCCCTTTTTGACTTTTACCAATTTTGCCAATTTTCAAATATTAACATGTTACGTCAAATTATAAGATATACCTTAGAAAAGTATATCATCTCTCTCAAAACATCAGCTGACAATATAAAATTACTAATATATTAAAATTTTCATCATCTAAAACTCGAAAAAAATGAGTTGTACCCCTACCTAATTTCGGCTTTCTGCCAATTTTGACAATTTCATAGGGTTTCATGTTACAATTAGTGATAATCAATTAATCAATTAATGATATCAAACCCGATATCAAATACTAGGTAGATCTAAAGCAGATCAAGCAAATAATCTTTCTTACTAACGTTATATATCGATTATATAGACTTCTAAAAAATCAACAACAAATTTTATGTTTACATCTGTCAATGTGTGTCTGCCATTTGTCAGTATTTTGTCAATTCACATACAAATAACCACCGAGTTTTTCATTTTCTTTATTCCCCCCCAATACAATTTTAATGTCACTGGAAAGGGACATACAGCAACATTTACACGTAGTGAGACTGGAATCGGGGGGGGGGGGGGGGGGGGGGGGGGAGTCAACGATTCTCCGGCCACTCTGAGCTGTCTGACATGAATGTTCTACATTTTAACTCAGATTACGGTTATCAAAAACAGGCAATCATCAATATCCCACAATCTTTATTCTTTAACAATATGACTATAACATAAAAGTGATCTATTAATTCATGCAACCATAAAACATTGTGTTTTAGGACGATTTATTTGTGAAATGTCACGAAAATCACTATCATGTTTAGAAAATTAAAAGTCTAAATCATTTTCATAAGAAAACCAAGCATCCCAGATGATCATGATTAAAAAATCAAGGGAATTCCCAAGTTACGGACTTATCCGAAGTTATTCGATTTTTTTTCGATTTCTTTATGGACGGAATACCTTAAGTATATATCATTGTAATATTAATATTGCTATTACGAAAGTGTTAATTGCATTTAGTATAAACATATTTTATTGCTTTAACATGACTGTTGACTAAGTACTATAAGTACAGTTTATCTCCCCCCCCCCCCCCCCCCCCCCCCCCCCCTTCAACCCAACCCCCCTTGCCAATTGGCAGTTTAACAGATTAGGCAGTCACTATCAGTTAAGCAGGCAGTATGCACCATCTCACACACACTCCCTTAGACATGTAAATGCTGTTAATTTTATTTTGTACTAATCATACTTTGAGAATATAAACCACTTACATTGCATATAAATCTCTTGAGGTGGTGTTGCAGTATCCGGTATAGATAGATTTATAATTAAAAAATATTTTATTGCTTAAGACCC
This sequence comes from Panopea generosa, assembly GCA_029582155.1. Lineage (NCBI taxonomy): Eukaryota > Metazoa > Mollusca > Bivalvia > Adapedonta > Hiatellidae > Panopea > Panopea generosa. The sequence continues at coordinate 90,912,263 of CM055895.1, forward strand.
TAAACAAATAGATAATAAATAGATGGATTTTAATGATACTTGCTACAAATGATCAACATAACATGACGACGTGTCGCGAGTAAAACCCACACCTGTAACTCAAAGGTCAAGGTCACTATTTGAGTTTGTTTGACAACACTTCGAGTTTGTGCGAGATTTCCTGTCTGGCCTGTAACTTTGTAATGCATATATGGATTTCATAAATACTTGCTACAAATGATCAACATAACATGACGACGTGTTGTGATTAAGACCGACACCTGTACCTCAAAGTTCAAGGTCACAATTTGAGTTAGTCTAACAACACTTTGAGTCATTTTTCTTGTCCGTTCTGTCATCTATGGATAAATTTTAAAAACACTCGGCTCAGTCAATTTGTTTGATATTGTGTGTCTGGTCTGTGACTTTACCTTTAACTTGGCTCAAGTAAGTAAGACCTAGACGCATACCTCAAAGGTCAAACTCACACTTTTAGTATGTATGACAACACTTTGAATCTGTTTGAGATTTGAAGTCCTTCCTTTAACTTTATCATACATGGATGGATTTCAAAAACACTTGGTTCAATTTATCAACAATTGATTTGTAACTTTGTCTTACATTTAGGGATAGTAAAATAGCTTGACACAAGTGATCAGCATGTCATGATGATGTGTTACCTGCATTTACCTGAAGAAATACCCAGACCATTACATCAGTTATCAAGGTCAAGGTTACTCAAAGGTCAAGGTCACGCTTTAATGTAAAAAAAACATGAAATTGCATTGTCTGGTCTGAAACATCAGTCCATGACCCTTAATATTTATGGATACATCGCTACCTATAATAACATAATTATATTGTTATTTTTCAATGACCATTTTGGGGGCATGTAACACTTACCAGTCACTTTTCTTGTTTTAATTTCTATTTTGTGTTGTTAAGACATATTTGTTAAATCAAGTACACTACCTTTTTTGTTAAAAAAAAATGTTTTGTAAATATTTCAACATTTTTCTTTTTCAGTCCATTTTAATTTAAATTCAGAAAAAAAAAATTTAATAATTGATAATTGGAAAATATCATCATTTTTATTAACTTTAGTTTGGTACCAAATCTTCTTGTCAAAAACTACTGGCTCGATTTTAAAATAATTTCACAGAAATGTTCCTTGGGTAACCCTCTACCAAGTTTGTTCAAGTCATCTTGATTTGTCAAAATATATGGTGGCCAGGGGGTGGAGTTAGTTTTCTATATAAGCTATAGTAAAAACTTAAAAAATCTTCTTGTCAGAAACTGCTGTTTCGATTATAAAATAATTTCACAGAAATGTTCCTTTGGTGACCCTCTACCAAGTTTGTTCAAGCCATCTTGATTCATTAAAAAACGTGGCGGTCAGTGGGTGGGGTTAGTTTACTATATAAGCTATAGTAAAAATTTAAAAAATCTTTTTGTAAGAAACTACTGGCTCGATTTTAAAATAATTTCACAGAAATGTTCCTTGGGGGACCCTCCACCAAGTTTGTTCAAGCCATCTTGAATCGTCAAAAAACATGGCGGCCAGGGGGTGGGGTTAGTTTACTAAATAAGCTATAGTAAAAACTTAAAAAATCTTCTTGTCAGAAACTACTGGCTCGATTTTAAAATAATTTCATAGAAATGTTCTTTGGGTGACCTTCTACCAAGTTTGTTCAAGTCATCTTGATTTGTTAAAAAATATGGCAGCCAGAGGTGGAGTAAGTTAATTATATAAGCTATAGTAAAAACTTCAAAAGCCTTCTTGTCAGAATCTACTGACCTGATTTCAATGTAATTTCACTGACATTTACCATGGTTGAACCTCTACCAAGTTTGAGCTCTTCTACGCATCTGTTACATCTTCAAAACAAATCAAAATTGTTGCCCATCTCGTTTTTCTGGAATTTTGAGTGTACATGTATTATAATACTATAATCTACTTAAGTTGGGTGACTCAAGGTCAGTCAGGTGAGTGATATAGGGCCATCTTGGCCCTCTTGTTTATAATTCTGGCTTGTTGGTTATTTTAGATATTCTACATGACTGTTTATTCATATTTAAAAATGCTGACATATCTTTTATCAGTCCTGTATTGATATTAAACCTGGCCCAGGTACAACCCAGGTACAACAGCTCCCCCCCCCCCCTCCCCTATTCACCTCATGTCATATCCCTAATAATAGCAGGGACATAGCTTGGTAATTTTGAAAGTGCAGTCCTAGAAAGTTTTAGTGGGGTCTTGCTGTAGTGGGGGTCCTCCCCTAGAATTTTTTAGATTTGGTAAATTGCCTATGGTGCATTAAGTGGGGGTGGTGGGGTGTGTGTGTGTGTGTGTGTGGGGGGGGGGGTGATTGTATTTTATATGTAAAACATACCAGTTATCTATAAGAATTTCATTAAATCCATTTTTTTTCCTTGCAGTGCTCTTGATAAGCACCATTTGGGGGGTTTTGCATTTAGAATTTCTGAATAAATCATTAAAATTTAAATTAAGGGGTAAAATAAGCTTTGGCTATTCTCAGCTTCAGTGTTGATTAGATTGTTTTCAATGGCAATTTGATAAGAATGTTCATTTTTTACCCTTAACATTTGATAATAAGCAATGAATTCTAATTTAAGGGGTATAATACTCACTTGAAGAAAAGCTTATGTTTTTTGGAAAAAGTGCAAGCCCTGGTCTGCTACATCACCAGTAAGTATAATATAATTACATAATATGATGATACATGAACAAGTTAATTGTGAATTAAAGTGAATTATTTTATGTATTTTTTATTTTTACTATTATCTTTTTCAGGATACTGTGAGAACAGTTGCCCCATATTTGGAAGATGTGAGAGTGTATGTGAACACATCCTGTAGGAATCTAGAGGCATGGCAAATAATTGCCTACACATGTGGACTAACACTCATATTTATATCTGTATACAACTTCTTGTTTGACTCAGAACTCAGTAAGTTTCTCCACTATAAAACACATATAATTATATCTTTATACAATTTCTTGTTTGAAATAGAATTCAGTAAGTTGCTTTACTATAAAACAATTGTATTTATATCTGTAAAAACTTCTTGTTTGACTAAATAAATTGCTCCACTATAAAACACCTGTAATTATATCTGTATACAATTTCTTGTTTGACTCAGAATTCTGTAAGATGCTCCGCTGTAAAACACCTGTAATTATATCTGTATACAACTTCTTGTTTGACTCAGAATTGAGTAAGATGCTTCACTATAAAACACCTGTCATTATATCTGTATACAACTTATAGTATGACTCAGAATTCAGAAAGTTGCTCTACTATAAAACACCTGTATTTATATCTGTAAAAACTTCTTGTTTTACTCAGAATTAAGTAAGATGCTCCACTATGAAAAACCTGTATTTATACCTGTATACAACTTCTTGTTTGGCTCAGAATTCAGTAAGATATTCCACTATGAAATACCTGTTTTTATATCTGTATACACCTTCTTGTTTGACTCAGAATTCAGTAAGTTGCTCCACTATAAAACACAGTCTGTATTTATATCAGTATACAAATTCTTGTTTGACTCAGAATTCAGTAAGTTGCTTCACTATTAGACATCTGTATACAACTTCTTGACTCAGAATTCAGTAAGATGCTCTACTATAAAACACCACCTGTATTTATATCTGTATACAACTACTGTTTGTATCAGAATTCAGTAAGTTGCTCCACTATAAAACACCTGTATTTATATCAGTATACAACTTTTGATTGACCCAGAACTCAGTCAGTTGCTCCACTATAAAACACCTGTATTTATATTTGTCAAATCTTCTTGTTTGATCCAGTAAGATGCTCCACTATAAAACACCTGTATTTATATCTGTATACAACTTCTTGTTTGACTCAGAATTCAGTAAGATGCTCTACTACAAAACACCTGTATTTATATCTGTATACAACTTCTTGTTTGACTCAGAACTCAATAAGTTACTCCACATTAAAACACCTGTATTTATATATGTATACAACTTTTTGATTGACTCAGAACTCAGTTAGTTGCTCCACTATAAAACACCTGTATTTATATATGTTTACAACTTCTTGTTTGACTCAAAACTCAGTTAGTTGCTTCACTATAAAACACCTGTATTTATATCTGTAAAAACTTATTGTTTGACTCAGTAAGTTGATCCATTATAAAACACCTGTATTTATATCTGTATACAACTTCTTGTTTGACTCAGAATTCAGTAAGTAGCTCTACTATATAACACCTGTATTTATATTTGTATACAACTTCTTGTTTGACTCAGAATTCAGTAAGTTGCTCCACTATAAAACACCTGTATTTATATCAGTATACATATTCTTGATTGACTCAGAACTCAGTTAGTTGCCTCACTATAAAACACCTGTATTTATATCTGTAAAAACTTCTTGTTTGACCCAGTAAGTTGATCCATTATAAAACAACTGTATTTATATCTGTATACAACTTCTTGTTTGACTCAGAATTCAGTAAGATGCTCTACTATAAAACACCTGTATTTATATCAGTATGCAACTTCTTGTTTGACTCAGAATTCAGTAAGTTGCTCTACTATATAACACCTGTATTTATATTTGTATACAACTTCTTGTTTGACTCAGAATTCAGTATGTTGCTCCACTATAAAACACCTGTATTTATATCAGTATACATTTTCTTGATTGACTCAGAACTCAATTAGTTGCCTCACTATAAAACACCTGTATTTATATCTGTAAAAACTTCTTGTTTGACCCAGTAAGTTGATCCATTATAAAACAACTGTATTTATATCTGTATACAACTTCTTGTTTGACTCAGAATTCAGTAAGTTGCTCCACTATAAAACACCTTTATTTATATTAGGCTACAACTTCTTGATTGACTCAGAACTTAGTTAGTTGCTCCACTATAAAACACCTGTATTTATATCTGTTTAAACTTCTTGTTTGACTCAGTAAGTTGCTCCACTATAAAACACCTGTATTTATATCTGCATACAACTTCTTGTTTGACTTAGAACTTCATTACACTTCACCCTCCCAAGGCACAAACACCATTGGAAATGAAAGTACAACTATTATAATTCATCACAAAGCACCAGATATAAAATATGAATACAGAGTCTCTTTCCCATACAGAAGGTTGTGGGTTTGTCCATTGACAGTTGGAGTTGGCAGGATGAGCTAACCATGGCTTGAGTAAAAGGTTACACGTAGCTTCCTTACTTGACACTCAGCAAGCAGAAGATTGTCCTTATATCTATTGACCTGGTGTCCAGATAAGCGCTATTTGGGGGTATTTAAGCATTGAACTTTCTGAACAAAGCATTGAAATTTAAATTCAGGGGTTAAATAAGCATTGGCTATTCTCAATTTCAGTGTTGATTAGTTTTGTTTGAAATGGCAATTTGATAAAAATGTTCATTTTTTCCCTTAACGTTTTGAAAATAAGCATTCCATACTAACTTCAAGGGGTATAATACTCATTTGAAGAAAAGTTTATCTGAACGTATTGACATGGTGTCCAGATAAAATGGATTGAATTGGGTGTTATATATATGTATATATCTATGATAAGATAATTCAGGGTCATGGTGCTATAGTACTGTAATCCTGTTGACCGGTATGATTTCACTGAAAGATAACTGATGTGAACCATAACACAAAACAAGATAATATGCTGAGTAATGTGAAACAATTTTTGAAGGAAAGTTTGTGTTTACTAATCAGTTGTGTTGACATTCCTTAAGTAGTTGAGTAAACATCAACCCTGTTATTGGGTACACTTTCACATATTTTAACTGATAAAGATAGCGGGTTTGAGCTGCTGGGGATGTACTCATGTTAAGTACATTGTACACGTGTAACAATCGATCTGTTAAGTGGACAAAATTGAGACTGAGCAAAAAGTCCCATTTGGAGAGATGTCGTGTATATAGCTCATTATACCCCCGACAAACGAAGTTTTGAGGGGGTATACTGGAGTCACCCTGAGGTTGGTCTGTCGGTCTGTCGGTCGGTCTGTCCGCAATTTTCCTTGTCCGGAGCATAACTTAAAAAGTACTGGATGGAATTTCATCAAACGTCATACAATGATAGAATATAATGAGATGAAGTGCAGTGTTCAAGAAACATAACTCTATTCTTGCTAATTACAGAGTTATTGCCCTTTGATATTTTTTCTTGTCCGGAGCATAACTTGAAAAGTACCGGATGGAATTTCATCAAGCTTCATACAATGGTAAAATATAATGAGAGGAAGTGCAGTGTACAGGAAACATAACTCTATTCTTGCTAATTACAGAGTTATTGCCCTTTGATATATTTCCCTTTGATATTTTTTCTTGTCCGGAGCATAACTTGAAAAGTACCGGATGGAATTTCATCAAGCTTCATACAATGGTACAATATAATGAGAGGAAGTGCAGTGTACAGGAAACATAACTCTATTCTTGCTAATTACAGAGTTGTTGCCCTTTGATATATTTCCCTTGTCCGGAGCATAACTTTTAAAGTACTGGATGGAATTTCATCAAACTTCATACAATGGTAGAACATAATGACAGGAAGTGCAGTGTACAAGAAACATAACTCTATTCTTGCTAATTACAGAGTTATTGCCCTTTGATATATTTCCCTTGTCCGGAGCATTACTTTTAAAGTACTGGATGGAATTTCATCAAACTTCATACAATGGTAGAATATAATGAGAGGAAGTGCAGTGTACAAGAAACATAACTCTATTATTGCTAATTATAGAGTTATTGCCCTTTGATATTTTTTTTCTTGTCCGGAGCATAACTTGAAAAGTACCTGATGGAATTTCATCAAGCTTCATACAATGGTAGAATATAATGAAAGGAAGTGCAGTGTACAAGAAACATAACTCTATTCTTGCTAATTACAGAGTTATTGCCCTTTGAATTATTTCCCTTGTCCAGAGCATTACTTTTAAAGTACTGGATGGAATTTCATCAAACTTCATACAATGGTACAATATAATGACAGGAAGTGCAGTGTACAGGAAACATAACTCTATTCTTGCTAATTACAGAGTTATTGCCCTTTGATATATTTCCCTTGTCCGGAGCATTACTTTTAAAGTACTGGATGGAATTTCATCAAACTTCATATAATGGTAGAATATAATGACAGGAAGTGCAGTGTACAAGAAATATAACTCTATTCTTGCTAATTACAGAGTTATTGCCCTTTGATATATTTCCCTTGTCTGGTGCAGTTCTTTTAAAGTACTTTTAAAGCCATCAGTGATAACAGTTTAATAAAGTTCATGAAAGAACCAAGTTGATGAATACATGGAGTTCGAGCAAAGCAGGTTCGATATTGTATTCCTAGTGCTCTTGTTTGTTTCTTATCCATAAAATTGTTGTCCCTCAACATAACTCGAAAAAGTATAACATTTATTGATTGCCATGAAAGCTTGTACACTGCACAATAATTAAAAAGACCGTTTTTAATTTTAACAAAACCATAAAAAAATTAACAATACAAACAACTCAATCCATAACATTCTCTTTTATTAATAATTTCTTTTGTCTGGAGCATTACTTTAAAACTATTGGATATAATTTAATAAAACTTCATACAATGGTTAACCATTTTCTGTCATGGCGGCGTTTGGGGGTATTCATCACTACAGTGATAGGTCTAGTTTTATCTGCTTTTGTTAACTGGTTTTATGTTTTTGAACAAAGATCAGTCTAGATATAATGAAGAGAAACAAAGTTTTATATACTGAGTACTATGTCTAATGCAAACAACTCTAGAAACTTTTCATGAGTAAAATTTCTACTCTTTTATGTTTTGATGGAGGTGGAAGATATGAAATCTCACTATCGCATACAAAGTGGGGTTGATGACATATTGATTTTGTCTTGTATGTCAGTCTGTCTGAAATCTGTTTGTTTCAAAATAACCATTTTACTCTTCATATCAATGTAATGTGCAGCATCCAACACACGTGTCCCAATCTTCAAGGTCACACTGAATGTCATTTTGCATGTTTTGGCCCACAGTGAGACTTATATCCTATTTGATCCATAACTCTGAGATACATTAATGTAATGGATTTCAAAATTAAATGACACATTTTACTAAACAATCAGCCCAACATGCAGAACCCAACACTGAATTTGTTCTGACTTACTGTAAGGCATACTTTGTGTCTGCTCCATAACTCTGGTATGCAGTGATGGACTTTAAAATAACTATATCACATTAATTCATCACATCGATGGGATGTGCAGAACCCTACAATTGGGTCCTCATCTTCAAGGTCAAGGTCTAATTGAAGGTTATTGGGGCTTAAAGAAGAGCCTGTTTCATGCCTGTTCTATAATCGCAGTATCCATGGTCCATGATTGCACAAATCATGATCTACACAGCAACACCTAGGCTTGTCCAGTGGTGGATGGTAAAACAGTTGTTATGTAAAATCACATTGCCATTCATGTGTCTATCTGTACTTTCCCATGTTGTGGCCTGACTTTAACTTCAACATGTACAATACATTTGTAATATGACTTAGCACTGTTGATCTATAGATAATGACACTATTTAATGCTAAGTGCCAGCATCCATAGCCTATAGTTCAAGGAGACACTTAAAACTCCTGAATAGTAATGTATTGCACTGTGTGGCATGTATTTGTATTGCACTGTGTGGCATGTATTTGTATTGAATTGTGTGGCATATGACTGCACTTTCATTTCTCCAGTGTTCATCTATCCATTACATTAACCAACATAGCCGAGATCAAGAGGTCAAATCCAGTTTAATTGGTTGTTCTTACACAATTTTATTTATAATAATTTTAACCTTTTGCACTGTTCATTCATAATTTGCTCTCATTGCATAATAGTAACATTTATAAATTTTTAGTATTGAAATACTAAAGAGTGGGGGAAATGGTAGATAGATGGGTGATAGGTGGGGAGACATGAAATACTAAAGAGTGGGGGAAATGGTAGATTGACAGGTGATAGGTGGGGAGACATGAAATACTAAAGAGTGGGGGAAATGGTAGATTGACGGGTGATAGGTGGGGAGACATGAAATACTAAAGAGTGGGGGAAATGGTAGATTGATGGGTGATAGGTGGGGAGACATGAATTACTAAAGAGTGGGGGAAATGGTAGATTGATTGGTGATAGGTGGGGAGACATGAAATACTAAAGAGTTGGGGAAATGGTAGATAGATGGGTGATAGGTGGGGAGACATGAAATACTAAAGAGTGGGGGAAATGGTAGATTGACGGGTGATAGGTGGGGAGACATGAAATACTAAAGAGTGGGGGAAATGGTAGATTGACGGGTGATAGGTGGGGAGACATGAAATACTAAAGAGTGGGGGAAATGGTAGATTGACAGGTGATAGGTGGGGAGACATGCAATACTAAAGAGTGGGGGAAATGGTAGATAGATGGGTGATAGGTGGGGAGACATGAAATACTAAAGAGTGGGGGAAATGGTAGATAGATGGGTGATAGGTGGGGAGACATGAAATACTAAAGAGTGGGGGAAATGGTAGATTGACGGGTGATAGGTGGGGAGACATGAAATACTAAAGAGTGGGGGAAATGGTAGATTGACGGGTGATAGGTGGGGAGACATGAAATACTAAAGAGTGGGGGAAATGGTAGATTGACGGGTGATATGTGGGGAGACATGAAATACTAAAGAGTGGGGGAAATGGTAGATAGATGGGTGATAGGTGGGGAGACATGAAATACTAAAGAGTGGGGGAAATGGTAGATAGACGGGTGATAGGTGGGGAGACATGCAATACTAAAGAGTGGGGGAAATGGTAGATAGACGGGTGATAGGTGGGGAGACATGAAATACTAAAGAGTGGGGGAAATGGTAGATAGACGGGTGATAGGTGGGGAGACATGAAATACTAAAGAGTGGGGGAAATGGTAGATAGACGGGTGATAGGTGGGGAGACATGCAATACTAAAGAGTGGGGGAAATGGTAGATAGATGGGTGATAGGTGGGGAGACATGAAATACTAAAGAGTGGGGGAAATGGTAGATAGATGGGTGATAGGTGGGGAGACATGCAATACTAAAGAGTGGGGGAAATGGTAGATAGATGGGTGATAGGTGGGGAGACATGAAATACTAAAGAGTGGGGGAAATGGTAGATAGATGGGTGATAGGTGGGGAGACATGAAATACTAAAGAGTGGGGGAAATGGTAGATAGATGGGTGATAGGTGGGGAGACATGAAATACTAAAGAGTGGGGGAAATGGTAGATTGACGGGTGATAGGTGGGGAGACATGCAATACTAAAGAGTGGGGGAAATGGTAGATTGACGGGTGATATGTGGGGAGACATGAAATACTAAAGAGTGGGGGAAATGGTAGATTGACAGGTGATAGGTGGGGAGACATGCAATACTAAAGAGTGGGGGAAATGGTAGATAGATGGGTGATAGGTGGGGAGACATGAAATACTAAGGAGTGGGGGAAATGGTAGATTGATGGGTGATAGGTGGGGAGACATGAAATACTAAAGAGTTGGGAAAATGGTAGATTGATTGGTGATAGGTGGGGGAGACATGAAATACTCAAGAGTGGGGGAAATAGTAGATTGATGGGTGATAGGTGGGGAGACATGTTTTACCCAAGAAACAACTTAACGCTAATAATTATACTTTGATCTATTACAAACATCGACCTATATGTCAATACCATATGTTATGTCATAACTCATTGGGATATTAAGTTACTCCAGACAGTTTATGACCTTCCTTTGAAGGAGGAAAAAATGAAAAAGAAAATAATGTCCAGTTTCCAGAATAGAGAAAATCTAATTGCCTGGTAATGAACATTAAAAAATACTCTTGAAATAGAAAAAAAATTGAGGATTTTATATATAGTACAGTGTACAGTAAAACCTGTGTAAATGGTCACCTCTATTAAAGCAGCCACTTGTCTTTAGCAGCCACATTAGCTATTTCCCATTTCTATGCTTTCAGAGCAAATTTACCTTTATTAAGTCTTAAAAGGTCACTTTTGCTCATTCCCTTGACTGGCTGCTTAAGACAGGTTTGACTGTATATAGTGTTCAGGTTTATGACGTTCCATTTTTTATAGATTTTACTGTGCATGTTTTATACTGTTATTAATTTCTATCACATTTCTGTCAATGTAAAGTGAAACATATTTTTTTTCATGTATTTATTAAGTTTTATTTGAATACTTCCAGGTCTACGGAAGAGAATAATAAAATCTTTCTTCAAGTTTGTGAAGGGTCTACCAATTGTAAGAGACAAGATAGCTGCAGAGGTAGACAAAAATGCCAAAGGGGTAGAAGAGGGTCTGCATAAACAAGTTGGTCAGTTGGCATACTGTCAGAAACTACCGGCTAAAGGTTTAACCGATGTAAGTTCACACAAGATGTCACACATATACATATTAGTTGATTGTATGACTGAAGTATTGAATCATGATAATGATTAATTGAATATTTACCGTCATTTTTATGCCATCGAGGGCTAACAGACGATCAGTTAACCTAAACACTGTTTCCTGGGATCCAGAAAGGTTAATCAGTATTCGAGTACAGCCCATCTCCGAAAGTAACTGATAATTTTTCCACTTGAGTCAGTGGTGAGAGACGAATGACAATGAGACACCATGTTGTATAACAATCATCACGGAGACTGTTGCCGGGCGGGTATTTGAACTCATGACCCGTTGATTGAGTCGGACACGTAACCGATTGAGCTAATCGGGCCCGGCTCATCATGATGAAGAAGAGCAGGAATGTAATTGATGAAAACATATAAGCATGGTAGAGTCATACCTGAGTTTCAATGTATCATTGCACTGCTCAGTCTCGGACACCTACCTACCTGTAGAACATGTTAAAAATCGCCCAACCCTCCTCCCCCAAAAAAATTATTTAGTAAATGTGTAATTGTGTTCATTCTAGCAACTTTATTATTTATTGGATCTTTTCCAAATCTTGCAGAGTACCTTTTTGGGTGTAAGTTCACCATTGAATTCTTTATTTATAGTAAATAATATTATAAGATTGAAGGTTTGTCATTAGTGAGATATAAATTAAATAAGTGAAAGTTACATTTAACTGTTTGTCAACCTCTGCATTACCAAAATATGATGAGAAAATTAGGGGTCATGTGTCATATAAGAGATTTTTTTTATGCTCAGTGTGTACACTGTTGACAAAGTGAAAGTAGACTTCCGAAATCATGTATTCATATCCCAATTTCCAAGCATCAATTTTTTTTTCTTAATTCACAATTCAAACATGGCAATGCTTTCAAATTGTTCAAATACATCAATAATGCCATTCAAAATAAAAAATGAGCACTTAAATAAGGAAAATGCTTTTTTAAAGAAGAAACAAGGATTATTTATAACCGCCATTATGCGACTACCCAAAGGAAGCATGTCCTTTTTACAATTGTGGTAATATAAGAAAATACGAATGAACTTGTATCATCATATTTTTACTGACTGAGTTACGGTCTTGATTTATCAAGTGTAGCACAGTCTGGTACATATACTTTCGTAACAATGACACCCCCACCACCCATTGATTTATTTGTGTGACATGATTAATGGACATAGAATATGATATGCTGATTGTTTAATGGAAATCAAACTATGATACTGCAGTGGGTGATACTCTCATGAGTGAGTCATTGAGAGTGACCTCAGCCCTTTTCTTTACATGAAACTCAAATAGTTCTCCATCACAAAATACATAATGTTTTGATACTGACTGTACAATCTTCAAGTTCAAGGTTTAAACTTGGGGTCAAAAGTCACAGGTTTGGAGTTTTTATGAAACTTTTTGTCAGGCTATAATTACATAATATGTGCAAAATGATTGATCTGCTCATGGCACCACAAAACCTACATTTATGGTGAGACAGTAGTAATGTGCATATCAAACCTACCTATTTATATCCCTGACTGCTGCCAGCTACAATATGTCCTAATTAATAACTCCCAGGCTCTTCTCTTTCAAGAGTAAATATTCAAAGGAAGGTCATAAGCTGAAGTAAAAGTCGCACACATCAATTGAGGCTCTTTACATGTGAACCTTTATTTTTTTAATAAATCATTTAATGGGACTAAAGTGTTTCCAGAAATATTTTATTTGTTTACATAACTACTGATTTAACATTCAATATAAATGTCATGGTGTCCTGTGATGGGAAATATTGCATGATAATAACCTACATTAAATGCAAAATAACTTTAATGCTGTGAAAACATACAATTAATGATGATAGCGGTTTTGAATAGTAATTACTACACATAATTACATTATCTGCTGAATATACGCAGCCCATAACAGGGTATAGAGTCTGTATTATTATTTTTCAGGATCAAGTAAGAAAAGAAATAGACATCTACCATTCTTTAGGTAAGAACAGGTATTATAAGTATAACCAAAGTATTGTAGAAGTAGACCAGAAGTGGGGACAGTAATAAGGCCATAATATGTTAAAACTTTTGATTGTTATATGATTTTTCTTTGATCTTTATATGATTTTTCTTTATCTTTAAAATGATTTTTTTTTTCATTTCAAGCCTTAAACAACATTTCTGGCTTTAAAAATAAAATTATTTATAAAATGGATAAAAAGCTTATTATCATAAAATAAATATACAATGTATCAAGTAAGATATCAAATCCTTAAAAACAATATTTTCAATCGGTGGCTGGTAAACTTGAAATGATATCCCCGTTTTGAACATAACAAGCATTTAAATACTGCTTGACAAGCTTCACATTATCATGCAAACCCTTTCTACTATGAAGCAAATTTTAAGTCTAAACCTGTATGACAATCAAACTGAAATCAAAATAATCACACAACTCATTTAATACCTTGCAAAATATTTGCAATTCTTAAGGTGAGGTTGGCAAATTCCTTTTAAATAGATAATATTTTGGCATTTTTAAATAGATATTATTTTGACAATATGAGGTCAGAAAGTATATATAGTCATGATGTATATTGTGTGTGTGAGTGGGTGGAGGGGGATGCGGGTAGAAAATAATAAAAAATAATATTGCATCCCTGCCCCAATTTTGAAACTATTTTTAATTGAAATATTAAAATTAATTCATTTTGGCACAGTTCATACTTCTAATTTTTATGCTACCAAAATTCTTTTCCCACCATTCAAAGCATTAAGTGTCACCACTGTCTGTTCATTCAAGATAAAAAAAATGGTTTCCAATTAATATCTTCTGAAGGGGTCTGTGTATTTGATTAATGTTAAGTGTGTAGCAGTATACAGTCAAACCTGTCTTTAGCAGTCAGTCAAGAGAAGGAGCAAAAATGGCCATTTAAGACAGGTTGTTGCTTAATACAGGTTAATTTGCTTTAACCTCATAGACATTGGAAATAGAAAATGTGGCTGCTTAAGATAAGTGGCTGCTTAATAGAGGTGACTGCTTATACAGGTTTGACGGTAATTATAAAATACAGGTGATGTTTCATGTTTGCCAATGTTGGTACATTTTAACACAGTTATGACCTCTTTTTTACTTAATTTTCAGTAAAAAAATTATTTACGATCAATAGCGGGGCATTAGTGTTGACAGGCACATTTCTAGTTTAGTGAGTGAAGGGATGGAATCAAATTCTTCAGTAATAAGTATAGTCAGTGTAGACTGGTTGAAGGGGTTTGTATTCAATTTTTATTTATTTTTTCAGTCAGTGTAGACTGGTTGAAGTGGTTTTGTATTAAATGCTATATTTATTTTTTCAGTCAATGTAGACTGGTCGAAGGGGTTAGTATCGGGTGCAGTCTATAATGGAGGAGATGATATCACTAAACTACTGATTGAGGTATATAACAATATACAACACAAGCTCCTAAAATACTGATCAAATTTTATCATTTACATGGAATATTCCTGCAAAAATTACATCTATACACTTAAATCATGCATCTTGCTTGGTATTTTTTTACTGTCCTGAAGGGTGGCATATAGAAATTGCATTGTCTGTGGTTCCAAATTTCATGTTCAATCCATAACTTTGTCATACATGAAGAGATTCTAAATTAATTTGCCACAGTTGACCACCATGGGATAATGACATGCCATGTTTGATATGAGAGCGAGATCTGTAGCTCGAAGTCACACATGTAACATATATGAAAAAATACTTCATACTTGATGTATTGAATTGGTATTGGTGACCGGTCGGTTACTGTGTCAGTCATTGGGGGACATTGCATTGTTTTAATTGCTGAATCTTAATATTTAATTTTCATGTTTTTTATGACCCCTAAAATTTTTGGGGTGGCTATTAATCGCAGTGTCAGTCCGTCCGTTTGGTATTTCGTGTCCGGCCTGTAACTTTGTCATGCATAGATGGATTTTGTTAATACTTGTTACAAATGATCAACATAACATGATGACGTGTCGCGAGTAAGACCCACACCGGAACCTCAAAGGTCAAGGTCACATTTTGAGTTTGACAACAGTTTGAGTCTGTGTGATATTTCATGTCCGGCCTGTAACTTTGTCATGCAGAGATGGATTTTAAATACTTGCTATAAATGATCAACATAACATGAAGACATGTCGCTTTTAATACCCAGACGTCCACTTCAAAGGTCAAGGTCACAATTTAACTTTGTTTGGCAACACTTTCAGTCTGTTTGAGATTTCGTATCCGATCTGTAACTTTGTCACCTGTGGATAAATTTAAAAACACTTGGCTCAGTTGATCAAAGTGTCACATGTAAGACCCAGAACCTTTCCTCAAAGGTCAAGGTCACACTTTCAATTTGTTTGATATTGGGTGTATGGTCTGTAACTTGGCTCAATTGATCAAGATGACATGGTGACGTGTCACACATAAGAGTCAGACCCGTACCTCAAAGGTCAAGGTCACGCTTTGAGTTTGTATGACAACACTTTGAGTCTGTTTGGGAATTCAAGTATGTCCTTTAACTTTATCATACATTGATGTATTTCAAAAACATTGGCTCAGTTTATCAATTGATCAACATAACATGACGACGTGTCACATTAAGAACCAGAACCTTACCTCAAGGTCACACTTTCAGTTTGTTTGATATTTCATGTCTGGTCAGTAACTTTGTTTAACATGGAGGGATTTTAAAATAGCTCGACACAACTGATCAGCATGTCATGATGATTTGTCACCTGCATTTACCTGTAGAAATACCCAGACCTTTGCATCAGATGTCAAGGTCAAGGTTACACAAAGGTCAACATCACTCTTTAATGTAAAAAAAACCATGATATTGCATGTCTAGTCTGAAATATCAGTCCATTACTCTTGATATTCATGGATACATTGCTACTTATTATAACATAATTTTTATATTGTTATTTTCATAGAGCTTTTGGGGCTTACAGTGACTGTTCTTGTTTTTCATCACATAGTTGTTGTTTAATTGAAATTTTGTTTTTTCATTGACTGGTTAAGTTTTCTGTATCATTATCAATACTTTATTATATACTGAATGGAACAGCTAACCTGCCACCTGGCATTTTATGAAATTGTATGTACCTGATATTTTATATAATTTCTCAAAAAGTATTAACGCAATTGTCTTGAAATTTGGACTTGAATAAAAAAGAACATTTAGGCTATATAAAATGAAAAATTGTTGTTATAATATACTTATTTCAATAACACTACTTAATACATCAACATTGATATTGGAAATACAAAAGTGGCAGGTTAGCTATTCCGTTCAGTATATGTATTCTAATATTCCCTGAGGCCTTTGATGATTTACTAACCAAACATTTATAAATTGTCGAGGGCCTCAGGGGGAATATTAGTGTACACAAACTGTTGTTACCCTCATTTAATAAAGTATTTTCATTTTTATTTTAAAGGAATAGAGAGGTTTGAAAATTTATTAATGTCAAGCTTAATAATTATAAATATTTGTGCAGGCTTATGGGAAGTTTGCATGGACCAATCCCCTCCACCCGGACTTGTTCCCTGACATACGTAAAATGGAGGCAGAGGTGGTCAGGATGTGCTGTACTATGTTCAATGGTGGAAAAGAAACTTGTGGTGCAGTAAGTGATCATACTTGTAGGCATAGAACTAATACTATTAGGGAAAAAGAAATTTCAATCCTGAAAATTATATTGGTCACTGGTTTTCGTTTTACTATAGGAATACAATATATTAATTTAAGGATTAAAATTAATATGTATTTCTTATAACATGCTCTTCACATAATGTACTACATGTTCTATCTAGGAACTTAAATTATATAATTTTGCTCTGCATTGTTGGTTTGACAATATATATTAAATCTGGTTTCTTCATTCTTTCTATTATATAATATACTATAAAGGTGATAAAAAGTATTCTTTAAGTCTTAACTATGTCACCCAGTATTTAAGTTTAAAATGTCTCAAAATGTCTTTTCTTTATTTCAATTTTATTCATAAGGCTAATTTATCTTGAGGCTATATTATAAGGCTACTTCATTGTAAACAATCACTTACAGTTATATATTAATAGTAAACACCTGATATCACATCTTCAATAAAATAGCATAGGTATAAAAGTAACTTGGTATGTTAATATGGAGTCTGTTGAACAGTATGATGAATGTAAAATCTGAACTAGTATACAGCAAGGGTCCTTCGTGGCCAAGTGGTCTAAGGCGCCATCTCAAGATCACTTGCATATTACTGCTGAGGTCGTAGGTTCGAGTCCCGCTAGCTCCATAAACTTTATATGAGAAAGTTTGCCAGTTACTCTTGGAAGGATGGTGGTTCTACTCATATTCATTCCGAGGTCTTCCCTCACCAATAAAACTTGATGCCATATATATCCTGAACTTTGTTGAAAATGGCGCTCCACCACATTAAAAAATAGAAGTATATAGGAATATTGATGTCAGTGTTTATATCACCTTGATTAAATACTGATTGTAAAATCTATAATTTATGCATTATTGTAGTGTAACAAACATTTATTTATATATAGTTCATCATTTATTACAATCAATCTATATTATGACTTAAAGTAGTGGTATAGTAGCTCAATATTTATTTATTACAGGTGACCTCAGGTGGAACAGAGAGTATTTTGTTGGCGTGTCTTGCCTACAGAAACAGAGCAAGGGAAAATGGGGTCAAATTTGGTGAAATGTATGTCTTCCTTTATTCATAGCTGATTAATAAAACATTAAATATTACATAAACAATATAAGCAAAACTAAACAACATGTCAATTTAGAATAATATTTTTCTTATATTTCATGCGATATTATCATTAAAATAAGATTTTTACATCTTTGTGTTACACCCATATCATGATGTTTACACTTTTATTGTACATTTAATTCATCAGTTTTCCACATGGACATTTTATTCATTATATTTACACCTATATTTTACATTTAATTCATCATGCTTCCACCTTTATTTCACATTTAATTTAGCATGCTTCCACCTTTATTTCACATTTAATTCATGTTTACGCCTTTATTTTACATTTAATTCATCATGTGTACACCTTTATTTCACTTTTAATTCATGATGCTTCCACCTTTATTTTACATTTAATTCATCATGTTTACACCTTTATTTTACATTTAATTCATCATGCTTACACCTTTATATAACATCTAATTCATCATGCTTACACATATTTAATTCATCATGCTTGCACCTTTATTTCACATTTAATTCATCATGCTTCCAACTTTATTTTACATTTAATCCATCATGTTTATACCTTTATTTTACATTTAATATATCATGCTTACACCTTTATTTCAAATTTAATTCATCGTGTTTACACCTTTATTTCAAATTCAATTCATCATGTTTGCACCTTTAGTTCACATTTAATTCATCATGCTTCCATCTTTATTTTACATTTAATCCATCATGTTTACACCTTTATTTCACATTTAATTTATCATGCTTACACCTTTAGTTCACATAATTCATCATGCTTTCATCTTTATTTTACATTTAATCCATCATATTTACACTTTTATATTGCATTAAATTCATCATGCTTACACATTTATTTCACATTTAATTCATTATGCTAACACCTTTATTTCATCATGCTTACATCTTTATTTTTTCATATATTTCATCATGTTTACACTTTTATTTTACATTAAATGCATCATGCTAACTCCTTAATTTCACATTTAATTCATTATGCTTACACCTTTATTTCATCATGCTTACACCTTTATTTCACATATATTTAACCAGACTTACACCTTTATTTTATATTTAATTCATTTTGCTTACACGTTTATTTCATCATGCTTACACCTTTATTTCACATTTATTTAACCCTTTACTTCATATAGGCGCCTTTGGACACCTTTAATACAGAAAGCATTAATTCACCACATCAGCAATTGGTGAATTATGTTTAAATTAACTGACAGAGTGGAAAAAGGTGCAGGAAGTGTTCAGATTGCTCGTTACGAGCAATCTGAACTCTTCCTGCACTGTTTTCAAAGGCTTTCTGTGATTGGTGCAGGAAAATGCGTATCTATGAAGTAAAGGGTTAACCAGACTTACACCTTTAATTTACATTAAATTCATTATGCTTACACCTTTATTTCATCATGCTTACACCTTTAATTCACATATATTTCATCATGCTTATACCTTTATTTCAACATGCTTACACCTTTAATTCACATATATTTCATCATGCTTACACCTTTAATTCACATATATTTCATCATGTAATACCTTTATTTCACATTTAATTCATCATGCTTACACCTTTATTTCACATTTAATTCATCATGCTTTCATCTTTGTTTTACATTTAATCCATCATGTTTACACCTTTATATTGCATTTAATTCATCATGCTTACACATTTATTTTACATTTAATTCATTATGCTTACACCTTTAATTCATCATGCTTACATCTTTATTTTACATATATTTCATCATGTTAAAACTTTTATTTTACATTAAATTCATCATGCTAACACCTTAATTTCACATTTAATTCATTATGCTTACACCTTTATTTCATCATGCTTACCCCTTTATTTCACATATATTTAACCAGACTTATGCCTTTATTTTACATTTAATTCATTATGCTTACACCTTTATTTCATCATGCTTACACCTTTATTTCATATATATTTAACCAGACTTGCACCTTTATTTTACATTAAATTCATTATGCTAACACCTTTTTTTCATCATGCTTACACCTTTAATTCACATATATTTCATCATGCTTACACCTTTAATTCACATATATTTCATTATGCTTACACCTTTAATTCACATATATTTCATCATGTTATACCTTTAATTCACATATATATCATCATGCTTACACCTTTAATTCACATATATTTCATCATGTTATACCTTTAATTCACATATATCATCATGCTTACACCTTTAATTCACATATATTTCATCATGTTATACCTTTAATTCACATATATATCATCATGCTTACACCTTTAATTCACATATAGTTCATCATGTTATACCTTTATATCACATTTAATTCATCATGCTTACACCTTTAATATTCATTTGTTTTATTATTATATTTTGTAATGTTGAAAGTAGATAAACTTTACATTAATATTAATTTTCTTGCATACACAAATCTATTAACCTTGCTCCAAAATTATAAGAGTCTTAGTTGTAATCCTATCAACAACTTAAAGTTGATGTTACAATGAAATCCAGTCTTCCATTGGTTGGTTTTAGCTGAACTTGATAGAGTTTTATAATCTTGGGGACAGGTAAGATTGGTATATTGATATAAGTTAAATTTGTTTTTTGTTGTTGTTTCCAGCATTGTACCTGTAACTGCCCACGCAGCATTTGATAAGGTTGGTCTCTATAACAGGCTAAGTATTCTTCTGTAAATAATCAATTGATTAGTTTAAAAATACTGTCATTGTTTAGTTTATAAATGTAGGTCTGACAGTAATTTTTTTCATTAGCTGGACTTTATGCCAAAGGGATAGCCCTGCTTATGTCGTCCTGAGAAAGCTTTGCAGTGCTAATCACCACCATAATTATATATTTATTCCTCAAATTTCATTTTGTTTTATGTATTTTGCATATGCAAGCAGAAACAAATCTAACAATGAAATATATTTTGTTCATTGTATTATGTCATTTTTAAGAAAATAACAACACTATAATATATTGTATATAGAAAGGTCTATGAATATTCATTGAAGCCCCACTATCAGTATTTTTAAGTACTTTTGTATTGTTTCTGTTCTGTGTAAATGGTCAGCAGAAACTGACGAAATATTGACCACTACCTATTTCAGGCAGCAGCACTTTTCCACATGAAGATCACCCATATTCCTGTAGACCCGGTCACCTGTAAAGTTGACATCAATAAAATGAGGCGCGCCATCAACAAGAACACGTGCATGGTAATTTCAGCAATAAATAAATTTATTTGATTTGTTTGTGCCTTTTTATTTCATTTTTTTCCCCCAACGGTATTGGATAAGTAAATTGTGTTGTTTTACATTGTATTTACCAATATTTTTTCCAAACGTATATTTTGCCAAACTTGAAACAGAAGGAATGAAGCCTCTTCCCACTTTTTACTTAGAAAGTCTGACTATCAATCCAGGGTTTGTGAGTTTGAATCCCTGCCCCACAACAGTCTCTGTGATGTTTAAATTACAACATTGCGTCTCATTATCATTCGTGTGTCACTGCTGATTAAAGTAGGGAAATTATCAGTTTCTTGCGGAGATGGGGTGTGCTCGAGTACTGGTTAACCTTTCAGGATTCCAGGAAACAGTGATTAGGTTAACTGATCATCTGTTAGCCCTTGATGGCATAAAAATGATGCTAAATATTCAATCAGTCAATCAATTCAACTTCAGAACTTTTCTTTAAACCATGATGATACACGGCGCTACCTCATACTTACCAAATATAGACAAATAACTTATAACTGGGTTATCATATCAAGATTGGAAGTCATATCAAATCAAATCAATTTTATTTAGTGTCTGCATAAGCTACATGCTATTTTACATCTTGTTTGGCACACTTTAGCCTTAAAGAGAGTATTGCTTTACAATATTAAAACAAACAACATGGCCAAGTTTGATCATTTTCTATAACAAAAAAAAAATCAAGATGGGCAATTTTAAGAAATCTGAATTCTAAGATGGCTGTGACTAAACAGTCACCTTAATGAATAAATTCAATTCCATTTGTAAGTTCATAGAGTAGGAATTTTAAAAGTTCATCACTTGTAATCATATTTAAATTATAAATGCCTTGAGTAATATACCAACATGTCATTCTCTTACTCAACTATATCAGTAATTAAATTGTCTTCTACCCAGGCTCAAGTATGGAATAGCAAAGTGAATGGATCTTGCCAACTTTGTGTTTTGATAACATATTTATTTAACATTTTTGGCATCATGACATATATATATAGGAAACACTTGTTAAATTGCAAAATATGCTGAAGCTTCAAATGATCGTTCAGCGATATTTTTTCAAGGTTGTGTTTAATCACATCCACAAATGTAAATGTATAAAGTTGAATTGCATCTGGAATTTTACTGAGTGGACATTTAGATGTACATGGAATATAATTTATGTTGTATTTCAGTTGGTTGGATCAGCGCCCCAGTTTCCTCACGGATCTATTGACGGTATAGAGGAGATTGCTGCAGTAAGTAGAATGTTTACATATGTTCTGGTCCGTCGGTAAACTCTCAATAATTGCTGAGTGTTATTGTCTAACATGCCACTAGCCTTCTGTAAGATTTCTTGCATGGTTATATCAACGGTTTTGAAATTATATTAGCAGCTTAAAGATTCTGATAAGGATGTGAATTTTTCATGCATTGATTGTAAAGAAAATGCATTGGAAATGAAAAGTAAAGGTAAAAATAAAGGTAAAAGGTAAAAAAATAAAAAATTGCTTATAAGCATCCACAGTCAGTAAAGAATGATAGCTGTTCAACTTGTCATGTTCGATACAGAAGATATGTCATTTCTAGAAAAAGTTTAACCCAGTGTAATTATGTGGCTGATTGGGGTAAAATGTCAACATATGGCATGATCCTTGTGATACAGCCAGGGGACCAAGCTATCTGTGCATATAACTGATCAACTATCAACTACCGGTATAAACTATGAGGTACAATTGGCATTACTTTAAATAAATTCAATGCTTCCTTTTTTCATGTATGCAAATTTATTTGGCAACAAGTTCTAAGAACACTTAAGCAACATCAATCTCTTCACACAAGGTTATTATCCACAAGAATGAAGATGACATAACAAATACATTGACAAATGTGTGCACTAATTAAACACCAGCATTATATAACTTTCAGCTTGGCAAAAAATACAACATCCCCGTTCACACAGACTGCTGTCTTGGTGGCTTCCTCGTACCATTCATGGAAAAGGCAGGATTTTCCGTACCCGTTGTAGACTTCAGACTCCCAGGTGTCACAAGTATATCGGCAGATACACACAAGGTAATGCGGTGAATAATCTATCTCTGAAGTTCAGTAGAGGTATGCTTATAAGAAATACCCATGATGCAGTATATTGTGAAATAGTATTTTCCCATAGTTCTGTACTTTGTGTAAATGGGAATGCCTATTTTTCAGTATGGTGTACAAAAAGACCTCCATATGTCTGTACTGTGTGTAAATAGGAATGTCTATTTTTAAGTAAGGTGTGCAAATAGGATTCCTCCATATGTCTGAACTGTGTTTAAATGGGAATGCCTATTTT
Organism: Panopea generosa; assembly: GCA_029582155.1. Taxonomy (NCBI): domain Eukaryota; kingdom Metazoa; phylum Mollusca; class Bivalvia; order Adapedonta; family Hiatellidae; genus Panopea; species Panopea generosa. The sequence continues at coordinate 90,936,071 of CM055895.1, forward strand.
TCAGCGGTTGGGCCACAAGTTCTTTCAACATTAGGTTCGGCCCGTCTCTATCTTATGTGTATGTATCTTCTATGTATTATGAAATGGTGTGCGAAAAAATGATTCCATATATTTTAATATGATGAAAATGATGTATTTGATTTCATTTTAACTTCATTTTCAACACATTACTTGTCAAGATGTCTTGTATACTTAAAAGAAAATGGTAAGTTACCACTTTCATGCAAGTATGACTATTATAAAAATAATATTTCAATGTTTCTTAAAGATTTAACTTTATTTGCTCAAGTCTGTCGAGAAACTTGAACATATTTTTGGATTCATTCTATAACCTGGATTTAACATTACCGGTATTGCCCCTTTATGTAAATCACTTCTTTGTCTAGTTAATCAATTCAAGCTGTGTTAGTTAAGAGAGATTATACTGCAGAATAAAAAAGTGTTTAAAAATTCATAGCATGTTGTCACTGTATCTTCATTCCCTTTTGAAAGTTAAATTAAGGTAAATTACATCCCTTTACATAGAAATAAGAACAGCTTAGAATGATAGACAACATTTGTACAAAATTTTATCACTGATTCAGTTAGTTACAAACCCAAATTCAATTTTATGTTGCGTCTTTAAAATAGAATTTCCACATCCAGACATGTATGTACCCTATGGGATTTATTTTTACTGGCTAAACTTTGTTTTGAGTATATAATGGTTTCCAGATTTACTGTTGGAGGGAGAACTCAAAATTTATCTTATTTACTTGAGTGTGATATTACGTCTAATTTCTTACGTTTCAGTATGGTTTTGCACCAAAGGGATCATCTGTGATATTGTACAGCCACAAAGACTACAGAAAGCACCAGTTCTTTGTGCAGCCCGACTGGCCTGGCGGTATCTACGCATCCCCAACACTGGCAGGTAAGTAGGCATTTTTGCATCCATTGTTTGGCTTTTCAGTCAGAGGTTTCTATGGGTTTATTAATGTTATATATGGATTATGATGGGAAATAAAGTTTTCTTTAATGAGAAATTATATTGATGTAAAGTATATGTGTATCACAGATATCACTTTCAAAATAATATGTATCAAATGATACACTCTCTCCATATTGTTGTGCCCTTGGTTGCAAATAATCCGAGGCATATCTATCTGCTTGTCTATCTTTCATTCCGCCCATCACACTTTTGCTTCTATAATTTGAATTGATTTTTTTCAGGAGCTTATGCCCCTTTTTTCGATATTGTAGAATAATTACATCTTTATATTGATTTCAATCCACCTATAGTTTACATGGTTAAGTATTTCTATTACATAACTTGTTTAATTACTGACCTGTACCATTATTAAGTCACTGCCTGTACCTCCACACATGTTAAAAAATGCTCTTCGTAACATTGGGTTATCGCAATTATGAGTTTTGATCAAACTGTTATGAACAATTTCAGAGGATGTGTCACTAGGTGGAGGTGTAAATAGGTTGAGATCAGCATAAATTCACCTGTTAGAAATATTCATTCCTTGTTATTCTCCCTCAAAAGGGGAAGCATATAGTCGCCGCTTTGTCCGTCCATCCTTCCGTCCGTCCATCCGTCCGTTCGTCACCAATTATTGTCCGGGCTATTTCTCTACAACCTGTGCTTGGAATTTAATGAAACTTGTTAGGATGCATCATTACCAAGTGCAGATGCGAATATTGTCTTTGTGTTCCGGTTCGATGATTTTTCACGGAGTTATGGCCCTTTGATTCTGTTTGTGACCAAATTCTTGTCCAGGCTATTTCTCTACAACCCCATGTTGGAATTTTATGAAACTTGCTAGGATGTATCATTACAAAGTGCAGATGTGCATACTATCTTTATGTTCCGGTTCCATGATTTTTCACACAGTAATGGCCCTTTGATTTTATTTGTGACCAAATTCTTGTCCATGCTATTTCTCTACAATCCCATGTTGGAATTTTAGGATGCATCATTACCAAGTGCAGATGCACATATTGTCTATGTGTTCTGGTGATTTTTCACGGAGTTATGGCCCTTTAATTGAGTCTGTGACCAAATTAATGTCTGCGCTATTTCTCTACAACCCCATGTTGGAATTTTGTGAAACATGCTCGGATGCATCATTACGAAGTGCAGATGTGCATATTGTCTATGTGTTCCGTTTGATATTTTTTCATGGAGATGTGCATAATTGTCTGTGTTATGGTTCGATGATTTTTCATAGACTTATTGCCCTTTGATTGAGTCTGTGACCAAATTATTGTCCGCGCTTTTTCTGTACAACCTCACGTTGGAATTTTATGAAACTTGCTATGTTTTTGTTTCGGTTCAATGATTTTTCACAGAGTTATGGCCCTTTCATCAAGTCTGTGACCAAATTCTTTTCCGCTCTATTTCTCTATAACCTGTGGTTGGAATTTTATGAAACTTGCTAGGATGCATCATTACCAAGTGGAGATGTGCATATTGTCATCATGACACTATTTCCATGCAACCTCTGGTTTCAATTCTGTAAAACTACCTAGGATCTGCTCATATCGTCATTTTGTTCTTTGCGAATTAGATCTGTGAAGTGCAGAGCCACATATTGTTCCTGCTATGTAGTTTGCTATTCTTCAACCAAGTAGCCCGTACAGAGGCAAACACTCACTTGGGGAGCATCCATCGGTTCCACCGATATTTTCTTGTTGATAAAAAGAAATGAAAACACAGAAGCCTAACAGGCTACTTTTAAATTAAATGCTAGAAATCTGAATTATATTTATTTGCAGATATTTTTTTTCCTTTTTTGAAAAAATGATCGAAAGATATGTCACACTGGCATAAAATGTGTCATCTACTTTTGTAATTGACATATTCTTCTAGGAAACAGTCTTTTTTTAGTGCTTACTAAAGTGATAAAATGAAAGTGAAGTAAACACATGACCTATAATATTGACAGTAATGTTTTATGTAATGAGACCAATGGAATATTAATACAGTTACTGTATTTTAACTTAATCAGTGCACGAAATTAAAGATTAAAAATTTCAATAGATTTAATAGTTAAATGAGCACACTAAATAGATCTAACTGAGGAAGGTGAGTCTATGTTCTAGATACAGGTAAATGCTATGCGGTACGGTTATTCCAAAATTTTGCACACAACCATGTCATTGGGATTTTACTTCGTTGTCGAGGCTCCCCTCGAAATCAACAAAAATTTGTCCCCCACAAAAATTAATGATTTCACAGCATTCAATTCAAACTTGATATACATCAACATCAAGTGAACATGTGCATATTGATTGGGACGTTCTAGAGCAATCTATTTTTTCATGAGTTACGCCCCTTTTTCATCTTAACAGTATTATAAAGTAGCATGAGATTGATTATGATGCAGCTTCCGCCACCTAACAGGAATGGAACTAAGAAAAAATTGGGTATTATGTCTTATGGACACATTTCAAATCCGAAATACAACAGATATTACATTATAAGCTCGCTAGGATGAATGTCCAGGAGAGCTATTGCCATGATCCCGGCATCGGCGGTGGCAGCGTCGTCTGTAGACACCCAGGTTAAACTTATGCGTTTAGTTGTGTTTAAGTTTTGGTGTTTGCTTCCAGTCTCAGTCTTTGCATGCCAGGGTGGTGAGTTTTATCCCATGGGCAATCTTTGTTGGTCTTTTGACAACTCTTGTTTGATATACAACAGGTAGTAGATCGGGGGCTGTGATAGCGTCGTGTTGGGCAGCCATGATGCATTTTGGTGAGGCAGGGTATGTGGATACAACAAGACAGATCGTTAGCACAGCACGATACATTGCAGATGAGTAAGTTTGTTGGATTTGTTCTTGTTGAGTTAAACAATGTGTTACTTAATTTGAACTTTCTTGAATAAGGCGCTTGAATAGAAATTGAAATATTGTGGCTTATCAGAACGTTTATGTACTTTTAATATGCCCAGTCCTTTTAAAGAGAAGGGTATATGGATTTTGAGCTATTTTCTGGTAAATTACTTGGAGCATATCGTGGGCTCATTACAAAACTGGTCTATATGCCTTCTTTACTATATTGGGTAAGATTAGTTCTGCGCCCAGTCTGCAATATACTGTCCTTCATTTCCAATATCTTGTCTAAAGCTTAGCTTGAAAAGTATTAAAAATAATTTGGTTGAAATTTGCAAGCATGAAAAGCACAATGAGGCCATCAGTCTGGTTTATTTTGTTGTGAATTTTTTCAATATCTTTTAGTAATTTTCTGAATCCTACTTGTCCAGAGCGTAACCTAGAAAACAACGGATGATTATTATTTCTTCTTTTTCATCTTTAGCTCTGGCCATTATAGTATAAAAAGTTGCTATTTTTTTTCAGTTTCTATTCAATATTTTGAACATTTTTTATTTTATACACTAACTTTGGTTTGTACATGTATATCAGGGCTTCAAAATGACATTTTTTAAAGTAAATAGTAAAATCCTAGACCTGTTGAGCATTTTAAAGCCCTGATGTAGATATTTTTTTATAAAATATAAGTCATTTTAAAATTGAATGTTTTAAGATTGGCCCATATTGAGTAACATTCTTACATTGAAAAGTTGTCCTTCAAAAGAAAATATTGTTGGAGAACATATGATTGATACATGATATTCTTTAATTTCAATAAATCATAAATATTCTTCAGACTAAACAAGATACCAGGTCTTTATGTGTTGGGAGACCCTCAGGTGTCAGTGGTGGCTTTTGCCTCCAAAGAATTCAAAATCTTCCGACTATCTGATGCCCTGGCGAGCCAGGGATGGAGCCTCAATCCACTGCAGTTTCCATCAAGGTAAATTTCCATCATATGTTCACCCTCGGTGTCGAGCATATAAAGTTGCCCTTTTACATCACACGTGTTTGTCAGCTTTATTCTTCCCAAACTCCTCAACCAATTTCACCTTGCTAGGCTGTAGGAGTACGAAGTCTAATTTGATCATATTTTTACTTTGTTCCTTTCCATTTACTTTTGGTGGAGATATGGCCCATTGTTGTTTTTAATAGAAAATCTGTAACACTTTCTTATCAGCTTCACAACCACTTCTCACCACCAAACTTGCAAGAGGGTATCGGTATGAAATCCAGCTGCACATATTGTCATTACATTATCATCCATCGACTTATGCAGAGTTTTTTTAGCTCCACTGACAAAAAGTCAGAAGGGCTTATACAATGGAGCATTGTCTGTCGTCTGTCGTATGTCGTCTGTCATCTGTTAGCAGCATTTTCTATGAAACCAGTAGGTCAATTAAACTCAAACTTCACATGGATGTTTCTATTGGGTAGGAGACTATACAGAAGATTTTTTTTCGATGGTCGCCGCTATTAAAAATAGTCTAAAACTTAAAAAATCTTCTCTTGAACAGTCCAAAAGACTTTGAAAGTATTTATGTATTAATGATAACCAACTATAGTTCTATTAGATTTGTTGAAATGGTGTCACTAGTGTTAAAAATGACCCCGCCCTGATGGAAAAAGGAACTGATTTTGCCTATATTTTCATAGAAGCATTGTTTGGTCAAGGAGGTTCAGATTTGTAAAAATGACCTGGTTCCACTGTCTTACAGGTAAAGGGTAAAATTTGGGAATTACAAAAATCAAAGAACCGGTCAGTCAGGTTTGTTCATATGTGGCTTAAATTATTCCTACCTGTGGGGATTTGAATGAATATAACAATTAAGGGGCTAATATTTATGGGGAGCCCTGTAAGAGGACTTAGAATTTTACATTGGGATACTATGGGAAAACAGAAAATTCTCATTTATTTATTCACTTGGGCAAAGTCTTTATTCGATTTGAATTCTGAAGCATCATGTAGTCATAGAAAATAAGATTTGGTTCAATAAGGAGAACTGACTTTCCATAAGGGACCAGGGCAAGTCAAAAAAGGGTTAAATAGAAATTTTTCAAAAATCTTGTTCTCAACAATCGATCAGTCATATTTGTTCATATTTGATATAGATTATCCCAATGAGTATGGGTACAAAATTTGTACAAATCAAGGGGCTTGTATATATAGGGGCCCTGTAAAGGAAGTTTCAGTTTTATATAGCAATTCTATTGGAAAACTGAAAAATTTATTTTTTCATCCATTTATTTTAATCAATTTGAGTTCTGAAGCATCTTCTAGTCATAATACATATAGAATGATTCACTTAATAACAAAAGGGGCCAATTGGGGGTAAAAAAAGGTATAAAAGCCATCATTTTTAAAAATCTTATTCTCAATGACAGGTCAGTAAAATTTTATCAGATTTGATATAAACTATCTCTATGATTATTAGTCCTAAGTTTGTACAAATCAAGGGGCACTGGGATGTATAGAGGGGACATTGAGTTTTACATAGGAATACTATGGGAAAACGGAAAATTCTCATTTTTTCGTCCATTTATGTAAATCTAAAGCACTGTCTTATAACAGTTAATTTGATTTTGTTAAATAATTTTGTTCAATAAGGAGGATTGCATTTCCATAAGGGGCCATGGGGGTGGTGGGGGCAATATGGTTAAAATCAAGGGAATTTCTTTTAAAACAAACCATACACTTACAAATATCAAGATAACTGAAAATGAAATTAAGGATATTATAGATACATTAAATCCTAACAAATCAGTTGTAGAAGATAAAATCAGTCATAAACTTTTAAAATTAACAAAAAATTGTATCTTTAAACCATTGGTTATGCTTTATAATAAATCACTAGAAGAATGTAAATTTCCAGAATTATGGAACCATGGTTTAATAATGCCACTATTCTAAAAAGGAAATACTAATACCTTGTCTAATTATAGGCCAATAACACTTTTGAGTTGTGTTTGTAAACTAATGGAAAGAGTTGTTTACAAACATATCTATAATTTTTTTGTTGCAAATAACTTGATATACAAATTACAGTCAGGATTTTAAAAGGTCATTCAACTGTTCATCTGTTAATCGACATCTATCATCAAGTTTGTTTAGGTATTGATGCTGGTCAATTTACATGCATGGTTTTCTGCAACGTTTCCAAAGCATTTGATCGTGTGTGGATAAAAGGTCTTCTCTTTAAGCTAAAACAAAACGGTGTTAACGGTGATATCCTAAAATGGACGGAAAGTTATTTAACCGGACGTCAACAAAGGGTCTTTGTAGGTTCAAGTTTGTCAGACAGTCAGGCAACATCTGCTGGAGTTCCTCAAGGTTCTGTACTGAGGCCATTATTCTTTTTAATTTATATTAATTATATAGCCGACCATTTACTAAGTATTACTAGAATATCTGCCGATGATACATCTCTTGCATTCACAGCATCTAATATAACAGATATTGAAGGAATTTTAAATTACGACCTAAGTATGATTTCAGATTGGTCAAAACAGTGATTAGTTAATTTTAATCCAAATAAAACAGAAGCAATTTTATTTACTTTAAAAAAAAATATTATGTATCCTTCTTTGACGTTTAATAATACCAATGTCAAGTTTGTAGATCATCATAAACATTTAGGACTCGCATTAAGCAACGATTGAAAATGGCATGAACATATTCATAATATTTTACACTCTGCATCAAAGGTTTTAGGTATGATGAGAAAAATCAAGTTCACAGTTAATAGAACGGCTTTAAATCAAATTTATATCCAAGACCTATTTTAGAATATGGATCTGTCGTGTGGGGTGGATGTACCCAATATGATAAAGAAAATCTTGAAAAAATTCAACATGAAGCGGCTCGTATTGTAACCGGTTTAACCCGGTCTACTTCTCTTCACAACTTATACAAAAAACTAGACTGGCTTTCTTTAGAAGATAGAAGATAATATAAAAAATTAATTGTTGCATATAAAGTAAAAAAAGGCTTAACTCCAAAATTTTTAAACAATATTTTTCCTGAAACTGTAGGAATAACTACACCGTATAATCTAAAAAATAATAGTTATTATTCTTTATTAAATACTAGAACTCAGTTACTTAGAAATTCTTTTATTCCATCATGTATTTCTTCTTGGAATGGTCTTCCAGAATACTTACGCAATTCTGAAACTCTATCATCATTCAAACACCAACTTATGAAGCATCTGTTTAAACCCACCAAAATACCGTGTTTTTATTTAACAGATCCTCATAAATTATCTATTTTTCATGCACGTTTAAGAAATGGTTGTAGTAACCTAAATTATGATTTATTTGTTAACAAATTAAAACTATTTTCAACTTGTAAAAAATGTGGGCATGAAAAAGAGGATGCCGAACACTATTTCATGCAATGTCCTTCTTTTTTAAATGATCAACTTCGTCTCTTTCATGCTACACATCATCTTCATCCTTTAAGTATTAAAACCTTATTACACGGGAGTGATGATATCTCCGACAATGAAAATATTAATATATTTAACAATGTCCAAACTTACATTAAAGACACTAAAATTTTGATAAACAATAGATCCTATTAAGATCAGCATAGGAAACGTCTATTCAAGCAATACACCCTATTTCATGTTTTACCCCTTCTTCCTGTATGAATATGTTTAATTGCCATCTTGATTGCTTATTTGTAAATAAAATGTTGTTGGGAAGGGCCGATTTTAATGTTGGATAACTTGTGGCCCAACCCTTTTGCTACCACATGTATATGAAAAAGCAATAAAATATGTTTAAAGTAAGGGAATTTGGGAAAAAATCTTCATTTCACTAACCTTTCTGTCTAACTTGTTCATACAGATTAAGTATGCTATAAATTATCCTTACATCAGCAATGGATTGAAGATTCTGCACATAAAGGGGCTGAGATATATAGGGACCCTGCAAGGTGACTTTTATGCATAGGAGTATAATAGGAAAAACTAAAAATTTTCATTTTTCGCATTCATGTGGACAAAAAAAAATCTATTCAAAATCTAAAGCATTTCTGCTCATAACAAATCCATATGAGTGGGAGATTGCAGTTTTGACAAATCAAGGGGCTGGGATATATAAGAGTCCTGTACGGGGACTATATTTTTTTTTTACAGATAAATGGTAAGAGAATTTAAAGTATTTCCTTTTCATAGCAATTAACTTTTTGTTCAGTATAGGTGTGGTGGGGATATTTAACCATAAAGGGGTTAAGACGACCCAAAAGAGGGTTAATATTGTGAAATTTCAAAAAGTGCTATGACCACAGTCATTATGAGCCAGTAGAGCGGCCTCTTATTTAAGTTGTGACCCTTTATTTTTAATGATCAATCTTATTTTTGTCAGCAGCTCTACTCCTTATCCTCCTAAGTTTGTCAACTGATTTGGCCATCATGTACTTTTGGCTTAGTTAAGGCCCTTAAATTGCTTTTAATTGTCAATATTCCTTTTTGTCAGCTTTTCATCTGATTTTGGCCAAACTTGCTTGGGAGTTTCAGTATGAAGTCCAAATATGCATATTGCCATTGCAATCCTGTCATTAATATTTTGCAGAGTTATGGCCTTTTGATAAAATTCTTTTTTGCGTTATCTTCGCTGTTGTTATCCTCCAGTTAAAGTTTTATATTTTTCAGCTTTTTCTCTGTTTCTGAACAAACTACCTGTATTATAGTGACTAAACTTCATTAACACATTCATATTGAAGCAATGTATATAGCTGATTTACCTTATTTCCATACTTTGAACTCTAAAACCATAGATTAAAGTTTTTGTTTAGCTCGTGTTTGATTTGTTTTTAAATCTATTTTATTTTTCAGGTATAGTAATGTTTTGTAAACTTATCACCATCATTTTTAGCTTGCCGGGACAAAGTCAATGTCGGCGTTGTCGTCTGTAGATAGCCAGGTTAAATTTTTGCGTTTAAGTTTAAGATATCTATGCAACCACTCATTGAATGTGATTGAAACTTCGCATGTGTGTTCACCATCATCAGTGGAACACATAGAGACAAGAACCATAACTCTGGATTGCATTTTGGCACAGTTATGACCCTTTTTGACACCCAGAGGCGAGCTTTGTTGTTTTCTGACAACTATTGTTAAAAAGTTTAAATTACTGACTTTGACCTACTTAATAGAATTGAAAAAAAAGACAAATGTCTTAATAGATTTGTCTTGTTTTAAATATGCCCATGTCCTTCGAAGAATGCTGAAGTGGCATTAAGCATTACCCTTTGTAAATCTTGGTACATCAATGTTTGTTTTCATGTTTTTAGTATCCACTTGTGTGTGACATTACTACACTGCAAACCTGGAGTGGCAGACAAGTTTATCAACACTGTGAAGCAGACAGTCAAAGTGATAATGAAGGATCCTAAAGCTGACTGTAGTGGTATTGTGAGTATACATGCACTTACCCTTTACAACTATATCACAAAACAAAACTATTCTTGGTCCATAGATGTGTATCAAGCAATACTACTCACTCATTCACCATTATTTTGAATGGCCTGGGATGGTAGATCAACCATTCTTAAGAATAGACTTAGACTTGAACCTAAAAATGAAAAACACTATGTACTTAGAGACCATTGCTTGAGGTCAAAATTTGCGAGTATATTGAGACACCTAATATATAGTCAAATAAACACTCAAAATTTTTTTATGTCATGAAAAACTAGATATCTAAAATTGAAATTTGGATTTTCAAGCTCAAGTCTAAGGATATTCTCAAGACCTGTTGGTGAATACGACCCCAGGGCTCCCATTCATAATTCGTGAACATATTTATTTTACATTGAACTATTTCTATTAACTTATACAAATCACTGAGAAGAACCCTTAACTAAGCATGTGCAGATGAAGTAATACACATAGCCATGGCTGAGGATCGAACCCACAATTCCCTGATCCTGGGTCAGATGTTCTACCAACCGATGATGTGCACCACACTATTCATTATTAAAGTTGCTTCTCTCCTTCATTAAAAATTATAAGACCAATGTCATAATATATAATTGCATATCTATTTGATGTTAGACATTTCATCAATAACTAGACTTCTCCATACTTTGTGACAAAGCAATATAGGCAAGACATTTAATGTCGCAGAATTGTCTTGTTTTTTCAGATATATTTCATTAAATTCTTGTACACTGTGATGTTTCTTTTGTGATGAATATCTTTTATTTTATGTAAGACATAATACAGTGTTATACAAAAACTGTTCGTGTATCAATACAATCTATATAATTTTGAAACATAACACATTACATGATAACTTTAGATAAAATAACAAGCATACAATGTCTTACAAGTAATATTTTAAGGGTGAATATCAAAGGAAAATATTAAAAACGAATTAAAGACAGTTTAGAAGGAGCAAAGATAAGTCAAGTACAAATCTGTATGCAGTATAGTTTTCGTTATTATACTGTAGTTTATATGTTCCCCATTTATTTTTGTGTCACTGTGACCTAAGTTTGGTTTTTGTTTATTGCAATAAGTTCTTCTATTTGATATGCTGTCTCTGCTGTTTCAGGGTGCTATATATGGGATGTCTCAATCAATCCCGGATCGATCTATGGTTTCCGAGATTGCCGGACTTTTTCTGGACGCCTGTTATGCCACAAAGGATGCCGAACCTGCTCAAACTAATGGCAAGAGTCATTGATGCAGTAGAAAGATTTACAAGCTATTTCAAATGTCCTTTGGTGCACCATCTAGAATATTTGATACAAAGCTAACATAAATAAATTATTTATAAAGAACTTCAGGTAGAATGATAAAGGCACATAAATGCAATTATTTATAAAGAAATTCAAGTAAAAGGATAAAGGCACATACAGGCATATGTGAGAAACTACAACTTTAGATTATATTTGTTGTTGTTTTTTTGGTGTTTTTTTTATTTCAGATTTTACTTTAAAGAAGCATATCAGAGTAGACAAGAATACAAGTGTTGAGGAAGATAGATTAGACAAGATTGTAGATATACTTTACCTTCAATGTTAAGTTTTGGTTTGCCGTAACACTTTGAACAGATTATTTTGGCCAGTTTCTTTTGTAACTCCTTTATTTTAGTAATAATTAATTGGGAAAATAGCCATCAATATTGTTTTGTTGTAAGTATATGTTGTGAAATTTTGAAAAAGACAAAAGTATTATTTGATAATGTCAGTTTGATGACGATGTGTTATGTACATCTCCTATTTGAAGGTGAAAATGCATAGCAAAGCAGCTACACAATGGGACCACCTATGTCCTGTGGACTTGTGTTTAGTGAGTTATTGGGTAAAAGCTATAGAAAATGCATAAAATATAGAAAATGCATAAAATGCAAATAATGCATAAAATATAGATAATGGAATAACTAAATCTTTGTTGTTTTCCAAAGAGTATTTGACATTATAGAAGCTGGTTTGAATTTTTACAGAAACACAGTTATTTGTTGACTGTTCATGAGATATGAACTTGTGTAACACGTGCAAATTAAACGTTAATTTTACTAGTTATATGTACATTTATTTCTCATGAATATTCAATAGATAATGTTCATTTGTTATATTTATGTTATTACTGCACTACTCTGTTAACATTGCAATGTCCTGTGTCACATTTATGTAGCACTGGCAAACATGTCTTGTTGATGAGCATAATGGCAAAAGTTTTATCTCTTCCATAAACACTGCCATATCAAGTTATACAATGTATACACATATATTTCATTTCCTTAGTTTTTATAGTTCAGTCTCTAAAACCTTAGTTTAATGATTTTGTTTAACTCTGAATTCCATTTATTTTTTGGTGACAATATTGATTCTTTATCTTGTCACCATCATGTTAAAAAGGTAACCATCACTGACCTTGACCTTCTTAATGCACCCTGGGTAATATTGGATTAAACTTCTTTGTTTAGCTCGGGGAAAATTTTATGTTTAGCTCAGCTTTTCTTCTGTTTCTAAACCAACTACATCTATTTTTGCTATAGTGACTAGAACTTCATAATTACATTATACAACTAAATATATATATTACATTTATTTTCATAGTTCAATATAAAACTTTGGGTTAGTTATTTTTGTTTAGCTTACATTTAATTATTTTTATTGTTATTGTTTTAATCTGTTTTACATTTTAGTTAACGTGGAATTGTTCTTTAACCCTTTACTCCATAGATACGCGTTTTCCCGCACCAATCACAGAAGGTCATTGAAAACAGAGCAGGAAGAGTTCAGATTGCTCATAACGAGCAATCTGAACACTTCCTGCACTGTTTTCCACTCTGTCAGTTAATATAAACATAATTCACCCATTGCTGATACATGGTGAATTAATGCTTTTAATATTAGAGGTGTCCTAAGGCGTCTATATGAAGTAAATGGTTAAACTGGTGGCATAGATTGCTAACTTTATGTCGTGACATATATGTGTTCTATAAAATAATTAACTTCTTTTGAAAAATACTTCCTATCATAATGTGGTTCTTATAAACAATTTTTTTTTATAAAAGATGAAATTTGAATTGTCGTATTTTAGCACATATTAATTGCAATAAGACAAACGTTTACACCTGCTTGTGGTGGTCTCGTAAAAGTTCCGTTGTCCATTTGGTTACTAAACACGTAAGTTTGATGTCTTCCTGCACAGAACTATTGTTCACCTTATGCATATCGGTGTCTTGCTTAAGAACACGACCCATGGTGCTTCTGAAAATAGTTGGAAGCATGGCCAAATCAATATTCCTGTCTTTGCAGCATCATGAGCTCTGGATTTTCTTCTATTCCAGAAAAATGTTAGTAATGAATAATTTGTTTGTTGCTCACCGGTTAATGATTATATTTCCCCTGTACAGGTTGATAACCCTCATTATACTTTCCTGGTTTAATGGTTTGATATATATATTCAGTTGTATCATAGAAGGTTGATATTTTTATATGAGATTGCCATTAGTTTGTTTATTTGTTTATCAAATCTGCGGGATCCTAGATATTTGGATAACTTCTTTTGAATTAAATATACATTTACATGTACACTTTTCTTATTGTTTTGCAGCCTGTTGTTTTGTTATTGCTGTTTTATTGGCTTGAGAATTGTAAGGAAAATTAAATTTGCAGGCCAGACTCCTTACCTATGATATCCCCCCACCCCCATACTAATGTTAGATACGCAGTAAATCATGTGGTAATATTAATTTACTTGTAATATCCTATCAAGTCAACTGAATTTAAATTTATTTTGATAGGTAGATGAGTACAGCCATTGTTTTTTAGCTCACCGAAACGAAGTCCAAGGAGAGCTATTGCCATGACCCCAGTGTCGTCGTCGGCGTCTGTAGACACCCAGGTTAAACTTTTATGTTTAAGATTAAGTTATCTATGCAACCACTCATTGGATGTGAATGAAACTTCGCATTTATGTTCACCATCATCAATGGAACACACACAAACAAGAACCATTACATTTGGCACAGTTATGGCCCTTTTTGAACTTTGACACCCAGGGGCGAGCTTTGTTATCTTCTTACAACTCTTGTTTTAAAGATCCATAGACCGTAGACCATAACATTAAACTCTTTTTCTTCACATTGCAGTTTATTGCAAAGTTGATCAACTTTATAATAGCACAACGATATGATGTTTATTGTTACATTAGAAATGTACAAATATTTTGAATGAACATAACATTTACCATTTTATTACATATACATAATATTTTTGAAAAGTTTATATAGAGGATAATTGTTTTGTTTTGGTGTAAGATCGATTCCGCCAAGTGAACACCAAAAGTCATTCTCACAAGTGGCTATTATTTTGATCTTACACCAAACAAACAAATTTTCTTTTTATTTTATGCGTTTACATACATTTTTGTTTATTTTGACCTCAGTTCGACCTTAGATATTATTGGACTCATAAAAAAAATTAAAGTACCTTTTTTAATATTTTTTTTTTAAAAATATTTTTTTTTATAAATTAATAGTCTAGGACAAAAAAAAGTAAGATCTTTCTTCATAATTTCACTGTTTGAAACATTAGATTACCATGAATAATCCACTGAGAAATCTCTATAATTTATCAGAGAGCATAAGATAAATAAAAGACTCAACAAGCCGAAACATTTTGTTCTCCCGACCAGTTTAACATATCAAAACTTCATCTGGTGAAATATGAAGAAACCCTTGGATTACACATGAATAGGAATGTTCTTATTTTTTTATCCTAAAAAAGTAAATATTGAGATTTTGTAATTATACACTTACAGCTTTGAATCCATGTTGACTATACATGGCAATTTATAATAAGAGCTTAAGGCCATGTACACGAATGCTTCCAAAGTTTTTGAACGTCTGTTTTTTTTGTTTTTTTACCTTACAAATATCATATTTGAGTTTGTTGGGTCAACTTTTAGTTTCTAATACAGATACATTGTAACATGTTGTTTGCTGTTGTCCTTATATGTTGTTATAACATGCTTAATCGCACACTGTACTGATAAAGATAGATTTAAATTTCTGTAAATTTTATTTTTTTCTGTATTTTATCAAATATTAAAATAAATGACTTGGCTCTGTTTCAAAACTGTAAAGATGTGTGTTGAAATTTATTAAATTTTGTATAAAGATGTAAATAAGATGATTGAATGTAAATTTTGAATATTTCAAGTTTGTAAATCATGAGTTTTCATGAAAAATGGCTTTACTCCAGTCCCTTTTCACTTTTGAACAAACTGGCTGCAATACATGCTTTGTTTTATATTGATTCATCCACATTTGCCAAAATTTAGTTTTGATATATTGAATGTGTGTAAATGATTTTGTACCAACATTCCTGACTTGTCTTATATCCATATATGTACATCAAATAGACTCCTCATTCAACATGTCGTCAATATGCATTAAATGTTCCTGTAAGATTCATTTTAGTTAATTTGGAGTTATCAACTGCTAAATGTTTAAAGAATGCTGTCATGTAAAATTAAAGTAATTAATTTCTTTTAAAGTTAAAAAACATATTTAATAATAAATAATGAAAACTATCTTGAAACATTATGTTGCTGTATGGATTTAAGTGCTGTTTAATTTTTTTAATATGACATTACCTACACTTAGTCAAATGTAATACTTTTTTATGGTAGTTTGTTAGTTTTGATAAAAATGAGGTCTTTGAAATGAATATTTACTTTTCAAATTGAATGACTGCCATCTATTACAGCAATGAATTATGTCAATATTCCCTTTTCAGTTGTAACAAAGGTTTCTTAAACAGAGACCAGTGTGAATGACTAGCAGTGATATCTGCACTGCGCAATATATACCGTAATATGGAGCTGGGGAGTGGGGGTCATATCTGTTAGCATTGTTAGTATTGTGATTTGTTTCAAAAGCGTTGTTTTAAAATGGTTCCAAAACAAGTGTTTCGTTCATCAGTGTTGTAAACAATATTAAAACAATGGAATTTTGTACATGAAACAGGTAGCATCAATCTAATATAATTATGTTTTAGATATTTTCCTTTCCTGGTTATAGCAGAGATATATAAAGATGTTGATTAAGTCACTGGTTACAGATAGATTGATCAGAGATATATAAAGAAGTTGATTAAGTCACTGGTTACAGATAGATTGATGCCATTCCAACAAAATGGACATCTTATCTAAGCCTTTGTAAGGTAGACGTCCTCTGTTTCTAATACAAGTAATTCTATTCTATTAAGCAATTCTAATATATTTTTGTAATGATATTTTTGTCTATTCAATATTTTGAAGGCTTTATTTGATCATATATACAATACATGTAGTTATCTATTTAGAGGGAATCTATTTTCTACACATATATTTATATATAACAACAAGTATTTCTGCAAAGTTGATGTTGCCGTGTTGTGATGGATACATTATAGGTATTGTGAAAATAAAATTCAAAGGTGGTCCAATTATTGTTAACTATACTAATGATTATGTAAAGAAAAAAGACTGAGAAAAACTTCATGGGCATGTGATCATGGGCATTATAGTTCAAGAACTATGAATTCTATTTACTAAGGTTGTTACCTTTCATGGATCTACTGTTTAACCCAGCATGAAGTGCTGAAAGTAATAGTTTATTTAGAAATGTTAAGATTTTGTAAATGATTTATTTCCTGGTTGGAGCTTTTATTGATACATGAGACACATTTACTGTGCATGGTGAATTAGGAAAGATCATTAAGCCAAGTACATGTATATGCATGATTCAGAAGTTTTACTATGCTCTGTAAGATTGCTTTTATATCAGTTAATGAATGTAATTTTTATATTTTAGACTGTTTATATCTTTGTATTGTACCTGTATATTATGTATTAAAATTTGACAATATCATATAATGTAGTATTAAATGGCAAACAGGGGGCATAGCAGGCTCAAGTTTTTTTCACATAAAATCAGGATAAATATTTAATGATATCATACCCAACAGTTATAATTCCCTCCCGTTTAAATGGAACCGTTCTGAAATGCATATTTGTACTCTACAGTTTGTAGCTTTCACTGTTGCACTGCATGGCTTACCAAATTGACTGCAAGCATGGGACCACCTCAGCTTTTCTGTGTCATAGGAATGACTGGATGAAGTATTTAATGCAGAACTTTCTGAAACTATGCACAGTCACTGTGTTGAACTCTGAATTAGAAATGTTGGTTTTGGGACCCATCTGTGCTTTCATACTTATAAGTGTGTGTCAGATTGCAAATTTGCATTTTGATTATTTCATGCAACACTGCTCTGTTTTGTTTAGTGTATTATGAACTGTCTTTGCCTTCCAGCAACAGCACACTACACAACTGGTTATATGCTTCAAAATGGGCACCTGGTGTTCTTTAACATATTTGTCCGAGCAACCAATGAAAGTATTAGATAATGGACTTGACCAAAAAACTGTTTTTCTGCCTCCTTTATGCAGGCCACACGCACACCAAAAATCTTTCTAGGGAAAAAAAAATACTGTTACTCGTGTGCTTGATATTAAAGGTCACCAAGGTCAGGTTCAGGGGGACTTGTCACAATGGAGGGAGGAGGGACAGATGCATCTGTTGTTGACGTTGCACTTAGAGATTTTGTTTTAATATCTGTTTGTTTTGTCTTTGTGAGTAAATGTTCCATGTTTCAAGGTCACATATTTTTAATCTTCATAAACATGTTCCAATAACAGTGTCACAATCATTTTTGTTTTTATGAATCATATACTGTTCGAGTCTACAGAAGAAAGCATTGATCAACCCCTCATTAAGGTAATTCTTGTAACTTCTATATTCATGGATTGTAAGAGTAGATAACACAATATGTTATGTATCTACTGTTAGTCGATAAAGTCAATTCTTCAGTATCGAATTTCTTTAATCTCACAAGGTGTAGAAGTGTCGGTAAAAAAAGGCAATAAAACTGTATGTGTTTGATTCCTTCAAGTATAAAATCGTCAGCTTTTCAGCCTATTACATACTCAGCTATATACAGCATTAAAGTGACATGTACATATTATTTGTGGACTAACAGTATCTTTGTGACTAACGGTCTAATGTCGTAAATAAGGGGTCACAGGAGTTGTTGTATCCCCACTAATTCTCAACTAATTCCAGTCTTTATTCTACATTCATGTGAGATGGTGTTTTACTTTGAGATGTTTTAAGTCTTTATGTTTTGCAAGCTGTAAACATGTATTACAATAACCATTAAAACAGGAAACATACTTAATATAGAACCTAAGTAAAGCATACCGTGTATCTGATCTGGCAAAAACAAAGTGACCAATATACACACACAATTATTTAAAAGTGCAGGTTAGCTCTGTCACATATAAGTTGTAGTTAAAGTTTTATTATTGCTGTTAGCAAGTTTGATGAGGTTAGGTTGATCAATGGCTTGGCCGTATTGTATTTATTCCAGCTCTGTCATATTGATTATGTATTTATCATTTTCTATGTGGATGATTTTTCTTGTCAACTCAGTCAGCAGCAAACAATGCAAATATTTTAATTTAAAACAATATATTTACTGCTATTTTTATTTTTATTTGAAAAATTATTATATTAATGTTGACTAATAATTACAAATGTCCCACTTTAATATTGTTTTGATTCACTTAAATAAAGCATGTAATCTATACTGTATGTTTGTTTATTGATCTTATTTAGCCCACTTTTTATGTTGGGGTGGCATATAGTAATCGCAGCGTCCAGTCCCGTCTGGTATTTTGTGTCAGGTTTGTAACTTTGTCATGCATAGATGGATTTTGTTGATACTTGTTACAAATAATCAACATAACATGACAACGTCTCACCAGTAACACCCACACCCGTACCACAAAGGTCAAGGTCACAATTTGAGTTTGTTTCACAACACTTTAAGTCTGTGTGAGATTTCGTGTCCGGCCTGTTACTTTATCATGCATAAATGGATTTTAATGATACTTGCTACAAATGATCAACACAACATGACAATGTGTCACAAGTAAGACTCATACCTGTACCTCAAAGGTCAAGTTCACACTTTAAGTTTGTTTGCCAACACTTTCAGTTTGTTTCGTGTCTGGCCTGTTACTTTGTCATGCATAGATGGATTTTGTTAATACTAGCTACAAATGATCAACATAACATGACGATGTGCCAAGCATTACACCCAGAATCCCACTTCAAAGCTCAAGGTCACAATTTAACTTTGTTTGATGACACTTTGTCTGATTGAGATTCCGTGCCCAGTTTGAAACTTTGTCATCTATGGATAAATTTCAAAAACACTTTGCTCAATTCATCAGCATGACATTACGACGTGTCTTGTGTAAGACCCACAAGTGTACCTCAAAGCTCAAGGTCACACTTTGAGTTTGTGTGAGATTTTGTGTCTGGTATGTAACTTTGTCATACGTAGATGGATTTTGTTAATACTAGCTACAAGTGATCAACATAACATGACCATGTTGCACTTAATACCCAGACTCCCACTTCAAAGGTCAAGGTCACAATTTAACTTTGATGACACTTTCAGTCTGATGGAGATTTCGTGTCTGGTCTGTAACTTTGTCACCTATGGATAAATTTTAAAAACACTTGGCTTAATTTATCAGCATGACATGATGGCTTACGTGTAAGACCCACATAAGTACCTCAAAGGTCAAGGTTACACTTTGAGTTTGTTTGACAACGCTTGGAGTCTGTGAGATTTCATGTCCGGCCAGTAACTTTGTCATGCATAGATGGATTTTATAAAAACTTGTTACATTTGATCAACATAGCATGACAACATATTGCACTTAATACCCAGACACCCACTTCAAAGGTCAAGGTCAAAATTTAACTTTGTTGACAACACTTTCAGTCATTTTGAGATTTCTTGTCCGATCTGTAACTTTGTCATCTATGGATAAATTTTAAAAAACACTTGGCTCATTTGATAAACATGACATAATTAAGTGTCCCTCAAAGGTCACTAGGTCACACTTTCAATTTGTTTGATATTACATGTCTGGTCTGTGACTTTGTCTTTAACTTGGCTCAATTAATCAGGATGACATGACGATGTGTCATAAGTAATACCTAAACCTGTACTTCGAAGGTCAAGGTCACACTTTTAGTATGTATGACAACACTTTGAATCTGTTTGAGATTTCAAGCCCGTCCTTTAACTTTATCATACATGGATGGATTTCAAAAACACTTTTATCAATTGATCAACAATTGATTTATAACTTTGTCTTACATTTAGGGATTTTAAAATAGCTTGACACAAGTGATCAGCATGTCATGATGATGTTTCACCTGCATTTAACTGTTGAAATACCCAGACCGTTACATCAGATGTCAAGGTCAAAGTTACACAAAGGTCAAGGTCATGCTTTAATGTAAAAAAAACCCATAAAATTGCATGTCTAGTCTGAAACATCAGTCCATTACTCTTGATATTCATGGATACATCGCTACTTATTATAACATATAGCTATTTTTCACAAACCATTTGGGCAGCATGCGATCCTTACCATTGACATTTCTTGTTGTTTATGTCGCTATTCATTTTGTCTGTTGCTGAGCCCTCAAGCCAACAAATTGTTTGAATATTTTGCATCATTTTTATGCCATTGAAGGCTAACACATTCAGAAACTGTTTATTCTAAACATTCTTTCCTGGGAATCTTGAAAGCTAAACCGAAACTTGAGCACACCTATACCAACAAGTAACTAATAACTTTCCCGGTGAATGAAGATGTGATGCAATGGTGTATATCGATCATCTCAGTGACTGTTGTGGGACAAAGTAGTTAACAATTTTCTTCAGTCTCACAGTTGTATAGCTGAAATTTTTACCAAAAACGAGTCAATGGGACATTGGCCTTTAAAGTAGTGACCTCAAAATCAATAGATTTATTTTCCAACACATAAGACACATTACAGTGAAATTTTATGAACAAAGGCAGTCATCTCTGAGTAATCATACCGAACCCAATAAGATGTGTATAGCTCTGCTATCCATCATGATTTAATTGGCCAGTTTAAAGAACACATCCAAGATTCTCCTAGTAACCATACTGAACCCAATAAGACGTGTTTAGTTCTGATATCCATCATGGTCTAATGTGGCCAGTATAAAGAAAACGTCCAAGATTCTCCGAGTAACCATAACAAACTCAGTAAGATGTGTATAGTTCTACTATCCATCATGGTTTAATTTGGCCAATTTAAACATGTCCAAGATTTCAGGGTCGTATACATCACTTGACAAGTTTGCTCAGGACTGGATGAAATCT
This sequence comes from Panopea generosa, assembly GCA_029582155.1. Classification (NCBI taxonomy): domain Eukaryota; kingdom Metazoa; phylum Mollusca; class Bivalvia; order Adapedonta; family Hiatellidae; genus Panopea; species Panopea generosa. The sequence continues at coordinate 90,957,726 of CM055895.1, forward strand.
GAAAGTACTATGGTGTTAACAAGACAAACAGAGATGTACCCAGGATTGGATGGAAACTGAAGGTCCCATTTTGTTTACAAAACAAACCGAGATGTACCTAGGAGTGGATGAAAACTGAAGGTACCATGGTGTTAACAAGACAAACCAAGACTTACCCAGGATTGGATGAAAACTGAAGGTCCAATGGTGTTTACTTAACAAACCGAGATGTACCTAGGATTGGATGAAAACTGAAGGTCCAATGGTGTTTACTTAACAAACCTAGATGTACCTAGGATTGGATGAAAACTGAAGGTCGCATGGTGTTTACAAAACAAACCGAGATGTACCCAAGATTGGATGAAAACTGAAGGTTAAAACAGTTTTGTTATAATTGGAGCAGTAAGACATCAAGCAACACACTTTAAATTTGGACGTGGGTCTAACAAACTGGGACATAAACAATATCATAAAATTGTCCTCACTCAGAATTAAGTTTTTTAAGCAGTAATTACTCGTCTGTTCCGTGCAAGTGATTTTGAACAATGCATCATGATCCGATGAAAGCCGATATTCTTGCATACTGGACAAGGGTTTCCACATATTTTTACCGGTTACGGAATTTTCATCCTACACCCCATCCACGTGCTCATTCTACACCAAGTCAACGTGCTCATCCTACCCTGCAGTGAAGTTGGGAAAAATTATGACGTGACATATTAAAACATATGACGTAATGTATTTAATATGTTTTTTTAAAAGCCATCGTGGTAAAATTTAATAATACATATTCAATGTGATATGCAAGAAAAAAAATCTTACATGGCTTTTTCAGTTAAGATTCCATTCCTTGGGATAACTGTTTTGGCATGAATTCGGCAGAGCCTCGTTCCCTCCAAAAACAGTTATCCCTCGGGACAGAAATTTCGATACAAACCTACAACCCAAGTATGATACTTATATTGCTACGTTGCTCACAAGGCACAACTTCACAGTATTTTTGCGATAAGTAGAAGGCCATAAAGCTGTCATTTCCTGTCCAATAGGATCAGTTCAAGTATGGATTCAAATTTTTGTTCTTATTAACATTATAACAAAGTTTGGTCAAGATGAGATGAGAACTTCTGATGCTATGATGATTACAATACAAAACTCAGTATTTTTCAATAATTCAAGCGCCATAATCCCTGTTTGGTTAGGATCAGTTGAAAATTGAATAGTGCTAGCAGAGTTTAATGTTAATGTAAAGATGGATGACTGACAAAATACCTTCTGGCTGGTCGAGGCGAAAAAGGTAAAAGTTGTCTTGACATTTTCACTGCAGCAGCAATAGAATATTTCTCTTCACAAATCAACATTTATGCTAAGGTTTGTGACTAGTTGCAGAAGTCAATTTATCATTATGCACAAACAAAATTGAATAGACTACCCAACAAAATATGAATAGCTTGGTAGTGAAAAGTTCTGAGTAAACTGGGAAAGTAGTTGTTACGTGGCTGACCAGACTTTGGATGTTCTAACAAATGGGTAATTAAGTGACGTCTATGCACCCAGCTGATTATTAGTGGACTAATTTTAGCCACACAACAGATATATTAGCAACATAAAAGCATTAGTTTTAGCCACGTAATTGTTTTTCAACTGTCAAAAAAATCAAAGGCCTGAAGGGCCTGAGGGAATGGCTTGCTGCTTGTGTTAATTTGAATATGTAGGTTCGGAAAATAGGAAAACTTAGTTAGATTTCTGATATGTTAAAAGGCAATTCATTGAGATTTAGAAAAGAATGTTTAGTGTTCAATATTTATTTTGTGTATCTGTATAAATAATCTCCTGCATACAATACAGAGTCCATATCAGTACTTTTCCAACAGTAGCTATCAAACAGTTTTAATAATGCATTTGAAAAAAGGCAAACACCATGGTACACACTGTTCCGTGTGAAAATTGACTGAATATTTGATGACCCTGGAGAAAATATCCATTTCAGGACATTTTGTAAACTGGTAACATGGTAGTCCAAGATTCCTTTCCACATCTCCACATAAAAGTTATCAACATGAACCTATATGAAAGCTTCACAAACAAACCTTCATATTCTGATGTTTCTCCAAAATCGAAAGAATTGAGTGATGTACAACTCCAGTCAATTTTAACATCTCCAGTTCAAGTAGTTATGATTTATGGATAACGAAACCATTCAGCACAAAATGTTCCTAATTGTCCGAAATTATACAACACATATCCATAACTCTTTGTCTAGACCAAAACAAACATGACCTACTTATAGATTTACATGTATATTGACTTGAGCTATGTTCGATTCTCATACATGTAGCTTTAAATCAACAATATAAATAATCAATAAATAGCATTATAAACGGTGTTGCGTGACCTAGATTCAATCAATTTAAAAAATACAACACAGAAACACAACAAACATAACGGTCAGATGACCTAATTAACCGTTAAATATGTTCATCAATACACTGCTTGCATAAGATGACAGATTGGAACATTTTTCTATAAACAACAAATATAGCCCCGAGCCTAATTTCGTTATTTAACTATCAAAATTAAAAGAGGACAATCCGTAGTGAATAAAATTTCACTAACAATCACTATTTACTCAAACTTCGAGTTATTATATCGAAAACATAATCAATATTTCACCCCATTAATGATTACATGTAGAATGGTGTTAGAGATTATATCACCTCCACCAGATGACATCACTATGCATAGAAGTAAATGCATAAAACATTTTTTTATCAGTGAAAATTGCCGTGATTTTTTAGAACACAGTGAGATAAGTGTATTCTTCCGCATTTCCATGGAAATTGTATGCTTCGCTTATCATATTTTTGAACTTTTGTAAAGAAAAATATCCGCAATAAATAAAAAACTTTTGTTGTATAATAATCCTCTGCTACGGTAAATGCGTGTTGAAAGTTGTGAACTACTTTATCGGTCGGATGAATATGGCGGTACTTGCCATACCTAGTTTGTATAACAGATTGCTAGGGCTGCACGACAGCTAAGGAAGTCAGATCTTCGCTCGCCTTCCAAAAATACCCAAAAATCAAGATAAACATTTATATAACCCATTTGTGTGTGCGGACAGACAAAGCGGCTCCTATACAGCCCCTCTCAAACTTTGTGTGTGCGGACAGACACAGCGGCTCCTATACAGCCCCTCTCAAACTTTGTGTGTGCGGACAGACACAGCGGCTCCTATACAGCCCCTCTCAAACTTTGTGTGTGCGGACAGACACAGCGGCTCCTATACAGCCCCTCTCAAACTTTGTTTGTGCGGACAGACACAGCGGCTCCTATACAGCCCCTCTCAAACTTTGTGTGTGCGGACAGACACAGCGGCTCCTATACAGCCCCTCTCAAACTTTGTGTGTGCGGACAGACACAGCGGCTCCTATACAGCCCCTCTCAAACTATGTGTGTGCGGACAGACACAGCGGCTCCTATACAGCCCCTCTCAAACTTTGTGTGTGCGGACAGACACAGCGGCTCCTATACAGCCCCTCTCAAACTTTGTGTGTGCGGACAGACACAGCGGCTCCTATACAGCCCCTCTCAAACTTTGTTTGTGCGGACAGACACAGCGGCTCCTATACAGCCCCTCTCAAACTTTGTGTGTGCGGACAGACACAGCGGCTCCTATACAGCCCCTCTCAAACTTTGTGTGTGCGGACAGACACAGCGGCTCCTATACAGCCCCTCTCAAACTATGTGTGTGCGGACAGACACAGCGGCTCCTATACAGCCCCTCTCAAACTTTGTGTGTGCGGACAGACACAGCGGCTCCTATACAGCCCCTCTCAAACTTTGTGTGTGCGGACAGACACAGCGGCTCCTATACAGCCCCTCTCAAACTTTGTGTGTGCGGACAGACACAGCGGCTCCTATACAGCCCATCTCAAACTTTGTTTGTGCGGACAGACACAGCGGCTCCTATACAGCCCCTCTCAAACTTTGTGTGTGCGGACAGACACAGCGGCTCCTATACAGCCCCTCTCAAACTTTGTTTGTGCGGACAGACACAGCGGCTACTATACAGCCCCTATCAAACTTTGTGTGTGCGGACAGACACAGCGGCACCTATACAGCCCCTCTCAAACTTTGTGTGTGCGGACAGACACAGCGGCTCCTATACAGCCCCTCTCAAACTTTGTGTGTGCGGACAGACACAGCGGCTCCTATACAGCCCCTCTCAAACTTTGTGTGTGCGGACAGACACAGCGGCTCCTATACAGCCCCTCTCAAACTTTGTTTGTGCGGACAGACACAGCGGCTCCTATACAGCCCCTCTCAAACTTTGTTTGTGCGGACAGACACAGCGGCTCCTATACAGCCCCTCTCAAACTTTGTTTGTGCGGACAGACACAGCGGCTCCTATACAGCCCCTCTCAAACTTTGTTTGTGCGGACAGACACAGCGGCTCCTATACAGCCCCTCTCAAACTTTGTTTGTGCGGACAGACACAGCGGCTCCTATACAGCCCCTCTCAAACTTTGTTTGTGCGGACAGACACAGCGGCTCCTATACAGCCCCTCTCAAACTTTGTGTGTGCGGACAGACACAGCGGCTCCTATACAGCCCCTCTCAAACTTTGTTTGTGCGGACAGACACAGCGGCTCCTATACAGCCCCTCTCAAACTTTGTTTGTGCGGACAGACACAGCGGCTCCTAAACAGCCCCTCTCAAACTTTGTGTGTGCGGACAGACACAGCGGCTCCTATACAGCCCCTCTCAAACTTTGTGTGTGGAGACAGACACAGCGGTTCCTATACAGCCCCTCAAACTTTGTGTGTGCGGACAGACACAGCGGCTCCTATGTAGCCCCTCTCAAACTTTGTTTGTGCGGACAGACACAGCGGCTCCTATGTAGCCCCTCTCAAACTTTGTGTGTGCGGACAGACACAGTGGCTCCTATATAGCCCCTCTCAAACTCTGTGTGTGCGGACAGACACAGCGGCTCCCTCTCAAACTTTGTGTGTGGGGACAGACACAGCGGCTCCTATACAGCCCCTCTCAAACTTTGTTTGTGCGGACAGACACAGCGGCTCCTATGTAGCCCCTCTTAAACTTTGTTTGTGCGGACAGACACAGCGGCTCCTATGTAGCCCCTCTCAAACTTTGTGTGTGCGGACAGACACAGCGGCTCCTATACAGCCCCTCTCAAACTTTGTGTGTGTGGACAGACACAGCGGCTCCTATACAGCCCCTCTAAAACTTTGTGTGTGCGGACAGACACAGCGGCTCCTATACAGCCCCTCTCAAACTTTGTGTGTGCGGACAGACACAGCGGCTCCTATGTAGCCCCTCTCAAACTTTGTGTGTGCGGACAGACACAGCGGCTCCTATACAGCCCCTCTCAAACTTTGTTTGTGCGGACAGACACAGCGGCTCCTATACAGCCCCTCTCAAACTTTGTTTGTGCGGACAGACACAGCGGCTCCTATACAGCCCCTCTCAAACTTTGTGTGTGCGGACAGACACAGCGGCTCCTATACAGCCCCTCTCAAACTTTGTGTGTGCGGACAGACACAGCGGCTCCTATACAGCCCCTCTCAAACTTTGTGTGTGCGGACAGACACAGCGGCTCCTATGTAGCCCCTCTCAAACTTTGTTTGTGCGGACAGACACAGCGGCTCCTATGTAGCCCCTCTCAAACTTTGTGTGTGCGGACAGACACAGCGGCTCCCTCTCAAACTTTGTGTGTGCGGACAGACACAGCGGCTCCTTTGAAGCCCCTCTCAAACTTTGTTTGTGCGGACAGACACAGCGGCTCCTATGTAGCCCCTCTCAAACTTTGTTTGTACGGACAGACACAGCGGCTCCTATATAGCCCCTCTCAAACTTTGTGTGTGCGGACAGACACAGCGGCTCCTATACAGCCCCTCTCAAACTTTGTGTGTGCGGACAGACACAGTGGCTCCTATACAGCCCCTCTCAAACTTTGTGTGTGCGGACAGACACAGCGGCTACTATACAGCCCCTATCAAACTTTGTGTGTGCGGACAGACACAGCGGCACCTATACAGCCCCTCTCAAACTTTGTGTGTGCGGACAGACACAGCGGCTCCTATGTAGCCCCTCTCAAACTTTGTGTGTGCGGACAGACACAGCGGCTCCTATACAGCCCCTCTCAAACTTTGTTTGTGCGGACAGACACAGCGGCTCCTATACAGCCCCTCTCAAACTTTGTTTGTGCGGACAGACACAGCGGCTCCTATACAGCCCCTCTCAAACTTTGTTTGTGCGGACAGACACAGCGGCTCCTATACAGCCCCTCTCAAACTTTGTTTGTGCGGACAGACACAGCGGCTCCTATACAGCCCCTCTCAAACTTTGTTTGTGCGGACAGACACAGCCGCTCCTATACAGCCCCTCTCAAACTTTGTTTGTGCGGACAGACACAGCGGCTCCTATACAGCCCCTCTCAAACTTTGTGTGTGCGGACAGACACAGCGGCTCCTATACAGCCCCTCTCAAACTTTGTGTGTGCGGACAGACACAGCGGCTCCTATACAGCCCCTCTCAAACTTTGTGTGTGCGGACAGACACAGCGGCTACTATACAGCCCCTATCAAACTTTGTGTGTGCGGACAGACACAGCGGCACCTATATAGCCCCTCTCAAACTTTGTTGGTGCGGACAGACACAGCGGCTCCTACACAGCCCCTCTCAAACTTTGTGTGTGCGGACAGACACAGCGGCTCCTATACAGCCCCTCTCAAACTTTGTTTGTGCGGACAGACACAGCGGCTCCTATACAGCCCCTCTCAAACTTTGTTTGTGCGGACAGACACAGCGGCTCCTATACAGCCCCTCTCAAACTTTGTTTGTGCGGACAGACACAGCGGCTCCTATACAGCCCCTCTCAAACTTTGTTTGTGAGGACAGACACAGCGGCTCCTATACAGCCCCTCTCAAACTTTGTTTGTGCCGACAGACACAGCGGCTCCTATACAGCCCCTCTCAAACTTTGTGTGTGCGGACAGACACAGCGGCTCCTATACAGCCCATCTCAAACTTTGTTTGTGCGGACAGACACAGCGGCTCCTATACAGCCCCTCTCAAACTTTGTTTGTGCGGACAGACACAGCGGCTCCTAAACAGCCCCTCTCAAACTTTGTGTGTGCGGACAGACACAGCGGCTCCTATACAGCCCCTCTCAAACTTTGTGTGTGGGGACAGACACAGCGGTTCCTATACAGCCCCTCAAACTTTGTGTGTGCGGACAGACACAGCGGCTCCTATGTAGCCCCTCTCAAACTTTGTTTGTGCGGACAGACACAGCGGCTCCTATGTAGCCCCTCTCAAACTTTGTGTGTGCGGACAGACACAGTGGCTCCTATATAGCCCCTCTCAAACTCTGTGTGTGCGGACAGACACAGCGGCTCCCTCTCAAACTTTGTGTGTGGGGACAGACACAGCGGCTCCTATACAGCCCCTCTCAAACTTTGTTTGTGCGGACAGACACAGCGGCTCCTATGTAGCCCATCTCAAACTTTGTTTGTGCGGACAGACACAGCGGCTCCTATACAGCCCCTCTCAAACTTTGTGTGTGCGGACAGACACAGCGGCTCCTATACAGCCCCTCTCAACTTTTGTGTGTGTGGACAGACACAGCGGCTCCTATACAGCCCCTCTCAAACTTTGTTTGTGCGGACAGACACAGCGGCTCCTATATAGCCCCTCTCAAACTATGTGTGTGCGGACAGACACATTGGCTCCTATACAGCCCCTCTCAAACTTTGTTTGTGCGGACAGACACAGCGGCTCCTATGTAGCCCCTCTCAAACTTTGTGTGTGCCGACAGACACAGCGGCTCCTATATAGCCCCTCTCAAACTATGTGTGTGCGGACAGACACAGCGGCTCCTATACAGCCCCTCTCAAACTATTTGTGTGCTGACAGACACAGCGGCTCCTATGTAGCCCCTCTTAAACTTTGTTTGCCTGGGTCTAATAATCCTAGTACATTCACAGAGGACACTACTAAAAGCACAATCACTGTAACTGGGGGTTAAAAAAAGAACTAGGTGCTGACCGGAAATATCCTTTTATTTATTCAATAAACATCATAACTACAGGTACTTGTTATCAGATAACACATTAATAAGCCCTTATTATATTTACATGAAACTGCGGCAACTTTAACAACATCATCATCAACAGCAACAGCAGCAGCTTCATACATACATGTTTTTAGTTTACAAATAATTCAATTAATATCCAATACATTGTTTAAAATATATTATATATAATATATACTGGTCAACGTACTGAAAAAATGCTCCATAACGAAGGTAATGTTCAATAAATTATTACACAATTATCACACGTGAAACAATAATAAAATAACACAAGACACAAATAAAGCACATTAAAGGGATTATATTGGCAAGTAACACAAACACACTGTTAATCCAGATTTTTCCTGTATGCAGTGTGCACCAAATAATGCTTATGTATTGACGTATAACCTTTATTTACTTGAAAGTTATCAAATTAACAGTAATTGAATATTGGTCAAAACTTTAATACGTCGCGCAATAAAGTATTGCGCAATGTTTACATTGAACTCCGTAAACTTCCCAAACAAAGCCTCGAAAACGAGATCGGGAATGAGTTTTCACGATGTAAACCGATGATTGATCGGAAACCCGAAAGCATGGCAAATGCAAACAAAAACAAAAACGTGGCTTCAGAAACCTGATGTTTGTAATAAAGAGGTTATGCAATTAGACACTTTAGATGCGTATATCTCTTAAGTTTTAAGTGTTTCTTCATGCTGGGCGTGTGTATTTAGGATAGTGAGTTGATGGTAATATGCCAATAAAATCCCTTTAAAGAATACTGCTCATCTGCAGAAATTGCAGGGAATACTACAAATCACCAACAGAATAGATCTTGCAGGTGTTGAGATAAAGGTTCAATGGGGCAGTTCTTCACACTTCATCAAGACACATGTGAGAGAAAATAATCAATCGCATACTTTATACAGGTATGATAAGCATCTCCTATCAGATGTTGCTGAATGTCTATTACAGTAGTATATCACCGCATAATGCAACTTGGGGTGCATTAAGAGGAATGCTAGGGGTAAAAAAATAATAGGTAGACCCAATTTTTTAATGAATGAAATAAGCTAAAAATAGCATTATTGTCATAACTATATCACATTTGTAACAGAAAAATTGCATATATGGTATAGTGGAAGTTCTATACATGTATCTCACATATACGAATATTTTGACATACAGTATAGCTCCTTTTTTGTTTATTTGCTACATACCGAAATATAAACCCTAACCAACTGTTCATGAAGAAAGTTTCACAAAATTGGACAATATGAAGCTTCAGTGTTAAGAATCCAAGTATCAGTATGTATATCAAACAAAATGCCCCATTGGGCCTCAGTCGCTCACCTGATTTCACTAGTCACTTCTGTTCATAATTTGAATCAAACAAGTCAATGAAAAAGTATAATATGATAAAAATGAGAATGGTCCATTTTTTTCCATAGCATTCCAGTGTAAAAATTAAGTCCTCTTACTGGACCCCATGGTCCCTAGCCCTTTAACTGAATAAACTGAAAACCTTGACTCATAAGGATCGTTTATACGAAATATGAAGAAAAAAAATTGGCTCATCAGTTCCAGAGAAGATTTTTATCCCTTTTTTTGGCCCCTGCTGACCCCTTATGATTATTGAATTCCTTTTTTAAAAGTTTCCATATAGAAACTAGTAAGCGTCTGTGGCAGGATCCAATTTGACTCTTTGACAAACTTGAGAGAGTGCCATTAAGGATATTTCATAGCAAATATGCTTGAAATCTATTCTGTGATTTCTTACAAGTGCCGGGTTTGTTTAGCACAGTAGGTAGAGCATCTGACCATCAATTCAGGGGTTGTGAGTTCAAATCCCCAATCAACCGATCTGAGAAGAAGTCATTTAAAGAAATTGTTGATGGATGGATGAATGGATGATAGACAGACTGTTTTCGAACAGAAAGCAATCAAAATAACCCACTTGAGCCTTTGGCCCAGGTGAGCTAACTATTCCAAAGAACTGAAGTTGAGCAATTTTTGCAGTTGAGGTTAGTATTGTATAAAACATTGGCAAGCTTTGCAGATAAAAGTAACAGTATAGCGAAATTAAATGCCCGCAGATATATTATTATTATAATATATATATATTCCACATTATACAATATAACCGACACATAATAACAACAACAACATTCCTGAAACTATGCTTAACAATATGGATAGCAATTAAAAAAATATAACTTATAAGCAAGTGTTAACAGACAACATATATTTATATAGACTTTAAATCTGAAAACTTTAATTATATTTTGAAATACAATCTAGATATCAGAGGTTAATACAATATGTTCCAAATCTGTTATTATTAATACACTATGAATCATATCAATCAATTTTAAAAACATTAATAATAACAGTTTTTTGTAGTGTTAGGATGTTACAAAGAAGCATAGCATTGTCATTTAGTCCACTTAAAAGATTCAAAATAATTGGTTTATTTACTACAAAAAAATGCAATTGTTAAAGTAAGGACACACAAGCACCTTGAGGACCAGCAACAAGCACCTTGAGGACCAGACACAAGCACTTTGAGGACCAGCCACAAGCACCTTGAGGACCAACAACAAGCACCTTGAGGATCAGACAATCACCTTGAGGACCAGACACAAACACCTTGAGGACCAGACATGGGTATATTATATGATATCTAAGAATTTAAACAGCACCAAGCAGTAAATGCATTACCAACTTACAAAGTGTGAACACATGTTACAGGTCACCAAGAAAAAAGATTATTGTTAATTATTGTTAATTGTTTGCATATTTTTTGGTATATTTAAAATATATTAGACAGACAGACAGACAGACAGACAGACAGACAGACAGACAGACAGACAGACAGACAGACAGACAGACAGACAGACAGACAGACAGACAGACAGACAGACAGACAGACAGACAGACAGACAGACAGACAGACAGACAGACAGACAGACAGACAGACAGACAGACAGACAGACAGACAGACAGACAGACAGACAGACAGACAGACAGACAGACAGACAGACAGACAGACAGACAGACAGACAGACAGACAGACAGACAGACAGACAGACAGACAGACAGACAGACAGACAGACAGACAGACAGACAGTGTCAATCAATATCACAGTATTTATCATAGCCTTTGAAGAATAAGCCATGAAATTTCAAAAACAAGTGCAATATCTTTAACGTAAGAAACTTAAAACATCAAGGCTGGTGACTGTCACTACATATATTTTCACATCAAGACTCATACAACACTGTTGTTGTTTTCTAATTTTCAGATCTTTATTGGTGCTACTTTTAAAATGTTTTCCACACCTCAGTAATTCATATTGGTTGTAATTATAATGTGACAATATTTTACCTTTGACCAATAATTTGAGCAAAGATTCTTTCAAATTGCATACTAGTATACAACTACTACCATTTAAGTGGTCAATGGTTAAAATTATTTATCCAACGAAAATTAGTATTGACCCAAAGCAGGAAACTTCTGACCGAGACGAAGTCATTTTCTGAGGATAAATAATTTTAACAGTTGGTTATTGAAAAGGTAAATAGTTGTTTTATTATAAAAGTTAAAGCAAAGAAAAGTGTTTGTTTATTATAGTGTCACCCCTATTGAAAGAGCCAGCCATACTGGGCTTATGAGGCACCTTTGTTATACACAGTTACTTCCCAAAAGCTATCATTGCCAGGCGTCAGGCTAATAGACATTCAGTACCCCTCAATTTAACTAGCTGCTGGGTGAGCAACCGGCCACATCAGAAAAAATCCAAGTGCTTCCACTGGGATTCAAACCTTCAACCACCCACTTCCGAAGCAGACGCCTTAACCAATACGCCACGGAAGACAGTAATTATATTGAAAAACGATAAAAAGAGTACATCAAGAAGTAAGTTTTGATATTTATTAGAAATTCCCCCCTCGGTAATACATTGACTGCTACATAATAGACGTGTAAAAAGCATATTCATAAACTTTTCATAACTGTTAAATGTCTGTTCTGCACTAATAATTCCAAATTTTATATTCCTAATAATGAATTACCTGCATATCTAGAATTAAGAAAGAGTATAATAAATGTTTAATTGCTACCTCCAGAATATGTGCTGAGCAAAAAAAAATAAAGCTATCAGTGTCAATACATAAATAATGTGATGTCATTATTTTGGCAAACAACAATTTTAGTTCAGTACATGTATTTCAGAAATGGTATTTCAGTGTCAGTTTTAATCAACGAAATGTAATGAATAGTTAATTTAACAGTTAATGCTGTTTTCAGTAATGGAAAACAACAGTTGAATAAACCCTACACAAACGGATAGAACATTTCGTTTGAACTATTGACTTGGTAACTGGATGAAACCAGTTTCAAAATAATAAGTGGTTGATAGTTCTTTTTGAAGGAATAAGTGGTCAATGGTTCATTTTACTGACCACTTTAATTCGGTTTTCAACCAATTATTTTGAAGCATTCATAATGACATATAATAATTTAATATAATCAATTTTATTAAAAATATCCATAATATTTTCTTCATTGTCAATCTTTGAATAATTACAATTGTTTGAGATTTTGAATTCACCAATGAAATTTCAGGGCACACCCACCATAAATGGGTAATCAACAAAATCCTTGAAAGACAAAAGCTCAAAAATAAAATACTGAATAAAAACAATAATCGTGTAAAGTGGTTTGGTTATTTTGAAAACAAGAGTAATTATAATGCATTACTAAATAATGATATTCAAATGCAATTATGTTTTCGGTAAGTTACTGAAATATGGAAAACATCGAAAACTTAAAAAAACATCAGGAATCTCATGCTCTTCTGATGATGGTCAGATGTTTCGCAACTTTATTCCATGCTCAAATAGTTCATACTCAACTAAAAAATGATAACTCATTACAACAAAATAAATGTAAACACCTGTAGCTCTCATCAATATTTCCAAATTTGAGGCAGACTCAACATGTAACACTTTAATTTTTTATTTTTATATGAATTGTAGAAATTGTGTTGTAAGTACAAATTTGAGTTGAGCATGAACAATGTATTAAACCCTCAGTGCCTGGAGTTAAAGAAGGTTCACTGTGCATTCTACAGTAGCCAAAACTTGAAAACAATGTTTGTTCAAATTAATGCTATTCCATTCTCCCTTTCTTGTTTGCCAAATAAGTAATTAAAATACATAAATACAAGTAAATAAAATGGACACACTACAGATTGTTAGATTAAAACATCTCCATCATGTTTCAATAATAAAATTATATATAAAAAAATTTTTTAATGGGGTTTAACACCATTTTCAACACATTTCAGGTTATATATGGCAGTTTTACTGGTGGAAGAAGACCTCAAACCGAGTAGAACCACCGTCCTTCTGCAAGTTACTGGAAACTTTCTCACATAAAGTTTTTGGAGCGAGCGGAACTCGAACCTACAACCTTAGCCAATAATATATAAATACGGACTGGACATCTCGAGATAAGCAGTAGTACTGTAACATATGTCAGGGGCATAGTGCAAAACTAGTCTATATATATCTTCTTTGTCTGAACTGGTCATATAGAACATGCTATCTCCCAAATTGGGTTTATTAACCACCAATGAAGAAGCAGGAAATTCTATGCCTGTACCACAATTCATAGCTATTGAAGGCTTACTATACGTGACATCATTCAAACTTTCCCCGAAGCAACTGACCAAATACGTGCTCAAATAAGGCTTCCTTACAAAACCACTGACCAATGAGCATCGTCCTACTATTTTGACAGATAACAGTGAATTGCTATTTAACGTAACCAGTTGAGAGAGGTCCATTCTACAGACTGCTGTCTGAATTGAATTTGAATAATTTTGAACTAAGCTGCCGACACATGAAAATATGTAATATAAGATTCTTACACGAGTTTAAGGTTCAGATTGAAAATTTCATCCCAAAAACAATTATCTCAAGGGAGAGAATTTTCTATCTGAGCTGAAAGTTCTGTAAGACTATTTTCTGGCATACCAAACACACTGAATAATCATTTTAATTCAAATTATCACTATATTTTTAGCATGGTGGCTTTTAAGATTTCAAAATTAGATATGGTATGTGTGGTATGGTCACCAGCAATGTAGTCTATAAAATGTCTCTTCTTCTAAACATTTTTGTTCAAGCGACTCATAAACAAAAATGATATGTTGTTGTTTTTTTACATACATAATGTTTCTTCTCATACCAGTTAATATTTTCGTCCAAGGGCTCATAAAAACAAAGATTTGTTGTTTACATGTATAACATGTAACAAATACAGGTAAGTGACCTTTGATCCGACAAAAAACATAAGATTACAATATCTACAATACAATCTAAATTAACATCGTGTCATTATCTATTGTAGGTGTTATATTCATAATACATATAGATGGATTGAATATATTTTACAGAGTTGTAGTTTACCTTTTTAAAATCATGGTTATTTGATAACTGGTAGTACAGCAAAAACAAAAGGCTCAAAAGTCGTTCACCCGACTTTTCATTTCAATGATAATAGATAACCAGTCTACTTGTATATTTTATGATAAATAATGTAATTAGTGTTTTAATAAGATTTTGCTTTCCTTGAAATGAAAATGTGATTTCCTATGTATGTACAAGTGTGGTTGTAATATAGCCTGGTCCCTGGGAGCCAACAATCCGGACCGCGAGATAGAAGGAACCCTGTTATACAGTCATACTTGTGTAATGTAGCCACTTGTCTTAAGCAGCCGTATTTGCTATTTCCCTTTTCTATGCTTTTACAACAAATAAACCTGTATTAAGCAACCAGTCTTAAAGGGCCTCTTTTGATCCTTCCCTTGACTGGCTGCTTAAGACAGGTTTAACTGTATTATAAATATTGCGGCTATGAGAACATCTGTGGAACTTTATGCAAATGTCTTTATTTTCTTTTTTTCAATACATAGTGTAACTTACTGTGAAATGATCAATGTATACACATTTTCATGTATAGTTGATTGTTACTGACAACTAATATCCCAAACATAATGCACTTTTGACTATATCTTTACCCCATATTGTTACAAAATTAAAACAAAAACTTCTTCTATAAACTGTTAAAAATCGTGATTGGTTATTATATATTCCCTTTATATACAAATACAATAAATCCCAATGAACGACACTCAATATCATCACAAAACAATGACACGAAAACAACATTGCACAGAATACCACTGCAAAACAGAAAATACACGTGGCATATGAGAGTATTGTGTGTATATTGGTATTACACAGGTATTACATAATATATATTATAGTTTTATTTAGTTTCCATATATATTACAACACAAAAAAAAATAACCTTAAGTTGTTTTTTTTTGTATATAAAACTAGGACTCATTTTAAAAAATAAAATCAATCAACTTTGGTTATACCATAAATGTTTTAATAGTTTAACAGTTAGAAAATAATCAATTTAGTTCTAACTTGAACAGGAAATGTAGAAAAATCTGCAAACAATTCATGATTTTGAGACCAAGTAGGGCCTAAATTAAAATATTGATTGTTTGCCACTTCCTGCTCACCACAAAAAAAAAATCATAAAAATAAAGAATAAAAAAAATATTGTTGTTCCTTCAGAATGTCCTTGGTAATTGTGAGTCGGAGTACACATCCTTTAAGCATGGTAAAATGATGCTCGGCCTAATATACTCTGGGTCTACTTCACTAAATTGTTGGAAACCACACACCCTGGCTAAAGTGTCTTATCAAAAGACCCAGACACAAACTCATTCCAATGTGTATGAAAATTAGAAATGGACACAAAATGTTTGAAACCTTTTGAAATTACATCAATTAACAATTTCTTCGCATATGAAAAATGGAAGACTTTGAATAATTTCAAGGAATCCAATGTCTAGCTTATATTACTGTATCAAATAGTATAAAGAAGTTTAGTTATTGATGATCAATGTTATACCTAAACCACAAAGAGATGGAATACCATTATGTGTGTATCATGATATCGGTCTTATACTTTTATGACACATGTATTATCTAGAGTTAACGGAGAAGTTGCAATGATTAACACGAAGAGTTTCCCTGTTACAAGGACTTGAATAGAAAGATAGGAAACTTGTATCTCTCTTCTTATTGGTGAAAAAATAGCTTGCGAAGAATTAATAAATTGTAAATTTATCATTTAAATTTCACATGGCGATTTCTTTTAACAAAATGTAAGGTGTATGTAACCATAGATGATTTACAATGTTTTAAGCATGAAAAATGATCTTTGATTTAAAATATTGCAGTTTTAAGTAAATTTCAAGTAATTTCCTTGATTTTTTACTTGCAGTATACAAATTGTGTAATCATGAGTACTTCAACAGTTGTAACACACAATTAGCTGGGAGTAGTCTCACTTTGTAGAGAATATATAGAAGAATTTAATTTTTTATTTCTGAGATAAATAGAAGTTAAGATATTTGAAAATGAGATTTCGCAAGATTTTGTGTGAATATGCGAGCGTCCATAACATCTTAATCAGTTGCTTTTCCTTCTAGAAGTCCTTGCCCATAACAAACCTTGATTACAATCAGAAACAAACATTTTGTACATGAAACTTTAAGAATATAAACAATAACAGTGAATTCAATTAAAATCAAAGTATCTCTATGTATCTTTTTCTTTTATACCTGTAAAGGTGGAATATCAGGATTTGTCAAAATTTTAAAATTGACAAAAAAAGTTTTATTCCAATATATTATGCCTATAGAATTGGGATTTCTTTCCAATTTAACTACTCCTATTATAAAATAATTGTTGTCACATTTTGGTGGATATTGATATATCCACTCATTCATGATAAAGAGATGTTTTGTATCCATAAAAAAATAAGTTATAATTTTAGACATTTATAGTGATTTACTACCTTTAAAAGTTTCATACATACATAATGGTATTCCAAAATATCTGCAATTCTCTAAAAATATTAAAACGATAAAGATTACAATCACATAGAATGCATATTGGTCCCTTCAAAATTCACAACATCTGCAAAACTATATTCATCACAGCAAACCGTGAAGATGCTAATACAAGGGAGGTAATTTGTCTTTGATATCCCCATATTGCATCTGATAACCATGAATCGTTTTTTGAAGTTCCACAATTTTTTCTACTACATTTGCTCTACTTGTTTTCTCAAAGTCTAACTTTTCACAAATCTCTGTCATTTGTTGTTTATGTTTAGCTTCCATTTTCTTTATATGCTCCTCATATCTTGACTGGACTTTGCTCAGTTCTGCACTTAGTTTCTTGACACTTTCATCACTCTTAGTTTTTGATGTATAAAGATTGTCGTATTTCATTTGTAAAGAATTGTATGAATGCGTCATTGTGTCTAACTTCTGCTGTAGTTCAAGTATGGTGGTATTTGGCTCATTGTTATTCAATGTCAAAGTGGTGACCTTATCTGCCACATCATGAATGTCATATGGCAATGAATTTTCTGAGCCACTCAGTTCAGAATTTGTTGATTCATTACTATTTGTAGGACTTAAAGGATGATGTTTATCCTTTCTTGTATATTTCCTTCTTATAGGTGGTATAGGTTTCCCGTCTGTGGTAAATGAAGGATGCAGACCTGTCGGCGATGAATCAGCAGAATGAGTTTGTTGGAATGTCGCATTCAACGCTAAGTTTCGGTTAGATTCCATGTCTGCCGAGAGAGCTGTTGTAGATGTATCAGCATTTAGCTGGAAAGACCGACCTCTCCTGTCTCCACGCTGTTCAAAAACTATATCTGACAAATCGCTTTGTGCACCAGCAACCTTTTGTCTAGGGGCTGGTGTTGGGCCCATGGGTTTCAATATTCCATTTTCAAATGGATCTACAGCATCATTTAAGTTGAGCAAATCGTCCACCGGCACCAAGGCAGACTTCCTACCACTATCATAATCCATTGTGAACACCTGATCATTGTAGTTTATGAACATGAATGCTAACTGTTGAGAAATGTCCGCAGTGGTCAACATAAATACTTCTGGGTTGTCATCCATATTTGGATGGCGAATTATATTGGGACCAAATACGGTTGCCAGGTTCAGTGGAGACATTTTATTTATGTCCGTCTTAGAAGCAACTTTATATAAGAAATTACATAAGTATTTCATCAAGTTGTAATTATCCTTTGGAAGATTAGCCATCGCTGCCTGGAGAATTTTCACCTGCTCTAATTTGTTGTTATTAGTTTTCGTATCCTGGAATCGCATGGCGATGTTCATGAACTCTTGGTAGAACTTATAAGGAATCAAGCATTCTGGAAGTTCACGGAGAAACTGCTTGAGAAGTGAAGCAACAGAGTGTACATCAATGTCTGTCGGGTCAAGGTTCACTTTCTCACCCTCGTCAAATCTATCTTTTAAATCACGGACAAGCAGCATTCTACCAGGTAACCTTTAATAGTCAACAAAATATGAAATTATGATTTAGTAAGGCAGCGTTTTGTTCCCTATCAAAATATTCAATATAAATTTATGCTTTAGAAATGCAGAGTTTTGTATCTTACAAAATATTAAATATGAAATTATAATTTATCAAGTCAGGGTTTTGTTCCCTCACTAGTATGAAATTATGATTTAGCAAGGTAGGTTTTTGTTCCCTTATCAAATATTTAATATGAAATAATGATTTATCAAGTCAGGGTTTTGTTCCCTCACAAAATATCAAATGTGAATTTATGATTTAGCAAGGTAGGTTTTTGTTCCCTTATCAAATATTTAATAAGAAATAATCATTTATCAAGTCAGGGTTTTGTTCCCTCACAAAATATTGCATATGAAATTATGATTTATCAAGCCAGGCTTTAGTTCCTTTTGTTCAAAATATTAAATACAATGAAATTATGATTTAGTCAGCTGGGATTTTATCCCCTCAAAGCAGAGTTTTGTCCTAGTTAGATAGGAGATAGTTCTCATATGTTACCTGAATATTCCCTCAATGTCAAGGCCATACTCTGTGAGATACTCAATACAAGATTCCACGACATACGGAACTTTTCTTTTACTTCTACCTTTCTCAAACTCCATTGTCTCTTCTAATCTACTACCAAATATAGCTGCAATAAAGAGGAGGTTTTAATTCAAATAGCCACCAAACATTTTTTTAAGGCCATAATAAATTAATTCCTAGATTTTCATCAAAATTTGTTCCAAAATGAGGGCATGGTTTCAATTCTATTTGATATATTTACCAAAAAAATTAAAACAGAAGTGTCATATATGTCATGAAATGAAAGAAAATTATTTAAAGATCAAATTTGTTAAAAAAGAATGATTTTTTTTCATCCATCCAAAAGTAATTGCCAATCTTCCTCACTTAAAGCTTATGGACTGAGCTAGGCTTGACCCCAGCGGTGAGAGGTCAGTGATCTTGAGATAGCGCCAGAAACTACTCAACCATGGAGGACCCCCCACTCTCTCCAACCAAACAAAAGAGATTGGAACTTTGTAGGATTATTATAAAGATATGCCAAATTAAACAAACACAACTTTGTAAACAAATGTAAACATAAGTTTGTAAAGCAAGATTCAATGTTCACGGTACATGAACCTGCCACAGTTAACTAGTACAACAAATTTCTACACGAGTTACAGTTTAAAGGGACCCACAGCTTCATTAAATATTCACTGTTAAGAATTCATGAAAAGTATATATAAGACATGATGCCAAAATAAAAATCAGATGTGTGCATGCAGACCTTTAATATTGTTTCGAGTTTTGAAAGGGACATAACTGATGTAAATTCTTGAAAGTTATTATATTTCGTATATTTGTGATAATATATGACAAAAAGAACAACATATATTTAATTTTTCATAAGTTTGATCGTTACAAAAGAATGTCACCACTGGTTTTCTAAAAACAGTTAATAATACAGTCAAACCTGTCTTAAGCAGCCAGTCAATGGAATGAGCAAAAGTGGCCTTTTAAGATAGGTCGTTGTTTCAATACAGATGAATTTGCACTGTAAGTATAGAAATGGGATATAACAAATGTGGCTGCTTAAGACAAGTGGTTGCTTAATAGAGGTGACTGCTTACACAGGTTTGACTGTATCTTACATATGATGTTTCAACCTTGCATTGAAACAGAAACGTAATCCGTAACCTGAAAATAAATATAAGGCACACACTGCTTAAGACAATCTTCAACTTGAATTTTTTTTATTTTTGAATGGGGTTTAACCCCATTTTCAACACATTTCAGGTTCTATATGGCATATCAGGTTTTACTGGTAGAGGAAGACCTCAGACTGAGTAGAACCACCATCCTTCAGCAAGTAACTGGTAACTTTCTCACATAAAGTTTTTGGAGCGAGCGGGACTCAAACCTACGACCTTAGCAGTGAGAGGTAAGTGATCTTTAGACGGTGCCTTAGACCACCCGGCCACGGAGGAGTCTCTTCAACTTGATATTCAGATTCTTTCTCAGATGAATTAAGTCACCAATATGACAGATCATATTTGAAATCAAACTGAAATCACACACAACTTATTTCAAATGTGTTGTAATCAAGTTGGAAATCTTTTTAGTCTAATTTGGACACATAGGTCAAGATAGAAAAACCCATTTCAGCAAGTTATTTAGGCATATTTGAAAAGATATTATGACAATGGTGGCTCAGTAAGCATTTGGTGAGTGGAAAAAGTTCATTTTTTTGCAATTTTTTGAAATTTGAGAAAATAAATCCCGATAGTTACTGCCTTTAAATACTTTATAATGCCAATAAAACTCAGACATATAAGAACAGATGACAAACAAAGAATGATAAGTTCACTCAAAGCTCAGATGAGCTTTACAGTTTTTTGCATCACACAATTTACTGTCAATAAAATGATATACTGACCACCACCTATGGATGAAAACATGACCTTCCTGATTGATTTGATCCAGTCCTGACGTTCATCATCACTACCAGCGCACAACAAGAATGTCTCGTGGTTGGGAGCCATCCGCTGTGGTACCTTACCTATAACATGTAATATAGATTGATTACTGCCGTAAACACATCAGCTTCACCAGAATAACACTCATTTCATTAATCAAGATCATGTCACAATGTTCAAGTACTTTACTTTACTTTGGTCTATATTTACACTGTTCACTACTCAGTCAAAAACATCCACAGCTGGATTGAAAATGTTAAGAAATGTTGCAATAGCAGCAAACACGGGTTATACAAATCCATTATGACTTTAGGTAAATCTCAATGACTTTTTTGCTCATTTATGATAGTGAAAACACACATGAAGTTTTGTTGATGTATATGTACTGATGGTTATTGAAATATCAGCATGGGTAAATTGTTTTACATATTTTTAGCTTTTCTAAGCACCCGCATTTTTCATTGGATCTCCACTAAACTTATATAGTAGTTATATAACCATAATATCTTGGACAAGTTCTTGAACTGGCCAAATCCGATAAATAATGACAGAGTTAAGGCCCTTGAAACATTTAAAAATGCACTATTTGACCTTGTGTGTATTCTAGTACCCACATTTTTCATTGGATTCTCACCAAAAAAGTACACAGTGGTTATATAACCATAATATCTTGGGAAAGTTCTTGAACTGGCCAAATCTGGTAATTAATGTCCGAATTATGGCCCTTGAATTGTCAAAAATTGCATTATTTGACATTGTGTGCATCTAGCACTTGCATTTTTCATTTAATCTTTGACAGACTTACACAGTTATCATATTTCATATATATTGAATGAGTTCTTGAACATAAATATTGTCAGAGTTATGGCCCTTGAATTGTAAAAAAAAATGTGTGTATTTGATGTTGTGTGCACTCTAGCATTTACAGTTTATATTTGATCTCCATTAAACTTACACAGTTGTTATGTGAACATACATGTACTATCTTGGACAAGATCTTGAACGGGCCAAATTGAATAATTAATGTTGGGTGTTTTGGTCCTTGAATCAACAAAAATTGCATTATATGAATTAATGTACATTCTAGCACCTACAAATTGCCCCTTTTTTGGCATTGTCTCATCTGCCACATGTGATCAATTTAGTGCCAATCTGACCCTCTTGTTTATAAGTATAAAGGGGCCATAATTCTGCCTTATGGTAAAATAAAAATGCAGCTAGTCTACTTGGTCCCTTAAATTGTAGTCAAAACACACATGAAGTTTCACCATTTGGTCCCTGTGCCACCTTGATAGTAGTGAACACTCATATGAAGTTTCATTAATGTATAGATAGTGGTTTGTAAGATATGAGCAAAGCTACGCTGATGCCTGTGTGGAATTTCCTTAATATTAAGGAAAATATAAAACAATTGACCCCCCAAGTTTTTGTAAGCACAGTACGATCACTTCCTCATTTCATTTTCTAACTGCTTGTATAATGTTACAAAAAACAGGACCTTATAAACGCTTATTTCTTTTATTTATCAAGACAATTTACAAGTTATCCATCAAACAACTTCTGTCAACCAATTCAATAAAAGATTAGATTATTATGATTATCTACAACAATAATATTTACATTCTTGTTATATGCAGATATAAAAGTCCAGTTTTAAGGACATTATCTAAACTGTACGGAAACAAATATGTATATAAGGGGACTGTTGGGGAAGAAATAGTGGGGAAGGAGGGAGTGAGATATCTATTGATTGAGGTGTTGCTATGGTGACAGGTCATAATGAAGCAGAGCCCTGTGCATGATGACATATGAGGTACTGGAAATGGGGCCTTTTTTACAACAAACTTTAGGGATTTGTTGGTCTGCAATGGATACATTTGTTTGAGTATTTAGTGACATTTTATGCCATTGAGGGCTAACAGGTGATCAGTTAACCTATCCTGGGATCGTAAAAGGTTAACCAGTACTCGAGTACACCCCATCTTGCAAGTAACTGATAACATTCCAACTTAAATCAGTTGTGGAAGAAGAATGATAATGAGATGCAATGTCGTATATCAATCATCATGGAGACTGGTCGGTCGAGGATTTCAACTCACAACCAATTAATTAACATTCAGACATGCTACTGACTAAGCTAACCAGGCCTGGTTTCTGCAATGGTTAAAAATAGAGAAAACACAAAATCTCAACAACTGACAATCATCCATCACAAGTCATGTAAGTTTATAAGAGCCTACTATTTTATATAGTTTCAAATCATCATTTCTACTTATCAGTTTTGTCTAAGGTTGTAAGGTAAATTAACAATGCATCGAGGACAATGAATACATATTTGATTATTTGAAACCTTTGTTGCACTAAAAAACATGCCAGTGTTATCAGAAGTTCATGCATATAAATATTTCTCTGTGACATCAAGATAAGGTATACTTAGGAGAATATTACAGCAGCACTGTCACACAAAGAATCATGGCACAGACACATGGTGTGGTACCCCGTCTGACACTTGGCACACAAAGAATCATGCCACAGACACATGGTGTGGTACCTCGTCTAGTACATTATACGGACACTTGTCACACAAAGAATCATGCCACAGACACGTGGTGTGGTACCCCGTCTAGTACATTATACGGACACTTGTCACACAAAGAATCATGCCACAGACACGTGGTGTGGTACCCCGTCTAGTACATTATACGGACACTTGTCACACAAAGAATCATGCCACAGACACGTGGTGTGGTACCTCGTCTAGTACATTATACGGACACTTGTCACACAAAGAATCATGCCACAGACACGTGGTGTGGTACACCGTCTAGTACATTATACGGACACTTGTCACACAAAGAATCATGCCAGACACGTGGTGTGGTACCTCGTCTAGTACATTATACGGACACTTGTCACACAAAGAATCATGCCACAGACACATGGTGTGGTACCCCGTCTAGTACATTATACGGACACTTGTCACACAAAGAATCATGCCACAGACACATGGTGTGGTACCCCGTCTAGTACATTATACAGACACTTGGCACACAAAGAATCATGCCACAGACACGTGGTGTGGTACCTCGTCTAGTACATTATACGGACACTTGTCACACAAAGAATCATGCCACAGACACGTGGTGTGGTACCCCGTCTAGTACATTATGTGGACACTTGTCACACAAAACCTAGTACTAGGATGCTGAATCTAGTAAGCTATTTATACTACATGTTTTAAAATTTTCTTTAACAGAAATTAATGTCATTTTCAGCCCTTTTAAAAGTAGACCATTGTGTTGAGGGAACAGTTCAAAGAAATAACATGTTGTTGAGGGACTTTTGTGACATATATGTCCCTTGTAACATATATAACACTGTGTTGTGGGACTCTTGTAACATATATGTCCCTTGTAAGATATGGAACATGGTGTTGAGGGACTCATAACATAATGTTGAGGGACTCTTGTTACATATAGAACATGGCATTGAGGGACTCATAACATAATGTTGAGGGACTCTAATGTAACATACAGAACATGGTGTTGAGGGACTCATAACATAATGTTGAGGGAGACTTGTAACATATAGAACATGGCGTTGAGGGACTCATAACATAATGTTAAGGGACTCTTGTAACATATAGAACATGGCATTGAGGGACTCATAACATGATGTTGAGGGACTCTTGTAACATATAGAACATGGTGTTGAGGGACTCATAACATAATGTTAAGGGACTCTTGTAACATATAGAACATGGCATTGAGGGACTCATAACATAATGTTAAGGGACTCTTGTAACATATAGAACATGGCATTGAGGGACTCATAACATAATGTTGAGGGACTCTTGCAACATATAGAACATGGTGTTGAGGGACTCATAACATGATGATGAGGGACTCTTGTAACATATAGAACATGGCATTGAGGGACTCATAATATAATGTTGAGGGACTCTTGTAACATACAGAACATGGCATTGAGGGACTCATAACATAATGTTGAGGGACTCTTGTAACATACAGAACATGGTGTTGATGGACTCATAACATAATGTTGAGGGACTCTTGTAACATATAGAACATGGTGTTAATGAACTCATAACATAATGTTAAGGGACTCTTGTAACATATAGAACATGGCATTGAGGGACTCATAACATAATGTTGAGGGACTCTTGTAACATATAGAACATGGTGTTGAGGGACTCATAACACGATGATGAGGGACTCTTGTAACATATAGAACATGGCATTGAGGGACTCATAACATAATGTTGAGGGACTCTTGTAACATACAGAACATGGCGTTGAGGGACTCATAACAAAATGTTGAGGGACTCTTGTAACAAATAGAACATGATGTTGATGGACTCATAACATAATGTTGAGGGACTCTTGTAACATATAGAACATGACATTGATGAACTCATAACATAATGTTGAGAGATTCTTGTAACATATAGAACATGGTGTTGATGGACTCATAACATAATGTTGAGGGACTCTTGTAACATATAGAACATGGTGTTGATGGACTCATAACATAATGTTGAGGGACTCTTGTAACATATAGAACATGGCGTTGAGGGACTCATAACATAATGTTGAGGGACTCTAATGTAACATATAGAACTTGGTGTTGATGGACTCATAACATAATGTTGAGGGACTCTTGTAACATATAGAACATGGCGTTGAGGGACTCATAACATAATGTTGAGGGACTCTAATGTAACATATAGAACATGGCGTTGAGGGACTCATAACATAATGTTGAGGGACTCTAATGTAACATAAAGAACATGTTGTTGATGGACTCATAACATAATGTTGAGGGACTCTTGTAACATATAGAACATGGCGTTGAGGGACTCATAACATAATGTTGAGGGATTCTAATGTAACATATAGAACATGGCGTTGAGGGACTCATAACATAATGTTGAGGGATTCTAATGTAACATATAGAACATGGCGTTGAGGGACTCATAACATAATGTTGAGACACTCTAATGTAACATATAGAACATGGCGTTGAGGGACTCATAACATAATGTTGAGGGACTCTTGTAACATATAGAACATGGTGTTGATGAACTCATAACATAATGTTGAGGGACTCTTGTAACATACAGAACATGGCATTGAGGGACTCATAACATAATGTTGAGGGACTCTTGTAACATACAGAACATGGCGTTGAGGGACTCATAACATAATGTTGAGGGACTCTTGTAACATACAGAACATGATGTTGATGGACTCATAACATAATGTTGAGGGACTCTTGTAACATACAGAATATGGCATTGAGGGACTCATAACATAATGTTGAGGGACTCTTGTAACATACAGAACAGGGCATTGAGGGACTCATAACATAATGTGAGGTACTCTTGTAACATACAGAACATGGTGTTGATGGACTCATAACATAATGTTGAGGGACTCTTGTAACATACAGAACATGGTGTTGATGGACTCATAACATAATGTTGAGGGACTCTTGTAACATACAGAACATGGCATTGAGGGACTCATAACATAATGTTGAGGGACTCTTGTAACATACAGAACATGGCATTGAGGGACTCATAACATAATGTTGAGGGACTCTTGTAACATACAGAACATGGCATTGAGGGACTCATAACATAATGTGAGGGACTCTTGTAACATACAGAACATGGTGTTGACGGAGTCATAACAAAATGTTGAGGGACTCTTGTAACATACAGAACATGGTGTTGATGGACTCATAACATAATGTTGAGGGACTCTTGTAACATACAGAACATGGTGTTGATGGACTCATAACATAATGTTGAGGGACTCTTGTAACATACAGAACATGGCATTAAGGGACTCATAACATAATGTTGAGGGACTCTTGTAACATACAGAACATGGCATCGAGGGACTCATAACATAATGTTGAGGGACTCTTGTAACATACAGAACATGGCATTGAGGGACTCATAACATAATGTTGAGGGACTCTTGTAACATACAGAACATGGCATCGAGGGACTCATAACATAATGTTGAGGGACTCTTGTAACATACAGAACATGGCATTGAGGGACTCATAACATAATGTTGAGGGACTCTTGTAACATACAGAACATGGCATTGAGGGACTCATAACATAATGTTGAGGGACTCTTGTAACATACAGAACATGGCGTTGATGGACTCATTACATAATGTTGAGGGACTCTTGTAACATACAGAACATGGCGTTGAGGCCCATATGCAGAGATATGGACAGCAGCAAGCTATTGCCAGGAGAAGACCTTATTATAAATAATCCATCATTCTTTCTCATATAACTGGTAAACTTTAATCCTACTTAAATAATTTTGACCCATGACCTTAACAGTGAAATGTAAGTGACTTTGACATGAATCCTTAAACCACTTAGCTGAGGAGAGCACTTGTACTATTTCAAAGTATTTGGTATGACTCAGCCAAGGATCAAATCTACACCTCCCATATATACAACATTGTAATAAAAGGGACAATAATTCTATTTAATATACCTGTAACTAGTGGAGACAGTTGTGACATTTCATTTACTACCAGTAGCAGTTAATGAGATATATTAGTTTGCAATAAAACTTGAGTCAAGTATTATCCCACTTGGTCCCTTCAGTCCCCTTTAACGGTAATGAACGCACGTGTAAAGTGTCACTGATGTATGTCACTGATGTATGTAACTGATGTATGTCACAGATGTATGTCACTGATGTATGATTAGTGGATACTGAAACAGAAGCTTGCTGTAAAACTTGAACCAAATTTTCTAATATATAATGTGGACATATTTCTATCTAATATTAAAAGCAAGTTTTCCTGCTTGACCCCTTGCATCCCCTTTCTGGTTAGTCACACATAAAGTTTCATACGGTAATAAAAGTTAGAGAATATGGAGTTATAAGGATTATGCCTAAAAACATATCTGCCTAAAATCAAAATGGAGTTATCTCACTTGGTCCCTTCAGTCCCCTTTATGGTAGTGAATACACACATGAAGTTTCATTGATGTATGGGTAGTGACCGGGTTACTGAGATATATAAGCATACCTGTAAACTTTAGGCCATAATAAATTAATTGCTAGATTATCATCCCCCTCCCCCTTTTCATGCCACTCCGACCCTTTTTATTTTCCTTTAATAAAAAAACATCAACAATTTTAAAAATGAAAATAAAATCCTCCCATCCTTCCCATTTTTTAGAAAAATTTGTATGATAATCTAACAAATAATTTATAATGGTCTAAGCCAAATTTCCTAAGAATAAAAGGGATCAAAAACTTGAAAAAAAACAACAAAAAACACAGATGTTGAGGTGATTACAATAGCTCCCTTTTTCTTGGAAAATCAAGCTTAAAACTTATACATGTATGTGTCAAATAACTACTTATTTATAAAGTGAATACTGTCAAGAAAAAAAATAACTTTGAGATTATTTAACGTAACAAAAAAACTAATTCAACGGAGACAGAAACAAGTGTTTACAATGGACTAGAGCATTTTCAAATTTTAAAACAGAAGATTCTCAATCTTTAAATTATGAATCCACATTTTTTTATAATCATATGACTACGTAAATAAAACCTTCCATTCATTAAGTGCCTGTTTATGTAAAGAAAGCAAGCAAGTTAAGCAGGGAAGCAATAACATATCAATCATACAATAGTATATAAAACTAAATGCTAAGTAACATAAATCTTGTTCCCAAACAAATTTTACAAACTGAATAATAAAATTATGAACTTTTGAATACCATATTGCATGCTGTCCTGAACGCAAATAAAATTGTTGAGCTATAAAGAAGATGCCATTTGTTTGATATCCAATGTCAGATAACATAGTTTACTAAGGAGCAGTGCATTTGCCGAAGCAATGGAAGAGAAGTGCATTATGGGAAAACTTTCCAAGTTATTAATTTAATTAAAATGCCTAAATTTCATTATCAATATTATTGCCAGCTGAGCAATTCACACCTCTGTTTTACTGAAAAGAAAGAAAAGCTATGCATGGCTGGTAAATAGTTAACAGATGATAATGTTGTCTGTATACACGTTATTTGTACTGGTAGAAGCATTTTGTTATGTGAGATAAAACGGATGTAAAATAATTATTACTACACATATATATATATATATATATATATATGTATATAAAACAGATTTGTTAGCATGCATTAATTCTTCATTATATGTAAGACATGCCAAATCATGTTATTTTATATCATGCATTTTTTATACACCATCTGTCCTACCAAGTTCAGTTAATATCATTTTTTTTAGCAAGTTAAGAGCTTATATGAATTGCTTTTGATTTCCTGGGTAGAACCAGTACTGAATGTTGTTTTTGAGAGACCTTCCGGTCGAGTATGGGATCAAACCTGCAACCTCTGGCATGTGCAGTCAATACTTATCCACTGTACTACTGCCATGCCACACTACCAAGTTTCATTCAGACTATTTCTTTCTGTTTCTCAGAGAATAAATATCTCAAACTATCTGATTCTGTTCTTTTCATGTGTTTCATTTTTCAAAACGAAAACAGTGATGCATTTTGAATATTTAAGTAACTGCTTTTGTCTTACTTAAACTAAACAACAACAAAAACTGGGCTTGTGGTCAATCTACTGGTATATAGCGGGCATACTGTTTTATGAAATGTCACAATTTTAACACGTTTAAGGTACCAACAATGTACACATGGAACCTAATCATTTTAGCAAATCTGAATCTCCTTGATCCAGTATTGTTTCTAAGACTATTAAAGTACAAAATGAATCATATGTCTCGCTGTTAACTCTTAATCATAAACTAGGAAGAAATCTAACAACATGTGCAGTCATACCTAACCAAGTTAACATCAAATAATGATTTTCAAAGAAGGAGAAATACACGTTGATAGAAGCAAAAATGATAATGCTTTAATATCATTTTTCAATGTTTTTACTACAGATTCATGTATATAAGCTATTACAGCTTTCTGCTGGATCCTTTTTTTTTTTTTTTTTTTTAATGGGATTTAACGCAATTTTTAACAAATTTCAGGTTATATATGGCATATCCAGTTTTACTGGTGGAGGAAGACCTCAGACTGATTCAGACTGAGAAGAACCACCGTCCTTCCGCAAGTAACTGGAAACTTTTCTCACATAAAGTTTTTGGAGTGAGTGGGACTCGACCTTACAGTGAGAGGTCAGTGATCTTGAGACTGCATCTTAAACCACTCAGCCACGGAGGACCCAGATCCTTTCCACTTGTAATTAATGCGTATACTGAATGTATGACTACCATGTTTATTGTCAATAAAACATTGTTTAAACTATAGTAATGGTAACCATTACCAGATTTTGTAATAAACAAAACAGACAAAAACACATTCTGTATAGCCTCACTTACCGGTACATGAGAAACACTCTTGTGACGTATCATTGGTATGGTGGTTTCAAAGAAAGATGACAACAGGCAACGATGAACAATGCGCCATAGCATAAACCCTTCTGGCCTGTGGCCAGTAGAGCTTATAAAAGTTGACAATCATGTCATTTTATTTTATTTTTGTAAGATAAAAAAAATCTGATATTCTAACATCCTATTTTATTGAATAATTTATACACATGCAGCATTCATCAAATGATCATTCTATCCTACCAAGTTCCAAACAGTACAATGCACTACCACGTACAAAGTAGGAAAGAAGAGTATATAAACATTAAGGCATAATGCAGTTGATACATCACAGGTAACTATACATAGTTGACTATAAGGATACCCAAATATATCTCATACTTTTGTAGCTGAGGGATTTACTGCGATTCAAGGCATAACTCTCTGAAATATACAAGCAGAAAGATCCAAGAACAATGGATAAAGCAGCGCGAGTCCACCATGCATGCTGTTAGCCAATCATACAATGGTTCTCAGCGCAGTGGTACTATACACCGAGGGGTTATGTATGCTATATATGCTGTTGCCTATTGTTTGCTGTGTTACATATAAAATTCAAAGTTCATATATATATGGTAAGATCCATATCTCTTTTCAAAATGGTTCCGCATCGTTCACACCCACATGCAAAAATATAACATAATGAAGATAAGTAAAACTACAAAAATACTGAAAATAAAACCCTTATTATGAGTGAACAAAAATTGTAAATGAGAGTAAAAGAACAAAAAAATGTTATTATTTAAAAATAAAAGGAAACAACTGATTAAATACATATAAAAATAAGATAACTAACTGACAAACAAAAACTAAATGAAGCAAGCAAATAAACTGATAAATAACTATAATGAAACCATGTCAAATGGAAATATTCTTCAGAGTGGTGACAGCAGCGGCTGCTTCCAGATTACAATAAGAAAATCTTTACAACTGAATGGATGCTCTCCGAAATAAAAATTTGACTAAAAAAGCTATCTGCTGTTGTGCAAATGATATTGACGGGTCAGACAGTTATAAAAATTGGATGTAATTCTGTTAAAAAACAATCCTGAGTTATGTCCCTTCAGCGCTGCTTACTGCCTCTTTGAAATATTTCAAATTTCAGAAAATTATAAAAAGATGGGAAGATATTGTGACCCAAAATAAGCCTGAGTTATGTCCTTGTGCCCTGCTCACAGTTTCATTGACATTTCTTTATTAACAAGTGTACAAAGTTTGAGGGAAATAACTTCAGTGGTTTTTAAGTTATGTTATGGGCAAACAAAGTTCAGAAAACTAACAAGAAGGGAAGTAATTCTGTCTATACAGCTCCTCACTGTGCTTTACAGGTGCACAAAGTTTCAATAAATTATCTCCCGTTCTTTTCATGTTATGTTCCAGACAAGATAGCAGAAGGAAGGACAGAAGGTTGAAAAGATGGAAAAACAGAAAAGCGGCAACTAAATCCTTAATTTTTCAAGTAGGATAATAATCCACTCCCCCACATTTCTACCTCGTAACTTTTATAACCAAGACTTCTAACCCTTGGCAATGTTTGTGATCACCTCTATTATGCTGCCACCTGTCTCAAACAGTCAAGTACATGGTTTGCCAGTTTAACAGTTGTGTAGGTAAACCTGTATTAACCAATAATCTGCTCCTGTCCATCAATGGTTACGATAGACAGGTTCAACCCTAGTTCTCAGTACAGGTATTTTATTAAAATTTTTTATCCTTTGCACTCTGCCTAATATGATTTTTTTTAAATGGGATTTAACGCCATTTTCAACACATTTCCGGTTATATATGGCATATATGAGTCAGACCGCGTAGAACCATCGTCCTTCTGCAAGTAACTGGCAAACTTTCTCCCATAAAGTTTTATGAGCGAGCGGGACTCAAACCTACAACCTTAGTGGTGAGAGGTAAGTGATCTTGAGACAGCGCCTTAGACCACTCAGCCACGGAGGACCCTCTTATATGATATAAATCCAACACAGTAGTATGCTACAGGAGAGCTTTTTAGTTCTGAGTTGATATATGTCAAGCTTGACTGAGTCACAATGTACATGCAACAACGGAAGCATTGAAGCATCCAGATCTACAATCTTGCATACTACAGTTGATTCAAGTTTGAATGCAAATGAGATACGGTCACTGCATTTTGATATAGGTAAAGTAGGTAACTCGTGCCTGACGTTTTAACATATGCATTTAAACCTGCAAATCCCAAATCAATAATAAGATACCTGTTTAAGTTTACCACGGTTCTCAGGTAAATAAAAATCACCTGTGATAAGATAATAAAAATTTCTTTGATTATTTTGAGGGAAAACTTAGACAGGTTCTGCAGATGGTTTGATTGATTGATTGAATATTTAACGTCTTTTTTATGCCATTGAGGGCTAACAGACGATCAGTTAACATAACAACTGTTTCCTGGGATTAACCAGTAGTGGAGCACACCCCATCTCCACAAGTAACTGATAACTTTCCCACTTGAATCAGTGGTGAGAGACGAATGATAAAGAGACACAATGCTGTATATCAATCATCACGGAGACTGTTGCCAGGTGGGGGATTCCAACTCACGACCCCTGGATTGATAGTCAGACGCGTACTGAGGTAATTCGACCCGGTTCTGCAGAGGGAAAACATTTGTAACTATCAATTCCCATTGCACTTGTAAAATTTAAAATGAAATGCGCCACATCATGTTTAAGACGACAGTACAGAGGCAAGTTAGGAAAGGGACACAGCATGTGAAATGTGACATAAAAAAAACTTAAAATGTGACAATAAAGAAACTTGAAATGTGACATCAAAGATACTTGAAATGTGACATCAAAGAAAACTTGAAATAGTGATATCAAATAAACTTGAAATGTGACATTAAAGAAACTTGAAATGTGATATAAAGAAAACTACCAAGATGACTACAGAAATAAAGTGGTGTATTTTCATTTGACATGGTTTCCTTAAAGATTGAAAGTCTTAGCACCTCTGCTGAAGTATTAGTCGACATCTGTACAAAACCATTACTTCTAAAATATTTATTGAAAATACCCTTACTTGAACTTAAATATTACTACAAAAAAATATTCATTGAAAATACC
Source organism: Panopea generosa (assembly GCA_029582155.1). Classification (NCBI taxonomy): domain Eukaryota; kingdom Metazoa; phylum Mollusca; class Bivalvia; order Adapedonta; family Hiatellidae; genus Panopea; species Panopea generosa. The sequence continues at coordinate 90,991,350 of CM055895.1, forward strand.
CTTACTTGAACTTAAATATTACTACAAAAAAATATTCATTGAAAATACCCTTACTTAAACTTAAATATTACTACAAAAAAATATTCATTGAAAATACCCTTACTTGAACTTAAATATTACTACAAAAAAATATTCATTGAAAATACCCTTACTTGAACTTAAATATTACTACAAAAAATATTCATAGAAAATACCTTTACTTGAACTTAAATATTACTACAAAAAAATATTCATTGAAAATACCCTTACTAATAAATAATGAACTTAAATATTACTACAAAAAATATTCATTGAAAATACCCTTACTTGAACTTAAATATTACTAGAAAAAACATTCATTGAAAATTCCCTTTCTTGAACTTAAATATTACTACAAAAAATATTCATTGAAAATTCCCTTATTTGTTCTTAAATATTACAACAAAAAACATTTATTGAAAATAAGTTGAAAAGAACTTTGATCATTTTTTAGTTTATGCTAATTCATTTTAATTTGATTGTGAAGAAAGCTCAATGCTTATATGATCTGATTTCCAATTCACTTCCTGGGTAGAACCAGTACTGAGTGTTGTACTTTGATAGACATCAAGTAGAGCTGAGGATCAAACCTGTAAACCCTGGCAGGAGAGGCCAACACTTTATCCACTACACTACCACCCTGCTTTCAATATAGACTATAACATACAACATCTTTTAAACTTTGATCATCCCTGGGCAAAATCAATTTATAAACTTATTAAACAGTCTTTCAAAACATTAATGCAAAGTAATCAGAGTTTGGAACTTTGGGCCTGAAAGCTGAATTCATCATTACTTTTGAGTCTCAGAAACAAGTCAACCTTACCAAGTTTTAAAAACATTAGGAAAACTATATAAATGTTTCAAAGAAGATATATTATGACTTTACTCAAGTCCTATAATCACTTTTAAACATTGCTGTGATTTTGAGATTGTTTGAGAGTTTACATATACATGTATTATAATAGATAGTTTTTCTCATGTTTTAAATAGTCTCAATTTATTTTCAGTCTTGTAAAATGAACGTCTGTTACACTGTTACAATTACATTTATTTAACAACAAATAAATGATCATATTAATAATCATACCAATAATTTAATAAATATTTAATTAATAATTACTGTATCGGCTTAAGATGTATCCTCAGTGAATCCCTCTAGTGTCCAATTTTTATGAATATAAAAACACATAATATGCTGAGATAACTAGGTTATGTTTGAATTTGGTAAATTGATTTAAGTATAATTTAAAGAAATAACTGGTTTATGTAAAACAATTGTGACTATTATTAAGTGTGGTGAATTATGAAAGTGTTGCAAATAATTAATTTTGGCTACAGTATTTTCCTTAAAACTTTAATTTTAAAATGTATAATGAAGCCCAACAAAAACCCAATATGAAACAGTGACTGTTGTTAAATACTGAAACTAGAGTAATGTTTTATTTCAAAATCAGCACAAACACAGTGAGTAATTGAGTATAGCTACTTTATTACGATAAAACTTTAGCAGAGTTACTTCCACTTCTAACAAATATGTATACCTGTATGCTTTCTAGACAACGACCCATACCTCACAACCGGAACTGGGGACAGTGTGTACATAATAGTTATTCCATTGTCAAAACTACATGTACATGTATGCAAAACATAGCAAATACAAACTAGATAAACCAGCACTCTGTAAGCACTCTGTAAGCTTCATATTTCTTGCTTTGATAGCACTATGGAGAATTTATTGATGCATGTTTCCAAACTGTAAGGGAAATCATGCACCCTGTATGTTTGAGAACATAAATTATGAAAAAATGTTAACACACACATATGCAAGAGAACTCACCCATGGCTGAGAAGTTTTGACATTATTAGGCGATTTGACATGATGATGTTTAATGTGCCAGGATTAGAAAACAAGATGCCCAAAAGGGCCTGAATCGCTCTTCTGGCAACAAATGGACAGATGAACATTTCAACAACATGTTTTTTGTAAGTTCCTCTTCAACAAATCTTTAAGGAGACCACCACGCAATGCTACATGTAAAATATCTTTTAAGTTTTTCTTAAAATGTGCTAATAAGCCCTGTGGCGGGAGCATATGTGGTCAAATCATGCTGGTTCTTGTCTCGTCCGAGATCTTGTAGTTATATAACTGCTGTGGAAGTTTGGTTTAGATTCAATAAACAATGAAGGTGCTATTGTGTCTACAAGAAAAAGGTTAACAGATGGACGATGACGGACAACAGACAATTTACCATGACATAAGTCCTGCTGGCTTTTGGCCAGTAGAACTAATTTAAGAAAATATCTTTATGTTATGAATAAGTTTGAATTTTCCAAAAAGGTTCACATAAACTTAATATATTCATATCTTGTTTCATGAATCTTGACTTGTTTCGTGTTAAAGCTGTGAAGCAAATCCTAATTTGTATACTGATAGATTCTACAAAAAGTTATAGAAATAAGTTAATTGTTTGAGTGTTACACGTATAATAACAAATATTAAAATACAATTATTTAATCTTATTTTATTTTAGACACAGTTTCTCACATGCCAGTGTCAGGAATACAATTATACCAGCGCTCATGATGAGATTAAAAAAACATTATTATTATTTATTTTTTTATTATATTTTTTTATACTTCACAAGGAAAGAAATGTTATTATTACATGTACAAGCTGCAGATCAGTTTCTAGTGATAAGAAGAGAGTTTCTAGTGTTTATATATAGAGATTTAGACAGTTAAACATTTAATGTTATTATTATGATATTCATTTCCTGTATCCGAAAAAAACCTTTCAAAATGTTGTTAATCATATACCGCGAGTTGGATTGGGATAATATGTAGATGAATCTGCAATAAAACAGAAGAGAAGGCCTTTAGAAGTGGGTGATCATGTGGGTAGCCATCACAAGCATAGCTATCACAGTCATAGCTATCAGTCATAGCTATCACAGTCATAGCTATCAGTCATAGCAATAACAGTCACAGCTATAACAGTCACAGCTATCAGTCATAGCTATCACAGTCATAACTATCAGTCATACCTATCACAGTCATACCTATTACAGTCATAGCTATCACATAAAAGCTATAACTGTCACAGCTATCACAGTCACAGCTATAACAGTCATAGCTACCACAGTCACAACTATAACAGTCACAGCTATCACAGTCACAGCTATCAGTCATAACTATCGGTCAAACCTATCACAGGCATACCTATTACAGTCATAACTATCACATAAAAGCTATAACTGTTACAGCTATCACAGTCATGGCTATAACTGTCATAGCTATCACAGCTGTAGCTACCAGTCATAGTTACCACAGTCATAGCTATCACAGTAATAGCTACTACAGTCATAGCTATCACAGTCATAGCTATCACAGTCATGGCTATAACTGTAATAGCTGCCACAGTCATAGCTATCACAGTCTTAGCTATAACCGTCATAGCTATCACAGTCATAGCTATCACAGTCATAGCTATCACAGTCATAACTATCAGTCATAGCTATCACAGTCATAGCTATCACAGTCATAGCAACCACAGTCATAGCTATCACAGTTATAGCTATCACAGTCATAACTATCACAGTCATAGCTATAACTGACATAGCTATCACAGTCATTGCTATCACAGTCATAGCTACCACAGTCATAGCTATCACAGTTATAGCAATCACAGTCATAGCTTTCACAGTCATAGCTACCAGTCATAGCTAACGAAGTCATAGCTTTCACAGTCATGGCTATCACAGTCATAGCTATCATATCATAGATTCTACTGAACCTTAAAGTTTCCTCGGGGGACAGAACAGCTACCCAGTAGCTGATTCCCCTTCCACTGCTGATTTGTTGCCCAGTAGTTGTTAACTATTAATAATTGTAATATTATTACTGGTAAAAACTCCCTATGATTTATACATCACAGAAGGTTATCTACAACATTAACAGCCCATTGGCAGGTCGGCATTGATGTGTTAGCATATACAGATATAATATAATACAGAACATGAATCTGTCTACAGTTACATAACAATGCCATAATACTTAAGTTTATAAACAAATGTTCAGGGTTCTCCACAGGAACAAATGCAAGCGCTGGGGGTAAGAGCGCGTAAACACCTTCAACACATATTCAAGCGCTGTATAAGGCACTCCTTGAAATATATTTCATTAATAGTAAAACTTAAAATGAGAAAAGATATGCAAAGAAAAACAATGATTGAGAGGAAAGTAAGCTTTTGCAAAATTTTGTTGATGAATTAAAGCGCTATGGGAACACTATACCATTTCTGATAGTCAAGCGCTTGGGTGCCACTGTGCTTCAATGGCCTGTGGAGAAGCCTGCTGTTATATACATGCAATATGACAGTCAGTTTGTCATAATTCTCAAATTTAAACACCTGTTGTAAATTGAGAAGGAAGAGTGCAAAACAACCACAGACTGTAAATTGAGAAGGAAAATGGCTACCTTTGTATATATAAGGAGTTAACACAAGTGCTCAAGTTTCTAGCAAGACCATTTTAGGTCATAATCTGTTGCTCTTTAATATTATATCATCTATTTCATAATATAATTCAAGACAGTTTTATTACAGAATATTCATACATCTATCGGCATATACCTCAATACAAACATAGGTACAGATCTATCTCATTCCTAGATAATATTTTTGCTACTATAATTACCATAGTATTATCTATGGGTACATAGCATTTCATAGTATGTGTAAAGAATTGAATTATATATTGTTTAGCTGCACTTTCAGCAATTTTTTTCAAAGAACAACTGAGTGATTGAGACAGTAATCTTACAGCTTCCATAATGCAGGATCATGCCGCAGACACATGGTATGATACCCCACCCAGTCACTGACATCAGGCTGACCAGACCCAGAACTATCCTTAAATGAAACCATTGTTTTGAGTATGACATGGCCAGGGATTAAACCGTAGACCTTCCCCATGTAAGACAGATGCTCTTCTACTAAACCAGCACAGCGGTCGTATGTATAAACAAAGTTAATTGCTTAAAGATACAATGTAACAATAAACTGGCAATGTTTCAACACAGTGTAACAGTATTTATAGAAAGAGAGGAGCATGTAAATGTGACTAGCTTGTTTGTTCCACATTTAGATGCACAATCATGCTGACAAACTATCAGGGGCGTTCTAAGGCATACTCCTATACGCCTGGGCGTGTAACTCAGAGTTTAATGTGGAAAATAAAAAAAGGTTAAAATGCCAAAAAATGCAATGAAAAAATTATGGGTGGTAATGGGTTTGTACTTTAGGAAAAATAAAACCTGTATAATTGCGGACAATTTAAATGACTTCACGGTCCATGTCAAAGTTGCTAAAAACTGTTTATCTGTAGTTCTATTAAAGCTGCAAGTAGAAGGTGGAATACTCACTCGCATATCCTTCTCTGGGCGTATACTCAAAATACATCTAGGAACATCCTTAACAACGGTTTGTAGTATATGAAAAACTTGTATATAAATCTTATCGAATGTTTGTATATATTTTATACGCTCATTATTCTAATTTTATTGTCTGAAGCCAAACCATTTTTAACAAATAAACAGAGACAAGAAAAACATTCTATTTGATAATTTCTGTTGTTGGGTTATGTTCTGATGCCACTTAAGAGAAACTAAATACATGTAACAAACACCTACAGTATTAAGTGTGTAAAAAAAAAAAAGTCATTGAATCAAGGGCCATAACTCTTGTCATGTAAGACAATAATTTCGGCAACAAAAATAGCGAGCAGAAAAAAATTGAGCCATAGCTAACCCTGTTTGATATTATGATAACACAAGCCATAAATGACAAACGGACATATGGAGATCAGATCAGCTCAGCTAAACAATGTATACAACCATGTACATGTAGTATTTCGTGTATTAATGACATGCTTACTGAATATGTCATGATCTGGGATATAGAAATTCAATATATTTAGTAAAAAGTAATGAAATTAAACATAACGAAACATCTACAAAGATAGAGCAAAATAAAGTACAAATAATGATAAATACTGGACTCTAATGGTAGTACAAAATCAGTTTAATTAAGAGGAAGTCAGTTTATAAGACGTATATATCATGTGTGTATATGAATCTATATCGAGAAAACACACCTGGAACAACCTCCATCAGGAATTTATCTGGTTCTTCCGGGTTAGCTGGATGTTGAATGATTTTATTTCCGGGAAGATAAATTGTCCCAAGAGGTCGTAAGTCATCTTCTTTAGCAAAATAGAAGAGGCAGTCTCCATTGAGGACGAACCATCTGCGATGCCAAGACTTCACCATTCCTCCTTGTTTACGTAGCCAACCAGATTTTACCTGGCGGCTGCTGTTAGCTGGATGATTCATGCTGGAAAATAGAGAAGTTGCATTGAAAGACACATGTTAAAGTTACATATGTACTAAATACTGGGAAAACTCAAACAAAAATGGACTCTGTGTATACTTCAACACACTGCAAACCATACAATGTCACAAACTTTCTCTAAAATACGAGTTTGTAAAAAGTCAAATGAAATGTAAGAAACGGTTTTAACTTTGCAGAAATTAAGATTAAATCTAGAAATGGGTCAATAGGACAGGGATGCCACATCAAAAATATTATGTTCATAACTTTGACCAAAAATTAAGTCAAAAAAGTTCCATGTAACTCCTGTAAAATTTGATTGACAGGCATATACTTAACTTGCCCTGTATTTTATAACTGTACAGCTACACACCAAATAAAATCATTCAGTACATACTAGATCCTTTCCGAAGATATTTGTTGGAAAACACTATTTTACAGAAAATTAAGTTGAAAGGTGCAGGTGGACAGACAAACATTTAATGCCCCATCACCAGTCATAAAAAAATCAAAGTAACAAGCATGTGATCCAGTCCTGCCAACAAATATATATAAATATATATATATATATGAATTATAATGGAGACGGCAGTTCATTAAGGAGACACATTAATGGATGAATACTCCCATTGTAGGTACCACTGTAGGTACCACCATAGGTACCAGTCTGCAGGTACAGCTATGTGGGTTTCACTACTGGTATAATGTTCCCACCATAGGTAACAGTCTGTAGGTACCACTGCAGATACAGCCATGTTGATATCACTACTGGTACAATATTCCTACCATAGGTACCAGTCTGTAGGTACAGCCATGTGGCTACCAGTCTGTAGGTACAGCCATGTGGCTACCAGTCTGTAAGTACAGCCATGTGTCTACCAGTCTGTAAGTACAGCCATGTAGGTACCAGTCTGTAAGTAGTCAAGTGGGTACCACTGTAAGTGTGGGTATCACTGCTAGTACAATATTCCCACCATAGGTACCAGTCTGTAAGTGCAGGCATGTGGGTACCAGTCTGTAGGTACAGCCATGTGGGTACCAGTCAGTAAGTACAGCCACGTTGGTAACACTGTAGGTACAGCCATGTGGGTTATCACTCACTGCTACAATATAAAAATATTCAGAGTTCTCTTCACTTCCTGGTGCTCAATGTTTTGATCCATAAAACATGAATATTCATATTCACCTGAAGGGACACTCTTCTTTATCATCCTCTGAGAGGGACTTCTCCACACCCAGCTTTGGCCGCAAATGTTTAATATTTGACGCCATAGCCGAGAACTTGTCACTTAAATGACTGACTTTTGGACCAAAATTTTCCATTGTGAACACTTTAATACAATAAAAAAAAAATACCACAATAATCCAACAAATAATATGATGATGTATCACCAATCACTTTAATTGCCCTATGTTTAATAAATCACAATACCACAACTGATAACTTCATATTGACAGGCCAAATTCTAAATAATGAATTGTTTCCTTTATCTTATGTAAACAAGATTACACAAATGTACCATGAGTTCATGTAATTTTGTAAAAGAAACATTAAGTTAAATACAGTAAACACTGTAATAAACACCGAAAATTAACGCAAAAACTCAAATATTTATTAAATTAAGATAAATTACTTCCAAGCGTAGCTTAGTGCATGCTTTATGTTTTCTCATGCAAGTCTATTTAAAATTTGATCCCCTGGGTAGGGGTTAAATATGAGCCCAGGCAAGACTCAAATAAATTAAAGCTACATACAATAAAAGTTGTTTTCTATTAAAGCATTTGATGCTCTAGACAGGTCCAAAAACCCCAGCATCTTGATTTTAACGAATTTAGTAGAAGGAAATGGGCCTAGGGTACATGCTTGTATTAACATAGTATTGTAGTTTCATAGAAGATTTTTTTTCTTCTCAGGTTTCACAAATCTATGGAAAAATTTAAAACATCAGGACTGGGCAAAATATGACCCCAGGGAAATGATTTTTGCAAACATAAAAATCACCATGGTAATGAACTCTAGTGTACATGTATATTTGTTAAAATAGGTAAGGGAAAAATATGTGAAATTATAGAGCAGACAGAAAACTAGCCCTACATGGGTTAGGTGAGCTAAAACTCCTTAACAGCTTGAAATAAAGTTTGGTATGAAAAACTTGTTAACAGTGGCAAAAATAGTCACATGGTAAAATAAGCATAAAATCTCATGTACAGTAAAACTTCATTGTCTCAAACATTGATACTTGAATACAGGACATGACTAAAACTTATCCAGGTCCAGGTAAAATCTCTAGTAAAATTTAATATTATTCTATTCTGGAAGCTCTACAGGTTCTATATTGTAATACTATGGAAGAATGGAAACCTCAAACTGAATAAGAAGTCACGCAGGACAGGATATTTTTGCTATATTGTTACAATCATACACTTGGACAAACATCTGTTGCATGCCTGACCAAGATTGCACCTTGTAAATGTAAACAACTGGTGATAATAAGCAGCTTTCGACGTGTCCTTATATATATTTTAATGCCTGATGAGGTATGCAATTTAAGCCAACAACAAGGCACAAACAATTTTAATGAATTGATGAAATACCATGTTTTTTATACTTAATTCAATTATTATATGTTTATTACTTTGGAAAAAAAAATAGGTATATTAAAATCAATTAAAATGTAATATTCAATCTGGACTATGAAGATTAATAGTTAGGAGCGTACAAAAATTATAAATATATGTTCATAAAATACTGTAGGTGTCAGTGAGGTGAATTTTAGTAAAATCAGGCCCTCATTTAGCCCTTTTTCGTTGTATTTGGGGCCGAAATTTGGATCCATCCCCCCTGCACCGTAATATACTTTTTTCAAATTACTTGAAAATTCCCAACTGAAATTTGTTTCCCCATTTACTATAAGGGGGGAATTTTCTGTTTAAAAACTAAGAAAACATGTGACTGATTAGACTGATATTCCTTCCAACTTGTAATCTGGTTATACATGTACAGTAAAACATGTGTAAGCGGTCATCTCTATTAAGTAGCCACCTGTCTGAAGCAATCATGTTTTCTATTTCCCATTTTTATGCTTTCAGAGTACATTAACCTTTATAAAGCAACAACCTGTCTTAAAAGGCCACCTTTACGTTTTCCTTGGTTGGCTGCTTAAGACAGGGTTGAATGTGTTAGTTTTTCTGCATAACCCAAGGTATACTGTGATATGAAAATGGTGCTAAATTCCCCCTCAGAGCAATAACCCCCCCCCCCCCCCCCCCCCCCCCCCCCCAACACACATACACCCACCCCTCAGAGGGTCCCAAAAGTGAAGAGAGAGCCCTGTAAAATAAACTGAATTGGATGTCTGACATTTTTTATACTAATAGAAGTAATTTTCCAGAGTTCAGTAAGTTTATACCAATTAAGTTCACCTGTAGTAAGTTTCTTGTTATTACTGACTTCTGATTGGATCAGGACTCCTGTAAGCACATGTGTGATTTTTAGGGAAATTATGGTATTTAGTCGATGGTAAATGTTTATTCAAACTTTCCTATGCTACATCAACAGCTTAACTTTAATTACTACACACTTCATATTACTTCCGGCATAGGAAAACTGGAAACCTGCACTACAATTGATAGCCTGAATTTTGAGACTATCAACTTACAAGATAACAACATCACCGTAGTCACAATAAAATCTAGTCATCAATACATCATAATATCAAGTAGCCTGACAAAAGTTGCATTTAAATATGAACTTGAGCTGTGTGCATCAAACTGTGAAGTGCACATGAATCTGTAATGTAATGTTTCTGCACTAAACTGTGAAGTGCACATGAATCTGTACTGGAATGTATCTGCACTTAACTGTGAAGTGTACATGAATCTGTACTGGGATTTATCTGCATCAATCAAATAAAAAAACCAATTAAATATGCATACAATCATACAGTTTAGATAAAAGATTTCTTTTTTTTAATTCCAAATCCAACAATTTCAGTCTTATAGGGACAATTTATATTACCTCTTTAGCTTCCAATATAACAACACATTTTATAATGCAGCAGATATGCATTTGAAGTCAATTTGGTATCAGAGGTATATCCCCATCATTTTGATTTCAATTGGGTATCTGAAAGAATTAGATACTTTTAAACTGATTTAAATTTTGAGTATTTAACTCTTTTCCTTTATTCAATCAATTTTACAATCATTTTATTCTTGTTTCTGCAATACATTTGTCCATATGTGCGCTCAGTCTTCTTACTTACAACACAATGAGGCTGGTTCCTTGAATAGTGAAAAATTGAGTCACAATGATAAAAAATTGGGGGAAATGCAACTTGTAAGTATGTTTGTTTAAAATTGTGCAGTTCAGCATCACTGAGTTTCTTTGTTGTTTGAACTGTTAAACGGGCATTAAACCGCACAAGTATTTTTCTTGAGTGGAATTTTTTCTTACATTTGGGAAAAAATATGTTTTTGGGAGGTAAATGGAACTGAACTGCAGTGTTACTGTGCCTGGTAAAAAAATATTTTTAACAAAAAAATCACTAGTATTTCCATTGGTATTTTTATGCAATTTCATTGGAGAAAGTGGTACATTGCTATACATATATTTCTTAAAACTTAAACTTAAGTTTGAAACATATCTCAATAATGAATGTTTTCTAAAATTCATGAAATGCACTGCAGCAGTGTCATTAACTGTTTACTTCATAGAGATATAGCAGTATTGCCTATCCTACTAGATATAGGTAGAAGGAAACAGATGTCAAGCTGATAGGGTTTCTGCACGTTCCCTATAGGGGATATTTAAAAATAAATGCTGATTACAACCCCAGTTCATTTACCTATGTCATTATTTCAGTAAATATTGATTTCATACTTTTTGTGTGTGAGTAAAATTTTGTTGCAATTAAATTTTCATTCTGGTGATATAAAAGTATTATTCTTTGGCAGTTGAATAATGAGATATATGGATAGAAACTAAATAGATTTTGTTTCATTCCATTTTTTTTAAATTCAACACTAGTTTATATATAGTTTATGAAGTCAATATTTCTGCAAGATATAATGATTTTACACTTTTTATGTTAATGTAAACTTTGTTGAATATTAAATTATCTTTGTGATGATAAAAAACAATAATTCTATGACAATGGAATACAAAGACACCCACTCTCCGTCATTTCGTAACCAGTTGAACATAAATTTTTTTTATTGTGTAAACTGTGTAAAATGTTGGTCATTTCATTACCATCTTTTTGGTCATTTCGTAACCAGTGGAAAATAATGTATAAATGGTTTATAAAGTAGAACAAAGATGTATAAAACATTGTTTTTTAGTATTTTTATGATGTTAAAATCATATTAAAATGAAAAATGACATACATGGAGTAAGTTTAGGTCAATTCGTAACTAGTGAAACATATTGTGTAAATGGTTTATAAAGATGAATAAAAAATAAAAAAAAATAAAAAATTATGGTATTTCTATAATATTAAGACCACATTAAAATGAAAAATGACACGATATAGTTTTTCTTATATTTTTCATTCCACTATGATATGTCGATTTTTGTTTAATTGTAGTTAAAATATTACAGTGTAATTGATCTGTTGCCTTTAGTTTAACTAAAAACTGTTATGCTAATTACTGATTTTCCTTTAATTGCAATTAAAATCTATAATAATATTGCAATTATTATGTTCAAACAAGATAATTTTAAATTATGGTGGAACTCCTCAACCTTGAGGAAGCCTCATCAGTACGCAAGTAAATGTAGTGTAAATGAATGTATGAATGTGTAGTCTCTTTCGTAAATAATTGGATCCATTTATCGTTTTTTCATGTGGTAAAAACGCTTTATATAATTTGCTTTGAAATGTGCTTTGGTAATATATTTTTTATGTTGTGGTAAAAAATTCTTAAATAATTTAGCTCTGTTAATATACTTTCATATTGTAACAACTCTTGCATAAATAAGTTTCTGCGTTATTTTTTTCAAATTGCTTTAAATAAATGTTTTGAAATTTGCTTAATGTGCTCTGTAAGTTTATTTTTGGTTTGATAACTTTAATGTCTATATATAATAATTTGCTTTTAATTTTGCTGTTTTATATTGATAATAATGTAATAAAATTTTAAATGTTAACATGTTGTTTTTTTTTCTATACCAAAAATTTCATTTTCTTCACAGTAATTCTTAAGTGAAGAAATTAACACGTGGATCACATAATAAGACCCATTAGCACCTCTTCAGATTTATCATACCCTATAACAAAGGAAGGTAAATGACCAATAATGTGGTTTAAAATCGTCAACCTACTTCATCTATGTCATATTTTTATTTTAATATGTAGTGTTTATAACACAATTAACAGAAATAATACCATAAAATATTTTTTTATTCATGTTATAAGCAATATCTTAATTTGGTTACGAAATGACCGAAAAAATGGTTACGAAATGACCAACATTTTAAACTGGTTATAAAACTACCGAAAGTAAGTGGTTATGAAATGACTGGATCCCTTTATGACTGGACTCTATTTTTAAATGTAACCTATGGTATCATGTATAATTTTACTGCGCGGACTGCAGTGCTACATGAATACAAACAACCGGTCCTTGAAAAACAAAATGGGGAGGTTTTTGTTATTCCCTCGTAAGTCTGGACAATTCAATGACCTCGCGTGATCACTGATAAATTGAAATGTATTGTTTTGGCGATTGAAAATGTGGAGATTTTTGTTATTTCCCACGTAAGTCTGAACAATTTGATGACCTCGTGTGAACCTATTTACGATTGGATGCTATATTGAATTCTAACCTCTGATGTCATGCACAATTTAACTGTCCAAAATGCAATGCTACACAAATATAAACATTTTGTTCTTGAAAAATAAATTGAAATATGTTGCTTTTGCCATTTAAATTGCGGATATTTGTGTTATTCCAGCTAAAGTCTGTTCAATTCAATGACCTCGCATGGTCACTGATATGACACTTTATACAAATAGACGATATTTTTATAAAATCTTTAAATAGTAACCATATGATGTCTTGCATAACTTTACTTTGTGAAATGTTATGCTACACGAATATAAACTTACGATCTCTGAAAAATAAATAGGTGAACTGGGCATGTTTTTCGTGAAAAGGGCCCTTTTTACCAGAAAGGTATTCTTTTAGTGAAAGGGGAAAATGACCAAGGAGACCATAGCTGAAAAAAATCGGCAAGGGGAAGATGCCATTTAACAGCGTCTGCTATAGAAGGAAAAAAAACCCTGCATGGTGATGTCACAGTCATCAAAGAGACCACAGCAAACGTGTTGTTTCATTCAATACATGTAATGGAATTGTGCAGTTTATTTGTGTTCACTTAAAAATAGGATTTTGTCAATAAGTTTACAACAGTATTTATATTCAATTTTAAATATCTTCCATTAGATGTCAATGTTTTTCAGATGAAATGATAATATAATAGGAGACAGAGTGGAAAGTGGTAGTACGCAAATTTACATATATTCATATATAGTTTTGGAGCATAATACTGCTATTGGCTAGTCTGTTTAAATGTCACATTCAATAAAAAGTGCTTCTGACAATGTTCAAAGCATTGAATGTGATATAACCAAGAAATTGTGATATATTTGGATATATACACAGCACTTCTTTCCATCCAAATTGGCAAATGTTTCTACAGTTCACATTTGTAACAGAAAATAAGGTATAAAAGTAACGATTCCATTCCTTTTTCATTTAATTTTCTTTCCAAATTTAAACAGGGATGAGTATCTTAATAATGACATGTATTCCTCAAAACTTGAGCTTTACCGTTGTTATTTGCCAAACACCCACCCAGAACTGACAATTTTGGACATTTAAAAAAATGTTATACCAACCCGACCTACCCTAATTTCTAATAGCAGTCCTGATCCACCATCCATAAGTATTTATTTCAGCCTTATGAGTAAATAAATGACCACTCATAATGTTTATACTACGAACATGACAGTAATGCTATGCTTGCTGTCAGTATATTGCATACTAAAATTGACAATATTTTTTTATTAAATAAAAAAATTATATACAAAATCGATGTATTTACTGAATTTAAAACCTACTAAAAAAAACCACCTCCAACACACAAATTTATACATATTGATGATGAATTCAATTTACCTGCCCTTATATATTTAAAATATTCAGGACAAATGTGGCACTGTTCAGGAAAAACTCTAGATCACTTGTCCTGGAAAAAGTGCTTTGAACAAAAATATTTGCATAGCCCCTGATGTTGCCAAATTTGTCCATATATGTTTTGCTTCAAATAATAACCAATTTTTAAAATTGTTAAATACAAGAATAGTTCAATATTTGAACACACAAATTATTGATATGCTTTGAGAGCCAGTTTCGTTTTAACATATTTATTTTACTTTGATTGTAAAATAAGTTATTGTAACTCAAGACCAATCATGCTCGTAGTCTTCCTGTAAAAGAACCAGTAGCAAGCAATTACAGATAAAATGTCTTGCCCAAAGACACCACACATAGCTGTGGCAGAGGATTGAACTCATGACCCTACAATCCTGGGTCCAATGCTTTCCACTTGACCACGCATTTGCTTGTGAATCAAGCGGTTCAGCCATTCAGAAAGACTTTCTTTGCAGCTTCATCCAGGACCTACTGATCTATTTTCTTTTAATGATATTTCACAATAATAGTGTAAACATAACTACATAAATTTCTATATATGCATTTGATTAGCCTTCTTTTTTTGTAATGTGGCTCAATCTGTGATTGATACAATCGTTTGTTGACAAGGAACAATGTGTGAGTTTGAGTCCCTCTGCCTGACTGGGACCGCAGTAATATACAAGTGCCACTTACACAACGGAGATGACCATTATAAATAATTATCAATCCTATTCCCGGATCAATTAGAAAACCATAACAAGAATTGTAAAGTAGGTCATTTAGCATTATTTGAATTTAGCATAAAGAAATAACTTCATTCACCCAACTCACAATTTAAATGCTTGTATTTGCACCTAACGATATTCATGCCATGTTTACATTAGCAGCATTTGGCACCCGGTTTGGTTTAAACAGATTACATTGGTGTCGGCGGTGCAATATATTTCCTGCGGTTCGCTTCCGGGTGTGTACTACAAAAACTGATGACGTCAGAGGCTCTTGCCGTGGATAATTGATGTTCGTAAATTAATTTTATATTGACGTTAATATTAACTATACACCTATTTAATTATAATTAAAACATTAAAATGATGTTTAAGCTAAAAATTGTTGTCTGATTTAGAAGTCTCGTATAAACTTTCTGCGGCGATAATTAAACTTCTCATATTCGATGACGTTTTTCACGTTGTCCACAATCTCCAGGAAAAGTTGACAGCTCCAGAGAAGTCTGACAGATTATTTTTGGCTTTGTTGTATATTAATATGTCCATGATCCTGCAAAATATAACGTAGATATGTTATATATAGCGTAATTGAAGTAAGTGCTGCTGTTATTGTTTGCTGGCGAAGAATTCGTCCCGTAAAATATTTAGTTTTCCGACAGTTTCATGTCTGATGATGAATGGAATTACTTGATTTCAACATCAATATAAAATGTTCAAGATCTTTAAATATTTAAGGTTGCAGTGTTTCGATCGAGGTTTTTATAGTACAGATTTGTGAAATGAAGTGCTGTTGGTATTCTGCTTTAAAGTTGAAAGACATGATTTATAAATTACATCAGATTTTGAAGGATTGTTTTTGAAACTGCAAGTGCCCACTGAATATTTGTTTTTCCTTTTGAATTACGGTATTTTTGTTAACATATCTATTCGTCTACCTTATTTTGGTATACTTACAACATTTTCTCGTTTGAATATATATGAACAATCAATCAAACGAATAGATTTTACTTTCCAATTTAGGTGGTATGATTTACAATTTCTACTGCATACTAGCCCAAAATGGTCCCCCCCAAATACACATACTTAAGTTAAGTTTTTATCCATGTCTAAGTGAAGTCGCATGACCATTAAATATTGTGGATTTTTCACTTATAATGCAGTGAGAATCGACTATATATGTATAAAAAATAAACGTGTCTGTTATAATCCCTGATATACTGAAATACACATTGATTCAATAGATACATCATATATGATTTTTTTTCACCAGTGTAATAATTATAAACGAGCAAAAATGTGTTTCATTCGAGTTTCAATAAGATGTAAAAAGCAAAAGACCAGAAATGTTCCGATGTTTAAACTGGGATTGTGGTCCAAGTGGCTGAGTTGTCTAAGGCACTGTCTCAAGATCACTTACCTCTCATCGCTAAGGTCAAAGGTGCGAGTTCTGCTCGCTCCAAAACCTTTATGCCAGAAAGTTTGCCAGTTACTTTTGGAAGATAAACATATACATTTCTGTATTAAACTTATTAATATCAGTCTGAAATAGTCGAATGTATTGGGCATTTATTTACTTAAAGTATTGGTTAGTCATACCGCCGTTAGTTCTTTTTATAAATACACTGAGGTCTTGTTTTTAAGGTGAAACACGTGACCAGAAAGTCACGTGTTCTGACCTATAGAGGCAAGATTTTGCATACTGTTCATCGGTTTTGTAATACAATGCACAATGCAGACGGCAGGTTTCTTTCATTAATAAGTTAATTGAACATTTGATACTTTTAACAGGAATATACATCTCTGGTCGTATACAGATAAACCTTAAGTTTCGAGCACAACTTCATATCAACTATGACAAATTCAGCAATTTGCAGATAGTTGTTCAAAAATGTTTTAATCAATATATCTCACCAACTTCTTTTTATGGTAGTGACAGTTTTAATCATGGTACATTTTGTACTTATTCATTATTGGTCAACAGGTTCTAGACTAATCTAATTGTGTATGACTATGAAAGGCATGAAAATAAGCAACAAATCTGATTATTTTATTTCTTCTTTTCTTTCTTTTAATGTGAATTATACTTCCATATTGAAGTGCATGCACGGCACTCACAGCACTTTCATAAAAAGTTAGCACAATAATTAAGTAATCTTTTCCAAAACATAATTTTATAATAATTTTATTTTATGGACAAAAGCCGTCTATTGTTATGGTTTGCCTTTGTAAAATTTCCAAATTTAAATTATCCTGTAGGACTAGCAGCTTTATATTTCCCTTGCCCATACCCGATATATACTTGTCTCTGACAATCGGACATGTGTTAATGTTGAGCCCTGGTATACCATAATACATTTTTTTTACGGCTCCCACATATAAAATTGCTATTTCCAACCAGAACAGGAATGGTAAAATTCCAGCTGCCACAGTCACATAGGTAGCAGTTGGACCAGTTTACTGTTTAAACAGGGTTTTTATGTTTCTGTTGCATAATTATACCAAAATATAAAAAAATGATATATGTAAAAATCAAAGTTTCTTACTGAACAAAGACATTGCTTTTCAACAATGATGAATAATCATAACCCTGGAGTCCACCAATCTGGATGTGTTTCCCCCCAGATTATTGGTTTTACACCCCCCCAGTAGCAGATGTTTTAAAATTATCATATCAGTAACACAAAAATGAAAATTTGCTATGAAAACTATAAATGCAATAAAAGACATACTGATGAAAATTAACTAAAGGTCTGTTTCTTGTGTGCCATATTTCCTTCAGTCTGATATACTATGAAAACATTAATTTTCTTTGGGAATTGATTTTCATTGATTTCGTGGGAACCTCAACAACGAAATCATGCCCACGAACTGATCGTAGCCTCATAGACAATTTTGTTACGTCCATACAGAATTTATCTATCCAAACTGTGTTGTACCTTTCCTGAGCTATAAGTTATGTAATATTTTCTATCTAGTGTGCTTTTGGTTCCTATTTATAAATGAAAATAAATTTAGATATTTAATTAAGTTCATACGGTTACTGGTTCCATTACAAAAAGAATGCATATCTATGTCAGAGTTGTGTATTTAAACTCTCGTGTATTACATTCTAAAATAGACTGTTTCCTAGATGAACATGCCAATATCAAAAGCAGACGACACATTTAGCACCAACATAACGTAATTATTCTCCGTTTTCTTCCATGCAGATATTTTTAAAGATGCGCATACAAAGAAATTGGGATACATATTTCTAAAATAAAAAGTAATTTTATTTTATGCTTTTTGATGAATTATAGAGATTTCTCAGTGGATTATTTATTGTAATCCACTGTTTCAAACAGTGAAATTATGGAAAAAAAAATTATTTTAGTTTTTTGACATTGCATAATTATTACCGGTATTTAAAAAAAAAAAAAAAAAAAAAAATGTTTTATAAATCCAATAATATCGAATGGTGAAGTGAGCTCAATAATCACAAATTTATATAAATGCATGATATAAAAGAAAATTTGTTTGTTTTGGTGAAAAATCAAAATTTATGATATTTCATCTTGTGATCACCCAAAATGATATTCTCACTTGTGACAAACCACTTGTGGGAATATGATTTTTGGTGATCACTTGATGAAATATAATTCGATCTTACACCAAAACAAACAAATATCCTCTGTTTTTTGTTTTTATTCCTGACCAATAATAAGTATATGTAGCGAGTGAATTTGTGGTCATGACCTATTCGCAACTTTCAACAATAAGCATTCAGCTTATGACCCATCCTCACTTATGTTGTTTACATATTTTTTTAATCAAAACTCGCCAGACAAAAGAAGTTAAGTAAATAATATTAATTATTTCAAAGTTCAGCAGAATTTCAATGGCTTGAAACTGACAAGACTGGACAAATAGTTCCAGTTAAGGGTTGTTTGAGCCAAACATTATTCACAATCATACAGGGCTTGAATTTAAGCACTCGCAACTTGCAAAATGCGAGCTTTTTTTTGGAAATGCGCTGTTGAAATTACATAAGCTGGCATTTTTTTGTGAGTGGATCTCAAGTTGAGAAAATTACTTATTGTATTCATTTTATTGATTTTTGAAAATAAACAAGTATTAATCCAGGTAAAAATAACGAGTTCTTGTCAATTTTACCAAATTTCTTTTGCTTCTCGTGCCAAATTACCTCTTAGCAGCATGATTGTCAATGACATGTATTAAATATTTAAATCAGAAGACTGAGTCCAATTACTTTGGATCTCGAGTTTATTATGCAAAAAGGAAGTAAAGTTAAAACCCGCCAACAATAATGAGTAGACTGTGTCTGGTTTGATCAATCGTGCACTCGCTCTATAAAATAAAAGTAAAGTTGAAACCTGTCAAATTTATTGTTTACATATTTTGTCAGCTGTTGAAATGGCTGATAAAATAACATCATTTTCTCCATTGAACTGACAAATGAAATATGCCGACGTAACACTTTTGATTTAGTGCTGATGAGCAAGTGATTACATCACAGTTTTCCTTAAGGTCGAGAATTAAATAAAGGGGCATATAGAATAACAAAGGAAAAAAAAAGTTATAAAAGGTCAGTGTTTGTAACTGGTTGTCTTCTAAAATGTTTATTTGTTAAATATAGAATTACTATAGAACTGATACTTTCCATAAATAGAGTTATATTTATAACTACACATGACTAAATTTACGTACAGAATGAACATGCTGTCCCTTTCACTAGCACCTTGTGTCAATGTCTGATGACGTCACTTAGACAGTGAAACAAACATTATTTCACTAAGTGGGCATCTTGGAAATTTTTGATGGAAGAATATCTGACAAAGGAATTTCATCGATGTAATGTACATAAAAGTCCTTGAACGTGTCAGACATGTTTATGTCATTTCAATTTAGACACTGTTGTCTGATTTCTAGTCTATTCCTAAATGTGGAGGAAATATATTAAAAAAATGGATTAAAGTTAATTAAGTTAACAATGATAAACAGGTATGGAAATTTTATTTTAATTTCAAATGCTATATATATTTTGTTTATGGAAGTATGCATCATTGCACTTTTTTTTATGAAAACACCAACCAGCCATAACATTTTAATTATACTGTTGTCAGACCTGTCATCAAAACCCTTAAAATCAACAAAACCCTTAAAATCATCTCTTTCGTTATCGCTGCCGAGCAACAATGACATGTTCTAAACCCCTTCTCACCAATAAGGTTCTGAACACCTACTCAAACGTGTTGCTATTAACACTTGTCAAACACTATTCGCTCTTTTTAATTCAAGATCAAAGATAAGTCAATCAGTTTCAATTAACAAAGTGACAATCCAACAACAGTAAAGAACAAGGAAAGTACAAGTGGGCTGAGTCAAATTAGCATTGCTGAACACCTGCACAACTTTGTTCTCCCAAAGTTTTAAATTTGTTTTGTTTTATTTTGAATCAATAAACCGATAATAATTATTTATAATTGTAAAAAAAAAAGCAACACATAATTGTAAAAAATATATATATATATTACATTAAACACCATACAATTATCTCATTAAACAGCGAGCGTAATAAAAGTGAATTTAATAGATTTGAATATTTGCACCAGTCTAGTGAATAAATATAAGACTTCTGGTTTAGCGAAAAGTTTTGTTGTTTTCCCATTTGGAAGTTACAGAATACACAATAATACCAAAAAGGGTTTATAAACTTTGTTTACTAAATAGAAATCATAAAATATAAAGCATGTAAGACATGTTTAAAACTTCCTGTGGTTTTTGCACTATATTCAAGATGATAGGCATCAGAAATACTGTTCTCGACTGGCCTTTGTTGACGATCACAAAGTTAGCGGGAAACTGATGAAACCTGAAAAATAAAATCATTTTTTTCTATAATATTAGTATAATACGCACCCGTGTTTTAGACCTTAAAAACTTGGGGGAAAAACTGCGGATTATAATCGTAGATTTACGGTATATATTTACTTAACAGACATAAGCATATCAAACATAACTGCTACATATTTCAAATTCCAATCAGTTTGCATAAACTAATTGTACAAATTGTTTTTTATGATTTATTTAGTATTTATTGTGTTAAACAAATGCATTTTATACTACCACAGTATTTAAAGGGACACAAGACAATGCTGAAATAAAATTGTATTCAAATTCAAGCATCAAATATGCATCAAAATGCCTTATATCCCTTTAAAGACAACAGTGCTCCAGAAAAGCTGCATATTTCACTCAAATAAATTCATGAAAAACAAATTTTGATTTTAAGCGTACCCTTTGCGCAAAGAATTTTCTTTTCATGCAATACATTGTTACTACAATGCGTATCCAAACAGCTGTTTCACAATTCCTGTATTTTGATAAACAGAAAACAACCATAAATCAATTGACCTGATGAGAGAGTGGCTATCGCTCTGCCCGTCCTCTTGCCAGGTGGCGATTTTGTCCAAGTAAATACTATATATATATATATATGTGTAATACAATGTAGTGTTTACTTAGATACTATCAGTTTGTCTTAGGAAAATGGCGACTTAGCAACCAATATCAATCGCTGATTTGTATCATGTTGTTTGATTGACAGCTCGCTTCAGGTCAGTTGTACATATATAGCAATTTTTTTTTTTTTTAATTTAATTTGAAGCAAATATTGTTTATCATTACAGGTTGTAAGTTGTTTATGACATTGCGTCTGCTAGAATCTACAAGGAGACGATCAGGTTCTTATATAAGTGTCGCCTTCTGTCGGGGGTTCTGCCATGGCTCAGTAAATTTAACCAGTGTTACAAATTGTTCAACCATCTTCAAAATGAACAAGAGTCCAGCTCAGTATGTAACTGTGGAAGTAGGGGACTCGACTTTCACAATCTTGAAGCGTTACCAAAATCTCCGTCCAATAGGATCTGGAGCTCAGGGAATTGTATGGTAAGTTGGCATCTTTTCTGCTGTTGACAAAAGCCAATTACATTTTGTAAAGGCCAAAAAAAAATAAAAATTTTGCAAAAATAATTTTTTTTTAGCTAAGCTACCTGTAACCCACATGAAGAACGCTGGGTTGGAGCACAGCAAACAAATATTTGTTAAAGATGGCCTGGTCATCTTATAAATGATGTACACTTAATATTTTACATAACTCTTTATATAAGTTATTCTTATTGGTTATATATAATTGGCATGATATAATTAAATATGATACAATTTCATGAACTTTGTATCATTTACAGATGAGTGAGAAACAATTCATACTAAGCAATGAGCTGTGTATTGATTTACACTAAAATCAAGAATGTAGGAAGTAGTTAATATGAATCAAAATAATTAAGAACATGGAAATAGAAAAAATATGGCTTGGCACAGGTTTTATATATATTTACACTAAAAACAAAGAGCATGGGAAATAGTAAACATGGCTATAGATACAGGTTGGATTACACTAAAACCATAAACATGGTTAATAGAAAATATGGCTTGACACTGTTGATTTAAACTAAAAAGTAGGAAATGCCGGTATTAAATACAGTTTGATACTGAGTGATTAACATTGAAATCAAGAACATGATCAATAGTAATATGGCTAAATACAGATTTTAAATTTATTTACATTAAAAACCAAGAACATAGTAAGAATGGCTAAATACTGGTCAAATTACATTGAAAACCAAGAACATAGTAAGAATGGCTAAATACTGGTCTAATTACATTAAAAACCAAGAACATAGTAAGAATGGCTAAATACTGGTCAAATTACATTAAAAACCAAGAACATAGTAAGAATGGCTAAATACTGGTCTAATTACATTAAAAACCAAGAACATAGTAAGAATGGCTAAATACTGGTCAAATTACATTAAAAACCAAGAACATAGTAAGAATGGCTAAATACTGGTCTAATTACAATAAAATTCAGAACATGGAGAATGATAATATCAGTAAAAGCAGAGCTCCAGATAAGATGCGTATCTGCGTATATGATGCATTAAAAATTTGTGGATACGTATCAGATTTGTTTTTTGGCATATCAAATACGCATAAGCAACAAAGTACGAACATAAACAAACATTTATTAAAAGTTACACCGATGCATATCCTTGCTTTTCGACATCGAAGATGGGGGTGCATTATTGCATTCTGCAAGGTCTGCAATGCAGAAATTATGTTATCTCACGGTGGGATGGGTGATTTGAAAAAAAAACATTGCTACAAAACAGCACATCACCCGCTCAACTTGTCAGTCGTCGTCAAGGAAAATATCGACATTGGTTGCGACAACTCAACCAATGGATGAGTCGGTAATTAAATCCCAATAAAGCTTAATTTGAATGTTCAATAAAGCCTCGCTTTTCATCAGTTTGTCAGCTTTTTTAATTTATTCTATAAAACTCGATCACTCAATTCTCTTCTTCATCAGGTATTATGAAATATTTCTTAATAAATACATGACTTTTTATCACTGAAAAGTGCTGAAATGCCATCTCAGAGCATATACAATTTGAAAAAAATTCTGGGGGAGGACCCCAAGACCCCCCGCAAAAACCTTTTACGCTAAAATCAATTTCTATATGCGTAAATAAGTTTACATTCTCTGAAAATCGATCTTCATTGCACTAATTTTTTCAACTTATCAGCTTAAATAAATAGCTGAATGGTTTCAACTCGCTTCAGTGATAAATTTTACCTGTTATAATGGTAACCCAGTCTGTGCAATTAATAAACAATGTTGCTAAGTTGTTTGATTTTTTTCTTGACGGGATACCAGCTTTGGAAAGCTGAGTGTTGGGGCGGGATAACTGTAATTCCCAGAGCTGTTTCAATATTTTAGGTATATCGCTGGTTGAAAATCCTATTCAACAACATATTGAGGTTATTTTTATATAATATACACTCATGTGTCGGGTTAAAGCATAAATGACTGTCACGCCATGACAATTTTATTTTGTAATTTGAAGAAAACATCTTTGAAAAAAACCTACGCTGCAACAATATCACTAATATATACCCGGTTTTAGGTTGTTGGTATATTAAGATTAAATGTGGAAATCATTAAAATTTGTTTAAAAAGTCATGTTGTCTTATTGTTTAAAATGTACAGACGATATACTCTGAGAAACCTTTTTATTTTGAATGTCCTATTTTGTTTTGTAAGGTATCGAGACTTTCTAATACCAGTTTAAATGTCAGCTGTCTATGTTTCTACGGCGCCCTTTACGGTCTTCCTGGTGCCATTTGTTTTTCTTTAACAGATGTTAAAAGGTTATGGAAAAAAGAAATTAACATTTAGAAAATCATGTTCATTTTGAAAGCAAATTATGCTAAAATATGTAAAATAATTTGAGAAATTTAATTAACAATTGAAAAGTTCATGGCCCTGTGGCCATGTTCATAAAAAAATAATATCACATACTGCATTAAATGACTTCCTAAAAGTGTGCTAAAACTATATTTTTCTACTTATTCTGATTGCATTTTGGTCATTTATAACATACATGCCAAGAACGAAAAAGCAGCAGAAAACTTGCTAATTTTGTGTACTAATAAGTCAATATAATTATGTCACAGTACAATGTCTTGTTCCTATTTTTTTACAGCATTGGTATACTATTTATTTTTTAACATCTAAACTGTCATTTAACTGTTCAGCAATGGTCTGTAAGAAATCCAAATATTGAGCAATAAACTGACTGATATAAGATAAAAGGTGAAATGGAAAGTTTGATGTCCATTTGAACAGCTAAGCACAAAATATCGTAGCAATTTAACAGGAGTTTGCAATTACCTCTATTGCGCAGCCAAATATATTAGTTTTATATTTACAGCCAAACTTGGTCTGTATTCAACAACCACATGCTCTAAGGGGGCATTATAGTACATCCCCACTGTATGCTGCATCTTAACACAGGTTTGGTTGTATATAATATGCGCATTACTCATTACTATTCTGAAAAACTCAAGAATATTTATCTACTCTTGAGTTTGATGAGTGATTATTCATCGACTTAAAAAAATTTATCTGGAGCTCTGCTTTAAGGTTAAAAGATTTACAATAATTCAGTTAGATTTACAAGGATATCGGAAATATGACTAAATACAGGTTGCAAGATGTACACTGAAAACAAGAATATGGGAAATAGTAAATATGACAAAAACAGGTTGCAAGATATACTGAATCCAAGAACATGGGAAATAGTAAATATGACAAAAATAGGTTGCAAGATATACTGAATCCAAGAACATGGGAAACAGTAAATATGACAAAAACAGGTTGCAAGATATACTGAATCCAAGAACATGGGAAATAGTAAAAATGACTTGATCAGTGTTTTCTCCAGCTCCAATTATTTTTGGGTCGTTGATGACCCACTGACTTAAAACCTGGGGGTCCTTTTCAAAATCTGGGGATCATCAGTTAACTAGTTTTAAACTTAAATCAACTTGAATAAATGGAGGAAAAAAATACATATTTTTCTTAAACAGTTTTACTTCCTGTTTCACAAAAATTTCAAAATCAAAACTGCAAATGAAGTAAACAACTTCAAAACAATTAAACTTCAAATGAATGTTTCACTTCTGGCAACAAGTTGCAACAACTAGAAACTAGTTGTCTTTTCCTTCCTTACGGCAGTTTTTTATGATCATGAACTTTTCAAATATAATGGTAGCTAGCTAGCATTGTAAAAATAACGTTGAAACCAACTTGCCAAAACAAATATGCGTTATTTGAATTTCTGTATTTTGAAGATTGCATCATAGTGGACGCACTGAACAAATCTGATTGCGTCAAATGAAATTTAATTGCGTCAAAAACACAAGAAACGCGCTCTGGAGAAAACACTGCTTGATACAGGTTGCAAGATGTACACTGAAACCAAGAACATGGGAAATCGTAAATATGACTTGATATATGTTGCAAGATGTACACTTAACCCAAGAAGATGGGAATAGTAAATATGACTAAATACAGGTTGCAAGATGTACACTCAACTCAAGAACATGCGAAATAGTAAATATGACTTGATATAGGTTGAAAGATGTACACTTAACCCAAGAAGATGGGAAATAGTAAGAATGACTAAACAGGTTGCAAGATGTACACTTAACCCAAGAAGATGGGAAATAGTAAATATGATTAAATACAGGTGGCGAGATGTACACTTAACCCAAGAACATGGGAAATAGTAAATATGACTAAATACAGGTGGCAAGATGTACACTTAACCCAAGAACATGGGAAATAGTAAATTTTCACTGCATGAGACAGATGGTTACTTTATACAAAATGTGAATTACCCATCAGAAATACACAACCATCGTGTTGGTTATGATGTCTTTGATGTAAAAAGTTGTTCAAATTATGCTTTTTATAAAATATATTCAGTATATTTGCTTATTCAGAAAAACATAACAGGGTAAACATTTGCCAGCAAGACAGTAAAGGTTTGCCCCCATAAAAGAATATAAATATGAGAAGCTTTTTCCTTTCTTTTTATTTCTTTGAAACATATTAAGAAACTTCCAAAAGCAAAATACCCATAGCTATGACATTTTGCATTATAGCATGATTGTGGCACAGTTAAGTGTTTCTCTTTGGCCATACCCATAAGTGCATCAAAATACCAAAAACTTCTTGTCTTTTAATTTACTAATTGTGAAGTAACCTTTTGAGCAGTTTAAGAAAATAGTTGTTGCTGTTTATATAAGCATCATTCTTTATGATGATTCCTTGTTTTGTTGCTGTTTTTGTTTTAAATCTACAAACATGTATAAAGATTGGTCAAATTCACTAATGAAACGGAGCGATAGTGCAGTGGATAGATTGTTGACCACTCACACAAGGGGTTGTGGGTTTGATCCCCAGCTCAACCCGTTGCCAAAAAAACAATTTTCAGTGTGACTGATTCAACCCAGGAAGCAGACTTGAGAGTGGTTCAAAAGAATATTAAGCTTCCTTCGGAATTGAGCAAATAAATTAGTATAATCTAAAAGCATTTCAGTCCTTCACTTTACTCAGACAAATTTGATCATACAATTTCAAACCTGTTTGCAGTAAATATTATTTAGAACAACTTCATTTATATGCATATATAACTATATTTATATTAAAAGCTTTTAATAAAAGCTTATTGCTCTCTGACAGGTAAGGAAATTTTATGCAAGTAATCAATTTTTGTACTCGGCTGAATTAGACTATGCATTAATGCCGGGTGAATTAGGCTATATGCGTTCGTGCCTTTCATCTATTAACTTCCTTTTATACAAGATATATGAGCAACAAACTGTGGCAAGATAGTTTTTTTATGTATAAATACAGACAGTATTGAATAAAGTTCACAGCTTGTGTGGACTGAGTGGAGTGAGGTGTATGCTGGGATCAATATCGGATTGTAGATGATTTTGCCATACTCTGACCCAGTCATTCTGGAACTAGCTCTCTGACGAGGAAACCCCATAATGGTAGTATTGCATCGGATTGATGAATGAAATGTCAAATGCAATGAACGTCATTGAAATGCCACTTAAGAGGGGGACTGGTCTTTGGTTGGGTCACATTATGATGGGGATTGTAAGATAACATTAGGGCCTCAGGGAATTACGATATAAAAGTGTGATAATGTGTTCTTTACAGGCTGAACACTGGCCAAAATTCACTTTATACCGTGTAATGATAATAGGAATGAGAATTAAGTTTGGAAGGAAAGATGTCACTGTGTGTGAACCAGGGTTAAAATTATATTGAGTAAAGCAATAAAGTTGATTTTTGTAAGCAGAAGCAGCCTCTCTGATTATGTGTTGCTAAAAATTACTACAAATCACAACTTCAGTTGATTATTATGTCTTACTTTAATTCTAAGATGGTTAGCTAAGACGCCACCTCAAGATCACATACCTCTCGTCACTAAGGTCTTAGGTTAGAGTCTCGTTCACTCCAAAAACTTTATGAGGGAAAATTTGCCAGTTACTTGCAGAAGGACGGTGGTTCTACTCTGTCTGACTCAGTCTGAGGTCTTCCTCCACAGGTAAAACTGGATATATCATATATAATCTGAAATGTGTTGCAAATGGTGTTAAACTCCATTAAAAAAAAAATTTAAAAATTATTTCAATATGGAATTCGCATATGAGCAACCAGATGAATGTGCTGGAGAATAATTCACTTTAACTGAGATTGTTGTTTTTATGCCATGTAATTAAATCCTGTAATTGTGCATGACACACCTACTGTATTATAGTGTGCTGTTGTGATTTTTAAATTCTATAAAATATATGGATATGATTATCATATGTGATGATATAACTAAACTTATTTCAATATCGAGTTCATATCTATTAACGAAACTGACTGAAGCCAACATGCCGTGGACTTGAACCAAACATTGGCCTACATTCAGCAAGTATTCTAGATGAAAGTACTGCCTCATGCATATTATGCAGTGTGGCTGTTTGTGCTGCAAATATATCCGAACATTCAAGCTAATTGTCTGGTTTTCAAAGTATGATTTCAGACTTATAGATAATTACATTTTTTCTCTGCGGCAGTTACAGTGCTAGCAACATTGTCAATAAAGGTGTTATAAGTTTTATGAAAAATCATTACCTATATTATCTACAATGCTTTTTTTCCACTTGATTGGCATTTTTGTGAAACCTCATGTTTGTTGGGCTTTCTAATTGTTAGAACATGATCTTAACAGTGTTACGCTTTATTTTCTAGTTTGCTAAAAGCCTTAAAAGATTTTCCAATTTCCTCTAAATCAAGCTTTTTTTCCCAATCTCAAAGACTTGGGCCTCTTCCCAATTTGAAAACTCTGACCCACTTAAGGCACTCAGAGATGTCATGCCCCATCACACATACTGGGTACAGTGGAGAGCTTATCGGTTCTCAGATAACAACTCTGACACACGAGCCACTGAGATGTCATGACCTAGCCTGTTCTAGAACACCTAGACTAAGCCACAGTGGGGAAGGTTGAATGGTTTCTTGAGAATATATGACGCTAGCCATCAATATGTATAAACTAAATTAATGATGCTTTAGGTAGTCACAAATTGGTAATGCCAAATTGATATACATGTTATTTATAAAATGAGACATCATTGTCACACACTTGTTTCCCTTGTGTTCTCCAGGTTTCAACTATACAGCTCAATAACAATAGTCCCATTTCAGAAAGTAACAGTTAGATGATTTAAACTAGGTTTCATTTGACACAATCAGCAAGACGAGTAAGTCAAGTGCTCAGTTCTTGTATTGACTGATTAAACATAAAACACTATAAAGACCCCACAAAGCAAAAAGCTTTACCATTATGAGGCATCTACAATTTTTTATGCTTTTACAGCTATAACATTTGCCTTCAACTTCATTCTGTTAATCTGAAATGAGTTATCAGCTTTCAAACATGTTTTTTTATATACAAGAGTATAGATTATTGGTTTTCTCTTTTTGGTATTTAATTAAAGATAATTTCTGTTCACTTACAGTTCTGTATGTAGTTCTGTCTGAGAGTCAGTAGGTACAGAAGTTGTATGTGTTTATCCAATAAGAACACTACTTTCTGTTTGTATAGATCTTTATGAGTTTCAGTGGATACAGGACTTGTGTTTGTCAAATTCACAAAACTTTCTGTTTGTAGATTTCTATATGTTTTAGTCGGTACAGGACACCATATACTGATCTGTTTGTAGATCCATATGAGTTTCAGTAGGTTCAGGACTTGTTTATGGTTGTCCAGTTGCATTTCTGTTTATAGATCCATAGTAGGTTCAGTAGTTTTAGTAGGTTCAGGAGTTATTTGTGGTTGTCCAGTTGCAGTTCTGTTTTAGATCCATATGAGTTTTTGTAGGTTCAGTACTTGTTTGTGGTTATCCAGTTTCAGTTTTAGAAGTTTCAAGACTTGTTTATGGTTGTACAGTTGCATTTCTGTTAATAGATCCATAGTAGGTTCAGTAGTTTTAGTAGGTTCAGGAGTTATTTGTGGTTGTCCAGTTGCAGTTCTGTTTTAGATCCATATGAGTTTCAGTAGGTTCAGGACTTGTTTGTGGTTATTCAGTTTCAGTTTTAGAAGTTTCAAGACTTGTTTATGGTTGTACAGTTGCATTTCTGTTAATAGATCCATAGTAGGTTTAGTAGTTTTAGTAGGTTCAGGAGTTGTTTGTGGTTGTCCAGTTGCAGTTCTGTTTTAGATCCATATGCATTTGAGTAGGTTCAGGACTCTTTTGTGGTTGTCCAGTTGTAGTTCTGTTTGTAGATCCATATGAGTTTCAGTAGGTTCAGGACTTGTTTGTGGTTGTCCAGTTGCAGTTCTGTTTTAGATCCATATGAGTTTCAGTAGGTTCAGGACTTGTTTGTGGTTGTCCAATTGCAGTTCTGTTTTAGATCCATATGAGTTTCAGTAGGTTCAGGACTTGTTTGTGGTTGTCCAGTTGCATTTCTGTTAATAGATCCATAGTAGGTTCAGTAGGTTCAGGACCTGTTTGTGGTTGTCCAGTTTCAGTTCTGTTGTAGATTCATATGAGTTTCAGTAGGTTCAGGACTTGTTTGTGGTTGTCCAGTTTCAGTTCTGTTGTAGATCCATATGAGTTTCATTAGGTTCAGGACTTGTTTGTGGTTGTCCAATTGCAGTTCTGTTTTGGATCCATATGAGTTTCAGTAGGTTCAGGACTTGCCTGTGGTTGTCCAGTTGCATTTCTGTTTGTAGATTCATATGAGTTTTAGTAGGTTCAGGACTTGTTTGTGGTTGTCCAGTTGCAATTCTGTTTAAGATCCATATGAGTTTCAGTAGGTTCAGGACTTGTTTGTTGTTGTCCAGTTTCAGTTCTGTTGTAGATCCATATGAGTTTCAGTAGGTTCAGGAGTTGTTTGTGGTTGTCCAGTTGCAGTTCTGTTTTAGATCCATAAGAGTTTCAGTAGGTTCAGGACTTGTTTGTGGTTGTCCAGTTGCAGTTCTGTTTTAGATCCATATGAGTTTCAGTAGGTTCAGGACTTGTTTGTGGTTGTCAAGTTGCATTTCTGTTTGTAGATTCATATGAGTTTTAGTAGGTTCAGGACTTGTTTGTGGTTGTCCAGTTGCAGTTCTGTTTAAGATCCATATGAGTTTTTTTAGGTTCAGGACTTGTTTGCGGTTGTCCAGTTTCATTTCTGTTTTGGATCCATATGAGTTTCAGTGGGTTCAGGACTTTCTTGTGGTTGTCCAGTTGCATTTCTGTTTGTAGACTCATACGAGTTTCAGTAGGTTCAGGACTTGTTTGTGGTTGTGAAGTTGCAGTTCTGTTTTAGATCCATAAGAGTTTCAGTAGGTTTAGGACTTGTTTGTGGTTGTCCAGTTTCAGTTTTAGAAGTTTCAAGACTTGTTTATGGTTGTCCAGTTGCATTTCTGTTTATAGATCCATAGCAGGTTCAGTAGTTTTAGTAGGTTCAGGAGTTGTTTGTGGTTGTCCAGTTGCAGTTCTGTTTCAGATCCATATGAGTTTCATTTGGTTCAGGACTTGTTTGTTGTTGTCCAGTTGCAGTTCTGTTTGTTACTGAGATCCATATGAGTTACAGTATGTTCAGGACTTGTTTGTGGTTGTCCAGTTGGAGTTCTGTTTTGGATCCATATGAGTTTCAGTAGGTTCAGAACTTGCTTGTGGTGGTCCAGTTGCAGTTCTGTTATAGATTCATATGAGTTTCAGTAGGTTCAGGACTTGTTTGTGGTTGTCCAGTTGCAGTTCTGTTTTGGATCCATATGAGTTTCAGTAGGTTCACGACTTGTTTGTGGTTGTCCAGTTGCAGTTCTGTTTATAGATTCATATGAGTTTCAGTAGGTTCGGGATTTGTTTGTGGTTGTCCAGTTGCAGTTCTGTTTTGGATCCATATGAGTTTCAGTAGGTTCAGGACTTGTTTGTGGTTGTCCAGTCGCAGTTCTGTTTTAGATCCATATGAATTTCAATAGGTTCAGAAATTGTTTGTGGTTGTCCAGTTGCAGTTCTGTTTGTAGATCCATATGCATTTGAGTAGGTTCAGGACTTGTTTGTGGTTGTCCAGTTGCAGTTCTGTTTGTAGATGCATATGCATTTGAGTAGGTTCAGGACTTGTTTGTGATTGTCCAGTTGCAGTTCTTTTCGTAGATCCATATGAGTCTGAGTAGGTTCAGGACTTGTTTGTGGTTGTCCAGTTGCAGTTCTGTTTGTAGATCCATATGAGTCTGAGTAGGTTCAGGACTTATTTGTGGTTGTCCAGTTGCAGTTCTGTTGTAGATCCATATGAGTTTTAGTAGGTTCAGGACTTGTTTGTGGTTGTCCAGTTGCAGTTTGTGGTTGTCCAGTTGCAGTTCTGTTTGTAGATCCATATGAGTTTCAGTAGGTTCAGGACTTGTTTGTGGTTGTCCAGTTGCAGTTCTGTTTGTAGATCCATATGAGTCTGAGTAGGTTCAGGACTTGTTTGTGGTTGTCCAGTTGCAGTTCTGTTGTAGATCCATATGAGTTTCAGTAGGTTCAGGACTTGTTTGTGGTTGTCCAGTTGCAGTTCTGTTTGTAGATCCATATGAGTTTCAGTAGGTTCAGGACTTGTTTGTGGTTGTCCAGTCGCAGTTCTGTTTTAGATCCATATGAATTTCAATAGGTTCAGAAATTGTTTGTGGTTGTCCAGTTGCAGTTCTGTTTGTAAATCCATATGCATTTGAGTAGGTTCAGGACTTGTTTATGTTTGTCCAGTTGCAGTTCTGTTTGTAGATCTATAAGAGTCTGAGTAAGTTCAGGACTTGTTTGTGGTTGCAGTTCTGTTTGTAGATCCATATGAATCTGAGTAGTTTCAGGACTTGTTTATGGTTGTCCAGTTACAGTTCTGACAGTTGATACATGAGATACAGATTTAAATGTTCACAAAATAAAATTTTACCTAGAAATATTTTTGATCAGACATTTATAATCTGTTGTGATAAAATTCAGCTGTTAAGAAAAATCTACAAGTAACTTCTTTTAACAAAGATGCATCAGTCAGTATTGTAAAATAAATCCTTACCCTAGTACACCAGATTTTAAACTGAGATGGGAGAGCTAATTGGATAGTTTTAGGTTTAAAGTGTTAAAATCCTTTAATAGCTTTATAAGTAGCAATTTTAGAGACAGAATTTGGATATAAATTTATTTAATCATTATATTTACCAGTCCAATATATCATCATGTCAGTTGAGGTTTAGTAGATGTCTGTAATGGAGCCTAGATATGGTGTGTCAGTTTCAACACGTTCAAGAAAGTGTTGCTGTCACTCAAAGACTTAACCAGTCTGAGACATCATCATGTCAATTGAGGTCTGTCAGATGTCTGTAATGGAGCCTAGATATGGTGTGTCAGTATCAACACATTCAAGAAAGTGTTGCTGTCACTCAAAGACTTAACCAGTCTGAGACATCATCATGTCAATTGAGGTCTGACAGATGTCTGTAATGGAGCCTAGATATGGTGTGTCAGTATCAACACATTCAAGAAAGTGTTGCTGTCACTCAAAGACTTAACCAGTCTGAGACATCATCATGTCAATTGAGGTCTGACAGATGTCTGTAATGGAGCCTAGATATGGTGTGTCAGTATCAACACGTTCAAGAAAGTGTTGCTGTCACTCAAAGACTTAAACAGTCTGAGACATCATCATGTCAATTGAGGTCTGACAGATGTCTGTAATGGAGCCTAGATATGGTGTGTCAGTATCAACACGTTCAAGAAAGTGTTGCTGTCACTCAAAGACTTAACCAGTCTGAGACATCATCATGTCAATTGAGGTCTGACAGATGTCTGTAATGGAGCCTAGATATGGTGTTTGAGTATCAACACGTTCAAGAAAGTGTTGCTGTCACTCAAAGACTTAACCAGTCTGAGACATCATCATGTCAATTGAGGTCTGACAGATGTCTGTAATGGAACCTAGATATGGTGTGTCAGTATCAACATGCTCAAGAAAGTGTTGCTGTCACTCAAAGACTTAACCAGTCCGAGACATCATCATGTCAATTGAGATCTGACAGATGTCTGTAATGGAGCCTAGATATGGTGTGTCAGTATCAACATGTTCAAGAAAGTGTTGCTGTCACTCAAAGACTTAACCAGTCTGAGACATCATCATGTCAATTGAGGTCTGACAGATGTCTGTAATGGAGCCTAGATATGGTGTGTCAGTATCAACATGTTCAAGAAAGTGTTGCTGTCACTCAAAGACTTAACCAGTCTGAGACATCACCATGTCAATTGAGGTCTGACAGATGTCTGTAATGGAGCCTAGATATGGTGTGTCAGTATCAACATGCTCAAGAAAGTGTTGCTGTCACTCAAAGACTTACAAGTCTGAGACATCATCATGTCAGTGGAGGACTGACAGATGTCTGTAATGGAGCCTAGATTTGGTGACTGTATCAACATGCTTAAGAAAGTGTCTCTGTCACTCAAAGACTTACCAGTCTGAGACATCGTCATGTCAATGGAGGACTGACAGATATCTGTAATGGAGCCTAGATATGGTGTGTCAGTATCAACCCTTTCAAGAAAGTGTTCTATCACTCATGAATATTCTACAACAAACAAGCCACTATTATCTGTAATACTCTGCTGATTGGTTGCGGATGACATAGATCTCCAGACCAGTGTCATTAGGTAGATAACATTTTACATGTCTTTCATTCCTGCCTACTACAGTATGTCTTTGAAAACTGTCAATATGTCTGCATCAATATTCATATTCAAGGATCTCACTTGAGTGACACTGCCTAATGTCAAATTTATTGTTGCAAATATGCCCTGGAAAACTGTGTTGTTAAAAGGATCAGACTTACAAGGTACTTTAATGATGCATCACATATATGGTCACTTAGAAACCATTCATTCCTAAATTGTAATTCAAACTTGTTTTAAAAGTTATGAAAGTGGGTAAAATGTGATAAATTACAGTTCTGTTGTAAAAAAATGCATTTGGCAGTAAAATAAACAGGTGCAGGGATGAAAACCTAGGAATTACATGTAATTTAGATTGCCTATCAGCAGTAAATTAAGAAGATTTGCTTGTGATCTAAAGTATTGTCTATTCGTGGTTAATTAAATTTGGTTCAATATGGAGGATTTAATCCATAAGGGGCCAGATAGGGTCCCAAACCGGTTGAGTTTATGAATTATGTGGCATAAACCTTTGTTTTATTCCTCCACCATTCGAAACTATTTTTCATTTCTCAATTTCAAGTTCATGTTACTGTCATTAGAAGTATGTTGTTTCTGAGAGAATCAATGGGAATACAGAGATTAGCTAAACCAAAAGGAATGTTGTTTATTTTTGTGTCTGTGTTGAAAGTGATAAACAGTTTTACAGGTGTATCTTTTTAAGTGTTGGGTAAGAATCAAAATATTCAAATAAAAATGTCAAGGACTCAAAACTTGTTTTCCAAGTCTAAGCTAAAATGGGGGCAAACGTGTCCCAGTGAGAACTTAAGTACTCCTATTGTTTCTATCTTTATAACCCAATAAACAATTGTGAGCATCAATATCCCCTAGAAACATAATGGACAATTATCTAGTTTTACCTTTTTTTTTATTCCACTTGAGCTCTAAATCGTAGAATTTGTCATAGAATTTGTTATATATGTAATTTGTTTTAGAATTTGAGGTCTGGTCTATTGGAAATCACTGACTAAGGTTCGTTTGTGCCTCTTGTTCATTTAGGATTGCATTTTAGAAATGACATGATGGGTAACTAGCTGATAAATACCAATATTGAGGATTTCATGTCCCAGCCCAGTGGTGGGTGGTATTCACCAACCATTCAAGACTTGAACTTAAGAATGGATTTTGAAAAGCATACTTAAGGACTTTTGTTTTCTAAAACAAATTTGCTAGCATTTATGGACACCTAATATGTAAGGTTGAAGCTCAAGTTTAAGAATATTCTCAAGAATGGTTGGTGAAATGATCCCTGTTTAAATATTATATATTTTAAATGTATACACACACAGTTACAAGGCATATGAAATGTTTTATAAATTATATAAACTGTTTTCTAACACTTTTTTTCTGTACTGACTACTATTTGAACACAGTATGCGACTTCTTCGGTGATGGTCAAACACTCGACATTAGGAAACAATGGC
Organism: Panopea generosa; assembly: GCA_029582155.1. Taxonomy (NCBI): domain Eukaryota; kingdom Metazoa; phylum Mollusca; class Bivalvia; order Adapedonta; family Hiatellidae; genus Panopea; species Panopea generosa. The sequence goes on from CM055895.1 coordinate 91,027,806, forward strand.
TTATTTGCACTTTGGTTATGGTTGCCAACATTGCTTTCTTTACTGATGGGTTGCCTGGATATTTCTGAGTGACAAAAGAGTGGCATCCTGGGATTGCACCTGACAAAACATGCCTTCCTTTATGATATATACCAGTTGACTACAGCTGAGGAAGCGTGCTTGCTTCAGTTTCTCACACTATATTATTATACAGGTTTTATCGCTTGAAATTCTTCAGTTTCATGTTTTTTGGCATGATAGAAATAAATTCCACATTTTGTTTTAAAAACGGATCACGTTTTGTGTCTATAGTCTGATTTATGACATTGTGTGTGTCGAATTATGTTGAAATGTTCTCTTACTTTCTTCTCTACAAATCATTTCTGCACTTTCACTTATTTGAAAATTATACATGACATCTTGTTATTTGCATCGTAAATAATATCTTGTATTAGAAAAATGAATTTTTATGCCTAAGGCCATTATAAATTAATTGCTAGAATATCATCCCCGCCCGCCCTAATTTTCATGCTGCACTGACCTTTTTTTATTTTTTATAAAGAAATAAATAAAAAACAAAAAAAACAACAACAAAAAAAAATCCCCCTTCCTTTTTAAGAAAAATTTGGATGATAATCTAGCAATTAATTTATAATGGCCTAATCATTCTCTAATAAATAGCAGAACTGTTGTTTTCTTATTGGAATATGATGATGTATAGGTCAGTTGATTTGCTATTCTTTCTATGTGGCCTTTGTGGTCTTGGCTGTCAGTCATATGCTCTGTGTGTCTTGTGTTGGTGCATACATAATATATATACTCTCAGTCCAGTCAGCAAATCTTTTTTTTGAGAAGTCATTGATTATCTCGTTGTCTCAGATTTCATGAATATTGTATGTTTTCAGACTGGGGTTGTTTTTTTAAAATATCACAGCTGTATTGTTGTTTGATATAATGAATGTTTGTGTCTGTTGCAGTATTATCTTTCTTAACACCCCGCTACCCCAGGGGTGGCGGAACCTGTTATCCAAGATTTCTGTGTAGTACATTTTCAAAAAGTAATGTGTTCAGGTGAATTTTTTAAGTTTACTTAGCTAAATGGTATTTTCAATCCTCCAAGTTGACAGATTGATTGATTGATTGATTGAATATTTAGCATCATTTTAATGCCATCAAGGGCTAACAGATGATCAGATAACCTAACCACTGTTTCCTGGGATCCTGAAAGGTTAACCAGTACTCGAGCACACCCCATATCCACAAGTAACTGTTAACTTCCCCACTTAAATCAACAGTGAGAGGTTATGATAATGAGACACAATTTTGTATATCAATCATCATGGAGACTGTTGCTGGGCGGGGATTTGATCTCACGACCCCTAGATTGATAGTCAGACGCGTAATCGGGCCCAACTCCTAGTTTACAGAAAGAAAGATGAAAAGTCATGTAATATTGATGCATTATACGAACAAGTGTTCAGTGTTTATGTTTCGAATTAGAGAAGTTCTTTGATATCATTTCGATCCATGACATTTAAAAAATACTTTTTTTTTAATTAACTACCGTATATCGTCGGCCATAAGTCGAATTTTTCAGACTCCAAAATCACTCTCTGAATCCCTACTCGACTTATGGCCCCGTCCTAGTCCCGAGTGATGATTTTTTTTACCAACGGTCAGCTCCTACTGAAGTTTTGAACGTCGAATTTCAGTTTCAGCAACAGTCTATATGAACAATGACACCAAAGTGCAGAATTGAATTACACTCTTGTCAATCAACTATGCATCTCGCAAACACAAATGATGATTACGTCATACGTGGAAAGTTACTTTGTTCATGGAAAACTCTGATTGACAGTTGAAAAAAATGATCGGTTTCAATTAGACGCTTGATGTTTTAACTCTATGCAAGGGAAACCTTGATCTTGGTCAGCCGAACGATTGCGTTGCCTAGCAACCTATACGATGTTGGCACGGGGTGTAAACATATATGCCGAAAATTGCCTTGGGATATTTGGGTCAGAAGTAACCGATTATTGCAATTTGCATTCCCACATATGTGGTGACACTTATCCACGGATTACAGAATATACCAAATATTCAACAGAAGACTGCATTTGTTTGTCGGCATCATATTTGCCGTTGATTCGATAACGGTACATGAACGTATACTGGCGTAAGGTCAGTTGTGAGTGCAGGCAATCGCTACTGTAGGAATTTTAATATTTAGGTGACCCAAATCTCACCCACTTCCTTTTCAAAAATTCTGGGTCGACTTAAGGAAGGGTCAATGCAAAAAACTGAGATCTGAAGGTCAAAAAGTCCCCTAGACTTATGGCCCGACTCGCCTTATGGCCGACGATACACGGTAAGTGAAATAGTTGGATATGGATGTACAGTAGATGTCATATATGCATAGGTTAGAATTTATGTATGGTATTTTATGTACATTATATGTTGATCTACTTTCTTGTTCCTGGAGTTATTTCATTGGCTAAGGAAGTAGGTCATCATCTACTGACGATCATGACAATCTATGTAAAATGGAATGTTCTATTTTGGAAAATGTGAGCAATTCAGTTGGCTGAGAAAGTAGGATAACATCAAAGAACAAGTAAAAACTATAATTCACTTGTCTACAGACAAGCTAGTTTTTGCCAGATTTTACAACAGCTATGCCCTGCATAAGATGATTGATTGAATTTTTAGCGTCATTTTTGCCATCGAGGACTAACAGATGATCAGTTTACCTAACCACTTATTCCTGGGATCCTGAAAGGTTATCCAGTACTCGAGCACACCTGATATCCACAAGTAACTGGTATCTTTCCCACTTCAATCAGCGGTGAGAGACAAATGATAATGAGACACAATGTTGTATATCAATCATCACGGAGACTGTGGCCGGGCGGGGATTCAAACTCACGACCCCTGGATTGATAGTCAGACGTGTAACTGACTGAGCTAATCGGGCCCGGCCTATGATGAAGATCACATGTTACAGCTTCAGTTAATCATCTATAAACAAAATTGTTTTTAAGGATAAAAAGCATAATTTTGAGTTTTTATCAGATGATGAAAAACATTGGGCTAGTTTAATATTTGTGCTGAAATAGACACCCCATGTCTGTAAAATGTGAGGAATAAAGAAATTAGAAGAGCATATAAGCTCTTAATAATATTTCTGTCCAAATATCACATTAGGACCCATTTCCCTTGCCAAAATGTATGTTTATTCCCTTATGTAAACAAAAATTACAAAAAAAATCCCTTGAAATTAAAAATTATATTAATGGTGTTTAATGCCAGTTTAACAGTTTAAAACAATGAAGAACACTGGGATGTAAACTGTTTTAAAACATACATACTTACAATTTGCATTGTTTTGATTTCCCCCTTTTTTATCATTAAAATGGCGTTTTCCCTATTGAAATTGTGGACCCTTCTCCATTCCACCAAGACATATCCAAACTTTACAACAGAAAACCCTACAAAGTTATTAATGTAAAACGTGTTATTTTTTCCCTGATGAATATAATTATATAAATATTTCTTGGTTTAAAACTAGACAAAAATTTCAATTGAGAAATAGCTACAGAATGTTGCAGGCAATCAATTTAACAATATTTTACAAAATCTTTACGTTATTGACCAAGTACAGGACTGCAGTAATGCATAGTAATTATTGACCAACATAAAGACAATGAATATCCTGTCACATGGCAGATATCTGGACACTATCATTAGAATAGTAAGCAATTTGTAAGCAGACGTAAAATCATTATAATCTGGAGGGTCGTTATGTGGCATTATAATGAAATATAGAATTAGTGAGAGACTTTATTTTGTTTTACTGGTGTATAAGAATATATTGCAGTTTTCAGTCATGACATTGTTTGCTTAAGGTCCTACTGCACAGTTGCGCCCACTTTTTGGGGCTCGGTAGCACGGTTCTATAAAAAATAAAAAGTCCTATAAAGATGTTATTTGGTTAGAATAGTAAGTTATTTGTAAGCAGACGTAAAATCATTATAATCTGTGGGTCGTTCATGATGTGGCATTATAATGAAATAGTGAATATAGAATTAGTAGGAGTCTTTAATCTCCATTATTTTATTTTACTGCTTTGATGCATGGTCGAATTTGTGGTGTTCGAGATGTAAATTGCAGTGTTCAGTCATGACGTTATCTGCTTTAAAGGTCTCATTACACAGTTGCTCCCACTTTTGCATAGTTCTTAAAAAATAAAATGCAATTTGGTTTGAAATATTTTTAAGAGCTATGGTTTCATGCTGCAGATGAATAAATCAAAAGCTGGCATAGTATATACTGTTATAAAACATTCTGGTGTTCAAAAATGACTTGTATAGGATTTTAACTGATGCATATGAGCATTTAAGGACTTCTTTTTTTCAAAAAATTTTAGGGTTTAACTATACTGTCTTTAACAAAAAATCAAGCTGGTCATCGTACCAATTAATGCGCATTTTCATGGTTCAGATACACTCCTGCTATAAAAAAACAAATTATATGCGAAAAAAATTAACACGGAAATTGTAGACTTTATTTTATATAGAACAAAGATCAAAATTCAACTGTGTAGTGAGACCTGAAGAGAGTTACTAAGTACTTTTAAATGAAGTATGTTACCGCAGACATACGTTGATACCCTTCCAGTCTTAGTTTACAAGGCTCTATAGGAACCGATAAATGTTTAACAGCTAACTGAGATAGTAGTTTACGGATGGTTTGATAATAAACATATATAGTTACTAAGATATTAGTGGGAAAATTTAATGACTATTTAATATTGCCAAGAGTACTTAAATTAGAATTGTGAATACAATTTTGGAACAATTATTTAAAATGGCGTGGAAATATTTTTTTTTCAAAAATCAATGGCAAAATAGTGAAATGGCAAAAATATATGGAAATTCTTTTTATAAGATGAAAATTACTAAAAAATATTCCATGAGAAGAAATTGAAATAACTTAAAAAAATTAAAAAATGTGATTGGATGAAAATTGCTGCAGAAGAAATCCTGTAGTTTCGTGACATTTGGCAAATTTGTTTAGGAGATTTGGAGACAATTGTATCAATGGAGTTTTTAAAAAAGATTAAAGTGTTTGTGGTGAGAGGTTAGAGGTTGTAAGGCGATAGTGCCTTGGACCACTCGGTCATATAGGAACCAACTCACATAATTTAGCACAGTGAAAGTATGTACCCATAATACAATTCCGTAAAACTACAGCGATGGTCATGTGGTAGTGCGTCTGATTAACATGCGGAAGATTGTGAGTTGAGAACTTCGGCCTGGTCATACTAAAGACTTAAATAATGGTACTAGAAGCTTCCTCACTTGGCTCTCAGCATTTAGAGGATAGTTCTAGATTTGGTCAGCATGGTGTCAGTATACTATGACTGGGCAGGGTATCACACAATGTATCTGTGGCATGATACTTAAATGTGGCAGCACTTAGAATACTGTCTCAAGTAGACACGGTCATGATATAACTGAAAAACTGTTGAAAGCGACACTAAACACCATACAACATCAGCAACAACAACAACAGTTCTGTAGTTAGTCAACTTTGCACTTTGAATCCAAGCACATTCTTCACCTAGCATATCAGTGCCCCATATAAAACAAAATATGTTACATATAGCTACACTAGGTCTATTGATTTCCAATCTCCTTTTTTAAATTGATCTATTTTGGGACAAATCCTCTAAGTATGACACATCGGTCACTCAGTCATAATTTCAATGACATCATCATCACCATACAACACACATGTAAATATAAAATTCCAATATGGAGTATTTTCAATAATCCTATGGATGCAATATTAAGAATGTATCAATAGTTTTTGAATAAGATGTAATTCCAGCACATGGCTTAACTACGTTCATAAAAAGTTCTAAAATCTAATTATTCTGGTCCCCTCGGAGACTAGTTGGTTTTAACATTTAAAAGCATTTATGTTGCCTCGATTGTGAATCATGTTAATGTAACGTAGGCAAAATATATATGGATAACTTGTCATGTTCAAAGACATAGCCGTGGCAGAGGATTGAACTCATCACCCTCTGATCCTGGGTTCGCTGTTGAGATTGTGGATCATGGATCCGCACCTGAGAATACTGACGACATCAATATCATGACTGACATAATTATATGGACAAGGATGATTTGTAGAGAATGGTTAAGTCTCTGTAGGCAAAGTACAAAAAAGGAAGTGCTTCCGTGGGGTAGTCGCATAATGGCAGTTATAAATAATCCTTGTTTCTTCTTCAAAATGCATTTTCCTTATTTTAATGCTTGATAGCATTGTCATGTTTGAATTGTGAATTTAGAAAAAAAAATTGATGCTTGGAAATTGGGATATGAATACATAATTTTGGAAGTCTACTTTCATTTTGTCAACAGTGTGCACACTGAGCAGAAAAAAATCTCTTATATTACATAATGATGACCCCACTTTTCTCATCATATTTTGATAGTGCAGAGGTTGACAAACAATAAAATGTAAGTTTCACTTCTTTCATTTGGGGTTCTCTATGAATGAAAAGCCTTAAAACTTTTATTATTTACTATAGAATAAAGAACAAAAATCTATGGTCGGTTTACACCTGTAAGGGTATTAGAAAATTTCATGTAACAAGATATCTGTTGATCTACTTTCTCATTCTTAGAGCGATTTCATTTGCTAAGGATTAGTATGTCAACATCTACTGACATTCATTATAGACATTCTATATAAAATGGAATGTTCTACTTTTTAAAATCTGAGAAATTTTATTGGCTAAGAAAGCAGGACAACATCTAAGCATTTTGAGTGTTGGAAATAATAAAAAAATCAATAAAAGGTTTGATATACAAAATTTAACAAATACGGTATTCAACTGATGCTTTCCATTACTAATATAACAGATTCCTCCATTATTAGGGAATAGGAAGAGTTCGCATTAGCTGAAAACTTGAATTTTGAGTAATGGAAAACAACAGTGAGGAACCTTTTTATAAATTTGGTTCAAATACAAAAAATTGGGGGTTTTCCGGGTAATGTCTTTAAAATTTTGAGTTTTTATCACACTTTTTAATCAAATGACCCATACAATTTTCCAGTCTGCCAAAAGTGTGACAGAAAACATTGAAGGATTTGTTACCAGTTTATAATTATAATTGAAGGCACTTTTCATTTTGATGTTGCGTTTTGTGACCCCCGACTTTTTAAACATATTATAGAAAGTTCCTGCATGTCATAGCTGAGAGATTGTTGAAAGGAAATATGGAAGCCTGGTGAATGAATCATGTTTTATGAAAGTAAATTATATCTGGCTGAGTGCTGAAAATGGTATAAAGATCAATACGATAATTCATTGAGACGAGTAAAGCATGAACTTTCTCTGCCAGTAATTGTCCAGTCATCGTCTGACCAATGTGTACAATGTCATAGTGGCATTATAGTAACCAGCATACTTATATATATCTAAACACCAGGGAACATTGACCATCAGAATTAGTTCATATTGTAAATACTGGTACAGTCAAACCTGTGTAAGTGGTCACTTCTATTAAGCAGCCACTTGTCTTAAACAGCCACATTAGCTATTTCCCATGGCTATGCTTTCAGAGCAGATTTACCTGTATTAAGCAACATCCTGTCTTAAAAGGTAATTTTTGCTCCTTCCCTTGTCTGACTGCTTAAGACAGGTTTGACTGTAGTTGAGAATCACAAAACTAGTTTTTAGTCAGTTCTGCTTTCCTATCAGGCACTGTCATTTATCTTTATAGATACATTGTATATTAGTGTACTAGGATTAGCTCTGACTTGGAGGTATGTTATTCTGTAGAGCATAATTATGGTTAGTCATTATTATACTGAACAAAAATGGAAACTACGCTGTAGTTTAAGTGCAGATATATCATATATGAAAACACTGCGTAAATTATTTTTACATAAATTATTAATATATAGCAAGAATATTTTAAGGTTTATCTGTATGTAAAAGATTATGGCTCTTACTGTTACAATAAAGGATGAAATTATTGATTAAATGTGGCAGTGGTCAAAAACAAAAATCACAGCTGCACTAAAACATAACACGTTCACATAAATTTTGTGGAATTTTAAGCATATAAAAAACAAGGAAAACTGACCAAATTTCAAAGTTTTTTTTTATTTAAATTTTTGAGTTTTTCATTTTTGACAATGAAATCTATAAAATCATACGGGCGTAACAAAGCTGCGAGGGTAAATAACTGACTGTACCATAGCACATGCCTTCAACAAACTTACATAGCCGTTATACAACCATTTAATCTAGGACAAGTACTTTAGCTGGACAAATGTGACAAATAGTCTCAGAAAAATTGTCCTTGAATTGTAAAATATTGCATTATTTCACCTTGTGTCCACATAAGCAGCCATATTTTTCATTTGATTTTGACCAAATTTACACACAAGTTATTTCTATATTAATTAACTCCTGATATATCAAATTCCAGTAATTCGAATTTTTCACTATTTCGAATCTGTTTTTGGGTCCCTCCATCCTAAAATCTATTGATTTCTCACTCGTTATTTCGATTTTTTATCACCTTGTGAAGATGAAAGGCAAACCGTCGAAGGTGATAATTGTTGATCCCATACCTGTAATAAATCGCTTCGTTTGTCTGTACTGGCAGGTAAGTTAATTGTGTCATCAAATTGTTATGATACAAACACGAGCGATACACACGCTATTTAGACAAACAACGCCGAAGTGTAAGAAGACGATTTTGACATGTGTGCTATTTTTCGTCTTATTTTTTATTTGTAAAATTGTTGTAACCATTGCTTGTTTATAACCTGTGTTTATATTTCAGTTGCCTATTCTATTTATTTGATATTCATGTAATTAAAAAGTAAAAAAAATAAAAGTATATTTTGTTGGTCTATTATATCACAATAAAAAAATATAAAATGTTCACGCACTGTGCAAACAGACTATTAGCCTACACACGGATAACAACACAACATACGCTTGCGTAGAAGGAAATAACGCATGTAAACAGTAGTATTTACCACGATTTAAGATAAATCCACAGTACACATCAATATCAACAAAGTTTATATCAAGTGCAAATATAACCACAACGTGTTATTGAACAAAAAACAAAAACAAATAGAGGTATTTATATGTACAACATGTATATTTTCAACGATTTATGAAGTGGGTTGGGTAACGGTAAAAAGTTGCACAAAAATAGACTCCTGATAAATCAAACTTCGGATATTTCGAATTATTTTTACGGTCCCACGGAATTCGAAATAACGAGTTTCGACTGTATGACCAAAACAGTTGTACCAGTGTTTGATTATTAATGTTGGAATTATTGTTATAATTAACCATGACTTATTGAAAATTGCATAATTTGACAGTGTCTATTAGCTGCAGTTTTTATTGGATCCTCACAAACTTATAAAGTAGTTATATATTACTAATATTTAAGATGGGATTTTCAACTTGCCAAATCAAATTTTTAATGTCAACAGTTTTGACCCTTGAATCATATAAAATTGTATTATTTTATCTGTTTGCAATCATTTGATTATATATCTCTAGTTTTTGATGCTCAAGCTATCAAAGTTTCAATATTTATGTTTTTGAAATGATGATGGGAATTGGTTAAAGATAAAGGCAGCATATTGTGTGAATGGTACCTGTAGTGGCATTGCTTGCTTTAGAATGCAACTGAACTAATATATTGTCCCAGATTACATTTGGCTGTGATAAAAAACAGTGTACTTATTGTTACCTGTCCATGGAGAGAAATACTAAATAAAATCTTAGAATACAAGCATTTCAGTTTCCCCTGAGAGAATGATGAGCAGAAATGTATCAAAGAGTTAGTTGGTTGAGATCATCTAGAGTTGAAGTTCATCTGGAGTTGAATTAATTTAGTTGAGATTATCTATAGTTGAAGTAAGTTGGTTGAGATCATCTAGAATTGAAGTTAGTTGGTTTAGATTATCTATAGTTGAAGTAAGTTGGTTGAGATCATCTAGTGTTGATTTAGTTCATCTGAAGTTGAATTAAATTGGTTGAGATCATCTAGAGTTGAAGTTAGTTGGTTGAGATTATCAATAGTTGAAGTAAGTTGGTTGAGATCATCTAGAGTTGAAGTTTGTTGGTTGAGATTATTTATAGTTGAAGTAAGTTGGTTGAGATCATCTAGAATTGAAGTTCATCTGGAGTTGAATTAATTTGGCTGAGATCATCTAGAGTTGAAGTTAGTTGGTTGAGATTATCTATTGTTGAAGTAAGTTAGGTTGAGATCATCTAGAGTTGAAGTTAGTTGGTTGAGTTGATCCAGAGTTGAAGTTAGTCAGTTGAGATTATCTAGTGTTGAAGTTAGTTGGTTGAGATTATCCAGAATTGAAGTTAGTTGGTTGAGAATATCTATAGTTGAAGTAAATTGGTTGAGTATCAAGCATTGAAGTTAGTTAGTTAAGATAATCTAGAGTAAGTGAAGCTTGTTGGTTGAGTTTATCAAGAGTTGAAGTTAGTGTCTGTGTTGTTGACCTATTTTAACATGTTTATCTTTTGAAGTGTTGAGTAAGATAAAATATCAAGAAGTCAAAACTTCTGTTTTCAAAGTCAAAGCATTAGACACAATTCTATTTTAAGAACAAAGTGAGAGTTTAATGCACCCTGACTCTATTCTGCTACTGTCGAATCGTTACATCAAAGCCTTTGTAAATCGGGCAATCAATCACGTCTCCACAGTTCATTTTACCCAGTAACATTCTTTTATATGGCAATTGTCTCCACAATTCATTTCACCCTGTAACAATATTTTATTTGGCAATTGTTTCATTCCCTAATGGCAGGTTACAGAAGTGAATTCTTGGCTGAAATATGTATCAGTTAAATTGTTGTTCCCAGATCATCAATCGTTATCGGCACTAATTATTGATTACACTAGTGTTTTAAATTCCAATTATAGGAAAACAGATCAGTCTTTTTAGTAAGGCAGTAATCAATAATAGTTTTTAAGCCTGTGGCTTTTATTGTTTAAGATTTCTCTACAGGCGTTAGATTTTTTTCATTATTAATTTTGCATGTTGCCATTGATGCATTGTAAATATTAATGAAAGTGTTTAAAAATAAAGTCACCGTTGTGATGCTGTGCCTACAATTGTGAATTGTGTAGTTGATTATGCTAAGAAAAAAGAGAATGAAGGTGATTTTTTCTGAAAAGTAAAATATGGTAGTAAAATGTTAACCGTTAACCCTTTACTCCATACATACGCTTTTTCCCACACCAATCACAGAAGACCTTTGAAAACAGTGCAGGAAGAGTTCACATTGCTCGTGACAAGCAATCTGAACACTTCCTGCACTGTTTTCCACTCTGTCAGTTAACATAAACATAATTCACCCATTGCTGATATGTGGTGAATTAATGCTTTCAATATTAGAGGTGTCCAAAGGCGTCTATACGAAGTAAAGGGTCAACTGCCATCCTTGGCCTTGTAATTTGTTCTCCTGTAATTATTACACATTTAAAAATAGCTTGTGTCACTTATAATATAAGTATAAAGTTTATATTTCTGTAATTTGATATATGATGACATCATTGTGATTCAATAATTTTAAAAAAAGAGAGATCTGTCGATCTTTTTTCTTTTTAAATCTTAAAATTTCTTTGCCCAAAGCAATCTTTCTTATATCCTCTTCATCAAAACATAGCGCATCTGATCATCGTGATTCTGAATCCCTGCCCAGTCACAAATTTAGGGATGATTGGAATATAGCATTGTGTCACATTGTTGTTTGTCTCTCACCGCTGATTTAAGTGGAAAAGATGTAATTTATTGCAGAGATGGGAATACTCAAGTACTAGTTGACCTTTTAGGATTCCAGTGGAAAAAGTGGTTTTGTTAACTCAGAGCTTGTCTGTTAGTCTTCTAAGGCATATATGAGTGATGATAGATATTCAAGCAAATAAACTCTCATTTCCCCTCAATCATCAACTGTTTACCATTCTCAGTTAGATTGGGTAATCTTTTAATTTGTTATATTGTTTTGTCTATGGTAACCTGACAATTCCATATCATTGAAGAATTTGCCTTTAATTTAACACTTCATTGTATTGTGAAACTGATTAGATTATAATTCTCTCATTTCTCTTTGGACTTGTTTGCTTTGATGGATATTCCAGCTGTTTATCCGGATTCACATGAAATGTATTTTCAGTGTTACAAAATGTCAGCAGGATTTTTGATGAAGACAGAAATAGGTTGACAACACATAAATTTAAAGTTTCATTTTGGATTCCACTTAGTTGAAATGTTGATATTGATTTTTGAATAATGGTGACAAACTTACTGCTATTATTTCTGTGCCTTTGTAATTAGTGACAGTTTTAATTAAATGTTGAACACTTGTTAATGATGTGCAGATAGGGGTTTCAAGTTTTGTATTCACCGAATATTGTCTCAAAATTCACTGGAATTTTAAACTAGTGCACAATATGATTTAATATTATGTTAATTGTAAATACCAGGGTAGTAGTTACTCACAATTTTTTTTTTAATGGGGTTTCAAACGCCATTTGCAACACATTTCAGGCTATATATGGCATATCCAGTTTTACTGGTGGAGGAAGACCTCAGACTGAATCAGACTGAGTAGAACCACCATCCTTCTGCAAGAAACTGGCCAACTTTCTCACATAAGTTTTTGGAGCGAGCGGGACTCAAACCTATGACCTTAGCGGTGAGAGGTAAGTGATCTTGAGATGGCGCCTTAGACCACTTGGCCATGGAGGACCCACACACAAATTTGACCTTAGCTTTCATCTGCTTTGCATCACAATAAAGGTGTTCAGGGAATAGATATGCACCTTTAAATTAAGGGAGTATGGAACTAACACTATAAATGTCTTAAAAAAATAAAATTATTATTAAATGGATAAGAAGCATCTCATTGTCATTAATAAATAAAATACAAATGGTTTGGCAAGACAAACTCACCAACACAGTGACAAATGGTTTGGCAAGACAAACTCACCAACATGTGACAAATGGTTTGACAAGACAAACTCACCAACACGTGACAAATGGTTTGGCAAGACAAACTCACCAACACTGTGACAAATGGTTTGGCAAGACAAACTCACCAACATGTGACAAATGGTTTGGCAAGACAAACTCACCAACACGTGACAAATGGTTTGGCAAGACAAACTCACCAACACGTGACAAATGGTTTGGCAAGAAAACTTCACAAACACGTGACAAATGGTTTGGCAAGACAAACTCACCAACATGTGACAAATGGTTTGGCAAGACAAATTCACCAATACGTGACAAAATCATAATTTAAATTGGAGTACTGAAACTTGAAATGAAATCCCCATTCTTAAAATAGATACATGTAGCACTTAAATATATCTTTTGCATCATCATTCGGGCTCCTTCTCAGATGAAACTAATTGCACTTTGTGTAAAACTGTATAACAGATCTAATAGATGTTATTTTAAATGTTAGCAGAAAAGTAAATTAAATACAATATAGATCCTGTGGTTTTATGGGAGGATTCTGTACAAGGGAATATAAGTCTTGCAGTTTATTTGGGAAAATTCAATAGAAGCGGTATGTCTCGTATTGTATTTGAATTAATAATCCAATACGTGAAGAAGCTTGTATTTCAGAGAAGATTCTTCCTCATCAGACCACTTAACGCTCTCCGGAGACATGTTCTTACATGGTAAGAACTGAAAACATTTTATTTTCAAGTTTTTAACAATTTGTCTGACAGAATCAATAAATGTTATATTAAATACAAGTCAATCTTATTGTTGGATATGCGACTGGACTAAATAAGGACATTGGTATTAGGTTATGTATAAAATGTGGTTTCTTCACAATATATGTAAACAAAACCTGGCTGCAACATCCTCCATTCAGTAACATTATAGACATTTATAGGTATACATCATGTACTGCACAATGATGGGTATACATCAAGTACCACACATTGATAAGTGTACAACACAATGATAGATGTACCTTGTGTACCACACAATGATAGGTATACCTTGTGTACCGCACAATGATAGGTATACCTTGTGTACCGCACAATGATAGGTGTACCGCACAATGGTAGGTATACCTTGTGTACCACACAATGATAGGTGTACCGCACAATGATAGGTATGCCTTGTGTACCGCACAATGAAAGGTATGGTGAGTTGTTCCGGTGATAGGTATACCTTGTGTACCGCACAATGATAGGTATGCCTTGTGTACTGCACAATGATAGGTATACCTTGTGTACCACACAATGATAGACTTTACCTTGTGCACCACACAATGATAGGTATACTTTGAGTACCACACAATGATAGGTATGTCTTGTGTACCACACAATGATAGGTATACCTTGTGTACCACATAATGATAGGTATGGTGAGTTGTTCCGGTGATAGGTCTACATTGTGTACCACATAATGATAGGTATGGTGAGTTGTTCTGGTGATAGGTATACATTGAGTACCACACAATGATAGGTATGTCTTGTGTACCACACAATGATAGGTATGGTGAGTTGTTCTGGTGATAGGTATACATTGTGTACCACACAATAATAGGTATACTTTGAGTACCACCCAATGATAGGTATGTCTTGTGTACCACATAATGATAGGTATACCTTGTGTACCACATAATGATAGGTATGGTGAGTTGTTCCGGTGATAGGTATACATTGAGTACCACTCAATGATAGGTATGTCTTGAGTACCACACAATGATAGGTATGTCTTGTTTACCACATAATGATAGGTATGGTGAGTTGTTCCGGTGATAGGTATACATTGTGTACCACACAATGATAGATATTACTTTGTGTAATACACATAGAAATGTTTAAATTACATCATGTACCACACAATGAAAGATACACCATATATCACATAATAAAAGATGAATGCCAAATTTCAGTGTATTCCATGCTTTTTTATTCTTTTTTCAGCGCTGCATATGACAATGTCACAGACACAAATGTGGCAATCAAGAAGTTAAGCCGGCCATTCCAGAATGTAACGCATGCCAAGCGAGCATACAGAGAATTTGTACTCATGAAGTTGGTAAACCACAAAAATGTAAGTGTCTATCATAAAACTATTTTGCATTGAAAGTTCAGTAATATTCCAGTATTAACAGTGCTGCTATGTGTATGGTTTGTGATGGAAAAGCTTTCATTATATCTATACATATATTTGAAAATGTTTTGTTTTCACACTGTAAAATACACTCGGCTTCTGTTATTGCACAGTCCAATATAATGCGAAACTTGTTATACAACGGGTTTTTTGTATGGCTTCCAAATTTAATATTTTCAACCAGATTTATTAAAAACTTGCAGTATAATAATTGATAAATTGATCGAAAATCTCGACTGTATAATAATTGATTAATTGATCAAAAATCTCAACTGTATAATAATTGATTAATTAATCGAAAATCTCAACTGTATAATAATTGATAAATTGATAAAAAATCTCAACTGTATAATAATTGATTAATTGATCAAAAATCTCAACTGTATAATAATTGATTAATTGATCGAAAATATCAACTGTATAATAATTGATAAATTGATAAAAAAATCTCAACGAAATCGCTGTTTGCCAGCTTGTTATGTTTTTTCAAACTGTGACCATGTATTTGTGTATCAATTACACCTTGATAAATCAGACAGACATAATTCAGACAGACATGATAACAACTTGTTATAAACAACATAGCTTTTAATCAATTTATGCTGATAAACAATGGTCTGTCATATTCATCACACCTTGTCATGTGTTTGTTTATAGTCTTCAACTAGTTAAAGTATTGCCAAATTGTGTAGTGCAGTGCACCTTGGGATATTTATAACGTGATTTAATCCTGGCAATCACATAATAACTGACCCTGTGTGTATATACAGTGTTTTTTTTTCGGCCATTTTTATAGCCGTTATTGGGTCATATTCCCAATGGCAAATAGTATTTTTTTTTCCCAATTGAATGGTAAAAACTCCCAATTGAAAGCTTCAAAAATGTAAATTGAAACTTGCCATACTTCCTTGATAAAATAAAGAAAGTTTTCCCAGTTCTGAAATTAGTATGACATTGATTATTTAATTCAATGGCCTGATAAGTGTACACTTTTTAAAAATATATTTAATGCAAAAAAAATTCCCAATGTTAATGAAAATGCCGCTAAAATTCCCAATTCCAAGGGTATGGGTCATCTTCCCAAAATGGTGAAAATACAAAAAAAATAGTATACTGGTAAATATTTAAATACGATAGCTTCGTTATAGAAATAGAGTTCAGTCAACTGTTGTTTTCCATCCCTGAAAAATAGTTATTTTTTAATGAGGTGTCACTAGTGACTCTTAGCATTTGCAAATAATATTTTACAGCAACGAAAAACAAAAGTTTAATAAAATATTTATTCCATTTTGTGAACTAAAACCGACTGTATTTTTCATTGGATAAATGCCCCTCAAGTTAATGCACTTGAATCATCAAATATTGTTTCATTTGACCATAATGTGCATTCTAGCCCCTGTATTTTTCATTGAATTAATGTTTCGTTGAGTTAATATCCTCAACAAATCTTGCAAAGTAATTGTATAACCATAATATAGCTGACAAGTTGGTATATTTTTATATTTAACATTGGGTGCATTCTAGTCCCTGTATTTTTCTGTGTTCCGCATCAAACTAATACACAGTTATATTTACTGGTAATGTCACCATAATTCTGAAACTTAACAAATCTGATATCATAATATGAAAATGTATATGGCCTTTGAATTAAGATTTTAATTGTTACCATTTTACTGGCCTTGCATTGGATCTTACACTTTTATTTTATAACCTCGGACAAGTTTTTCAATTGGTCAAATCAAATTTATATTGTCTGACTTATGGCACTTGCATAATTATCAAAAATTGCTCTGTTTGGTGTGGTACCTTATGCCTTTTGCAACAGGTGAGCGAATTAGGATCACCATGGTCCTCCTGTTCATATCCATTAACCCTTTACTCCATAGATACGCGTTTTCCTGCACCAATCATAGAAGGCCTTTGAAAACAGTGCAGGAAGAGTTCAGATTGCTCGTAACGAGCAATCTGAACACTTCCTGCACTGTTTTCCACTCTGTCAGTTAATATACAATAGTTCAAAAGCCTTCTATATTAGGTGTCCAAAGGCGTCTATATGAAGTAACGGGTTAAATATACAAGATGGCATTGTCAAGATGAATTTGTTAAGAGGTTAGTGACTGTAGACAAAATTTCAATTCCTGGTACGCAGTTTTTTGGTGGTAAATTCACGGCTCAGTTGGGGAGTAAAACTCAGTTGTATTTAAAAGGAAATATTAACAAAGAATGGAAACTTCCGCTGAATTTACATTTTATCTGAGATTGCACAATAAAGATGTCTGAAGTCAGAGGGGTACCAGCATTTATGTGACAGAAGAAATAATTAAACCGGGAAGCGTGGTCAATAAATGATTGTGACCTTTAACAATGGGTTGGGGAGGTTTTCTGTTCTTATATACTTCTATACACAGACATGTAAGAATGTTGGTAAACTAATCAGTCTTAATCAGCTACCAGGCACTGTATATTGCTCGTGTGTGCTTGATGTGTAGGAAAGTTTATAGGTGGGTGGGGGTCTCTGTTATTGATGCATTTGATTGCTGATTTACATTACTGAACTATCATTTATTGCAAATGGGATTAAACATATTACATTATAATTTTTTCAATCACAAATAAAAGCTGTTAAATATGACATTTTATTATTGATCTATTGATTGATTGGAAATGAATTTTACATAGACTTAAAAAATGAATTTCAATAAAAAAAATGATTGTAACATCTATTTTGATATCTGTTTCAGATAATTGGTTTGTTAAATGCGTTCACACCACAAAGGACACAAGATGAGTTTCAGGATGTGTAAGTGTACAAAAATAGACGATCTGTGTGGCATATGTGTTTGTTTATTATTGAATTTATTAAACGAATAATATATTACAAGAGATAACCAATAATCATATCATTTTTGACAAAGAGTTTAACCTTTTACTCCATATATACGCGTTTTTCCGCACCAATCAATGAAAGCCTTTGAAAAGAGTGCAAGAAGAGTTCAGATTGCTTGTAACGAGCAATCTGAACACTTCCTGCACTGTTTACCACTCTGTCAGTTAATATAACCATAATTCTCCCAATAATTAAAAAGCCTTCTATATAAGAGGTATCCAAAGGTGTCTTTATGAAGTAAAGGGTTAATAAATTCAATAATGAATAAGCATGAATTTAAGATTTTTTATTTTATCACCTTTCTCAGGAAAATGGTGTATTTACCATTGATAAGGTCACCTGAGATTTTGTCGTCTGTCCATAAACAATTGACATTTTTCGTATGCTCAATCATAATGAAAGTGAATCATCACGGAACTTGTGGCTAAGTGGGGATTTGAACTTGTGAAATCAAGATTGATAGTCAGACTACAAACTGAGCTAACCACCTCTGCAGTTACTACAAACTAAGCTAACCGTGCCCACAGTTAACAACAAACTGAGCTAACTATGCCCAAAGCTCCTACAAACTAAGCTAACCGTGCCCACAGTTAACTACAAACTGAGCTAACTATGCCCATAGCTTCTACAAACTAAGCTAACCGTGCCCACAGTTAACTACAGACTAATCTAACTATGCCCATAACTCCTACAAACTGAGCTAACCATGCCCACAGTTAACTACAGACTGAGCTAAATATGCCCATAGCTCCTACAAACTGAGCTAACCGTGCCCGCAGTTAACTACAAACTGAGCTAACTATGCCCATAGCTCCTACAAACTGAGCTAACCGTGCCCGCAGTTCACTACAATCTGAGCTAACTATGCCAATAACTCCTACAAACTGAGCTAACCGTGCCCGCAGTTAACTACAAACTGAGCTAACTATGCCCATAGCTCCTACAAACTGAGCTAACCGTGCCCACAGTTAACTACAAACTAATCTAACTATGCCCATAACTCCTACAAACTGAGCTAACCGTGCCCACAGTTCACTACAATCTGAGCTAACTATGCCCATAGCTCCTACAAACTGAGCTAACCGTGCCCACAGTTAACTACAAACTAATCTAACTATGCCCATAACTCCTACAAACTGAGCTAACTGTGCCCGCAGTTCACTACAATCTGAGCTAACTATGCCAATAACTCCTACAAACTGAGATACCAAGTACTTGTATGTATATTGTTTTGTTGTGCAGATACCTGGTGATGGAGTTGATGGATGCCAATCTATGTCAGGTGATACAGATGGACCTCGACCATGAACGGATGTCGTATCTCCTCTATCAGATGCTGTGTGGCATCAAACATTTACACTCAGCCGGAATTATACATCGGGTAACAATTCAGTCAACTATTTATTTCATATGATAATGTTGTTTAGCATCGCTTTCAACAATTCTCCACTCGTGTCACAACGGCGTCTAGACAGTATTCTAGACACTGTCACACTGAATTACCATGCCACAGACACATGGCATGATGCTCCAACCAGTCACATATTTACACTGGGCTATACTCTAAATGCAGAGCGCCAACCAAGTAAACTTCAAGTACAATTTTTTCCAAGTCTTTGATATGACCTGACCAAGGATTGAACCCGTGATCTTCCACAAGGCTAATCTACCATTAGACCCCTACTGCAGTATAGACTTTAGTAGTTATGTCATTCTTAAACAAATGTACTTCTCTAACTGTCAAACCTTAAAACTTCAAAGTTGTCGAACTCATAATTCATCAAAGACTAAATCACTTGTATGTAAAGTTACAAAATTGGCATTTCCAAGAAATTTTTTTAGATACATCTATAATAATTGTAATTATGCATATTATATTATATTATGCTATTATTATGCTTTTGTCAGTACAAAGTGTCAACATACCACATGCTATTGTCAGTACAAAGTGTCAACATACCACATGCTAGTGTCAGTACAAAGTGTCAAAATATCACATGTTATTGTTAGTACAAAGTGTCAAAATATCACATGCTATTGTCAGTATAAAGTGTCAACATACCACATGCTAGTGTCAGTACAAAGTGTCAAAATATCACATGTTAGTGTCAGTACAAAGTATCAGCATACCACATGTTATTGTCTGTACAAAGTGTTGTCATACCACATGTTATTGTCTGTACAAAGTGTTGTCATATCACATGCTATTGTCAGTACAAAGTGTTTACATAACAAATGATACTGTACAATTTCAGGATTTGAAGCCTTCCAATATAGTAGTAAAGTCAGATTGTACTTTGAAAATATTGGATTTTGGCCTTGCAAGAACAGCTGGTACTGGGTTCATGATGACACCTTATGTTGTTACAAGATACTACAGGGCACCAGAAGTTATACTTGGAATGGGGTATAAAGAAAATGGTAAGTTTTAGTTTGACATTATTTTATTTTCACAATAGGAAGAATAACATCTATTCTTTAAGCAAATTTAACTTTTAATAAAAAGTTAAAAGAGCTTATAGTGCCAGCAGTACGGCCATTAACTATTGTTTATTGATGACTACTCCTTTGAAACAACGAGTTTAATTTTCACGAAATTTTACAGAAATATTAAAAATATCTATTTAGTCCCGATACGTATTTGTCGTTCATGGTCCAAAGCTGTGCAATGAGTGGTGCTTCTCATAACCATATACCATTATCTGAGATGAACCATGACCTTTGACACAGTTAGGTTCTCTATGATATGGTATTGCATCTTTTTATTTGATAATATATACGTATCTTACACCTTGCATTGATTGCTAGACTTTTAAATAGCCTCCCTTTGCGATAAAGTGACGCAGGTGAGACATTTGATTGCAAGGAATTCTCTTGTGCTGCAGTTAATATTAAATTATTACAAAATTGCTGCATATAGACTGTCAACACCTGTCAACATATCATGTAGTTAGAATGAAATCGTAAAAATGGTTAGATTAATCAGAACATTAGATATTCACAGACTTATGTTGTTTTACACAGTAAACACAAAAATACATTCTGTGATACTTCTATATTAAATGTGTTTGTTTTAGTTGACATCTGGTCAGTAGGCTGCATCATGGCAGAGTTGATTCGAGGTGGTGTGATGTTCCCCGGCAGTGATCGTATCCTTTACTGAACATACAACTTCTTTATGTCTAATCTTCAAACACTTCCTCACATTGTCTGTAATACACTAAATGTTTTACTTCAATATTACTACTTACTGTAAAAGTCAGTCTGGCCTGTTTAGCACAGTTGTTAGCATGTCTGGCTATCGAGCCAGGGGTCATGAGTTTCTTTCCCCGCCGCCCCCATTCTCTATGATGTTTGATATACGACATTTCCTCTCATTATCATTCATTTCTCACTGCTGATACAAGTGGGAAAGTTATCTGTTACTTGCAGAGATTGGTATGCTCGAATACTGGTAAAACTTCCAGGATTCCATGAAAGAATGTTTAATAGGTTAAATCATCTGTTAGCCCTCGTTGGCATAAAATCTAGCTAAATTCACACACTATAATTGTCAGTCATTTAATACTAGTAAAAATGATCTAATATTACCAGTCCTGTCCAGTTGAAAATGGCATTAAACCCCATTAAACTAGAACAGAAAATAAAGATTCTGTTATATTAGTTCAATCCCCGGCCAGGTCATACCAATGATACTAGAAGCTTCCTGGCTTGACGCTCAGCATTTAGAGGAGAGTTCTAGGTCTGGTCGGCCCTGTGTCAGTATAATGTGACTGGGTGGGGTATCATACCATGTGTCTGCCACATGATACTCCAGTGTGACAGCGCTTAGAATACTGTCTCAAGTAGACACCGTCGCGATATGACTGAAAAATTGTTGAAATCGACACTAAACACCATACAACTGTTGTATATAACAACCATGTTGTCCCTCTCATAACATTCATCCTTTCCAGTAGAGTGATCTAGATTTGCATGTGTTTTTTCTTTTACATAATCTGTTACTTTAAAACTCTTTAAGGCATACATTTATTTTTTTCTACAAAATGGTGCTGCATGTACTTGTTTCAGTTCGGCCATCCTTAAAAAATATTCGTTGCTTTGTTCCGATCCAGTATTTTTCATGTGGGTAGGTATGTAGCTAATTTTTTTTTTTTGCAAGATTTTGATTTTGCATAGTCTTAATAAAGAAAAAATGGACAGAAATCTTAAAAAAAAAAAGAAAAAAACTTTCAACTTCAATTAATTTCTACAGATTTCTAGCTGATATGCATTTTAGATAAACACATGATAAACTAACTTGTAGGTCAAATATCTTCAGAATTTATGGATAACATGTACCGTAAGTATTTTACAAATTGATTAAAGCAACAAATGGGAAAATTTATAACAATTTCACCAATTAAATGATTTTAAATAAAGCTCACTGTTGTTTCTTAACATAACATCAGATATTGATCAGTGGAACAAAATAATTGAACAACTAGGCACTCCATCGCAAGAATTCATGAAGCGGCTACAGCCCACTGTGAGAAATTATGTGGAAAATAGACCCAAATACGCGGGCTATAATTTTGAAAAACTTTTTCCTGATGTACTGTTTCCCCCTGACAGCACGGAACATCAGGGTTTGAGGTCCTCCTTATCAAGAGACTTGCTGTCTAAAATGTTAGTTATAGATCCAGAAAAGCGCATATCTGTAGACGAGGCATTGATGCACCCATATATCAATGTTTGGTATGATGAGTCAGAAGTTAATGGGGTAAGTTTTACCTGTATATCAGTGTCTGGTATATTGTGAGCTGGAAAAGTGAAATAACCTCATATGACTGTGTGTGTAATAACCTCATATGACTGTGTGTGAAATAACCTCATATGACTGCGTGTGAAATAACCTCATGTGACTGTGTGTGAAATAACCTCATATGACTGTGTGTGAAATAACCTCATGTGACAATGTGTGAAATAACCTCATATGACTATGTGTGAAATAACCTCATATGACTGTGTGTGAAATAACCTAATGTGACAATGTGTGAAATAGAATTTTATTTTTGCATTATTTTATTCATCATGAGATAAGTAAAACCATGACTGTTTCTTATTTTATTGTATGGTCATAATAAACATGGACAGTTACAATATATGTTATCAAGGGGCGCATGTTTAAATGCTGGTTATCTATAACACTTTACAAACAGCCACAAAACAAATTTCACGTAGTCTCAGTGTGGCTAATCGTTTATGATGTGGAGATGTTCAAGAATACTGAGGGCACTGTGTATAAACTGTCATCTTAAGCAAACTGTGTACCATGTTTCACATCCATTATGCTATTAAAATTTCTAATGTTGAATAAAATGAAATGTTTTAAGTATAAAGTTGTTATATAATATATTATGAAACGGTTTTGACTTTTATTTAAGAGTATACCTGGTGCCTATAACCATGCTGTTGATGAAAAAGAACACACAGTAGATCAATGGAAAGGTGAGTTTATTGTTCAAACAAAACAAACAAATGAATGCCTCATTAGTGGAATATTTGAATTATGAATTGTGAGTGATACAGAAATAAGCCCCTGCTGTGCTTTTACTCACATATTTGACGCCTTTTCAAAAAAGTTAAAGTTACATTTCCGCTGATGGCAGCAGCATCAACAATTCACTGTTTAAGTCTGAGTGTAGGATGTGACATCACCAGATCAAATTGTTTCCCAAATGGGATCTTTCTATTGATATTAAAATAGGGATTTCAGTTGTTTGACATTGATATCGAAAAATGCTACACAATTTACACAAATCATTTTACGAAATGAAATACAAATAAGATGCAAAACATAAGGTTTGGCTTGCATGACCTTGCCAAATAGATGCATGAACTTGGAACTGAATTGTGATTTGTGAATTATTTAAATGCAAATGTAAATTGTGGTAGATGGACTACAAGATCCAGACAAAACTGTCATGATTGGAGCACATTTGTTTGTTTCAGAATTGATCTATAATGAGGTGATGGAGTATGAAACTAAAGGCAAACAGAAAGCAGCTATGCAAAATCATGCAGGTAAGTCAATACCTCTACACAGCATTTGTCATTCATGGTCACACAGATATGAATCCAGAATTACAAATAAATATGCAAATTCACAGAGATAAATATGCGAATTCACAGAGGTAAATATGCAAATTCACAGAGGTAAATGTGCAACTTCACAGAGGTAAATGTGCAAATTCACAGAGATAAGTGTATACATATATAAATAAGCATATTGACAGAGATAAATATGCCAAATTACAGAGATGAGTGCAAAATTACACTGATAAGTGTGTCAAATTACACAGAAAAGTATGTCTAATTACACAAATAAGTGTGTTGAATTACACAAATAAGTATGTCGAATTACACAGATAAGTGTGTCAAATTACACAGATTGTTGAATTACATAGATAAGTATGTAAAATTACCCATAAGTGTGTTGAATTACATAGGTAAGTGTGTTGAATTACACAGAAATGTATGTTCAATTACACAGATAAGTGTGTTGAATTACACAGATAAGTGTGTCAAATTACACAGATCAGTGTGTCGAATTACACAGATAATATGCAAAATTACACAGATAAGTGTGTTAAATTACACAGATAAGTATGTCAAATTACATGGATAAGTATGCAAAATTACACAGATAATTGTGTCGAATTACACAGATAAGATAAGAATAATTCAGGTAAGAACACAAAATTACAGAATTTTCCTTATATTTGAGTTCCTTATATTCATTAATTTTTTATATAGAATAAAGAAGAATTAGCAACAAAATTATTATAACGTGGAATTCCTTGTATCTGAGTTCCTCATAATTGCATAAACAAGTTTTATGGCAGTTTCGTTATTTTTTTCTTTAACAGATGGGACACCCAACAACGATTCTGCAATGGATGGTGTTGCTGGGGGTAACGCCCAAAACAGAGTGAGATAACTGATGTGTTGTGTATAAGGACGTCCAATTTTCTACTAAGCGGTACTTTCCCTGGAATCAAGACACCAAACACAGGAATTCTACAGGATGTGGATTTCTTTCATTGTCGAATAGTGAAGTATTTGACAAGCATTTGGAGATCCTGATGCAGTATTATGCCTTTTTGTGAGGGGAGGAAACATGGACTACACCAGTTTGTATGCAATAAGAGTTACAGTGTGCTGTTGAGCAGCTAATATCAATCATATATACAAAGTTTCATGCAGATACTGGGAAAGATTTCTCCGCCCATATGCCATAATAGTGTTGCAGTCCCATATTATTACTGGTATGATTGTTTATATGTTGTCACACATACCTGTACACCTTCATACTAATTTTTTTTTCTGCACAATAAAATGAAGATTAGAGACATAAATAATGCAACTTTTGTCAACTTTTCAAATATGGTAATGTGCAGATTGTGGGTGTGGGGCGGGAGTTGGGGGTCAAGCTGGCTCATTTTTAAGATGCTAGGTGACAAAACATTATATAGAAAAACAGCAAAGGGAGAGCATCCACAATTTGATTTTATTGATAGGATAATTTGTTCTGATGGGATAACTGGTTCTAATTGGATAAAGTGTTCTGTTTGGATAAAGTGTTCTGATGGGATAACTTGTTTTGATTGGATAAAGTGTTCTGATGGGATAACTTGTTCTGATTCGATTATGTGTTCTGATGGGATAACTTGTTCTGATTGGATAACTTGTTCTGATGGTATAACTTGTTCTGATGGGATAACTTGTTCTGATGGGATAACTTGTTCTGATGGTATAACTTGTTCTGATTGGATAAAGTGTTCTGATGGGATTATTTGTTCTAATGGTATAACTTGTTCTGATGGGATAACTTGTCATTATGGGATAACTTGTTATTATCTGA
Organism: Panopea generosa; assembly: GCA_029582155.1. Lineage (NCBI taxonomy): Eukaryota > Metazoa > Mollusca > Bivalvia > Adapedonta > Hiatellidae > Panopea > Panopea generosa. The sequence continues at coordinate 91,053,800 of CM055895.1, forward strand.
TAATTTAAACTAATAATCTGCTCACTATCAGTAACTGTAAAATATTATATTGATCCAGTTATTGGTCCAAGGTTGTGTAGACCATTGTAAATGTCCAAGGAGCAATAACTGGGCTAGTATATAGAGGATCTTACATGAGTGCTTATTTATTATTGAATTTATCAAACAAGTTGGAAAATATATATTATGTGAGGCTGTGCCAGCCATTATATCATTTTTCCCAACTGAGTTTAGTAAATTCAATAATAAATGAGCACAAATGTAAGATTCGTTTTATCACATAACTCGGAAAAGTTTGCATTTACCATTTATTTAACAGATTTCTCTATAAGGAACGAAAAAAACAATTGGGCATATTTGTTACTGTGAGTCTCAAAATAACATCATTTAACCATGACAAATCAACGTCATTTATATATTCAGGCAAGTCCGAAAGTACTTAGGCAATTTACACATGAGAGTCAAGTTATACGGAAAACACTTAGCGATGAATTGGAAGTGGTATTACATTAAATATGTCATGGGTTTATTACACTCATGTACCGATAAATCACTTAAATTATGACAATTTTTATTAAGTAACACCTACTTTAAGTGGGGCTTGTATTGCAGTGGGTAGTTATGGCTACTTAAATCAGAGGTCACAAGTTGGATCCCATGCTCAGCCAAAAACAATCAGTACTGAATCTACTCAGGGGTGGGGGGTGGGATGGTTTTGAGGGCAATTCAGATACACTCTGAGTTTCCTTCACAATTAAGCTAAAAAAATAAACTAAAAATTACTTATAACCTGAAATAGGTTGGTATTGGCCCAGTTTCATTAATATATTAGTGCAATTTGCAATGTAAGAGTTAAGCATATTCCTCATTGACAAGGCTGGTACAGAGAATATACAATAACTTTTAATAGGTACTGACTGTCCTCTCACTTACTTGTGGTGGTCAGATGGCCAACACAGTCTAGCCTGTCTTAAGTAACCATTGAAAATAGAGACCACTGAATGCAGGTTGCTGCTAATGATCAGTAAAGCAAGTTTGATGTTATTTTAATTTTCCATGACAAACAAAAGAACTTGTTTTAGATCATTATTAACATTTGCTAAATGAGGAATTCACTGGCATCAATTTATAGAATGTCAGTTATGTTTATTTTGTTGTTGTTTTTCGGCTGGGGATCAGTTGAAAAAAAATCACTGATCGAATTTGCAATATTAATTTTCTTCACATTGCTTTTTTTGTTGGTTTTAAAGTTTGAAGAAATTTCTTAGTAGTATATCAATAGGAATGTTTGTTATTTGAAACTGCTTTTCTCATCTGAGTTGGGAGTTTTGTGCAATGTGATATGTTTGTCCACATGGTTAAGTCGATAATTGGGAGTTCCTGAAATTGAGGTAATTTATCTAAATATTGATCTCTGATCTGAGTAGGTAACCAAAGATTTGAAACCAGTAAAATTTGTTTATACTGCAATCTTACCTAGTAGATTGATAGGTATTGGTAGTGAAACTAGCTACTGACAAGGAACTGGTTTTGATAGTTTTCTATCTAACCTGTTTAAGAAAATATACTCAGAATGTAGTGACACATTGAAAAGTGAAAACTAATGTCTCAATTTGTTTTAAGGTGTTGTTGAGAAGACTCTCGGACTGATCTGGCTCTAGTCTTGGATTATTTTCTGAAACCCTGATATTCCCTTCAGTCTTTAAAAACAATTATAATATTTCAAGAAGAAAAATGGATATATACTTTTTCCTAAATTTGTTGATTAATTGACCAATGTCTGTGCACGAAGGTTGAAATATAACTGTTGAGTTCATAGGCTGTATGATCATTCATTAGTGTACATAAATTAAAGTCGATTTCATTTCTGTTAATAATTAGGTAAGCTCATTATAACATGGTATAGATAAACTGAGTGATTACCATAAGTTGGAATGGAATGGAAGTCTTTATTTAAAGAGGGTAGCCCAAGTAGTTAGTAACTAATCTTCCTTGGGGCCCTCTTATGATACATTAACGTATAATTTACAATATCAAAACAAAATATAAAAACATTTTAAGCATTGCAAGCAAATTGATTGTACATGAAATATGATAACTACATATATATCAGTTCTTTAGGTTTTTTAAGCAATCCTTTAAAAGTCTCTCTGATTGAAAATATATATATACAAAATTAATCAAGAAAGTGAATATCACTTCATCTGTTCCAACAACAAAATAGGCAACAACAAACAAACAAGTTTAATTATGTACAGTTGATAATATATGTGTGTACATTGGAGGTGGTGGTTTATTTGTAGCACTTGCGATAATAATGGTTCAATTATTACTAAATATTATCTTCGGGTTATGTCCTTGATTGAGAACCTATATACCTGTCTTCCAAGTACCAATGATACATAGTCGATAATATGTTTACAACTGATCTGAAAATCAATAATACCTTGACAACTGTTCTTAAGGAAACAAAACTAGACTCTAACTGGAGACAGGCAATACACAAACCTCATAACTGGAGACAGGCAATACACAAAACTCATAACTGGAGACAGGCAATACACAAACCTCATAACTGGAGACATGCAATACAAAACTCATAACTGGAGACAGGCAATACACAAACCTCATAACTGGAGACAGGCAATACACAAACCTCAAGTTGTATCAATTATTAGAAAATGAATCATCTAAGGTTGCATTTCACAATCAAATTGTGATAAAAATAGCTTGTAAACGTCAATTAAGTATTGTTCATAATATTTTGTGTATTAGTCCAAACAAAACTTGATGGAAAAATTCAGAAAATGGTAATTTTTTCTGAAAATACAATTGTAAATTCATGTGGATGACTATGAAAAATATTATGCATATTTGTTACTTTATGTTTACAACTGATTTTTATCGAAGTTTATTAATGAAATGCAACCCTGGTGCTTGATCATGTCTGTTGTTCACATAAGCTTGAGCTGTAAAGAAGACGAGAGTTGCTACATTGTTAAAAAAAGGGTGAACAATAGTGAATGGCCTTCATAAACTCAACGTCACTTGTGGGAGTGTGGGCAATGATATCTGCCGAAATCCGCCATAGAACACATAACTTCGAGAAATGAGGCACAGACCTTATAGTAGGAATGATTGCTTTTGTGGAATTCATTTATACATTCGGGATGTGTACAGACTGCTTGTTTGGGCCACATTTCCGTTAGGTGGCTCAATGCATGGTATGTTTGGAATGGGAAAAGTACTTTCGTTGTTGTATATAATATAAATTCATCTAGAAAATTGTATTGTAAAATACTCATTAATATATTTATTTATATAATGAATATTTTATATAATTATTTAAAACAAACTATACAAGATAATTATGTATTTTTAATCTTCACTGCTATCCCAAATATCTTTATTGTTATGATATCTACAAAGCGTAAGAAGGTGTGCAACAGAGGTACACTTACTATTTTGTCAGTTGTAAAAAAGATAGCTGAGAGAAACTGACTTTTGTGCATATTTTAGATTTGAATGTAAAGCTGTTGTATGAAATTGCATTGAAATGAAGACTTAGATGTGAAACTTCAGTTCGGTATAATATACTTGATTTTTCTGTTTCTCTACATAATTGAATTATGCAATTTTTAAAAGATAGACTTCTTATATTTTCATCTCTATTTGATATTCATTTCTAAGTTGTTTTTTTTATTTATTTAAATTTAAATTGCAATTGTAATTATTTTAAATATAATTTGTTATATTTTAGATAAATAACATATAAAGATTTGAGAATGCCATCTCACTTTAAAAGAATCTCTGGTATGCTGGAAATATTTTACTATAAGTTTTTATGAACAAAATGCCTGTTTATTCTTTGTATATCAGGTAAAATAATTATGTATGTAGTTTAAGTTTTTCTAACAGTTATAAAGTTGCGGCATTAACTTAGTAGTTTCTGTCTCTATGCTATGTTGATGAAATGAAAAAGGTCAATTTCATGTTCAGAATATTTCATTATAAATTTTGTCCTATATATAAACATACTATATGAAACTTGTACATGTATATAAATAATTATTATCTTGTCCAAAATGAATTTGCAGTGCCTGATGGGTTCATTTCTAATAAAGGGGATGTAAAAATACTGGATAAAATAACCGCAACCAGATTTTTTATGATTTCATATTTTACTGAGTTACTTGTACAATTTTTTTTACATAAAACTAAGATTTTAAGAACATTGGATTAAAATTGAATGAAAAGTTATTTTGTATATAACTTTTTTGTACTGTGTTAATTACTATGCATAAAAACAAAATCACACATCCAATAGGAAAACGCAACATCCCCTTTTGATGATAAACTGATTTGTAATAATATATGGTGATAAACTTGTATATAATGGGGTTGTGGAAATGTTGAATGACACTACGGGACATAATTTGTCGGTAGCCATCAGTTTCAAAGTTTGATATACATGTTGGTATGAGATACTGATACAGTTCATGAAGTATATTTAGATTTATAAACAATAAACCTGCTTATCAGTGTCAACATTGCTTTAACATTTAAATCTTTAAACAATTTGACTTTAATGAAGAAATACGTAGTTTAATGTCAGGTGTGATAAAACTTTGAATGTTGCATATTTGGTAATGCTGTCAAACAATATCAGAATACTTTGGTTTCTAAGAAAGTGTTCCCTATTTTAACCCTTTACTCCATAGATATGCGCAGGAAGAGAATCTGAACACTTTCTGCACTGTTTTCCATTCTGTCAGTTCAAATAGACATAATTCACCCATTGCTGATACGTGTTGAATTAATGCTTTCAATTTGGAAGAGTCCAAGAAAATGCTTATGGAGCACAGGGTTAAATAATTTTTTTAGCTCTACTGGCCAAAGGCCAGAAGTGCTTATGCGATGGCGCGTTGTCTGTCGTCCGTCGTCTGTCGTCTGTTAGCAGCACTTTCTCTGAAACCACTAGCCAGTTAAACTGAAACTTCACATGGGTGTTTCTATTGCATAGGAGACTATACAGAAGATTTTTTTTTTCGATCTGAAATTCAAGATGGCTGCCATTACTAAAAATAGTCCAAAACTTAAAAAATCCTCTCATGAATGGCCCAACAGATTTTCAAAATGTTCATGTAGTAATGATGACCAACTATAGTTTTGTTAGATTTGTTCAAATGGCATCCCTAGAGTTAAATATGACCCAGCCCCGAGGGTTCAATTAGGGGACACATGTCGTTATAATATATATATTTTTTTTTAAATGGAAATGATTTTGCCTTTATCTTCACAGAAGCATTGTTTGGTGAAGGAGATTCAGATTTGTAAAATGACTGGGTTTCACTGTCTTAAGGGGTCAGGAGGGGCCCCAAAAGCGTTAAAATTGGGAATTACTAAATTCGTTTTCTTAAAAACCGGTATGTCAGATTTGTTCATATTTTGCATAAATTATCCCTATGTGTAGGGGTTTCATTGCATATAAGAATTTAGGGGCTAAAATTTATAGGGGCCCTGTAAGGGGACTTAGAATTTTACATAGGGATACTTTGGGAAAACAGAAAATTCTCTTTTTCTTTCATGTGTTCTTACACCACTAAGCCAATTAAACTGAAACTTTACATGGGTGTTTCTATTGCATAGGAGACTATACAGAAGATTTTTTTTTTTAATCTAAAATTCAAGATGGCCACCATTACTAAAATTAGTCCAAAACTTAAAAAATCTTCTTCTCATGAACGGCCCAACAGATTTTCAAAATGTTTATGTAGTAATGATGATCAACTATAGTTCTGTTAGATTTGTTCAAATGGTGTCCCTAGGGTTAAAAATGACCTTGCCCCGAGATTTCAATTAAGGGACACATGTCAATATAATATTTTTTTTTTTTTTTTTTTTAAATGGAAATAATTTTGCCTATATCTTCACTAAAGCATTGTTAGGTAAAGGAGGTTAAGATTTGTAAAAATGAATGGGTTCCTATGTCTAAAGGGGTCAGGAGGGGGCCCAAAAGGGTACAAATTGGGAATTAGTAAAATTATTTTCTTAAGAACCGGTATGTCAGATTTGTACATATTTGATATAAATTATCCCTAAGTGTAGGGGTTTGATTGCAGGTAAGAATTTAGGGGCTAAAATATATAGGGGCCCTGTAAGGGGACTTAGAATTTTACATAGGGATACTGTGGGAAAACAGAAAATTCTCTCTTTTTTTTCATTTATTCTGAAACCACTAGGCCAATTAAACTGAAACTTCACCTGAATGTTTCTATTGCATAGGAGACTATACAAATGATTTATTTTTTCTATCTAAAATTCAAGATGGCCACCGTTTCTTTAAACAGTCCAAAACTTAAAAAATCCAAAATGACCAACTATAGTTTTGTTAGATTTGTTCAAATGGTGTCCCTAGATTTAAAAATGACCCCGCCCCGATGTTTCTATTGCATAGTAGAATTTCAAAAAGTGCTATGGCCACTATATGAGTCAGTAGAGCGTCCTCAGGCCCTCTTGTTTTATTCTTATATCTTTTAACTGTTGCTAGGCCATGTTAATGTTTTGAATGTAAAATATTTAGTACATATTTTTCCAGTTTTATGGCAAAAAAAAACAACAACGCTTGTTTCTGCTCATTATAGCGCAGATATTTATGATATTAATACGCAGATTTTAAATTTTATAGAAGGAATTTTTGATGTTTTCATATTTTTATTAAAGAGCAAAAACGGCCATTTAAATCATGGCATGATATTTTGGCAGCTGTTAAAAAAATGGCATAAATATGCTTACCTTATAAACTACATTTAGCTCTGACTTTACCAATCAATTTCAGTATTGTAAAATATGTTAAGGCATCACTGAATAATTTGGCTATCCCAAAGTTTAGCCATGTTGGCGGCTTGTAGTACTTTCTTCATTACGTCCTAATCACTAAATGGTTTCATACTTGTTGTGTCTCTCTTGTCATTCATAATTAGTCAACATTCCAAAAATTGACTACTCAATGTTGTCATATTCAATTACTGGCTACTGAATGTAAGCATATTCAATAACTGACTACTGAATATTATAATATTTAGGTTACTGGCTACTGAATGTTGCCATATTCAGATTACTGGTTACTGAATGTTGCTATATTAAGATTACTGGCTACGGAATTTTGCCATATTCAGATTACTAGCTACTTAATGTTACCATTTACAGATTACTGGCTACAGAATGTTGCGATATTAAGGTTATTGGCTACTTACTGAATGTTGCCATATTTAGATTACTGGTTACTGAATGTTGCCATATTCAGATGACTGGCTACTGAATGTTGCTATATTTAGGTTACTGGTTACTGAATGTTGCCATATTCAGATGACTGGCTACTGAATGTTACCATATTCAGATTACTGGTTACTTAATAAATGAAGGTGATGAGGTTGGGTAAGCTGTGTAAGTGGTTTCCAGTATAGCCTTAAAATAGTTTGTATAGCAGTGCAGTGATGACTATTATGTCAATTGTTGTGTTTTTATGGTATGTCACCTGGGTAGCATGACATACTTTTACGGATAACATTCTGTTTAAAAATGTGCTTTCGCTCAGTCTGAAAGTTTTCTAGGTCAAGGTCAAAGATGAGCAAAAAGTTTCAGTTCAGTGGTCATGAAAGTATTACTTTGGGCATTGTTTCTTCAAATTATTCTGTAAAATCTTCAGTATGCAAATTTGATGACAGCCACATACAAGCAGCCCATTTTATAATGTTACGTTCATAGTCTTTGGTCATGGTCATACATGTTCCAAAAGAACACTATTAAATTGTTAAAAATAGGTATACAAATTAGTTTACTGTTCAATATGTTAATGTTATAAAAATGAGTGTCAACATGATTTACACATAAAAAAATAATGCATTTATCATCACTTGGACAGGATGTGCCATTACCATGGTTAAATATTGTTCATCAAATAAAATAAACTTTTTTTCGTTGTTTTTGGGCAAATATATCTTTTTTTCTTTCTTAATTATAGTTGTTTAAAAAATTCATTTACTGAATGAATATAAGAAGTGCAAAACAACGACTGGAGGATAATCGTTGACTATTGTTGCACAATTTTCTTTGAAAGCCAAACCATTTAAAAGTTGCATACTGGTAATAGATTTTCAATGATTTTGATGCACTGTTAAAGCATTTCTAGTACTCAAATATTTCATGGGACACACAGCAATTTTTATAACTTCCACTTAACTTTAATTTCTGAAAAACATGAAATTAGAATACCCTGATATGTATTCAGACACTTACTTTCGTTTCTATTTTGTAAAGGGGCACAACTCTTGTAGATGATTGAAAAGCGTCATGTTTTGTATATTCATGGATGGACGTTTATGACAAAAAAATGTACCAATATTTTATTTCAATCCATTTTTACTGGTATAGTAGATAAAATTCCAAAGAAATATCAATTAATCTTTTTTTACTTATATTTTAACAAGTATTTTTGCCAGTATGTTAATTATTTCTCAATTAGCGGGGCCTGATTAGCTCACTGCATCATTCTTACATGACTTCATCTTTCTTTCTGTAAACTGGGTGCCATGCCCGATTAGCTCAGCCGGTTATGCATCTGACTATCAATCCAGGGGTCATGAATCCCACCTGGCAACAGTCTCCGTAATGATTGATATACGACATTGTGTCTCATTATCATATTCTCTCACCGCGGGTTCAAGTGGGGAAGTTATCAGTTACTTGCAAAGATGGGATGTGCTCGAGTACTGGTTAACCTTTCAGGCTCCAAGGAAACAGTGGTTAGGTTAACTGATCGTTTGTTAGCCCTCAATGTTATAAAAATGATGTTTAATATTCAATCAATCAATCAATCAATTTCTCATTTCTGAAGTTACATATAATAATACCTGTTCTTAACTAGTCTCAACAAAACTGGATTAGGGCGAGTAAAAACTACCATGTTGAAGCAGTTAGTCATGAAAAAAAAAAATGTAATTGCCAAAAAAACCCACAAAAAATCATTTTACCTGATGAAGAATTGTAACTGATTTATCAGCATGTTCATATTGTTTTATAATTCATTTATGCATATGTTGATGTCTTGTTGTTTTATTGTATTGTTAAGATTTGATTTAATTTTGCTCACCATATTTGTTTGATGTATGTTTCGTTAACCACTGGGATATCTGTTTGCCAGTTACATTAACCGGACTTCCAAGTGAAGTGGACGCAAGAAAGTTCTAGTCCCTCGTCCCATATGGGCACATGGATATTTTGTTTGAGATGGATAATCCTGGATTTCTATGTACTTATTCCCCTTGTTTCTCACTCTCTCTTTTTCTTTCTGGGGGCAGCTCTAAATAAATCTTGGTTGATAGAAATAATGAACATTTTAGATTATATTCATATAGAAACTGTCTTAGCCAATGCTAGCAAAGTTCCTATTTTTTTTTAACCTTTTTTTCCCTGTGATATAAATAAATATCAGTCATTTGTTCTGAATTGTTATTGAAATTATCTGCTGTCTTAAAGAGTTAAAAAAACAGCTGGCAAGCAGTGAACTCCAAATCTTTTCTCTTGAATTTGGTTGTGTGTTTATTTCAAACAAAAAGTTGAAGCTCAGGTATTTTTTTTTTAATTTTCCTTTTTGAATGGTTAGGAAGTTTGATATGGATGTGAAAATTGGGGGATGGATTTGTTTAAGAGGCAGACCAGGTTCTATGTGGTAGCGGCATTGCATGTTTTATTGTTGGTATAATTAGTTGGTTGTGAGTCATTAAATGACATTTGATTTGACATCACAGTACAGCACTCTCTCTTGGCAGTCTTCAGTTGTATCAACAGAAATATTAAATAACAGCCTTGAGAAATATTCTTCAAAGATTAAACAATGGCATTCCACTGAATACAGAGTTGGGTAAATGGGAGAGGTTTCAAATTTTGTTTGAGAATTTAGCCTTGAATAATGATCTAATAAATTTATTTATTTTTACACAATGAGAATGTTTTTAAATAAATGTTCTGAAGAAGAATGCATTTTATTGAACTTTCACAGTTCACATAAAATCACAACTCATTCAAGCAGACTGCTTCTTTTTAAAACTATACTAATTGAATTGCCCAAAACCTTGTTGTTTTGTATGTTGGGATGTTCTGGTGATCTGTGCTGTATAATTTTACTGTAGAGGCTGTGACTATGTTAAACATGCTAAATGTTTGTAGTTTTCTGTTGAAACAGCTTAATTGGTATGTTAGGAGAGACTGTTGTAGATGTGATGATGTATACATGATCAGTGTTTTCTGTTTGTAGCTGTGTAACCATGTACCATCCAACCATGGTGCAAACAAGACATGATACAAAATAAACAATTTGTACAGTCGCTTCATCTTATGTTTACTTTCTATCTACCTGTATACAAAAACAATGTTTGCATTATAACCCATCTGTAGGTGTTGGCCCTGTCCTGGCACCAGTGGGTGTGTGCCCTGTCCGGGCACCAGTGGGTGTGTGCCGTCCTTGCACCAGTGGGTGTGGACCCTGTCTTGGCACCTGCAGGTGTGTGTCCTGTCCTGGCACCAGTGGGTGAGTCCTGTCCTGGCACCAGCGGGAAGACCCTGTCCTGGCACCTGCAGGTGTGTGTCCTATCCTGGCATCAGTGGGAGTGAGTCTGTCCTGGCACCAGTGGGCGTGGGCCCTGTCCTGGCACCAATGGGCATGTGCCCTGCTCTGGCAACAGTGGGTGTTAGCCTTGTCATGGCACTAGTGGGTGTGTGTCCTGTCCTAGCACCAGTGGATGTGTGCCCTGTCCTGGCACCAGTGGGTGTGGGCCCTGTCCTGGAACCAGTGGTTGTGTGCCCTGTCCTGGCACCAGTGGGTGTGGGCCCTGATCTGGCACCCATGGGTGTGATCCCTGTCCTGGAACCAGTGGGTGTGAGCCCTGTTCTGGCACCGATGGGTGTGTGTCTCGGTCCTGGCACCAGTGGGTGTGGGCCCTGCCCAGTCACCAGTGTGGGCTCTGTCCTGGCACCAGTGGGTGTGGGCCCTGTTCTTGCACCAGTGGGTGTAGGCCCTGTCCTGGCACCTGTATGTGTGTGTCCTGTCCTGGCACCAGTGTGTGTGTGCCCTTTCCTAACACCTGTAGGTATGCGCCCTGTCCTGGAACCAGTGGATGTGGGTTCTGTCCTGGTACCTATGGATGTGTGCCTTGTTCAGGCACCAGTGAGTGTAGACCCTGTCCTGTCACCTGTGGGTGTGGGCCCTGTCCCTGGCACCAGTGGGTGTGTGTCCTGTCCTTTCATCAGTGGGTTTGGGTCCTGTCCTGGCACCTTTGAGTGTGGGCCCTGTCCGGGAACCAGTGGGTGTGGACCCTGTCCTACAACCAGTGGGTGTGGGCCCTGTCCTGGCACCTGTGTGTGTAGACCCTGTCCTTTCACCTGTAGGTGTGGGCCCTGTCCTTGCACCAGTGGGTGTGGGTCCTGTCCTGGCACAAATGGGCATGTGCCCTGTCCTGGCAACAGTGGGTGTGGGCACTGTCCTGGCACCAGTGGGGGTGTGTCCTGTCCTGGCACCAGTGGGTGTGAGCCCTGTCCTGGCACCTGTGTGTGTGGGCCCTGTCCTGGCATCAGTGGGTGTGGGCCCTGTCCTGGCACCAGTGGGTGTGAGTCATGTCCTTGTACCAGTGGGTGTGGGCCCTGTCCTTGCACCAGTGGGTGTGGGCCCTGTCCTGGCACCAGTGGGTGTTGGCCCTGTCCTGGCACCAGTGGGTGTGGACCCTGTCCTGGCACCTGTGGGTGTGAGCCCTGTCCTGGCACCAGTGGGTGTGAGCCCTGTCCTGGCACCAGTGGGTGTTGGCCTTGTCCTGACACCTGTGGGTGTTGGTCCTGTCCTGTCCTGGCACCAGTGGGTGTGGGTCTGGACCAGTAGGTGTTGGTGCAATCCCAACACCTTTTGGTTTGAGCTCAGTTAAGACTGAAGAAGATTTATCAAGACAAGTTGGAGTGAAACTGACCTAGTGAAAACAGCAACAAATGATGGACAACTAGACTTTCAATAAAATTGCTGCTAACTGACAACAGCAATGGACAATGCATCATCGCATTAGCACTTCAGAAATGGGCCTGTCATCAGAAATGCACTGCTGTGCTTGTAGCATAATTGAATTAATGCCATTTGAGTATTGACTAGTGACGGTAATACTACTACAATGAAGACAATTTGCACAAGTATGAAATGGACAAGAATTCTATTCAAATCTCATTGATTTATAACAATAAATGGACATTACAATGTTCTGAATATCATTGTTGCTTCATGTCAAAATCACAAATTTATATTCTATCCCATATTGGCTAGAGATGACCTTGTGGAGTGTTGTTCCACTAATGAACGAGGATGTGGTGTAACTCTCTGACAATCCTTTGTGAAGACGTCTGATCTCATCCCAGATATGCTCAATTGGGGGTAAGCAGTCAACCTCCGTGTGCAATATATTGAGGCATTATCAAGTTGGTAAAGACAGTGGGGGATGGGGGTCAGGTCTCTATACCGACAAAATCAAAATTTAACATTTGTAACTCTGATGGCCATAAATGAGTGTATTGTGCAGAGAGTGAACCTGTTTGTTGAAAGTGAATAGGTGGTATTGCGAGTGGTGGATCATACACGTGGTATTAATTTGTGAACTTGAAACATAGGTCGTATTCAGAACATTGTGTTTATTTATTGCAATAAGCAATGAAATTTGCACAGATTATGTTATTCATATTGTTACTGATGTGTATGAAATTTGAACCAATTTGAATTGTGTCGACACTTAAAATCATCATTGTACAGCTGTTACGTTTCTAAATCAGTCAAGCGGCCAACACTATCCATTACACTACCGTCGAGTGTATTAAACATATGTGGATAAAATGTCTCGCTCAAGGACATTATGCCTAACCATGGTGGAGGATCAAACACACTGCTCTAACCACTATTCATATCCCACAAAATAATTTTAGTTATCCAGACAAGATTTTCTTGTAAGGATTATTTTGTTTGTTGAATTAATATGCTATCAAAATGTTAAATATATGACGATGACCCAGTGGTCACCTATTCTGAGCTTAAATTGACATCTGTCTATTGATCTGGGGTCGGCAGTTTAAATCCGGGATAGTTATCAATTACTAGTGGAGATGGATGTGCTGGCTAGATTACTGGTTAACCTTCCAGGATCCCAGGAAGAAAGAGTTGTTAGGTAAACTGATTGTCTGCTAGCCCTAAATGGCACAAAACTGATGCTATATTTCATATAATTAGAAACAATGAAGAACTAGTTATGTGATTTGTTCATAATTATTTATTCATATTAATTAAGTGCAGACATAATGAGAAAAAACAAGCTTTTAAAATCAGTAACTGCATACAGTTTGCCCAAGATACCTTGACACATACTTGATTGGTAGTTTAAAGTGCATTAACTTAAACAATAAAACTGGACACAAAGCACCACACCACTTTAAAGGGGCACATGGAAATGTTGATAAATATTTTACTTACAGCTACATAATGCAAATATGAAATTAGAATCTCCAAATAAGTATGTAGACCTTTAATTTCCATTTTGGAAAGGGAAATAACTCTTGTAAAAGACTGAAAGGCATTATAATTACTCATCTGCAGTCATATATGCCAAAAAGCATACCTAATATTTTTTTCCACCACCTTTTAACAATACAGTGAAAGGATTTTTTTAATAAGTTTTACAGTCACTCATATTTTGTCAAACCAGCATGCCAATACTTGTCTTATATGAACTTAATAATGTGTTAAATATAAATTTTCAGATAGTAACATTTGGGGATTAAAATTTCCATTTGGTTAATCATTCCTAGGTGTAAAATGTTATCTAAAGTGTTAATTTGATTTCAACATTGCTATGTGTTCCTTTAAGACATTTAACTACTGTAATTAAATTGAAACTAATAAATTTACAGCTAAATACAACTGAAATTATTATTTTATATAATCAGCAATCAAAATTCAATTATTCCAATATTGTGGAGGATCTTCCAACCTTGATACTGGCCGCCCAGCATCAAGTTCCAAACTACACGTCGTTTTAAAGGATAAAATATATTGAATGGGGTTTAACGCAGCATTTATTCAGCATATCCAGTTTTAATGGTGGAGGCAGACCTCACACTGGGAAGAAACACCGTTCTTCTGCTAGTAACTGGCAAAATTTCTCATATAATGTTATTGGAGCAAGCAGGACTCGAACCTACGACCTCATCGGTGAGAGGTTAAATGATATTGAGAAGGCGCCTTAGACCACTCAACCACTGAGGACCCAAATCATATTGAATCTCCAGGTAAGATTCTGTGATTTTCAGATAATGCTGATATCCATGTATTTAAGTAGTTGGTTTTCAATGTTTAAATCATTATCATCTCTTTTTTGCAGAAGCAGGGCCTAAATTCATCAATAATATGAGTCGAAGAATCAGACTCAAAATCTTACATTTTTGTAAAACCTTTAAACATACAATTATAGGTAATACATGTACTCCTATTACATTATCTGTTAAATCATGATTAAAACTGCTTGTTTCTGCAAATAAATATAGTAATTTGCTAGTTTAATACATGTTGTTTGAGTCTAAATTTCGGTGTCAAAATGTTGACTGAATTTCGGTCCAGGAGTTGTATTTTGGCTTCCAGAAGAAAATAAGCCAGAAAGCAGTAACATTAGTTTAACAGCATGTAGGAAACATGGAATGATTCTAGAATATATATCATTGATTCCAAAATATGTGATGTATATACATGAAAAATAATAGTTAAGGATTTTATTTTCAGCCTAAAAATTGGAAAATCTCTAATACAAATTATTACACATAAGGCCATCCTTTCAAAAAAACTTGTTTGCTGTGCTCCAACCTACTCACTCAAAATTGCAGCTACCCAAACTTTTTTATTGCCTTTCAAAAACTTTTTTAATGATTTCTGTCCATTTTTCTTTAAAATGACTATGCAAAATCAAAATCTGGCAAAAAAAAAATAATAAAAAAATAAGCTTACCTTCCTACCCACATGAAAAAAACTGGGTCAAAGCAAAGCAAATAAATATTTTGTAAGGATGGCCTAAAAGTGAATATATTCAATATCAAAACTAACAGCAAGCAGTCTCTAATGGAAGCTCTCAACTCAAGACTTTTTCCTTAGTAACTGAAATCATATATAGAGTAATTATGAAGAACTAGTATGCAATTAGTATATACAGTGGAACTTTGTTGGCTGGAACACGGATGGCTGGAACACCACATACAGCTCGAACCACTTATCTGGTCCCTGCTGAATTCCTATATTCATGTATGGTATGACGTTCAACAATACTTGGCTCAAACAACCTTTAACTCTAATTATTTTGTCGAGTCCCGTCGGGTTCGAGCCAATGAAGTTCTACTGTATAACAGGTTTCTGTTTCTTGACATGCATACAAACAATTCGGGTTGTTACAGTGATCTAACATTATATATTCTGCAGTATTGCCCTTGTTTATAATGCAAATACATTACACCAAACCTAAATCTAGGAAAACATAAATGCCTATACAGTCGAACCTGTGTAAGCGGTCACCTCTTTTACACAACCACTTGTCTTAAGCAGTCACCTTTGCTATATCCAATTTTTAAGCTTTCAATGCAAATACACCTGTATAAAGCAACAACATGTCTTTTAAGACCATATTTGCTCTTTCCCTTGACTGGCTGCTTAAGATAGGTTTGACTGTATCTAATGATAGATTGAACGGAGTCTGTACGGACTTAACAATAACACCTCCATAATACTGGACAACCTGGTGAGCTTACCTGAGGTGACTATAAAGTTATGTATTGCTAGTTTAACAAAGAAACTCTCCTTTTGAATATTTTCCCTGTACTTTGCCACCTTTTCATCAAACAGATCATATCTACATTTGAAGCTGATAATCAATAAAATAAAAATCATTTAATGTTACAAATAATGTTTTGTGCTATATTGACAAAAGCTTTTAATTTGTCCATCATCTTCTTAAAGATCCTTTTTTTTATATTAAAGCATCCATTTAAAATTTGAGTAAAATTGGCCAAGTTGTTTTGCAATATGAAGACATCAGCAATAAAAGCAAATAATGTCACAGTAGTAAATCTACCATATTACTGTAAGTGTAATGATAACAATATTTATATTTTCTTGTCTTTAATTTTACAAGGTTTTTAACTTTACTAAGTTTTAAAATGTTCCATTATTGAAATGAACAAAATTTCCAGATATGTATGTCCAAATTTGTATAACACTAACTAGATTTAATTGGTAAACCTAAGTGTCCAGCTGTCCTCAAGAGAAGGCACTCTTGGCGACATCCTCTACCAATGTCATCAACTGTCTTGTTAAACTTCCTACGAGGCAGCATTAAATCTAGACACACTTCGTAGTGATCACAGCTCGGAATTATTCTCACAGTCACATCCCCATTGAGTCTTTTCAATTCTTCACCAAACTTGGTTGTCGAAGATAATGGTACAACATAGTCATCTGTTCCATGAATCAGTAAAATCTTTGGGAATCTAAAATGAATAGAAACATGAAAATATCATTTAACAAATAATACAAAGTGTTGAGGTCCATATGCAATTTTACAGTAGTCGGGCCAAGAATGTGTATATAAATCGAAGCTTTCTTCAGTCCATTAACATGCATCAGAACTGAAATGACATCAGGCCCTTCCCCAGGTGCTTTAAGCACCGCAGTGCCTTGATTTCCAAAGTCAATATATTTCATCGCTTTTTTGTATACATGGAATAGCAAAAGAGTTGGGTCATAAGTTGTCCAACATTATAACCGGCCCTTCAGAACAACAAATCATTTACATAGAAACAATCAAGATGGCAATGAAACATATGTAATGGCAACAATATTTGTATATCAATTAATTTCTTATTTACATCTTTCATTCATTGTATAATGGTAGATACTCAATTATCCCAACACCATTCGTCAGTTCAATCCCTTACTAATATGTTCAATACCTACTTACATCTTCCATTTATTGTGTTCTGGTAGATACACTATATTATCATGACATATTGTAAGAATCTTACATGGGTTTGAGGTTCGGATAGAAAATTCTGGACCGAGGGATAACTGTTTTGGCAGAGCCTTGTTCCCGGGTAAACAGTTATCTCAAGGGAAGGAATTTTCTATCTGAACCAATAAGGCCATGAATGATTCTTTTTCTTGCATACCAAACATATTGAATAATTATTTTAACTTTTTCTGTCATTATATATCTACAACAGCCGCTTTTAAGACATTAAATTATATGATTAACGTCATATATTTTATAAGTTACATCATAAATGAGTCTTAACGTCATAACGTAACAATTTTATATCTTAGCCCTAGGGTGAGACAGAAATATCTAAACCTGGTACAAAGGCAGATATCCTTATCTGGTGTGCAAGTAATTATCAGTTCAACCATTACTTATATTTCCCCTATTTGAGTATGTCACAGTGTGTATGGTCACAGTGTGTATGTCATAGTGTGTATGGTTACAGTGTGTATGGTCAGTGTGTATGGTCACAGTGTGTATGTCATAGTGTGTATGGTTAAAGTGTGTATGGTCACAGTGTGTATGTCATAATGTGTATGGTTAAAGTGTGTATGGTCACATTGTGTATGTCATAGTGTGTATGGTCACAGTGTGTATGGTAACAGTGTGTATGTCATAGTGTGTATGGTTAAAGTGTGTATGGTCACAGTGTGTATGCTATAATGTGTATGGTTAAAGTGCGTATGGTCACAGTGTGTATGTCATAGTGTGTGTGGTTAAAGTGTGTATGGTCACAGTGTGTATGGTTAAAGTGTGTATGGTCACAGTGTGTATGGTCAGTGTGTATGGTCACAGTGTGTGTGGTGACAGTGAGTGTGTATGTCACAGTGTGTATGGTCAGCAGGCCGGTTAGCTTAGTCAGTAGAGCAGTCCCGCAGTGGCTGCATATTTTTCTCTCCTTATAGGTTATGTACACACTGTGACATGTACTTGTATATATGCACTGCAAAATCCACAAACAAGTAACCTGTTGCTCAATTCCTTATTTACGAGAAGGCTTGTATGTACACTGCAGAAGACATACACCAATTATCACTTTTCTTACTTGTCTTCATTATTGTTCATTCAGTACACCAACATATTGAAGACATAAATTAGAAATGGACTCATTCTTAATTTAAAATTATTTATATATAATATTATATGTTAACCTTATTATAAATCTTTTGGGTCAAAAACCAATGCCGGCCAATGCTGAGGTGAGTAAAGCTAAATAATATAATACTGTACCTTAAGGGTGTATTGAACATAATACTGTATCTAAAGGGTGTATTGAACATAATACTGTATCTTAAGGGTGTATTGAACATAATACTGTACCTAAAGGGTGTATCGAACATAATACTGTACTTAAGGGTGTATTGAACATAATACTGTACCTTAAGGGTGTATTGAACATAATAAAGTACCTAAAGGGTGTATTGAACAAAATACAGTACTTTAAGGGTGTATTGAACATAATACTGTACCTTAAGGTTGTATCGAACATAATACTGTACCTTTAGGGTGTATCGGACATAATACAGTACCTTAAGGGTGTATTGAACATAATACTGTACCATAAGGGTGTGTTGAACATAATACTGTACCTTAAGGGTGTGTTGAACATAATACTGTACCTTAAGAGTGTATTGAACATAATGCTGTACCTTAAGGGTGTATCGAACATAATACTGTATCTTTAAGGTGTATTGAACATAATACTGTACCTTAAGAGTGTATTGAACATTATGCTGTACCTTAAGGGTGTATCGAACATAATACTGTATCTTAAAGGTGTATTGAACATAATACTGTACCTCAAGGGTGTATCGAACATAATACTGATTCTTAAGGGTGTATTGAACATAATACTGTATCTTAAGGGTGTATTAAACATAATACTGTACCTTAAGAGTGTATTGAACATAATACTGTATCTTAAGGGTGTATTGAACATAATACAGTACCTTAAGGGTGTATTGAACATAATACTGTACTTTAAGGGTGTTTTGAATATAATACTGTACCTTAAGGGTGTATTGATGTTCTGCAGTATATATGTCGGGGAGAACCTGTCAAAGTGCTGGTTACCGTACATGGACCTGGCCATTGTAGATACGTCCTCGACACCTCTCATACTCTCATGTTCAAAATGGTCACTTATATCATATACCCCTGCCAACCCTGTACAGAGCAAATAAACAACAATACTGTACATACCATATGGCATTATTTTATAAACTTATTTCAGGCAAATGTTGTTTTACACAATACTGAACACAATAATGTACAGTGCAAGTGGCTAATTCTCATTTCATTCATGTAAACATTTGAACAATTGAACCACTACAAGTGTCCTCTGTGGCCGAGTGACCTAAGGCGCCGTCTCAAGATCACTTACCTCTCATCGCTAAGGTTGTAGGTTCGAGTCCTGCTCGCTCCAAAAACTTAATGTGAGAAAGTTTCCAGTTACTTCTGGAAGGACGGTGGTTTTACTCAGTCTGACACAGTCTGGGGTCTTCCTCCACCAGTAAAACTGGATATGCCATATATATAACCTGAAATGTGTTGAAAATGGCGTTAAACCCCATTAAAAAAAAAGAAAGAAAAAAAAAACACTAAAGTGCTGCTGACGAATACATAAACACATCATACATGATGTCAATATTAACAACAACTTTAACATATGCATGTACTATATTATTTTCTCAAGTCAAAATCAGAATATCACAATTTTACGACGCAACCGAAGTTTTGTAAACTAATTCTATCTATCTAGTTTTGAATATGATGTAAATTGTTGACTTTCTATATAAACAATATTTAGGACCCAGGACTGTAATTTCCACTCGTCCACTCGCCATGACGAGTGAACATTTGGTAAGGATGAGTAATATTTAACAAACTGACCTTAAAATTTCTTTTTTTAATTGTAAGTATTCAATAAAAAATGTTGTTAAGGGTGGACGAGTAGTTATTATAAAAAATTTCAAGTCCTGGGACCAAAAGTACAATAAAAAACAAACAACATTATTTTCGCAACTGTCATAACTCGTATATTGTCTATGACTATTGCCCTCAAATTGCTCTTGCAATCATATTTTATTGTTTTTTCACAATTTTACATCTTAAATGGTTGAATGTTAATGTTAAAATCATGTCCACATATTAAATCAACCTTTTATATATTTAAATGTGACCACCAATACTCCATCTGTATATAAAGCAGGAACCCATAATCTTATCTGAAATATTGTAAAAAAAATATCACCAGAACTTTAAGAATTGGGCTTGTTTAAGAGGCCTCACCTATATCGCCGATCTTTTTTTATCTTAGCAGTAAAACTGCATATATATTTATATCAATCGTCATATACTATGGATATTCTGTTTTATTACTTATATTGAATTTTGTCCCTGTAGCGTAAAGTTTTTTAAATTAATTCTGTTGATTAAATACTAAATTGCAGCCAGCGATAACATCACTCACTGACCAGTATCGGGTTATGCCAAACATCCAATGAATAAAACGGAAAATGTTGAACTGTGTATATTAACAAATTTGTCATAAATAACATAAACTACAAGGACGTCACCAACCTTTATCTTCGAATGGGAGATTCCTCTATGTGATTCAATAAATGTTTCATCATTTACTGAACAGAATGTTAGAGGTGATGCATCTTTTAAGTGTAATAAAACAATGCAACTTACCTACAACTGCTTTAATTGACTTGCTAAGGTTAAGAAGTGATGGCTGTATATCACTATCAGTCATTTGTGCATCTATCTCCTTTGACTTGACTGTAACCACAGATTCGTTATCTTCATTATCACCAGAATCATCATCTTCAAAACTGCCCGATTTCCCTTCTTTCAAACCACTTGTCTCCCCTTTGTCACTCTCTGTCTCCCCACCAGGGGCGCCCTCAACTAGACTGGTTCTTCTGCGAAATCTTATCCCGGTAATGTCAGACTGGCTAAGCTCCAGTAATTCACTCTCCAACATGGAGGCTTCAGAATGTTCAGTTTCGGACATTTGTGTTGATAACACTTCAAAACGACCTGATGAAGCAGCAGAATTGGACTGACCATCACTTTGATGACCATTGTCATTTTTGCCATCAATGACACAAAAAGAGCCTGAAGATGCGGAACTCTGTCTATCTTCATTATTATCAGTGCTACCAAAGTGTCTATCACTAAACTGGATGGTGGAGGTAGTGACAGGCTGCAGGTCCACAGTGCTTGCCTCGATTAGTTCATCATGGAGTAGTTCCAGCATGGACATGGCACACAGATGGGCACCTGATGAGTGGCCAATCAACATGATCTTGTTCTGAAAACATGATAATTAAACAAGATACTAAATAATACTAGTATATAGAATACAAAGGAGATCAGTAACTTAAAAACCATAAATTGAACAATTATATTTCTACAAATATGTTACAGTGTAGTTGTATTTGATAAGTGCATAATTTCTTTTCCTCCTCCAAGAGGTCTTTGGTTTTGATTTCTAAAAGGGTCTTGCACCATTCAGAGTATTGCTTTGGTACTAAAGGAAGTTTAGCTTAGATACATGTTTACAAAAATGACAGACAGTTGGTCTATTTTTCAATTAGTCTTCCATGGCTGAGTAGTCTAAGGCACCATCTCAAGATCACTGATCTCTCACGGCTCAAAGGTTTGAGGCCCAATCACTCTATAAAATAATTTCTGTGAGAAAGTTTGCCAGTTACTTGTGGGAGAACTGTGGTTCTACTCAGATTCATTCTGGGGTCTTCCTCCACCAATAAAACTGGATATGCCATATATAACCTGCAATGTGTTGAAAACTGTGTTAAACCCCATTAAAACACACACACAAAAAAAACTAAACAATTTTTTAAACAATCTCATTACGCTGTATTCTGGTTTGTGTAATCACTGTATAATTCTACTAACCTTATCGCCATTGTACTGTTCTATATTTTGGTACAACCAAGATATACAATCAACAATGTCTTGTACCATGTCATCAACATAACCCTGCAAACATAAACAATACCTTGTACCATGTCATCAACATAACCCTGCAAGCATAAACAATACCCTGTATCATGTCATCAACATAACCCTACAAACACAAACAATACCTTGGATCATGTCATCAACATAACCCTGCAAGCATAAACAATACCTTGTATCATGTCATCAACATAACCCTGCAAACATAAACAACTCTTTGGATCATGTCAACAACATCACCCTGCAAGCATAAACAATACCTAGTACCATGTCAACAACATAACCCTGCAAACATAAACAATACCTTGGATCATGTCAACAACATAACCCTGCAAGCATAAACAACACCTTGGATCATGTCAACAACATAACCCTGCAAACATAAACAATACCTTGGATCATTTAAAAAATAAATTTCAGAACCCCTGGTCATCAACATAATCCTGAAAACAAACATAATGTCTTGCATCATGTTATCAAATGAATGCTACTTTGAAACAAGTGATTCTTTGTGCATCACATACCTGAGGGTATGTTGAGTGATTAGGACAACATACAATAACACCCAGCTTGTTGGCAACAGCAGAACATAGCAGACCATACATGTTCTTGCTACCTGAGCCCCATGCACCACCGTACACAAACACAACCACCGGGTAATTGTTGGTGTCGCCCATTCCACGATTCTTCGGAAAGTACAAATCTAAAGTCTGGTCATTTCTACCGTAAGCTTTATCCTGCAACAACAAAATAAAACTCACATGTACATATGGTAAAACACATCTACAGGCACATACAGGTAAATCATAAAATTCACATGTTCATATTATAAAACTCATCTACAGGCACATACAGGTAAATCATAAAACTCTCATGTACATACAGTAAAACTCATATACAGGCACATACAGATAAACTATAAAACTCACATGTACATACGGTAAAACTTATCTACAGGCACATACAGGTAAATCGTAAAACTCACATGTCAATACGGTAACACTCATCTACAGGCACATACAGGTAAATTGTAAAACTCACATGTACATACGGTAAAACTCATCTACAGGCACATACAGGTTAATCTGAAACTCACATGTATATACGATAAAATTCATTTACAGGCACATACAGGTAAATAGTAAAACTCACATGTACATATGGTAAAACTCATCTACAGGCACATACAGGTAAATCGTAAAACTCACATGTCCATACGGTAAAACTCATCTAGAGGCACATAAAGGTAAATAGTAAAACTCACATGTACATACGGTAAAACTCATCTACAGGCACATACAGGTAAATAGTAAAACTCATATGTACATACGGTAAAACTCATCTAGAGGCACATACAGGGAAATCGTTAAATTCACATGTCCATACGGTAAAACTCATCTACAGGCACATAAAGGTAAATCCAAAGACTCACATGTCCATACGGTAAAACTCATCTACAGGCACATACAGGTAAATCGAAAAAACTCACATGTTCATACAGTAAAACTCATCTACAGGCACATACAGGTAAATCATTTAACTCACATGTCCATACGGTATAACTCATCTACAGGCACATACAGGTAATTCGTAAAACTTACATGTCCACAGGGTAAAACTCATCTACAGGCACATACAAGTAAATCTTAAAACTCACATGTCCATAGGGTAAAACTCATATACTGGCACATACAGGTAAATCATAAAATTCACATGTCCATACTGTAACACTCATCTACAGGCACATACAGGTAAATCATAAAATTCAAATGTACGTATGTATCTACAGGCACATACAGGTAAATCGTTAAACTCACATGTCCATACGGTAAAACTCATCTACAGGCACAAACTGGTAAATCATTTAACTCACATGTCCATACAGTAAAACTCATCTACAGGCACATACAGGTAAATCATAAAACTCACATGTACATACGGTAAAACTCATCTACAGGCACATACAGGTAAATCGCAAAACTCACATGTACATATGGTAAAACTCATCTACAGGCACATACAGGTAAATCGCAAAACTCACATGTTCATACGGTAAAACTCATATACAAGGACATACAGGTAAATCACAAAACTCATGTTCATATGGTTTAATTCATCTACAGGTACATACAGGTAAATAGTAAAACTCACATGTACATATGGTAAAACTCATCTACAGGCACATACAGGTTAATCGTAAAACTCACATGTACATATGGTAAAACTCATCTACAGGCACATACAGGTAAATCGCAAAACTCACATGTTCATACGGTAAAACTCATATACAAGGACATACAGGTAAATCGCAAAACTCATGTTCATATGGTTTAATTCATCTACAGGTACATACAGGTAAATAGTAAAACTCACATGTCCATATGGTAAAACTCATCTACAGGCACATACAGGTAAATTGTAAAACTCACATGTACATACTGTAAAACTCATCTACATGCACATACAGGTTAATTGTAAAATTCACATGTACATACGGTAAAACTCATCTTAAGGCACATACAGGTAAATCGTAAAACTCACATGTACATATGGTAAAACTCATCTACAGGCACATACAGGTAAATTATAAAAATCACATGTACATACAGTAAAACTCATCTTCAGGCACATACTGGTAAATCATAAAATTCACATGTACATACGGTAAAACTTATCTACAGGCACATACTGGTAAATCATAAAATTCACAAGTCTATACAGTAAAACTCATCTACAGGCACAAACTTGTAAATCATAAAAATCACATGTACATACAGTAAAGTTCATCTACAGGCACATACAGATAAACTGTAAAACTCACAAGTACATATGGTAAAACTTATCTACAGGCACATACTGGTAAATCATTAAACTCACATGTACATATGGTTAAACTCATCAACAGGCACATACAGGTAAATCATAAAATTCACATGTCTATACGGTAAAACTTATCTACAGGCACCAACTTGTAAATCATAAAAATCACATGTACATACAGTAAAACACATCTACAAGAACATACAGATAAACTGTAAAACTCACAAGTACATACGGTAAAACTTATCTACAGGCACATACAGGTTAATCATAAAACTCACATGTAAATACGGTAAAACTTATCTTCAGGCACATACAGGTAAATCATAAAACTCACATGTCAATACGGTAAAACTCATCTACAGGCACATACAGGTAAATCGTAAAATTCACATGTACATACGGTAAAACTCATCTACAGGCACATACAGGTAAATAGTAAAACTACCATGTACATATGGTAAAACTCATCTACAGGCACATACAGGTAAATCATAAAATTCAAATGTACGTATGTATCTACAGGCACATACAGGTAAATCGTTAAACTCACATGTCCATACGGTAAAACTCATCTTCAGGCACATACAGATTAATCGTAAAACTCACATGTCCATAAGGTAAAACCCATCTACAGGCACATACAGGTAAATTATAAAATTCACATGTCCATACTGTAACACTCATCTACAGGCACATACAGGTAAATCATGAAATTCAAATGTACGTATGTATCTACAGGCACATACAGGTAAATCGTTAAACTCACATGTCCATACGGTAAAACTCATCTACAGGCACATACAGGTAAATTATAAAACTCACATGTCCATACGGTAAAACTCATCTACAGGCACATACAGGTAAATCATAAAACTCACATGTACATATGGTAAAACTCATCTACAGGCACATACAGATAAATTGCAAAACTCACATGTACATATGGTAAAACACATCTACAGGCACATACAGGTAAAATGCAAAACTAATGTACATACGGTTAAACTCATCTACAGGAACATACAGGTAAATCATAAAACTCACATGTACATACGGTTAAACTCATCTACAGGCACATACAGGTTAATCGTAAAACTCACATGTCAATACGGTAAAACTCATTTTCAGGCACATACAGGTAAATCATGAAATTCACATTTACATAAGGTAAAACTCATCTACAGGCACATACTGGTAAATCATAAAACTCACATGTACATACAGTTAAACTCATCAACAGGCACATACAGGTTAATTATAAAATTCACATGTCTATACAGTAAAACTCATCTACAGGCACAAACTTGTAAATCATAAAAATCACATGTACATACAGTAAAACTCATCTACAGGTACATACAGGTAAATCATAAAACTCACATGTACATACGGTAAAACTCATCTACAGGCATATACAGGTAAAATGTAAAATTCACATGTACATACGGTAAAACTCATCTACAGGCATATACAGGTAAATCATAAAAATCACATGTACATACAGTAAAACTCATCTTCAGGCACATACAGGTAAATCATAAAATTCACATGTACATTCGGTAAAACTCATCGACTGGCACATAGGTAAAACTCATCTACAGGCACATACTGGTAAATCATAAAACTCACATGTCCATACGGTAAAACTTATCTACAGGCACATACAGGTAAATCATAAAACTCACATGTACATACGGTAACACTCATCTACAGGCACATACAGTAAGCCTCATCTACAGGCACATACAGGTAAATCGTAAAACTCACATGTCCATACAGTAAAACTCATCTAGAGGCACATACAGGTAATACAGTAAGCCTCATCTACAGGCACATACAGGTAAATCGTAAAACTCACATGTACATACAGTAAAACTCATCTAGAGGCACATACAGGTACATACAGTAAGCCTCATTTACAGGCACATACAGGTATATCGTAAAACTCACATGTACATACGGTAAAACTCATCTACAGGCACATACAGGTAAATCATAAAACTCTCATGTCCATACGGTAAAACTCGTCTACAGGCACATACAGGTAAATCATAAAACTTGCATGTCCATATGGTAAAACTCATCTACAGGCATATACAGGTAAATCATAAAACTTGCATGTCCATACGGTAAAACTCATCTACAGGCATATACAGGTAAATCATAAAAATCACATGTACATACGGTAAAACTCATCTTCAGGCACATACAGGTAAATCATAAAATTCACATGTACATAAGGTAAAACTCATCTACTGGCACATAGGTAAAACTCATCTACAGGCACATACTGGTAAATCATAAAACTCACATGTCCATACGGTAAAACTCATCTACAGGCACATACAGGTAAATCATAAAACTCGCATGTCCATATAATAAAACTCATCTACAGGCACATACAGGTAAATCGAAAAAATTTGCATGTACATACGGTAAAACTCATCTACAGGCACATACAGGTTAATCGTAAAATTCGCATGTACATATGGTAAAACTGATCTACAGGCACATACAGGTAAATCATAAAATTCGCATGTACATACGGTAAAACTCATCTAATGGCACATACAGGTAAATCATAAAACTCATATGTCCATACTGTAAAACTCATCTACAGGCACATACTGGTTAATCGTAAAATTCACATGTACATACGGTAAAACTCATCTATAGGCACAAACAGGTAAATCGTAAAACTCATGTACATACGGTAAAACTCATCTACAGGCACATACAGGTAAATCATAAAACTTACATGCCCATACGGTAAAACTCATCAACAGGCACATACAGGTTAATCGTAAAACTCACATGTACATTCGGTTAAAACTCATCTACAGGCACATACAGGTAAATCGTAAAACTCACATGTCCATATGGTAAAACTCATCTACAGGCACATACAGGTTAATTGTAAAACTCACATGTACATACGGTAAAACTCATCTTCAGGCACATACAGGTAAATCATAAAATTCACATGTACATAAGGTAAAACTCATCTACAGGCACATAGGTAAAACTCGTCTACAGGTACATACTGGTAAATCATAAAACTCACATGTACATACGGTTGAACTCATCAACAGGCACATATAGGTAAATCATAAAATTCACATGTCTATACAGTAAAACTCATCTACAGGCACAAACTGGTAAATCATAAAAATCACATGTACATACAGTAAAACTCATCTACAGGCACATACAGATAAACTGTAAAACTCACATGTACATACGGTAAAACTTATCTACAGGCACATACAGGTTAATCATAAAACTCACATGTCAATACGGTAAAACTCATCTACAGGCACATACAGGTAAATCGTAAAACTCACATGTACATACAGTAAAATTCATCTACAGGCACATACAGGTAAATAGTAAAACTCACATCTACATACGGTAAAACTCATCTACAGGCACATACAGGTAAATAGTAACTCACATGCAAATACATGAATATTGTAAAGCTCACAGATACATACACACATTTGGTAAAGCTTATAATGTATGAAGGCTTCTCCACATGCCATTTAAACCTAGGGGCACACGAGCATTTGATAATTAGAAATAGTTTTTCCCCCAGCATTTGAAATCTAACAATATCTTGCGAAAGCTTATTTTTCTTTAAATCTTTATATTTCTTTGCATATCTTTTCTCATTTTAATTCACAAAATGAAACATACTAAATCTTATGATTTTTACGGATTTCAAGTTTTACTAATAAAAATTCATTTCAATAAGTGCTATACAGCATTTGAAAATGTTTAGAGGCAAACCATCCAAGTGTGCACGCTTTAAACTCAGCCCTTGAATTCTAACATGTGAAGAACTCGACATGTAAATGGCAAACATTTACCTTATACAATTCATATTACATTTATTTTCTGGGTCCAAGCAGCTCTCAAAACTCTGCCAAAACACTTTACAGTTGGGAAAATTTTCCAGTTACTCAAGATGAAGGACAGTTCTTTCTCTTCAATTAGAACTGGATGCCATTATTACAATATGTTTCTGGTTATATATCAAAAACGGTATTGAAAACCATTTAAATTAAAAAACTCGAAAATAAAGTTTGTCCTTAAAAAATAAATTGTTTGTTGTGCTCCTACTTATTCACGCAAAATTGCAGCTACACAAATTTTTTTATTGACTTTCAAAGCGTTTAATTCTTTTTCATGATTTCTGTACAATTTTCTTTAAAATTACTATGCAAAATCAACATGAAAAATACTGGGTTGAAGTTCAGCAAACAAATATTTTTTTTAAGGATGGCGTAAGTAGAACTGTATGTACCTTCATAATATCTGCAGCAGATGCCAACTTGTAGTATGCTTTCCATTGTAGATACAGGGGTAAGTATTTAATTGAAATGATTAGCTTCTGAATTAAAGAAAAGTTTAAAGCAAACACTTTTTTCGGACCAAAAGCCCTTCGGAATTTATTCTGCACCCGAGGCCATCCATATGCCAGGTTACAGAGGAGGGCAGCTGTATAAGGCAGAGCTACAGCAGTTGTTGCTGCAAACGCAACAACTTTCAGGAAACCACTTATCATCTGGAATAGTTCTTCGCCTAAAGCATCCTGTAATTCAAAATAGCAAAATTAATATATTAACTGAACATAGATAATCAACATTTCATAAAAAAGATTCCTGTATTAACAACCTTGCAGTTAATGATTTCAGCAGTAAGTTGATTTTCATTTGTTAACAATGGTTAAAATCATACTGGAATTTCATTCTTTATTACTTTTAGTCAAGGACTTATATAGGATAGGAAACTTGCATCTCTCTACTAAATGTTGATAAAATAGCATGCGAAGAATTAATAATTTGGCAAATTACGCATTCAAATTTCAAAGGCAACTGATTTCTTTTACATAAAATGTAAGTTGTACATAACTGTAGATGTTTTATAATGGTTTAAACATGCAAAATGATCTTGAATATAAAATATTGCTGTTTGAAGTAAAATGTCAAGTACTTTCCTTGATTTTTTAGTTGCAGTATACAATTTTGTAATAATGAGTACTTTGACAATTTACAACACAATTTACGGGGAAAGGTCTCTTTTTGTAGAGAATTCCATTGAGCAAAGAAAGAATTTTGATTTGTATTTCTAAGACCAATGGAAGTTAGAATATTTGAAAATGAGATTTTGCGAGATTTTTTGTGAATACACAAGCATTCATAATATCACAATCAGTTGCTTTTCCTTCTCTATATAAATCCTAGTATTAGTTAACTTCAACTAAATCATACACTTTCCACTTATTTTATTGAAGTGACATTCCTAGTTACAAATATGTCAAAATCTGAGGATTTTTTTGTTGGTAAAAAGGTAGACCTTTGTAGCTTTTAAAATAATACACATGTATGCATGCTTTCATGTCATGGTCACATTCAATAGATTTCACCGACCCTGAGAATAAGACATGCAATGAAGGCATATCCTAGTATATTTGGAAATAAAGTCAAAACTATCAACAAAACTATTATACAGGGAGTGAGTCGCCATGAAATATTTATGTGAAGAAATAATTCAACTCGCCCTTTACATCACCCCACCCACTGGTAATTGCAATACCGCAATATGCAAGAGAAATATAAAACGAATAAAACCATGATATCGTTCATGCCATGTGATAACGCTGATCCAAAGTTAGAAAATAATTATGTTGCAGTTACTTGATAAAGTGACAAACTAATCAAATGGATAACAAATGTGATAATAGAGATAAAAATGTTGATTTTACATATACAAAAAAGACCGGAAACACTATTTGATATCAACACCGTTTACGTAAAGTGACGACTCGCGTATAATAATATTAGTTAACTATTAGATAATTAGTGTTTAAAGATAATTTTAAAGGTAACATTGAATGTAGTTAAATAAATATACATGTAACATATCCGTATTATTGATAAAATCGAAATTTTAACCTAGAAAACTAGCTCAAACATTGGCCGGCGGTAACACAGTAGTAATATTGTCGGTGCTCTAGTAAACCTTTACCAGTGAATTGTATCCTGTTATTTCTAGAAATTATTAATCATCACATTAGATTTGAAACGTGGAACTTTTTCTATTATGATTAACTTAATTTCCTTAATGTTTTCTTATTTATATCAGATATTTGCAACACAATTCAGCTAATTAATATAAAATTTATTATAGAGAACATCTATTTTACTACCAAAGTTTCTGCTGTTACGCAGACGGATGACTCTGACAATATAGTATGTATTATTACACTTTTTAATTGATTGAGAGAGAAAATTATTTCCGTTCTGTATGGTTTAATTGTTTTTGTTAAAAATGTATATCAGTTTCCGTGAAAGTCTTGCCCACATCTATGTATTTTGTTTTTCAGATATTTAGAATATTGTTGCAAAAGTTTTCTTCCTTTCTGCTATGTCTAACACAGATGTTGCCCTGGATCCAACAGAAAAGGTAACTAAAGTTGTATTACTTACATGAATAACGGTAGTATGTCACACATAATGTTGTTCTGGAATTAAGAATTTTTAAGATTCATTAATTATTAGCTCTACTGGCCAAAGGCCAGCAGGGCTTATGTCATGGTAAATTGTCCGTCGTCGCCCTTCCGTCCTTACGTTACCTTTTTCTTGTAGACTTGATAGCACCATCCTTTTTCATTGAAGTTAACCAAACTTGCAAAGCAGTTATATCAGTTTCTCTGAAAGTTCATGGCCTAGACCTTAGATATTGTACATATAGCATTGCATGGAGGTCCCCTAAAAGATTTGTTGAAGTCGGGTCCGTTGGGTCAAATTTGGCGCCACAGGTCACTGTTTTACATAGAGCCATATAGGAAAAAATTTGTAGATGAAATAGCTCTTTCATTTTTCATTGAATCTGAACCAAACTTGCACAGCAGTTATATAACCACAAGATCTTGGACGAGTTCTTCAACCAGCATGTTTCGACCCCAAATGCTCCACCACAGGGCTTATAAGCACATTTAAAGAACAATTTTAAAAAATAGTTTCTCAGAAAGTTTAAGGCCTAGACCATAGATATTTTACATGTAGCCTCTGTTGCAAGTAAAGCGATGCAGGTCCTCTTGGGCCTCTTGTTTTTTGGTGTTTGGATAGAAATTTCTGTTCCTATGGATAACTTTTTTTTCCACCAAATATCCCATAGAAGACTCTTATATTGGTATTTCTGTATTGTTTCAGATTCTGTTGGATCCGTATTTGTACATCTGCCAGATACCTGGGAAGAAGATCCGAAGTAAACTTGCCGCAGTGAGTACACACAATTCCAGTGGATTTTAACACATTTTTGATTATAAATGGCACTCTTAGTCTTTTTGGTGGCAGATGGCCTTAGAATGAATTGCTGTCCTTACACAAGCAACTGGCAAATTTTCTCACATAATGTTTTTGAAAGAGCAGAACTCGAACCTACAATTGATCTTAGTGGTAAGAGTTAAGTGATCTTGAGATGGTGCCTCAGACCACTTAGCCACTGAGGACCACTGGATAGTAGCGATATGATTTTTCCAAAATAAGTTCATTCAGTTACCCATTTATAGGTCCTGGAGCAGTTTCAAATCAGCTTTATAGATATAAAGTCAAACTTGTTTAAGTGGTCACCTTCATTGAGCAGCCATTTGTCTTAAACAGCCACATTTGTTATTTCCAGTTTTTATGCTTCCAGAGCAAATTAACCATTATTAAGCAACAACTTGTCTTAAAAGGTCACTTTTAGCCTTCCCTTTTCTAGCTGCTTAGGACAGGTTTGAATGTACTCTGAATGAGCTGCCTTGTAAAATGAACAGTTGGGTAAAACACAAGTAAGAATACAATTGGAAGTCTGGTGTGTTATTGTGACTGTACATCTATATTATTAACTACAGAAACTGTATTTGGTTTGAAATGTGTGAAATGGATTTCTTATGATTGGCTGAAATTTTCATGGTTTTATCTTTAATCATTTTTGAGAACCATTGGAATCATTGGCCAAAATTGGGCTGTTTTGGTCGTTATGGTGTTGCACTTGAAAAATTTCATTTTTTGAAGAAGAATAATTTCTTTATAAAATCAAATGATATATTAAAATTTAAGTATATTCAAATAATGACAATTGTATCCTGATTATTTTGATATAAATTTCATAGCTGTATGACAAACTTCGGTAGATATGTTAGTTGATGTAAAAGTTGTACTTCGTTATAGCTTTGTTCTCATTGTTACCTAAGCTTCATTATGCTTTGAAATAAACATGCAATTAAAATGTTATTCTTAACTGTTATAATGCATTT
The DNA here is from genome assembly GCA_029582155.1 of Panopea generosa. Classification (NCBI taxonomy): domain Eukaryota; kingdom Metazoa; phylum Mollusca; class Bivalvia; order Adapedonta; family Hiatellidae; genus Panopea; species Panopea generosa. The sequence goes on from CM055895.1 coordinate 91,087,070, forward strand.
GTATCTCCATATAATGGTTCAAGAACAAAATTCAAGGCTGGATGTTTTTTTGTCTCATAAAAAAAATGTTATTCAAGTTTTAAGACCGAAATAAATTGTTCCCCAAAACATGTAGTCTCCGTAACCAGCCTAAAATATCAAGGATTAAAGTAAGCTATACTCTCAAATAATATTTCTGGCGCCAGCCTCTTAGATGAAGACTTGAAATATAAAAAATTTCAGGCTGTAGACGATAAACTGTCTGAGTGAGGGGATCAGACAGGTTACAGACACTACAAAAAACCTGTAGTGTCTGTAACCTTAAATTTATAGCCCAACTTCCTTGCTGTGTCAATAGTAAAAAAATCAAGTTTAAGTATGTTAGGTATGTTTGTATTCTTACAACACCATTACTATTGGAACTTAAAGACATTTAGATGATGCAAATACTTGCTGACAATTGATTGCATCAGATGTTTAATTGCATCATTTTCCTAATCAGCATATATTCAACCTTTATTTGACTAGAAATGTTGACCATGATGATCTAATAATTATCAGCAGCAGATATTTACACAATATGTAAAAGATAAAACCAAAAGAACTCATATTATATGTGTTTGTGTAGTGTCCGTAACCTAGAATTGAATAAGACAGTTAGTCAAATATTGATTGAAATCTCAATGGTCTGTACTGACCATGGATCTTCCCCAACTGTCTGCTATGGCAAGGTTTAACTTGATTACTTTATTTGTGTGTATCACTCTGCAGAAAGTGGTGATATGTTGAATAAGATGTAGAAGAAGTACATGAATTGACAGATGGTTTCACATCTTTGTACATAGGCAAGAAATTGATTATACATAAAACTTTGAGATTTATTCAAAAGGTGACAAGAAGTCATTTTTGAGATTAGCCATGAAAAAATGTTAGTGCTAGTTTAGGAGCCATTGTAAAGAAGGCAGTCGTTAGTAACAGGAAGGCCATTTTAACTGCCCTTGGCATTTTTCACCAATGTGAAGAAAGACTCCAATCAGAGCCTACCGCTTTGCAAATCAAATAATACATACACAAGAGAAAGACCTAAAAATCAAATAAATTTAAACATTTAAAACGACTAGAAAAATTTGCTTTGTAAGAAGTGCAGGATCAAATTACAAACTGCTAATCAGAAATCTAGTCCGATATTGACTAGCACACTTGTCTGTAACTGGTCAATGTGAGAATACACAATACTGTCCACAGTGGACAGACAGTAGTGAGAAGTGCAAGATCAGATTACAAACTGCTAATCAGAAATCTAGTCCGATATTGACTAGCACACTTGTCTGTAACTGGTCAATGTGAGAATACACAATACTGTCCACAGTGGACAGACAGTAGTGAGAAGTGCAGGATCAGATTACAAACTGCTAATCAGAAATCTAGTCTTATATTGACTAGCACACTTGTCTGTAACTGGCCAATGTGAGAATACACAATACTGTCCACAGTGGACAGACAGTAGTGAGAAGTGCAGGATCAGATTACAAACTGCTAATCAGAAATCTAGTCTGATATTGACTAGCACACTTGTCTGTAACTGGCCAATGTAAGAATACACAATACTGTCCACCATGGGCAGACAGTAGTGAGGATGTTGAAGGTTTTGTTTGGACAGGGCACAGATAACCGGAAGCACAACATCCATGAACCTCCCAAACAGATAAATAGTTGGGATGAAACTAGAGAATGGATAAAAAAAATGTTTTTTTGTAGTGTCCATAACTATTTAACACTGTTACTTAATTCTAGATTTAAAACTGTGTGTTTATTTGAACATTCACATGTATGTTTTGAATAAAAGTTCATATACATTGCATAGTACAATACTGATGTTTGTATGATCTGCTTTTAAAATATTCAAATGTTTATGACAAACTGATGTTTACAAAAAATAAAAAATAATGCCATCTTAAGGTTTCATTTATATTTGTTAAATTTTGCAGCTTTATCTTTAATTAATATCAACTCATAATAGTTATTTGAATTGATTATAGTGTTTGTTCACAAATTAGTTCTCGCAATAATGATTTTGATTTTGTTTTGATGCAGTAAGCTTTCTGTAATATCTGTAACCAAGCAGAATTTCCATATTTTATGTATTTCTTTCAAAGAAAATGTGTTTTTTCTTTTGCTCAAACTTTATTTTGAATTACCTTATACCTGTTTATGTGTTTAAAAATTGAATTTCTCTTTCAACTGTCAGTTTGTACATTTTAGTGGCATTTATATAAATCATTTTTTTTTTGCATTTTCTCATATCCCTTCATACTGGTACCATCTTAAAAGCAAAAAGTCCATTTAAATGGAGTAAAATGGTCTAGTTTTGTCAATATAATGTTTGGCTTATGGTAATTAATGACAAAATGACATTAAATCATGAATAAAATATTTTTTTTATAGGATTAATGTTATATGTAGTGTCCGTAACCCAACGCTATAGTACCACATATAACATATGTTTAATTATGTTTCCTGTGGTTCCTTCTTCAAACCAAAGTAGTTTTTAACTTCAGAACCACTACTTCAATATAAAAACACTATAATTGTGGTGTTTAGTTAACCGTCATTTTTTACATCAAGTGCAACACAATTGTTCCCTTTATTGTGTTTTACCCCGAGTAGATAAAGCAGGATATTAACATGCAGCAGTAACTGTATGATACAGAAGTGGTGTTTGAAGCTCTGATACATTAATATTTGCTTTTGTTTATTAACTCTTGTAGGAATTTATTATTCTTGTTACCAAAGCGAAGCTAATGAATATGTGAACAAATATTAAAACTTTTGTCAAAGGTGATGTCACTAGGTGATTTACTTGTGATTGCTGTTCAAACACTGTTTACCAGTTACTATGAAATTTAATGGTTCTGGTGAGACAAATACATATGTATTGTTGAGGTCTGCAAGCACCAATAAAACTGTCACATAAAACATGTTATTCATTTTAAAAGTGACATTAAACCCCATTAAAATTGTAATAAAGATTGAAAACATTTTCATAATATAGGTATAAAATTATAACTTTGAAGTGGAATGATAAAGAAATTAGTGGGGTAGAAAAGTGTATTTTTTTAGCTTTCATTTTTATATAACGACCTGAACAAAGCTTATGTTGAGTTTTTTTCTGGTCCCATGGTCCTCCTAATCATGGCCCTTTGGGCCTGCCTTTACACTTTAAAATCTCAAAAAAACTCAAATTTTTTTTAGCTTTAATATTTCTCATCCTGGCCCCCTTCTAAATTTTCTCAAGTCAGGACCCTCGTATAGAATTTGATCCCGCCACGGGTGGTAAATCTATTACATTGACTTATCTGAAAGTACAAATGCTAGGACTTAGATATCTTATATATATGTAGCCTAGACCCATGGTCATCTACCAGGTTGGTTCAAGTCATGGTTCTGGATTCATTTTTTTAAATGGCCGGCTTACACTTTTGCATAGATTTGTATGGGAAAACCTTAAAATATCTTCTGCCAATTTATGTTCATGTAATCTTATCTTCAACATTTTTGTAAAAACCAAATAAGAAAAAAAGCCCCCATACAATAACTACCGGTATATGGTTGAGTAATTGTTTTTCGATACCATCATCAAAACACTTTCAAAAGCGGGGCGGTAGTCTAATGGAAAGAGTGTTGGCCGCTCACGCCAGAGGTTGCGGGTTCAGTCCCCCGGTCGACCCGATGCCTCTCATAAAACAACACTCAGTACTGGTTCTACCCAGGAAACGGACTCGAGAGCGGTTCATATAAGCTCTGAGCTTTCATCGCAATCAAGCTAATATAAATTAGTATAAACTAAAACACTTCCAAATGATTCAAAAGGAGTTGTTATATAAATGGAAAAAATGGAAATGTAGCTAACAAAGAAAAGGTGCTACAAGATAACACAGGAAAACCTTCAGTTTATAATTTTGTAAATCCATTAATGTTAAAATGTTAACATTTTTACAGGCTTTCAATCACTGGCTAAAGATTCCCGAGACCAAGTTAGTTGTGATAGGAGAAGCCACCCAGATGTTACATAATGCTAGTTTGTTGTAAGTTTGATAGGGAGTTACTTTTTACAAATAAATAATACTTCAAGAGCTCATCCAAACATTTTGGGAAGGAAGGTGGAAGAAATAAAAACATTTTTTACTCAAATGAGAAAACTGCTTTGACTTTTAAACAGTATTCCTGTTTGGTAATTTCTGATGGACATGTGCATGACAAGATTAATATCACAACAAATAAGAAGATTTCTGTTTAATAAATGTGGTATCTTTAACCTTTGACCATGTTGAGATTGAGACATTTGTATCTTTGGATTTGGAAAATTCCTGAGTAAAACCAGTACTAAGCATTTGCAATAAAGTGTCTTGCTCAGACACAACTCCTTGCCCTGGTAGGGGATCCAACCAATGGCAAAGAAAAGTTCTGTCATCTCATCTCCAAGTAAACTAGTTTGAAACAATGCACTTTTCCAAGGAGCCATAGAGATTTTGAGCTCTACTGGTTAAATATCAAAAGGACTTATGCCATGTTATAATGTCCATCCTCCATCAATTTTTACATAGTTCGTCCTCTATTAAATTTTTTTGTAAATGTTCAAATGTAAAATTCCTATCATATGTGCATCTTTCTGTTATACTAATTCTGCTATAGTTATTGTTATATGCATATACAATTGTGTAATTCTGAAATAAAACTATCAAAACAATTCTTTTTTTCTTGTAAACACTGTAGCAGTGTAAGTTTTCATACAATCCTGTTTATATCCATGAGAGCATGGACAACTTCTTGAACATACCAGATTGGACCTGAACCAACAGAGTTAAGGCTCATGAATTGTTAAAAAATATTATTAACACTACACCACCATTATTTCTTATTCTTTCTAGACTAAACTATAGTAGATAAAAAAAAAAAGCATAAAGATTGGATGAGGTCTTGAATGAGACAACAATCTTGTATCAGACCAGAAACAACCACAGAGTTGTGGCCCTTGTAGTAAAGCTTACCCAATATTGATTTTTGCATGTTTTACATAATTATATATTTTCTTTCTTATGCAGGATAGATGATATAGAAGACAGTTCAAACCTCCGCAGGGGAATACCAGGTATGGACATATACACGGCTGCAACAATATTCTAATATAGAATAGAAACCCATACTTGAAAATTCAATATCCATCCCATGCCCACCCCAACTCATTTCTTGTACATGCTTTCCAGGGGAAACACTGTAATATATCTATGGTTTTTAAATGAATTAGCTACAATTTTCTATCAACAGTTACTTCATAAATGGTCAATATGAGTATGTAATCAGTATTTAAACATTGAAGATACACTAAAAAATCTTGTGTTATTTTCACCTGTGATGGATTTCCAATTTTATTTAGTAATGATAATGAGATGCTTTTATCCATTTTAATAATTATTTTATTTTATTAAACATTTATAGCATCTTTCCTGATATACTGCCTTTAAGACTGTAATCCTTTAAATATCCGCTAAAATGTGACAAAATCGTATTTAAACTTTAAATGAAATCCCCATTCTAAAAATAGACATTTAAAAACTGCTTGATAACCCTCTCATCATCATTCAGACTCTTTTCTCAGATGAAACAATTTTCACTACATTGTACACCTGTGTAAAGGATCAAACTGAAATCTAAATGATATCATGTCACTCATTTAATACATTAAAATATGTTGCAATTGTCAGTGGGAAAATTTATTTTAGTCTAAGGTAGGTGCATAGCCAAAGTTTGGAAATCCCTTTTCAATAGATTATTTTGACATATTTAAGAAGATATCCTTTTGGCAATACTAAGTCAGTTGATAAAGGCATGAAATATTGAAAGAAAAAATGATTTAGCCTATTTTAAAATTTTGAAAAATCCTGATTTTTTCCCTTCAACATGGAACTTGTATACCTGTATCAATAATTGTATATTTCAGTTGCTCACAATATCTATGGAGTACCTCACACAATTAACTCTGCCAACTATGTGTACTTCCTCGGGCTTCAGAAGGTGCTGGCCCTAGAGCATACAGAGGCCACCAAAGTGTTCACAGGTACATATCTAGTATCACTTCTAAAAAGACATGCCTTCCATCAAAATAAAATAATCAAATACAGTTTTTTCAATTCTAGCTTGTCTTTTGAGAAAAAATGAAGAGCTATCATCATGGTTCCAGCGTTGTTGTCAAATAAAATATTAACATTTAGCTCAACCCTTTCTGTTTTCGATTAATTTTTTCTGCTATAGTGACTTGAGTGCATGGTCCAGTGGTAGAGCTCTGAACCGAAGTTTGATCCTCCCTAACAAGAGTTTTTACACTTTTGTCCACATATGCTTATTACTGGTTCTACCCAGGAAGACTTCGAGTGTGAGTTGTATAAGTTGTAATAACTTGTTTTGCAAAAGTAAAATACATCATTTGAACCGACACTATAGTGACTAAACTTCATAAACACTTCACTTTTCAAATACTATATATATAATATTACCTTGATGTCCATATTTCAGTCTCTAAAGTTTTTTGTTAATTTGCAGGGAACGAGAACATTTTCATCAGTGTATATTTAATGTGCAGGGAACTAGGACATTTTCATCAGTGTACATTTAATGTGTAGGGAACCAGGCCAGTTTCATCAGTGTATATTGAGCATTTTCATCAGTGTATATTTAATGTGTAGGGAACCAGGGCATTTTCATCAGTGTATATTTCATGTACAGAGAACCAGGGCATTTTCATCATTGTATATTTCATGTACAGAGAACCAGGGCATTTTCATCAGTGTATATTTAATGTGAAGGTAACCAGGGCATTTTCATAAGTGTATGTTTAATGTACAGAGCACCAGGGCATTTTCATCAGTGTATATTTAATGTGCAGGGAACTAGGACATTTTCATCAGTGTACATATAATGTGTAGGGAACCAGGGCATTTTCATCAGTGTATATTTAATGTGTAGGTAACCAGGGCATTTTCATCAGTGTATATTTAATGTACAGAGCACCAGGGCATTTTCATCAGTGTATATTTAATGTGCAGGGAACTAGGACATTTTCACCAGTGTACATATAATGAGTAGGGAACCAGGCCAGTTTCATCAGTGTATATTGGGCATTTTCATCAGTGTATATTTAATGTACAGACCACCAGGGCATTTTCATCAGTGTATATTTAATGTGTAGGTAACCAGGGCATTTTCATCAGTGTATATTTAATGTACAGAGCACCAGGGCATTTTCATCAGTGTATATTTAATGTGCAGGGAACTAGGACATTTTCATCAGTATACATATAATGTGTAGGGAACCAGGCCAGTTTCATCAGTGTATATTGGGCATTTTCATCAGTGTATATTTAATGTGTAGGGAACAAGGACATTTTCATCAAGGTATATTTAATGTGTAGGTAACCAGGGCATTTTCATAGGTGTATATTTAATGTACAGGGAACTAGTGACATTTTCATCAGTGTATATTTAATGTGTAGGGATATGGGTATTTTCATCAGTGTATATTTAATGTTCAGGGAACCAGGGCATTATTAGCAGTGTATATTTAATGTGTAGGGAACCTGTGAATTTTCATCAGGGTATATTTAATGTACAGGGAACCTGGGTATTTTCGTCAGTGTATATTTAATATGTAGGTAACCAGGGCATTTTCATCAGTGTATATTTAATGTACAGAGAACCTGGGCATTATTATCAGTGTATATTTAATTTGTAGGGAACCTGGGCATTTCATCAGTGTATATTTAATGTGTAGGTAACCAGGGCATATTCATCAGTGTATATTTAATGTACAGGGAACCAGGGCATTATTATCAGTGTATATTTAATGTGTAGGGAACATGGGCATTTTCATCAAGGTATATTTAATGTACAGGGAACCTGGGCATTTTCTTCAGTGTATATTTAATGTGTAGGTAACCAGGGCATTTTCATCCATGTATATTTAATGTACAGGGAACCAGGGAATTTCATCAATGTATATTTAATGCGTAGGGAACCAGGGCATTTCATCAGTGTATATTTTATGTACAGGGAACCAGGGCATTTTCATCAGTGTATATTTAATGTACAGGGAACCTGGGCATTTTCTTCAGTGTATATTTAATGTACAGGGAATCAGGGAATTTTATTCAGTGTATATTTAATGTGTAGGGAACCAGGCCAGTTTTATCAGTGTATATTTAATGTACAGGGAACCAGTCCAGTTTCGTCAGTGTATATTTAATGTTCAGGGAACCAGGGATTTTTCATCAGTGTATATTTAATGTGTAGGGAACCAGGGCATTTTCGTCAGTGTATATTTAATGTGTAGGGAACCTGGGCATTTTCATCAGTGTATATTTAATGTGTAGGGAACCTGGGCATTTTCATCAGTGTATATTTAATGTACAGGGAACCTGGGCATTTTCGTCTGTGTATATTAATGTACAGGGAACCTGGGCATTTTCATCAGTGTATATTGAAGATATAGCAAAAAACTTTGGTGTGAAGATTTAGTTTATATTTCCAGAGCAATTACTGGAGCTACACAGAGGTCAGGGTATGGACATATTCTGGCGTGACATGGTCAAGTGTCCAACAGAAGAGGAATATAAACTCATGGTTATAAGAAGTATGTAAAAAAATATAATACTAGAATGGAAGTAGTCATAATACATTTCACAATGATGAACATGATGATATATAATGTTTTGTATCAAATCTATGCACATTTGTTTTTGGCATCAGATTAACCAGTGTAAATATGTTTTATATTGCAAGAGAAATGATAAATCAAATACTGGTATGTATTGTATTTACATCTGTGGACACATGAATCATAAAAAATTTATAATTATATCTCTTGACTAAGAACAATTTTTTTAATGGGGTTTAACACCTTTTTCAACACAATTCAGGTTATGTTTGGCATATCCAGTTTTATTGGTGAATGAATCTGAGAAGAACCACTATTCTCCTACAGGTAACTGGCAAATTTTCTTACAAAGTTTTTTGGAAGGAGTAGGACTTGAACCTATGACCTTAGCGTTGGCAGGTAACTGATCTTGAGATGGTGCTTTAGACTGCTCAGACACGGAGGACCCTCAAATCTCTGAACTGTCCTGTTACATCTTTGACCCACCAATGCAAAATGCAACTGATCTATTGCAGCAGTAAGCTTTTCATAATAACCATTATTCATACTTACTTTAAAGACTTTCCACTTGAGACCCTCTTGAAACTTGGTCACAATGTTCCTGATGTGGTGCTTTTTCATATTTATATTTTTTTGTTTTCACCCATTAATTAGTATGGCAGCCATTACTTAATATAGACCACATTTTCTGAAAATTTCAAATGACATCAGTCCTGAAACCCCTTACTCAATGTTAACTTAACTTAATGTGCATGATTGAGTCAGATGGTTGAATGTTCACTGATGTCTCGTTTCCTTTTTATCTTTCAGAGACCGGAGGTTTGTTTGGTCTTGCGTTGAGACTTATGCAACTGTTTAGTGAAAATAAAAGGTACAGCATAATAGCAAAATCTTAAAATAAATAATCTAATTTAAAGATAATAATTCTAATGTAGAAAGCATTTTCTTGTTATCATAAGCTATGTTTTATAACAAGTCAGTAAATAAAATATAAATCAGATGCTAATATTACAAAGTAACAACTGCTTATCTCTCTGTATGGGATGATTAACAACTACAAAATGATTTAGTGTATTACTTATTGAAGTACTAACCTTCGGATATTTTCGTTTTTTTTAAACAAATGTATCGCATTTTTATGCCATGAGTTTTACTCAAATTTTGATATTTTGAAAGCCTGTGTAGGAGACTGAATGCCTTTAATACAACCTGGGAAGTTCATAAAACACATTTGGTTTGTGTGAATATTTAGCATATTTTTTATGCCATCAAGGGTTAACAGATGGTCAGTTAACCTAACCATTCTTTCATGGATCCTGGCACACCCATCTTTGCAAGTAGCGGATTACTTTTCCATTTGAATCAGCTGTGAGATACCAATGACAATGAGATGTAATGTTGTGTATCAGTCATCATGGAGACAGTGGCCATGAAGGCACCAAAACTCGCTACTCTTGAATTGATAGTCGCACTACCAACAGAGCTAACCGGGCCTGAAACACATTGCATCACAAAAACACATGTATGTTCTAAAGAATGTAACATGACTCTTGCAGTGATTTCAAGCCATTGCTGGACAATCTAGGACTGTTCTTCCAGATACGGGATGACTACGCCAATCTGTACTCAGCGGAGGTGAGTCCCATAAATCTGAACTCTCATCAAATATATTTGATAAATAACAATTATTGATTAAATATTTAGCACCATTAACTGATAATTTTCCCACTTGAATCAGTGGTGAGAGACGAATGATGAGACATAATGTCGTATATCGACCATCACAGAAGGTGGGCAGGGGGATGGGATTGTAACTCACGACCCCTGGGTTGATAGTCAGACGCGTTAAAGACTGAGCTACTTGGGCCCGGCAAATAAATAAAAAAACATACACAGTATCACCGGAGGAAGTTTTGATGTGTGAATATCTTGGTTCTTTCTAGGAATTGGACTCGAGAGCAATACATATAAGCTCTAAAATTACTTCATATTCAAGTTAATGGCCAAGTGATCTATGGCCATTTACCATTCAATGTCAGTTCATGGGTTTGAGTCTACCTCTGACCAAAAAAATTATATGTGGAAGTAACTTTCTGAAAGATGAGTTTCTACTTAGTCTGAGGTCTTCCTATACCAATAAAACTGGATATGCCATATATAACCTGTGACTGTGTTATGTCATTGAAAATAATGTTAAACCTTATTGAAAAAATCAACAACCAAAAAGCAATAGAGATAAAATAAACTAGTATAAACTAAGTGAATATAATACTAACATGGTAAATGTATTTTGTATTTGTTCTGGTAGAATGCTTATGAAATATGTTAGTTTGTTTACATCATGGCTACATAACATATCATTGTTGTTTTTCATGACAGTATGAGAAAACTAAGAATTATTGTGAGGATCTGACGGAGGGCAAGTTTTCCTTCCCATTGATACATGCCATCCAGTCAGACAAGGGAGATAACCAAGTTCTCAGTATTCTACGACAAAGGACACGGGACAATGATGTGAAGAGATACTGTGTCAACTTATTGGAAAAGAAAGGCTCCTTTACATATACACAGACCACATTGGTAGAGCTGGAAAAAACGTGAGATATAACATAAACTATGTTTCAATGGATGTATGAATGCACAGTTTAAGACATAACAAATTTAAAAAGGTGATGATAACTCAAGCACACCCAATCTCCGCAAGTAACTGATAACTTTCCCACTTGAATCAGCCATGAGACACGAATGATAATGAGATGCAATGTTTATATCAGTCATCACGGAGACTTTGGCCTGGGGGGATTCGTAATCACAACCTCTGGATTGATAGTCAGATGTTCTACTGAGTGAGCTAATTGGGTCTTTACAACACAATAGGATTGATTGATTGATTGATTGAATATTTAGCGTCATTTTTATGCCATCGAGGGCTAACAGACGATCAGTTAACCTAACCATTGTTTCCTGGGATTAACCAGTACTCGAGCACACCCCATCTCCGCAAGTAACTGATAACTTTCCCACTTGAAACAGCGGTGAGAGACGAATGATAATGAGACACAATGTCTTATATCAATCATCACGGAGACTGTTGCCAGGCGGGGATTCGAACTCACGACCCCTGGATTGATAGTCAGATGCATAACCGACTGAGCTAATCGGGCCCGGCAACACAATAGGAATGGAAAATTCAGTTTCATGCACAGACAACAAATTAACATACCAGTGCATATCGAAATGAAAAGCACAATACAGCACAGCTTATGCCATGCATAAGCCACAGATCCTTCTCTTGCCTTCACCCTGAAATCACACAGTAGTTGATAATCTAACCATAATATAATTTTCATTCAGCAGTATAACATTTCACCTTCATTGAAACTGAAAAAATATTGTGTTTATTTTGATTACATACTGTAATACATGTTCAAATATGTGGAGCGCGTGGTCCGGCGGTAGAGCACTGAACCAATGATCGGAGGGCCGTGGGTTTGATCGTTCACCACGGCTATGTGTGGTGTCCTTGAGCAAGACACTTTTCTGCATAGGCTTAGTACTGGTTCTAACCAGGAAGACCTTGAGCGTGATTTGCCTAACTTGTATGTTGTTTCACAATCAGAGTAAAATAAATAAGTTAAAACTAAATATGTTCACCTGTTTGCTTGCTTTGTCTTTGCAGTATATACAAACAGATTACTGAGTTTGGTGGTAACCCACATCTGGAAGGTGTTATAGATGAACTCAGAAAGATATACACTTCCTGACGTACATGCATGGCAGATATTTAGGATTTATACATTACATTGTTTTCATTTTATTTATTATTGTCAAATGCCAGCATGTTTATCATCAACTTGGAATTTAAAAGTTATTTCCCATTTTTTTGTTTTAACTGTAATTCTTGTAATCACAACTCCGCCTTAACTTCATCACTGATCTTGATTAAACTTGATAGCCAGTATCTATATAATGTTCTGTTGTGCATGTTGTTATCTCTGAAGTTGTTCTACTGTCATAGGTCTAAACTCATTAGCCAAATGGCATTGCTACAATAAGGCTATAGGCACAGCTGAGGCATTCATATCAACAGGCACAATTCTATTTAAAATATTGGAATAAGGCCACAATTTAAATATTGATTTACTGCTGTCTCCCAATCTACCCTTCAGACAGTTTTCTGCTCAAAACCTTTTTCTTTAAATTTTGGAAAAGGTATTATTTCACATAAGCAATTGCATGTACATGTATGACATAATATTGTATATTTATAACATTATGTGTTTTTGATTTTGGAAACAAGAAAATCCCAACTTTCCCAATTTTGAAGATTAGGACCAGGTGACCTCAAACAAACCTTGTTTTAAAGCTGGCCTCATCAGAATCTCTCAATCATACTCATGAATTATTAAATTTAATATCAAAACTTGGGTTCACAAACCCTCACATACTATAACTAGCTAACTTCATTTAAGAAGTCAATAATAATTAAGCACTCATGTTAACTCCTATTTATACTTGGTATTTATGATTGGCAGAGAAATTAAAACAATATTATATAAAAATGAAACTTCATAATTGGTAGAGAAATAAAAAATATATGTAAAATAAAACTTCGTAATTGGTAGAGAAATTAAAAATATATTATATAAAATAAAACTACCAGTTTACTGTAATTTGACTTTACTAGTGTAAGTTCACCAGACTAAAGAACCACTAAGTTAAGACTAGGAAATAACAATGTAAACATATTGATATATTCTGGCGGGAATTGACCAAGCATGCCTACTTCTTTGGAGTAAGGCTGCTCCTGCACATAACTAAGAGGACCAAGGTGACAGTCGCACTATTTTGTAACTATGGGGACCATGAGGGAAGTTAACCATTGCTTTGTTTGTATGAATATTTAGCATAGTTTGTATGCCAAGGGCTATCAGACCAGACAATCACTTATTCCAACCACTCATTCCTGGGATCTTTGAAGGTTAACCTGTACTCAAGCACACCGATCTCTGCACGTAATGACAATGAGACACAGTGTTGTATATCAATCATCGCTGTGGCCCAGCGGAAACAATAAACTCAAGTTTCCATGAAGATATTTGGCTGAAAGTATGTGTATAGGTATCTAATATGAAAAGGAAGCTAACCAGTTATTGGTTTTTAGGTAAATTGTGTCGAACTCGGTGTTACTAAAAATAGAAAAACGATTTCTACTCAATAATTATAGTTCCTTTTTAGTTTTTGATGAAATTTGGTTGGTAGATATATAATCTGAAAATAAAGATTAGGATGCTTTTGAGATCAAGGATAGTATTGCTAACTAAACAAGACAAAAATATTTTCAGCTTTATAATTTAAGATATTTACAATAAAACTGTTTTGATAATTTCCTCACTTGAAATGGAAGCTTGTGATAGCTTTTGAGTCTCAGTCAGTTTCTAATAATAAACAGTTTCTGCCAAATATACTTAATGTTATATGTTTACCAATTATTTTCATAATTTTGAATATGTTTATGATAAATATATTTCAAGATTAATCTCGTGCATATTGATGTTTGCCAATACCTAAGGAATCATTTTTAATTTGTTTCATTTTTGTGTTTTGTGAGATATATTGTTTTTTCATATTGTATAACTGTAAAGAACTTTTGTAATGAAATAAAAGGCCAAAAAGAATGTATCTTGAAATATACTACAATTCATGCAGTAGGCATATGGAGTTTGCATGTCAGTAGAATTCCCTTCCTTGATATTAAAATTAAAACATGTTTTAAAAATCAGAATTCAATTAATTTTTATTGGTTGTTGCTGACTCAAATTCTGTTTTAAGTTGCAACATTCATAATTTACATACTGGCTGGGTATCCATAGGGGATTGAATGTCCCATATGTAATTTTACATACAATTTTTATGCTAAACTTTTTTATTCAGCCTAGCTTAATGTATCATAAGATATTGTGATGGGATAGGTTCATAATTTGGAAAGGAAGACTAAAATTGCTTTTGAAATTATTCAGATCAAGGTCTAAATAACTTCACTTTTATTACTTAAATTTTTGTGATTCCTACTCTAAAAATAGAATGAAAGTACATTCCAGTTAATTTACAATATTTACTATAACAAAATAATGGCAAAATTAGTGCATCGGAATGAAAAATGTTTTTGTTTTAAGGTGATAATCAGCCAATACATTTCATTTTGTTGAATTTTTTGTTCTAAGAGTAAAATGCATACGTTGCTAAAATAAATTATAGATAAATATCATTTTCACATGTGTTAATTGGGTTTGATTGATTTTGTTTAAATATTTAGGGCCATTTTATGCCATCGTGGACTAACAGATGATCAGTTATATAATCACTCTTTCCTGGGATCCTGGAGGGTTAACCAACTCAAGCACAACCCATCCCCTTGAGTAATTATTAACTTTCTCACTCGAATCAGTGGTGAGAGATGAATGACAATGAGATGCAGTGTAGTATATCTATCATCACAAAGACTGTTGCCAGGTGGGGATTCTAAATCACCACCCTGTAATTGATAGTCAAGATACATTACTGGCTGAGCTAGCTGGCCCTTGCTGTGTTAATTGGAAAGCATTCTGTAAATTGAAATATTCACTTTCAGTATGAATTGTAAATAGTTGTATTGATATCAATGTCTGTCTGGACATGTATAAAAAATGTATGTGGTGTGCATGGATAGATTTACTTATCTCATAAAGAGAACGTACAGAACTTAGCATACGTGTTCCGTTGTTCAAGGCCATCATTGTCAAGATGACAAGATTCAAATAATTTTATTCAGATATTAAAACATATAATGTTTCTCATTACATACAAATTCAAATAATAAATGCAACACATGATACGTAGATAATAGACAAATAATCAATAATGTTAGATTCATTAAATTAGATATATAACGTTATCTAAATACAATTTTTTTAAACTGTTTTTTTAGGTTGGACAAATATAAAGTACATATTTAACACACATTGTCAATATATACTTGAGTAGATCAACACAAATAGATAGATGTAAACATTTATGCATTTTGAATATACAAGGATTTATGAACACCAAAGCTTGATAAATATATTTACAAAGATTTAATAAAATTGAATACTTCTTACTTTGCATTAACTCAATGAATTTTAACTGAACATCTTAACATAGGAATTCCTAACTTTTTAGGAAGCATATCTGAATAATTTCCGAATTCAAAAGTAGTTTTTTCATTACACCATTTTTGTTTAAAATTATCTAGTACTCTCTCTTTAAAAACCATAAAATGAAAGTTAAAAATTAGCATCATCAGTACCTGACCATATATATGAGAATCCATAATCTTCCAGTAGACATTTAATGTTTTTTACCACCTAGATTACAATCAATAAGTAGTGAATTATATAAATATATAACAATTTTGTTATCAGATTTAACAATTTAAGGCCAGTATTTCATCATATGAACATACCTATTTATATACAAGGGATATCTACCTTATTCCCCATATACTCCCATATTACACGTTGAAGTTTTAACATTTAACAAATGTTTACAAAATTTCATTTGTAGTCTTTCAACTTCTTTAGATTTTGAAAATCCCCATATTTCGCAGGCGTACTTAAGAGTTGAGCCAACAAAGGCATCAGATAATTGACAGACAGTTTAAGATTTCAATGTATATTTAAAAGTATTTGCCAGTATAATGTTTAGTGCTTTCAGATGACATGCAACATCCAGTAAATGTGTCCCCATCTTCAAGGTCAAGGTCAAACTGAATGTCATTTTGCACATTCTGGCTCACAATAAACCTTACTTCCTGTCCTATTCATAGCTGTCATGCTTGGATGATTATCAAAATAAAATTGCATTTTTGCTCATCACAGCTTACATTTGTGTGCCAAACTTCAAGGTCAAGATCACTCTTAGTGGCATTCTGACAATCGTAGATGGATTTCAGAATAACATATGTATAGCATATTTCATAACATTGAAGCAATATACACAACCATACATTTGAGTCTTAATCTTCAAGGTCAAGTTCACACTACAGGTCATTCTGTGAATTGGGGCTGTCATCATGTCTGCTCTAGAAGTTTTGTTGTATCTAGCTGGTAAGTTTGACAAATGTTGGAATACTTTAGAAGATTACTTCAAACAAATTAATTATCAGTACAGACCAGCGATTTATTGTGTTTAACTGTATAGGGGCGGTTGAGTTATCGCATTGCCATCTGTATGTCTACCAGTACAGTCCCATTGTTGAGTCTTGTCTATAACATTCATATTTCAGAAACAACTTCTAGTTTATATTGTGTTTTGTGGATGGGGAGACATAGGTTTTTCCTAAGAAACAACCCCTAGTTCACATAATTTAGAACTTGCAACTTGAAGTCATCATAACATTGATAAGAACTTATGAGTATGCACACTATGTACATCAGATGAAGTTGAGGATGATTTTCACTTTTTATTATGTTGTACAGCTTACTCTTATCATCGTGGGTATATATTCCACAAAAATTCTTTCATCACTCTAATATGAAAAAATTCTGAATATTAAAGTTTTAAAAAAATGAAAAATCGTTGCAATCAGTTGCTTGTTGTCCCTTGCTTTGCTAAAGTGTCTGTCCATTTGTCCAACCGTCTGTCCGTCTAGCTGTCGCACTTTTGGTTTCTGTGCAATAACTTAAGATTGCCTGAATCAGATATTTTGAAATTTTAATACAATGTTTATAATGACAAAACACGGGCTAAGATTGAAATTTGCGGTTGTGACATTTGGCATTTTAGAGTTATGCCCCTTTTATTTGTGAAAAATCGTCACACTTTGGTTTCCATGCAATAACTTTAGAATGCTGTAATCAATTTTTTTTAATTTTTATACAATGTTTATAATTGCAAAACACAGACTAAGTACGATTTTCAGGGTTGTGACTTTTGCATTGAAGAGTTATGCTTCTTAAATTTGTGAAAAATTTATTTTTGTGGTTGGAAGGGAGGGAGTTCCATGCAATAACTTAAGATTGCCTGAATCAAATCATTTGAAAAATGTGGGGGACATAAATTTACAGAATTTGCTTGTAACTTTTATTTTATATTTGAGAAAAGTAAAAAATTGATGATGTTGCAAAAAAATGGGAGATATTACATCTGGTTATGTATTATTATGCCTTATTCAAAATATTACTCATTACAATGTTCTTGTGATGATTTATTGTTGACATCTTTAATTAAAATACATTTTACATTGTGTACAATTGTTAGTAACATGCTTGTATTATGTGTTGTGGGCTGGAGGCCTTGTGACACAACAAACTTTGTAACTTGTACAAGACAACAGTGAAAAAAGGACTTTATTTTTTGTGGAGAGGGGAGGTGGTAGATCAACTATTATGTCTATCAAAAGTTTGTTTTATGTAATTGGGATGTGTGTACGTGTGTTGCAAAAGGGAGACAGAAACTCTTTTTTTACTGTGACTTTTATTCAAGAGTTAATTCCCTTCCCTCACATGTGAGGTATTGCATTATCTTATCCTGGTTGTCAGTACATGCATGCATAGTTTAACATAACCAATCAACCAGATTGCAGGGGTGGATGAAGTATAAGAAGGATCCAGTACACCATTATTTTTAGTCTCTTTTGATATCATTCATAAACTACATATTATGTCTTATACTTGTCCAGCAGTGCTGGGCCCGGTAAGCTCAGTCGGCAGCTAGTTTTACTATCAACCTGGGGTTCAGCTGAATCCCTGTATGGCCACAGTCTTTGTGATGATTGATATATAGGATGTTTATTCCACTGAGGACTCACAGATGTTCAGTTAACCTAACCATTTTTTCCTGGTATCCTGGAAGTTTAACCAGTATTTGAGCACACCCACCTCCTCAAGTAACCGATCATTTTTCCCACTTGAATCAGCAATGCGAAACAAAGACATTGAGATGCAATGTTATATATCGATCATCAAGGGGATTGTAGCCTGCAGGGATTCACTCATGACCCATTGATAATAGCCAGATGTGCTACCGCCTGTTCTAACTGGGCAAAAAACTGTTTCTATGAGACCATTAAATTTGTAAAGATGTCAGAAACATGTATATACTAATCATACAGATATTGGAGTTAAGTGCAATATTTATATATTTTGTAAGTCGTGCAATGAATGCTTGGTAAATATGTTTTGTATTTCTGTCAATGTGTACAGACACAATTATGAAGAAAATGCTTATTATTCTATACCTGTAAGTGTATAGCCAATCACCTACTCCAGATGTTACCATATGACCACACAATATGTAGAAGTTTATTGGATCCAATAAATTTTATATTGTACAGTTTAAAATTCAAGATGGCGACGAAAAAATTTGAATATCTCCACTATTCGTCTCTTTGAACACATGGTTTATTTAATTAAAGTGATCTTGCTTTTATTTTACTCTTTTGATAAATTCTTTCAGATTGAGGTATAGAATAAAAAGATTATTTTTCAGTTGACCTGGATCATTATTTCTACGGATAATTGACTTTTGTTTAGAGTTGTGTAATGGGTTGTACTACTCAAAACCATGTAACTTATTTTCAGGTGACCTTGACCTTCATTTCTAAGGATAAATAAGATTTTGCCTTTAGCTTTTTTTCTCAGAAATTGTTTGGTATGGATTCACCAAATTTTGTTTCAAGTTTTGTAATGGTTACTTAGTATTTCTAGCACTCAATCCCATGCAGCATTTTCTTTGTTGACCTTTACCCTTACATATAATTAACTTGGCTGGGATGATATAATATTTTTATCCGTTAAGCTCTGTTTCTTAGAAACATTATGATTCAGAACCTCCCTATTTGGTTGATAGTTGAGTAATGTTACATTTCTGTTTGATCTAAAAAAAGGTGGATTTTCTCTAAATTGTTATGTAAAGTGTAGCATATAACTTTACTAGTAAATGCAATTGAAGTACTGTTGATGTAGTTTGTTAACGATTCATTATATATGTGAATATTGTGTTGTCTTTTTTCCGTTAAACACACAAGTTTAATTTGCATAACCCCTGGTTGGTAATTTTAGATAATATAATTATGACCTCATTTTTTATATCATTTTTTAATGTACTTGCTTGACAGCTCAGGATTTAGTTTTAATTCTGTCTTTGTATATGATGAAACAGTTTGTAAAGAAAGAATGTAACTTAATTGCTAATATATATATAATTTTACCTTTCTTTGATATAGTAAATAAATATAATATACAACTTTAATTACTTTATTTGTTCTTATAACAGTTTAACCATGTCAAACAAATAAGATATCTATTACCTTGTGCTCATCGTCTATTGGCTGTCATCCGTTGTTAACTTTTTTTATAAAAAATATCTTCTTTGAAACTTTAGTCCCATTTGTGACCTGGTCATATTTGACCCAACCCCAGGTGTTCAGACTATTAAATAAACTTATAGAGGAAAACAATTCTGCTATGAAATTACAATGCGAGAGTAAAGACATTTTATATGCAGCATAATCCTTTTGTGTACTTTCAAATTTGTTCTATCATAATATTGAGGCCATTTGTCGGGTCATTTGGCTCACCCTGGGGCAGCAAACTTTTAATAGAAAAAAAATGTACAAAAACTATAGGTGATAAGTTCCAGTATTTTGCATGTAACGTAAGGTTCTAGTTCTCATTTAATTTTGTTCTAATTTTGACTTTAGGGTTAGCCTCCTCATCTGGGGTTCAAACTTTAAAATAGGCTTAGGGGTCCTCCATGGCTGAGTGGTCTAAGGCACCGTCTCAAGATCACTTACCTCTCACCGCTAAGGTCATAGGTTCGAGTTCCGCTTGCTCCAAAAACTTTATGTGAGAAAGTTTGTCAGTTACTTGTGGAAGGACAGTGGTTCTTCTCAGTCTGAGGTCTTCCTCCACCAGTAAAACTGGATATGCCGTATATAACCTGAAATGTGTTGAAAGTGGCGTTAAACCCCATTAAAAAGTCTAATATGAAACCCCAATCCAAAAAAAAATTAATTAAAATAGGCTGATACATTGGTGCATACTACATGTATAAGCTTGCTCAAGTTGTGATCCTGGAGTAGTATTTGGCCACAACTTTTAAATTGGTTGATATAGGGAACCTTTGAAAATTTTCTATGTGCAGACGCTAGGGCAGAAATATTTTAAATATAGCATAGATCAAATTATGAACCTGGGTCATATTTGAGCCTGTCTCAGGCTTTGTATTTTTACATAGTCTTATGTAGGGAAAGTCTTGAAGGCTGGGGCCTAAGATATTTCTCTACCAAGTTTGTTTAAGTCGATAATATAGGTTATGTATTGGCCCTTGTCCGGGGCATCAAACTGTTTAAAAGAGTTACTTCCTAAAACTATACTTATATATGTGCATATTCATTTCTAGCTCAACTGGTCAAAGGCCAGATTGACTGATGGATGGCGCATTCTGTTATCTGTCATCCGTTAGTAGCATTTTATTCTGAAACCACTAGGCCAGTTGGAACTCAAACTTCACATGGATGTTTCATTTGAGTAGGACACTATACAAAATAGTAAAAATTGGGAATTTAAAAAATCATTTTCTTAAGAACTTGTTCGTCAAATTTGTTCATATTTAGCATACATTATCCCTATTAGTTAGGGTTTGAAGAATCAAGGGGCTGGTAGGGATACTATGGGAAAACAGAAAATTGTTATTTTTTCATCCATTTGTGCAAAATCATTATTCTGTTTTAGATCTGAAGCATCTTCTAGTCATAGTGAATAAGATTTGGTTTGATAAGTAGTAACGAATTTCCATAAGGGCCATGTGGGGTCACAAAAAAAGTTTAAATTAGAAATTCAAAAAATATTATACTCAGCTGTTTGTTCATATTTGGTATAAATAATCTCTATGCATAAGAGTACGAAGTTGTACAAATCAAGGAGCAGGGATGTATAGAGGCCCAGTAAGTGGACTTTGAATTTTACATAGGAATAATATTACAAATTATTGAATTTGTGTGAATTTTACAAAAGTTGTATAGTGTATACAACCAATCATTTGTTCTGGTTAATATTATGAAATTTCAAAAGGTTCAATTGCTGCCATTAGCAAGTAGAGCATCCACAGGTCCAACTGGGACTCTTGTTTGTGATAATGTACTGCAAAACAACAAAAATTCATTATTTCCTTGGGTCAGCTTTACTTAAGAATGTCTTCTACTTTATGATATATTCAAGATTAATACCGATGTTTGAAGGAAATGTTTGTTGTTTTTATATATATCATATGTACAGCACTCCCTATAATGATGTTTTCAATATTTTGTGCAAGTTGAATTTGATGAACAAAGCTTGTCACTGCATTAATTTAAAAGCTGTGTTTTTAATGGTGACACTTATGAGAAACTTATGTTTAAAACATGTTTACAAATACTGTATACATCATAGAAACAGTTGCCCTAATTAGCATTTAGTTGCTTAATTAATTACAGTATTCAACAACTGGACATTAATTGTCATTGAAGGTCATTGTTTTCATTTGTCACATATTAGGTGAAAAGACGAGAAAAAACACTTGATGACCAGTATGATGAATTACAAGTTTTCGCATATTTTTATTTGCGGGATGTTATCACAATAAAACATTCACATTTCAATCAAATGTTCTTTTTTTTCTTTTCATAAGATTCATCACATCAACCATTAATGAATGCATAATTAATTGAACATTGACCCTACCTACGTACTGAATTACTCTACAATACCTGTGGTTTGCGTACAATGTATGGGAGAAACCCCACATCTATTTTCTTTGTTGTAATTGTAATATCACGTTGTTTGTTTGAATACCTAGTATTATTTTATGCCATCGAGGGCAAACAGACCATCAATTAACCTAACCACTCTTTCTAGGATCTTAGATGGGATTGTTCAAAATTTTAAAAATTGGTGATGTCCCTTTAACTTGTATGAAATTAATCCAATATTCATATGATTTATCACAATATAGGTTGGCAAAATATCTCGGCCTGGTTCCATGACCAAATCAGTAACCCCAGTGACTCTGAAGTTATGAATTACAAATTTTTAAGATTTGCAGGAGTGCTCTCTATTTCATGTAATTTAGTCTAATCTTTACCAGATTTGGTCAGAATGTTGAGAAGCAAATATATTTAAGTTGATTTAGATTACCAGCCAGTATACCCTGGTATTTATCCCTTGGATTGTTCACTTCTTTCAAGATTGGCAATGTCTCCTCTCTAACTCAAGTAATTTAAATCCACTTTTTACCAAACTTGGTCAGAATCTTGATTGGAAGAATGCCTAGTATAAGTTTGTTAACCATCTTGAATGTCTCAGTAACTCCCTAATTATGGTCCTAGGATTGTTCAACATTTTCAAAAGTGACAATGTCTCATCTCCAACTTGAGTAATTTAATCTTTTTCTTAATCATATTTATCAGAGTATTAATTTGTAGAATTTAGGTCTAGGAAGAGTTCAATAACAGCACAATAGACCCTGTAACTTTGGAGTTTTTACCCTTGTATTGTTTAAAATTTGCAAAATTAATGACATTCCCTTCCCCTCTCTAACTCAAGTAATTTAATTTAATAAACCAAACTTATCTGAGTATTGATTATAAAAATGTCAAGGTAGAGTTTGATACCCAGCACAATATTCCTTGTTACCTTGGAATCATGACCCAAGCTATTTAAATGTGGTCTGTATGTTTATAAGCAAAATGTCCATGCCAAGTTTGGTAACCAGCAGGATCACCCCAGTATCTTTGGTGTTAAACCCTTTGGATTGTTTACCATTTCCAAATATAGCAATGTCCTCTCTTCAACCTAAGTTATTTTAAATATGTTAGGAATGTTTATTGACAGAATGTCGTCGATGTTTGATTACCAGTTCAATAGCCCCAGTTAATCTAGAGCTATGGCTATTTGAATTTGATATTCCTTCTCTAATTTTAATCCTTGTTTGGAATTTTTTTGTTATATCTTTGTCAAATCTTATAATCAACCTGATCCCCCCAGTTACTTCAGAGTTATGGCCCTTGGATTAGTCATAATTTGCATAAAAGATGATGTATACTTTCTTACCTAACTTAAAGTAAGTTAGAAAAGGGATATCAACATTTTTCACATCTAATCTTTACCAAACTTTGTCACAATTTACTATATTAACAATATATTTCAGAACAACTTTGATAACTAACTCAATAGCTTTAATAACTTTGAAGTTATTTCCCTTGGATTGTTTGAATGTGAAGATATGTTATTATCCCCTCTCTAAGGCCATTGTAAATTAATTGCTAGATTATCATCCAAATTTTTCTTTAAAACTGGGAGAGCAGGAGGATTTTATTTTTTATTTTTTAAATTTTTGATGTGTTTTTTAATTTTTTTTTTTTTTTTGAAAATAAAAAGGGTTGGGGCAGCATGAAAATTAGGGTGCGGGCGGTGATGATAATCTAGCAATTAATATATAATGGCTTAACGGGAGCAACTTTAATCGAGCCTTTACCAAACTTGGTCGCATTGTTCATTGACAAAATATCTACTGGCAGTTTTTAAGTCGTGAATTGTGGCATTTGAATTTTTGTTACATTTTTTTGTTAAAGTGACTTTTCGAAACCTGGCATTTTAAGCTGAAATAGTATATAGATGCACATGTACATTTATATTCTGAACAAAGCATACAGTCTTACTATTTTATAAGGGTCCTCAGTGACCCAGTGGTCTAAGGTGCCGTCTCAAGCTCACATTCCTCTTACCGCTGAGGTTTTAAGTTTGTGTCCCACTTGCTCCAAAACTTTATGTGAGAAAGGTTGCCAAGAATCTTGCAAAAGGATGATGCTTCTACTCAGATTCATTCTGAGGTTTTTCCTCCCTCAATAAAACTGGAAATGCCATATATAGCCTGAACTGTGTTGAAAATGGCATTAACCACATTAAAAAAAACAACAACAAACAAACTACTGTATAGCTCACCTGAGACAAAGGCTCAATATGAGCTATTCTGATTGCTCTGTGTCTGTGCTCTGTTATCACAACTGTTTGAATTTTGTTTAAATGCTCACAGAAGCAATAGTTGATCGAGGAAATTGGGGTTTGTTCAAAGGATGTATCTATAGTTGTCTTAAGGGTCTAGGAAGGGCTCTAGATGCTAACATTGCAAATAATCCCTATAAGTAAGGACTTCCAAGTCTGTGTAAATTAAAAGGCAACAGACAATATACAGACGAATCACTCAACTTCAGCTGGGCCTCTTCACATTGTTAATTGATCATAATGTAAGCTGATGTGATCAAATGTATTACTGGTAATTTCACACATCAATCTTATATATAATAAATGAGAAAAAACATATATAGTTAGATTGTCAAAACTGATTTTTTTAATGTTTGTGATAGTGGCAGTCAGTGACAGATCCTGATGTTTCCTTATTTTTGTATCATGATTATTGATAGAATGAGCAATCACTAAAGAAACTCCTCCGCATATGTGAGATAATCATAGAATGGGGAGGGAGGGGGAGTGGGGGAGGCAATTAAAGCAACTGGTCTCTACATTTGTATGATATCCTATCATAGAAGGGGTGGGGGTGGGGGGCAATTAAAGCAACTGGTCTCTGCATTTGTGTGATTTCCTGATAACTAAAGAATGGTTGGGGGAGGGGAAGGGCAATTAAAAGAACTGGTCTCTACATCTGTGTGATATCCTGATAATTATAGAAGGGGTGGGGGCAATTAAAGCAACTGGTCTCTGCATTTGTGTGATATCCTGATAATCATAGAAGGGGTGGGGGCATTTAAAGCAACTGGTCTCTACATTTGTGTGATATCCTGATAATCATAGAAGGGGTGGGGGCAATGAAAGCAACTGGTCTCTACATTTGTGTGATATCCTGATAATCATAGAAGGGGGGGGGGGGGGGCAATTAAAGCAACTGCTCTCTACATTTGTGTGATATCCTGATAATCATAGAAGGGGTGGGGGTGGGGGCAATTAAAGCAACTGCTCTCTACATTTGTGTGATATCCTGATAATCATAGAAGGGGTGGGGGGGGGGGGCAATGAAAGCAACTGGTACATTTGTGTGATATCCTGATAATCATAGAAAGGAGAGGGGGGTGGTCAATCAATTAAAGCAACTGGTCCCTACATTTGTGTGATATCCTGATAATCATAGAAGGGCGGGGGGGGGGGGGGGGGGGTGCAATTTAAGCAACTGGTCTCTACATTTATGTGATATCCAGATAAATATAGAAGGGGGTTGGGCAATTAAAGCAACTGGTCTCTACATTTGTGTGATATCCAGATAATCATAGAAGGGTGGGGGGGGGGGCAATTAAAAGAACTGGTCTCTACATTTGTGTGATATCCTGGTAATCGTAGAAGGATGTGGGGGGCAATTAAAGCAACTGGTCTCTACATTTGTGTGATATTAAGGGATGGGGGCAATTAAAGCAACTGATCTCTTCATTTGTGTGATAGCCTGATAATCATATAAGGGGTAGGGGCAATTAAAGCAACTGGTCCCTACATTTGTGTGATATCCAGATATTCGTAGAAGGGGTGACAGGGGGCAATTAAAGAAACTGGTCTCTACATTTGTGTGATATCCTGGTAATCATAGAAGGGGTGGGGGGGGGGGGGGGGGGCAATTAAAGCAACTGGTCTCTACATTTGTGTGATATCCAGATATTCATAGAAGGGGGTTGGGCAATTAAAGCAACTGGTCTCTACATTTGTGTGATATCCAGATATTCATAGAAGGGGTGACGGGGGGCAATTAAAGAAACTGGTCTGTACATTTGTGTGATATGTCGATTATCATAGAAGAGGTGGGGGGGGGGGTGCAATTAAAGCAACTGGTCTCTACATTTGTGTGATATCAAGGGATGGGGGCAATTAAAGCAACTGATCTCTTCATTTGTGTGATAGCCTGATAATCATATAAGGGGTGGGGGCAATTAAAGCAACTGGTCCCTTCATTTGTGTGATATCCAAATAATCAAAGAAGGGTGGGGGGGGGGGGGGGGGGGGGCAATTAAAGCAACAAGTCTCTACATTTGTGTAATATCCAGATAAACATAGAAGGGGGTTGGGCAATTAAAGCAACTGGTCTCTACATTCCTGTTGACCCCTTAGAAATAAATAACTTCAATCGAAATGTGTGTTTCTCAGTTGAGCTGACCGAACATTTAACTTTTGTTTACATTTTTGTAATTCTGTAATGACTTGGTTGCTTTCCGACTGTACCTCCGCCGGTGTTCGGAAGTACACAAATGAATACTGCAGTGGTAGTGTGAGGGTTAAGACTGTTAGATAAGGGGTTCACTAACAAGATTAGAAAAGTTATGGCTTCACTAATATTATATATTGTTATTGGGTTTTCTTTTTTTAAAATATATATATATATATTGATGTCTGCAATAAAACTATTTCGAACGTAGTAAGCATTATATTATTTACGCGCACTGAAAAACAATGCGCACGGAATACTATTTTGGTCTAGTAACTCTTGCTCAGAATCACACAAATCACTTTATCGCAGTCAATATTGAGAGGCTACTAAGGGTGGTTTGTTTAGTACAGTTATTAAAAAAGTAATTTTATTTTTTATTTTATATGAACGATTCGTCACTTACGTGCTCACGGGTTCCAGTTCATGAGGGGAATAAAGGGGGCATTCTTAAAAACTATTTAAGGGCAAGCGTTTTTTTTATTTTTAACCGCATCCCCTACAGTTCCCCATACTATGTTTCCCTCTGAAGTGAATTGATCATATATTACCGACCGACATGTTTCCGAACAAGCTTCGTAACTCCCCGTTCTCTGCAGAAGGTGTTTATCGGAAAGAGACGAACATTAATTTGTAAACAAAACCCGTTCTTAATTATGCACTAATAATGTGCTTTATATTTATTTTTTCATTTGCAAAGTCTCCCAGTGATCAAATAAACATGTATTCTATCATCTGGAAGAGTAAAACTTACTTTAATTAAAACTAAAAATAACCGTTTCGAAAGTTTAATGAGCCTTTCATGCATATATTTTGAATAATTCTGACATGTTTTCAATAACTGTGTGTTTAACCTAAGATAAATCATTGAAACCATTACATAATGTGATCTGTTCCATCGTTTCATAATATATGTATGCAAACTTGTTTACTATAATGTGTTTTAGTCTGGAGGCCATATATCTCACAATAATCTTTGCATCTATTTGTAATATTCCAGATAATTGTGGCGTAATTAAAACAATATCTAGTATTATCCAGATAATTGTAGAAAGCTTTTAGTTTAAACTTGTTTATTTTAATTCGATTGTGGAACACTTCTTATAACTTAGGCAAATCATGCTCGAAGTCTTCCTGGTTGGAACCAGTACTAAGCATATGCAGAAAAGTGTCTTGCTGAAGGACACGACACATGGCACAATTATATTATATAATAATAATATAAGGTTATTATACATTGTTCTGTACAATACGGATATATAACTTGGCACATGAAGAAAAAAACTTTATCCATTAGGTCTTTTTTCATTTCCTTTTTTTTCTAGAAACTGGGTATATAAACAGGTTATTAAACATAGATCTAGACATGAACAATACTTGATATATTTAGATTCGTACTGAGCTGGAAACCCATATTGGCATATTGCCTCGTCCACTATGTGCTTTTCAGCTAGATATGTGTCCAGATAACTGATACCAGCGAAAGGACTACTGTATAATAATGGTATTTAAGCAAGAACGACTAATGTTAGTATAACATATGTAAATCATTGATGATATTTTATTTACGTCATTTCCATCTGTGCAATTTTTGGCCTGGCCCTATTAGCTCAGTCATCTGACCATCATTATAGGGACTGTGAGTTTGAATCCTCCAAGGCCACACAGTCTCTGTGATGATTGATACATGACATTGCATATCATTGTCATTTGTATTTCACCGCTGATAAAAGCAGGAAAGTTATCAGTTATTTGCACAAAAAGGTGTGCTTGAGTACTGGCTAACCTTTCAAAATCCCAGGAATTACTGGTTAGGTTAACAGATCTATGGATCAATTTCAAAAACACTTGGCTTGATTAATCGGCATAACATGACGACATGTCACGTGTAAGACTGACACTCGTACCTCAAAGGTCCAGTCACACTTTGAGTCTGTGTGAGACTTCGTGTCTGGTCTGTAACTTTGTCTCACGTGGATGGATTTCAAAACAACTTGGCTCAATCAAGGACTTGTATCTCTATATAATTCCTTGGCTCAATTGATTTACATGACATGATTAAGTGTTGTGTGTAAGACCCACAACCTTTCATAAAAGGTCAAGGTCACACTTTCTATTTGTTTGATATTTCATGTCCGGTCTGTAGCTTTGTCTTATATGGAGGGATTTGACTTGGCTTAATTTATCAAGATGACATGACGAGATGTCGCATGTAAGACCGAGACCTGTACCTCAAAGGTCAAGGTCACACTTTGAGATTTTTTGATAATACTTTGAGTCTGTTTGAGATTTCAAGTCTTGTCTATAAATTTGTCATACATGGATGGATTTAAAAAAACGCTTGACTCAGAAGATCAACATCACATGCAAAACCCAGACCCTTTTCTCAAAGATCAAGGTGTCACTTTCAGTTTGTTTGATATTTCATGCCCGGTGTGTAACTTTGTCTTACAGGGATTTTAAAATATCTTCACACACCTGATCAAAATGTCATGATGATGTTTCGCCTGCATTTACTTGTAGAAATACCCAGACCTTTACATCAGATGTCAAGGTCACATTTAAATCCCTACATATAATAAATTATATTGTTATTTTCACAGACCATTTGGGGGGAGTGGGGGGTGGGGGGCATGTGACACATACCAGTGACATCTCTTGTTACTAGTATAGATATCAAAATGAATTATACATTATTATGTAAGTTTTATTTCCTGAATTCAGTCTTTGTTGGAGATGTGAAACATACTGGAATATAGAAAAATTGAAATAAAGATAGTAAATTATAAAAGATGTTCTGAGCTTAGGTGCATTTTTTATTAAAGCTTCATGAAAACAAGAGGTACAAGAGGGCCTGAATCGCTTTACTTGCAACAAATGGACAGATGAACATTTCAGAGGAAATGTTTTTGTAAGTTTCTCTTCAACAACTCTTTTAGGAGACTACCATGCAATGGTACACATAAAATATCTAAGTTTTAGGCCTTGAACTTTCAGAGAAAATGTATAAAAGTTTTGCTTAAAATGTGTGGTCGAATCACACTAGTTCAAGAACTTGTTTGTGATCTTGTGGTTACATAACTGCTGTGCCAGTTTGGTTAAGATTCAATGAAACATGGAGTGTTATTGCATCAACAACAGTTTCCTTATGTAACTCTTTGTAAAACAGTGACCCCTGTGATAGTCCCCCAAATTATATTTCAGGGATCCGATCTCAACAAACCTTTTAGGGGAACTAAATGTAATGATACATGTAAAATATCTAAGATATAGGCTTTGAACTTTCACTTAAAATGTGCTGATAAGCCCTGTTGCAAGGGAAAGTTACCATGACATAAGCCTTGCTGGTCTTTGGCCAGTAGAGCTAAAAACGATGCATTTATTAACCCTTTACTTCATATAGATGCCTTTGGACACCTTTAATATAGACGCCTTTGGACACCTAATATGGAAGGCTTTTGAATTATTGGGTGAATTATGTTTATATAAACTGACATAGTGGAAAACAGTGCAGGAAGTGTTCAGATTGCTCGTTACGAGCAATCTGAACTCTTCCTGCACTGTTTTCAAAGGCCTTCTGTGATTGGTGTAGGAAAACGCGTATCTATTGAGTAAAGGGTTAAATAAAGGCAATAAAATTAACATTTGATTGATTAATGAGGCTTTTACACTTCAGGATGCAACTTTCAAAAAAAAATGTTGTTTTATTAATGTTGTGGTTAGGTTTCTGGTTAGGAACGTCTTGTGTTGTTATGTATTGACAAAGTTCTATCAAATGTTATGAAAGTGCAACACTTTGTACTGTTTTTTTCAACGTAAATTTATGACTTTAATGAATAGTTGCGGAAAGTTTTTCTGTTTTGTCAGTTTGTTAGAACCCATGGATGGGTAGTTGCAGAAAGTTTCTCTGCTTTTCCAGAACCGATGCAGAGTTTTCCTGTTTTAACCTCTATTGGCACATCTCAGCGAGTTACTGAAATCATATAACATGTATAGTTGAAATTGTCAGTCATCTGCTGTCCATCAATAAACTTTTTTTTTGTTTATGAAGTAGAAATTTCAAAATAAAAAAGTCTGACGAGTGTTGATGGCTATGACATGTTGAAATATGTAGTATTTAACTGTAATACATTAAACAATTTAAAAACAACAACACTTGTTTAGCAACCATGCGCTTTGATTTTTGTTTGGATTTAGACCGCGGCATGGTCTAGTGGTAGAGCGTCCGCCTTGCATGCGGAAGGTCGTGGGTTCAATCCCCAACCGGGTCAAACCAAAGACTTTAGAAATGGTACTAGAAGCTTCCTCTCTTGACGCTCAGTATTTAGAGGAGATTTCTAGGTCTGGTTGGCCCGGTGTCAGTATAATGTGACTGGGTGGGGTATCATACCATGTGTCTGCGGCATGATACTCCAGTGTGACAGCGCTTAGAATACTGTCTCAAGTAGACACCGTCGCAATATGACTGAAAAATTGTTGAAAGCGATGCTAAACACCATACAACAATTGTTTGGATTTTAATCAAATTTGTTGCTGATACCCATGAGATATCCAATGAGTTTGAAACAGAACCATTTCGGTTGTCATGACAGTGCCATCCGCACTGATGTTTGTCTTGTTAACACTGTGGCACCTTTGTAGTTTTCATAATGTTTTTTACTAAACTTGGTGAGATTGTTTACTTTGATTAGTAAAGCCTTTAGTTTTCATTCCATCATTACCAAACTTTGTCTGAATGTTACTGACGGTGTCTCTCGGTAAAACCTATTCTGTGCTATGCCTAAGATGTATAGGGACATATGTGCTGATACGATTGAAAATGTTCAATCTTATTATTATAAATATATTGATATGTTAACAGTTATGTTAATAACAGTGTTGCATTAAGTGAATGTGGGCGACTTCCTTTATGCATAATTTACCATACAAATTGCATAAAGTATTGGTGTAAACTTTTGCATATGTTGCAAATTAATCATCAACCAATTTAAGTTTCTGTCCCATGTATAAGGTGAATGAATATCATATATTGCTCTGTGCAAGTGTATAGCCAATGAACTACTCCAGATGTTACCACATGTCCATACAATATGTAGAAGTTTATTGGATCTAATAAATTTTATATTGTACAGATCAAAACTCAAGATGGTGATTAAAAAAAGGAAATAAATTCAGTATTATATCAATGATACAAATAAACAACTGACAAAATGTTTGGCATGACGATGACGTTGAGTAAGTCGGAATATCTTTCACTGCAACTTCCGCTATTAGTCTACCGCTTTTAACTCCAGGTTTATTTATTAAAATTGATCTTGATTTTCCTTTACTCTTTTGATAAATTTCTTTCAGATTGAGGTATAGAATAAAAATAACATTTTACAGTGTTTTATACAATATGGGAATAGTACATATTGTGGTGAAAATCAAAGTGAATATGGCTCCTTCGGCATTTCGTCCACCACAATATGTACTTGAACAATATATTCCCATATACAAAACACAAAAATATAACCTTATATTCTGTATACTCAGATATACGTCATCTACTTCTATTGTCTTGGTCATGTGCTCTGTAGAAACTGATTTATTAGATTTTTACAACATTTACAACTGGAAGACACTTATGAAATAAGAAAAATATCTAATAACATTTATTGTCTGTTGAAAACAAATAAATGACAAATATAACATGCATATGTAATGTATACAATTTGCTGTAAATAATGATATGTATATTAGACAGGAGGTCTTTGTTAAAGAAATAAAACAGAACAGTGTGTGTTGAATCTTGCTGGTGCACATTAAGTTTTCTTTACACATTGACCAAACTTGGCCAGACCATGAATGTTTTGGTGGACCAGATCACACCAGAACATTTGTGACCAAACTTGGCCAGACCACAAATGTTTTGGTGGACCTGATCATGCCCGAACGGTTGTGACCAAACTTGACCAGACCACAAACGATTTGTTGGACCAGTTCACACCAGAACGGTTGTGACCAAACTGGATCAGAATGTTATTGACCATGAATGTTTTGGTGGACCATTTCACACCAGAACGGTTGTGACCAAACTGGATCAGAATGTTATTGACCACAAACGTTTTGGTGGACCAGATCACATCAGAACAGTTGTGACCAAACTTGGCCATAATGTTATTGACCACAAATGTTTTGGTGGACCAGTTCACACCAGAACGGTTGTGACCAAACTGGATCAGAATGTTATTGACCACAAACGTTTTGGTGGACCAGATCACATCAGAACAGATGTGACCAAACTTGGCCATAATGTTATTGACCACAAATGTTTTGGTGGACCAGTTCACACCAGAACGGTTGTGACCAAACTGGATCAGAATGTTATTAACCACAAACGTTTTGTTGGACCAGATCACATCAGAACAGTTGTGACCAAACTTGGCCATAATGTTATTGACCACAAATGTTTTGGTGGACCATTTCACACCAGAACGGTTGTGGCCAAACTGGATCAGAATGATATTGACCACAAACATTTTGTTGGACCAGATCACACCAGAACAGTTGTGGCCAAACTGGATCAGAATGATATTGACCACAAATGTTTTGGTGGACCATTTCACACCAGAACAGTTGTGGCCAAACTGGATCAGAATGATATTGACCACAAACGTTTTGGTTGACCAGATCACATCAAAACAGTTGTGACCAAACTTAGTCTTTGTCAACGAAATAAAACAGAACAGTGTGTGTTGAATCTTGCTGGTGCACATTAAGTATTCTTTACACATTAACCAAACTTTGCTAGACCATGAATGTTTGGGTGGACCTTATCACACAAGAACAATTGTGACCAAACTTGACCAGACCATGAACGATTTGTTGGACCAGTTCACACCAGAATGGTTGTGACCAAACTGGATCAGAATGTTATTGACCACAAACGTTTTGGTGGACCAGTTCACATCAGAACAGTTATGACCAAACTTGGCCATAATGTTATTGACCACGAATGTTTTGGTGGACCAGTTCACACCAGAACGGTTGTGACCAAACTTGGCCAGAATGTTATTGACCACAAATGTTTTGGTGGACAGATCACACCAGAACGGAGGTGACCAAACTTGGCCAGAATGTTTTTGACCAAAAATGTTTTGGTGGACCAGATTGCACCAGGTTGTGACCAAACTTGGCAGAATGTTATTTACCACAAACATTTTGGTAGCCCGGATCACACAAGAATGGTTGTGACCAAACTTGGCCAGAATGTTATTGACCATGAACATTCTGGTGGACCAGTTCACAACCGAACGGTTGTTACCAAACTGGATCAGAATGTTTTTGACCAAGAACATTTTGGTTGACCAGTTCATACCAGAACATTTGTGGTCAAACTGGATCAGAATGTTATTGACCACGAACGTTTTGGTGGACCAGATCACACCAGAACGGTTGCGGCCAAACTGGATCAGAATGTTATTGACCACGAAAATTCTGGTGGACCAGTTCACACCAGAATGGTTGTGACCAAACTGGATCAGAATGTTATTGACCACAAACGTTTTGGTGGACCAGATCACACCAGAACTGTTGTGGCCAAACTGGGTCAGAATGGTATTGACCACTAATGTTTTGGTGGACAAGTTCCCACCAGAACGGTTATTGCCAAACTGGATCAGAATGTAATTGACCACAAACGTTTTGGTGGACCAGTACCAGAGCGGTCGTTGCCAAACTTGATCAGAATGGTATTGACCATGAATGTTTTGGTGGACCAGTTCACACCAGAACGGTTGTTGCCAAATTGGATCAGAATGTTTATTTAAACAGTTTCCCTGGGCCATTGCACTTATGTGATACCGCATAGAGGTCCTGACGCTTAGAGCTTCCTGGGAGCCATATGTGTTAAGCCTTGACGTATAGAGCTTTTAAACGGGTCTGACATCTTGACTCATGAAGCTCCCGAATTAAAAATGATAGTCATACTGACTGTCACGTTATTTGCTAGACCCTGAACGCCATCATTAGTATATCTATGCAGTGTCCATCAGCACTGTTGTTTTAATAACCACTAAAATTCCACACTAGTAATAAAATTGTTGGTATTAGGAACACTTGTACGATAGCAGTTTAGTGTATTTTCTTTTAATTTAACTCCAAAAATTGGACCACCAGTTTATCCTGTCATTCTTTTTCACTGTTGTTATATTAAGGTGAAAGTTATTAACAAGTCATTTGGGCGTTTATAAAGTGTATACAAAGGGGTATTTGTTGATTAGGTGTTAATTGTTATTCAGCATCTCGGTTACATCAGTGTCAGTTTGTTTGTCCCATGTAAGAAATAGATGATAAAGATTAAATATGTGTGCAATGTATTAGTGAAAGAAGAATGCATTTATTTTTATACACTATAGTTACATTGTTTAATGATTTAAAGAGGTGTTGTTTTGATTTTCATCCTTCATAAAGTAACATTTTATATTTTTATATTTTATATGTCAAGAATTTAGTCACTGCTAATGGAGAAAATGATGATGGATATAATGATAATGATTGTGATACTGATGATGATGATGATGATGATGATGATGATGATGATGATAAGTCATTGTTAAAGATAAAGATAATGAAAAAGGAATTGACAGCAATGATGTTTGTGAAGAAGTGAAGAAGTGATACGTGTTGTAATAGTTCTCTACTGAATAGTTTTAATTAATATTGAAGCCGATATATCCAAATCGAAGAGCTCAATGTGCCATATTGACACATAGAGCTCCCCTAGCCAGTCGGATTAATCTGTATCTAACAGATCCAGCTTTTCTGATAGGGTATGTTATATAGCAATGAGGCAGATCACGTTGACTGGTCAGTTGCTTTGGGGAAGTTTAGTCTGTAGTACGGACCCAGCTCTCCCGATTGGGTCTGTTAACTAGCAATGTTGGGAAAGCCACTTTTGAGCATGTTGATTGGTCAGATTGTTCAACTGATGGCATCACAGTTTAGTAAGCATTCAACTGCTATGAGATGTGGGACAGGCATAGAATTCCTTGCTTTTCCATTGGTGGTTAGTAGACCCAACTTGGGAGATATCAGGTTCTGGGATAGACTAGGGGAAGTTCGAATGATGTCGCAGTTTAGTAAGCGTTCAGTAGCTGTGAACTGTGGGACAGAAATGGAATTTCCTGCTTTTTTTATTGGGTGTAATGAAACCTGATTCGGGAGATATCAGGTTCTTGGATACATTACGCCGGGCCCGATTAGCTCAGTCGGTTACGCATCTGACTATCAATCCAGGGGTCGTGAGTTCGAATCCCCCGCCCGGCAACAGTCTCTGTGATGATTGATATACGACATTGTGTCTCATTATCATTCGTCTCTCACCACTGATTCAAGTGGGAAAGTTATCAGTTACTTGCGGAGACAAGGTGTGCTCGAGTATGGTTAATCCCAGGAAACAGTGGTTAGGTTAACTGATCGTCTGTTAGCCCTCGATGGCATAAAAATGACGCTAAATATTCATAATCAATTGGATACATTACAGTCAAATTGCACTAAATTAAACAGTAAAGCAATGCTGTGACTCCTTTGACTCTTTTTTAAAATGGAACTGGTTTTATTTAGCAATTATTGGGTCAGGAAGATTAAGATGTATTAAAGTGTTATAGGGCCCCAGAGTCTTAGCGGGGCAGAATGGGCCCCAAAAATGATAAAATTGTGATATTTTCTTCTCAAGAACCAGTCAATCAACTTGTTCATAAAATTTTGGCATTAAATAATAATCATTGCTATGTCTAGGTAGTTCAAATTTGTGAACATCAATGAACTAGCAGGCCCGTCTATCGCAATATGCAGATACACGCGTGCGTATCATTTTAAATCCGTACAGCGATTTTTTTAAAAAATGAAAAAAAAATTGAAATATTTCAACTTGAAGACGTTTTACATTGCCACAAGTGTGTATTTTCAAAAAAGGCAGAATGACTGCATCTGCCATTGTAAAGGGCATTTGATTGCTAAATGGTAAAACTCTATTTCCGATATGTCATTATTCAACTTAGATCTGAAGGTTGTTTAGTCATAAGATATTAGACTTTATATCAGAATATTGAAGACTGAGTTTATAAAACGGTGCAAAAAGTGAAACTTCAATTGATCACATTTGCTAATATTTGGCATAAAATATTCCTTTGAATATGAGACTCAAATCAAATGGCTACATGGTCGATAGCCCTTGGCACTGTAAGGAGACTGATTTTTATGTAGGGATGTTGTTTTTGCAAAATTAAAGTATCATTTCTCATTTTCTCATTTAATTATACAAGGGTTTTGTTCAACTTAAGATCAGAAAACAAGATTTGTGATCATTTAGAAAAGGGATACTTGACTTCAACATGAGACAGGGAGAAGCTGTGATGTAATTTCGAATTTTTCAGTCTAGTAAGGCAAAAAGGGTTAATGTCACTAAGCAGTCAGGATGGGCCCCCAAAAAGGGAACACAATTATGTTGCTTAGAATCCTGGAGCTCTTTCAGTGTTGTTGGAGAATAAGATATCACAAACGTCAGTGCTAGAGATAGTGAGGGCTGTTGAATCATTAATTACCCCTCATGTGTAGACTGCTGGAGGTAGTGAAGGGTGTTGAATCATTCATTACCCCTCATGTGTAGACTGCTGGAGGTAGTGAGGGGTGTTGAATCATTCATTACCCCTCATGTGTAGACTGCTGGAGGTAGTGAGGGCTATTGAATCATTCATTACCCCTCATGTGTAGACTGCTGGAGGAAGTGAGGGTTGTTGAATCATTTATTACCCCTCATGTATAGACTGCTAGAGGTAATGAGGGGTGTTGAATCATTCATTACCCCTCATGTGTAGACTGCTGGAGGTAGTGAGGGGTGTTGAATCATTCATTACCCCTCATGTGTAGACTGCTGGAGGTAGTGAGGGCTGTTGAATAATTCATTACCCCTCATGTGTAGACTGCTGGAGGTAGTGAGGGCTATTGAATCATTCATTACCCCTCATGTGTAGACTGCTGGAGGAAGTGAGGGTTGTTAAATCATTTATTACCCCTCATGTATAGACTGCTAGAGGTAATGAGGGGTGTTGAATCATTCATTACCCCTCATGTGTAGACTGCTGGAGGTAGTGAGGGCTGTTGAATCATTCATTACCCCTCATGTGTACACTGCTGGAGGTAGTGAGGGCTGTTGAATCATTCATTACCCCTCATGTGTAGACTGCTAGAGGTTATGAGGGGTGTTCAATCATCCATTACCTCTCATTAATAGACTGCTAGAGGTAATGAGGGTGGTTGAATCATTCATTACCCTTCACTAATAGACTGCCAGAGGTAATGAGGGATGGTGATTCATTCACTACCCCTCATGTAGAGACTGCTAGAGGTAATGAGGGCTGTTGAATCTTTCATTACAACTCACTAATAGACTGCTAGAGTTAATGAGGGATGTTGGATCATTCACTACCCCTCACTTATAGATTGTTAGAGGTAATGTGGGCTGTTGAATCTTTCATTACCCCTCACTAATAGACTGCCAGAGGTAATGAGGGATGTTGGATCATTCACTACCCCTCATTTATAGATTGCTAGACGTAATGAGGGCAGTTGAATAATTCATTACCCCTCATATATAGACTACTAGAGGTAATGAGGGTTGTTGAATCATTCATTATCCCTCACTAATAGACTGCTAGAAGTAATGATGGTGATTAAATCATTCATTTCCACTCATTAATAGACTGCTAGAGGTAATGAGGGTGGTTTAATCATTAATTACCCCTCATGAGGTAATGAGGATTGTTGAATCATTGTTGAATTACCCCTCATGTATAGACTGCTAGAGGTTATGAGGGCGGTTGAATCATTCATTACCCCTCATGTATTGACTACTAGAGGTAAAGAGGGTTGTTGAATCATTCATAACCTCTCATGTATAGACGGCGTGAGGTAATGATGGGTGTTGAAACATTCACTACCTCTTACTAATAGTCTGCTAGAGGTAATCAGAGCTGTTGAATCAGTCAATACAGCTCACTAATAGACAGCTAGCGGTAATGAGGGTTGTTGAATCAGTCATTACTCCTCATTAATAGACTGGCAGAGGTAGTGAGGGCTGTTGAATCTTTAGCTACCCTTCATATATAGACTGCTAAAGGTAATGAGGGTTGTTGAATCAGTCATTACCCCTCACTTATAGACAGCTAGAGGGAATGAGGGCTGTTGAATCAGTCATTACTCCTCATTAATAGACTGCAAGAGGTAGTGAGGGCTGTTGAATCTTTAGCTACCCTTCATGTATAGACTGCTAGAGGTGATGAAGGCTGTTGAATCAGTCATAACCCCTCTTTAATAGACTGCCAGAGGTAATGATGGATATTGGATAATTCACTACCCCTCATTAATAGATTGCTAGAGGTAATGAGGGCGGTTGAGTGAGGGTTGTTAAATAATTCATTACCTCTCACTAATAGACTGCTAGAGGTAATAAGGGTTGTTGAATTATTCATTACCCCTCATGTAAATAATGCCAGAGGTAATGATGGGTGTTGAATCATTCACTACCTCTTATTAATACACTGCTAGAGGTTATGAGAGCTGTTGAATCAGTTATTACCCTCACTTATAGACTGCTAGAGGTAATGAGTGTTATTGAATCAGTCATTAACCCTCATGTATAGACTGCTAGAGGTAATGAGGGCTGTTGAATAAGTCACTCCTCACTAATAGACTGCTGGAGGTAGTGAGGGCTGTTGAATCTTTCACTACCCCTCATGTATAGATTGCTAGAGGTGATGAAGGCTGTTGAATCAGTCACTACCCCTCACTAATAGACTACTAAAGGTAGTGAGGGCTGTTGAATCTTTCACTACCCCAATGTATAGACTGCTAGAGGCAATGAGGGCTGTTGAATCAGTCATAACCACTCACTTATAACTGCTAGAGGTAATGAAGGCAGTTTAATCAGTCATTACCCCTTACTAATAAGACTGCTAGAGGTAGTGAGGGCTGTTGAATCTTTCATTACCCCTCATGTATAGAATGCTAGAAGTAATATTGGCTGTTGAATAATTCATTACCCCTCATGTATACACTGTCAGAGGTAATGATGGGTGTTGAATCATTCACTACCTCTCATTAATAGACTGTTAGAGGTAATTAGGGTTGTTAAATCATTCGTTACCCCTCATGTGTAGACTGCTAGAGGTAATAGGGGCTGTTGAATCAGTCATTACCCCTCATAATTGACTGCTAGAGGTGATGAGGGTTGTTGAATCAGTCATAACTCCTCACTAATAGTCTGCTAGAGGTAGTGAGGGCAGTTGAATCTTTCACTACACCTCATGTATAACTGCTAGAGGTAATGAGGGCTGTTGAATAATTCATTACCCCCTCATGTATAAACTGCTAGAGGTAATGAGGGCTGTTGAATAATTCATTACCCCTCATGTATAGACTGCTAGAGGTAATGAGGGATGTTGAATCAGTCATTACTACTCACTAATAGACTGCTAGAGATAGTGAGGGCTGTTGAATCTTTCACTACCTCTCATGTATAGACTGCTAGAGGTAATAAGGGCTGTTGAATCTGTCATTACCACTCACTAATAGACTGCTAGAGGTAATGAGGGCTGTTGAATCAGTCATTACCCCTCACTAATAGACTGCTTGAGGTAATGAAGGCTGTTGAATCTTTCACTACCGTTCATGTATAGAATGCTAGCGGTAATGAAGGTTGTTGAATCAGTCATTACCCCTCACTAATAGATTGCTAGAGGCAGTGAGGGCTGTTGAATCTTTCACTACCCCTCATGTATAGACTGCTTGTGGTAATGAGGGTTGTTGAATCAGTCATTATCCCTCACTAATAGACTGCTAGAGGTAGTGAGAGCTGTTGAATCTTTCATTTCCCCTCATGTATAGACTGTTAGAGGTAATGAGGGCTGTTAAATCAGTCATTACCCCTCACTAATAGACTGCTAGAGGTAATGAGGGCTGTTGAATCAGTCATTACCCCTCACTCATAGACTGCTAGAGGTAATGAGGGCTGTTGAATCTTTCACTTTCCCTCATGTATAGACTGCTAGAGATAATGAGGGGTGTTGAATTATTCACTTCCCCTCATTAATAGACTGCGCTACATCTACATATAACTCCCAAAAATCAATTTCTAATTATTACTGGGAAGTGCTGTCGGGGAACAGTAAAAGAAATAGTAAAAAATGAAATATGATATATGAAATATAAAAACAACAAAATACATTATGCTTTCATTTAAAAATAACTACATTTCTAGTGCTAAAGGTAATGAGGACTGTTGAATCAGTCATTACATCTCACTAATAGACTGATGGAGGTTACGAGGGCTGTTAAATCATTCATTACCCTTCATGTATAGACTGCTAGAGGTAATGAGGGCTGTTGAATCATTCATTACCCCTAATGTTTAGGCTGCTGGAGGTAATGAGGGCTGTTGAATCAGTCATTACCCCTCATGTATAGATGACTATTTTGGTTGGTTGTTCTCTGTGCTTCCAACAGATCCTTTTATCAAATATTGATGACTTTTGTAATCGCATGAAAACACTTTATTGTTTTTTGTGTGTGTTAACACATGGATTTCTGTTTTTGTGTTTACACAAATATTTGCTGTTTTTGTGTCAACACAATGCTTTGTTGGTATTTCCACATGGATTTCTGTTTGTGTATTTACACAAATATTTGCTGTTTTTTGTGTTTGTGTTAATACAATGCTTTGCTGTTTATGTATATACATAAGGATTTGCGTTGTTTGTTATTTCAGAAGGCTTTGCTGTTTTTGTGTTAACATAAAGTTTTAATGTTTTTGTATTTACACATGGATTTCTGTTCTTGTGTTTACACAATGATTCATCGCCTTTTTTTGTGTTAACACAATACATATATACTTCTCTATTATTTTAATTCATGTAAATTT
This sequence comes from Panopea generosa, assembly GCA_029582155.1. NCBI lineage: Eukaryota > Metazoa > Mollusca > Bivalvia > Adapedonta > Hiatellidae > Panopea > Panopea generosa. The sequence continues at coordinate 91,128,973 of CM055895.1, forward strand.
CCATAGTATTTGTGTAAACACAAGGCTTTGCTGTCTTTGTGTTAACACAAGGTTTTATTGTTTATGTAGTTACATAAGGCTTTGCTGTTTTTGTTTTTACATAAATATTTGTATGCTATTACAGGAGGCTTTGCTGTTTTTGTGTTTACATAAGGTTTTAATGTTTTTGTGTTTGCACATCTATTTCTGTTTTTGTATTTTAACAAATATTAGCTGATTTGTGTTAACACAGTGCTTTGTTGTTTTTATGTTAACCGCGGCTTTGTTGGCATTTTGTGTTTACACAAGGATTTGCTGCCTTTTTTGTGTTAACGCAATACATAAATACTTCTCTATCATTTTAATTCATGTAAATTTCCATAGACTTTGCTGTCTTTGTGTTAACACAAGGTTTTACTGTTGATGTGTTTACATAAGGCTTTGTTGTTTTTGTGTTTACACATGTATGTGCTGTTTTGTGTTAACAAAAGGCTTTGCTGTATTTGTGTTAGCACAAGGCTTTGTTGTTGTTTTAACTTTGCTATTTTTGTGTTATATATTGTATTCCAATGGTAACTTATCACCACCATGTTAAAAATAACATTATTTTCCTTGACTTTCTTAATAGACTCTAAAAATACACGAATTCCTTTTATGTGTTTATGTTTTATATGACATAGACTTTGTACATATGATTATCAGGCCACATATGTCATCCAGTTTTATTGACGAAGAAAGTCCTCAAAATGAATCTGAATGGGACCATCGTCCTTTCTTTCTCAGATCAAATGTTTTGACTGAATCGAACTCAAACTCAAGACCTCATCAGTGAAATTAAGTACATGTGAGACAGTGTTAGCTTAAAACATTCGGCGACAGACAACTCGTTTTTTTGTCTAAATGTATACTGTTTTTTATTAGATTCCGACTCTTCTAAGCTTATTCATTGACTGTTTCTCAAATTTACTTGACTTTTTGTTTTGTTTTTTTTTGTAATATTTCATTTATTTTGCTACAACCAAGCGTTACCTTTTTTATTAGACTGACAAACCTAATGCATTGTCAGTAGTCTGAACTATATTACCTTCGTAAGAAAAACACCCAAATGTGATTTTTTTTTTAAAATGTAAAGGCATTGTGTTATCACTTTCAAGTTCCAAATGTTGTCCCCTTTTACTTTTTTTCGGTTAAACCGTTGAAAATAGCAGCACTCTACTTGATGCTTGCATGACTGTACAATTGCTGTTACGTTGTTTTATAGGAAACAAAAATATCTGAAATTATTATATTAAAGTTTTGTGTGGATCAAGTTACAATTGTAAGGAAATTAACAGTCCCTGCTGCGCAAGCGTGGCTGCTATAAATATCAAATGAATAATACTGACAAAGAGATTCAGTTAATTGACAAAGACCAATGACGTGTAAGACCATAACCGTCGCCAGTATGCTTTATTATTTATACTGCTATCGTCATAAATAAAATATCTTGTATATGCTCCCCAACCCAACTAAAAATAAATGCTTAATTAAGTAATTTAAAAATATGCCATTGCAAAGAAATAAACGGAGAAACAATTGTTACATGTAATTAAACATAGCATTGCTTAACCAATACAGTTTAAAATATAATCGATATGTGGAACTGCTTAACACATGTTAAACAATTAATTCATCGTGATCCTGCTTAAACAACACGTGTTAAACAATTAATGCATCGTGATCCTGCTTAAACATGACGTGTTAAACAATTAATGCATCGTGATCCTACTTAAACAACATATGTTAAACAATTAATAAATCGTGATCCTGCTTAAACAACACGTGTTAAACAATTAATGCATCGTGATCCTGCTTAAACAACATATGTTAAACAATTAATGCATCGTGATCCTGCTTAAACAACACTGATAAACAATTAATGCATCGTGATCCTGCTTAAACAACACTTGTTAAACAATTAATTCATCGTGATCCTGCTTAAACAACACGTGTTAAACAATAATTAATCGTGATTCTGCTTAAACAACACGTGTTAAACAATTAATGCATCGTGATCCTGCTTAAACAATACTGATAAACAATTAATTCATCGTGATCCTGCTTAAACAACCCGTGTTAAACAATTAATGCATCGTGATCCTGCTTAAACAATACTGATAAACAATTAATTCATCGTGATCCTGCTTAAACAACCCGTGTTAAACAATTAATGCATCGTTATCCTGCTTTAACGATACTGATAAACAATTAATTCATCGTGATCCTGCTTAAACAACATGTGTTAAACAATTAATTGATTGTGATTCTGCTTAAACAACACTGTTAAACAATTTATTCATCGTGATCCTGCTTAAACAACATATGTTAAACAATAATTCATCATGATTCTGCTTAAACAGTACATTTATTCATTGTGATCCTGCCTAAACACCGCATGTTAAACAATTAATTAATCGTGATCCTGCTAAACAACACATATTAAACAATTAATTCATCGTGATCCTGCTTAACACATGATAAACAATTAATGTATCGTGATTCTACTTAAACAACGCATGTTAAACAATAATTCATCGTGATCCTGCTAAAACAACACTGATAAACAATTCATTCATTGTGATCTTGCTTAAACAACACATGTTAAACAATAATGTATCGTGATCCTGCTTAAACAACACGTGTTAAACAGTTAATTAATCGTGATCCTGCTTAAACAACACGTGTTAAACAGTTAATTAATCGTGATCCTGCTTAAACAACACATGTTAAACAGTTAATTAATCGCGATGCTACTTAAGCAACACATGTTATACAATTAATTTATCGTGATCCTGCTTAAACAACACATGTTAAACAAGTTTATGTTTGGGCCAAAGCTCAAGATTACCGTTTCTATTTATAGAAACTCGGTTTTCCTTCAGATATCAAGAGAACAGTTGTTGGCCTATGTCCTAAAAGTTCTTTGGCTTAACTAATAAATACCCACTTATATGAGTCCGTATCATGGAGAGCATACATGCGTTACGAATTTCTTGTTTTTTTAAATCCAGTGCATACGACACTTTTCTGTCTCACTTACCTTAGTATAATATAAATTACTTGTTTGGATGTTTTGTGTATCCTGTAGGGTATTTCTACCCCTATTGATGTGTATTAAAGATTAGAAGCCGGGCAATTTGCGATCACCCATGCATAGCTTGTCAACATCCATTTAAAATATGGTGAGAAATCTTTATGTGTATCCATTATAACCATTATAACCAAACGACAGCAGAGTGCATTAGTAAAACTGTCAATTATTCATATTTTCAAAGCTGTTTTCATATTTCTTGTAATCCCCCCGGTGGAGTTAAGTTAGAAATATGTATTATTAATGTCAATTTGTGGCTTTTATTGTCCGTGCTGCTAAATTCATTTATGTCAAATAGGTTTTAGTATGCTGTTGTTTTTTAAACAGGTGTGTACTTGTAAATGTTTTTATGGAATTGGGTTTAACGCCATTTTCAACACATTTCAGGTTATACATATTTGGCATATCCAGTCTTATATGGTAGAGGAAGACTTCAGAATGAATCTGAATAGAACCACCGTACTTCCGCAAGTGACTGGTTAACTTTCTCACATAAAGTGTTTGAAGTGAACGGGACTCGAACCTATGACTTTAAAATAAAGAACTCGGTAAAGTTAGCAGAAAAGCAGAATGATTTTTTTTCGTTCTGCCATCAGAAAAGTGAAAAAAACAAAAACATTCTGCCAGCAGAATAGCAGATTAGTAGAATAAAAAAAAAAAGAAATTATGAGGTGGTTACTCGACATTATGAGGTAGTTACTTGACATTATGAGGTGGTTACTTGACATTATGAGGTAGTTACTTGACAATATGATGTGGTTACTTGACATTATGATGTGATTACTTGACATTATGAGGTAGTTACTTGACATCATGAGGTGGTCACTCGACATTATGAGGTAGTTACTTGACATTATGAGGTGGTTACTTGACATTATGAGGTAGTTACTTGACAATATGATGTGGTTATTTGACATTATGATGTGATTACTTGACATTATGATTAGGTGCCTTAACATTATGCGGTGATTACTTGACATTATGATGTGATTACTTGACATTATGATGTGGTTATTTGACATTATGCTGTGGTTACTTGACATTATAATGTGATAATTTGACATTATGATGTGGTTACTTGACATTATGATGTGATTATTTGACGTAATGATGTGGTGCCTTTACATTATGCGGTGGTTACTTGACATTATGAGGTGGTATTTAACATTATGAAATAGTTACTTGACATTATGAGTGATTACTTGACACTATGATGTGATAACTTGACATTATGATGTGGTTACTTGACATTATGCTGTGGTTACTTGACATTATGATGCGGTTACTTGACATTATGTTGTGGTTACTTGACATTATGAGGTGGTATTTTACATTATGAGGTAGTTACTTGGCATGATGAGTCATTACTTGACATTATGATGTGGTTACTTGACGTTATTATGTGATTACTTGACATTATGATATGGTTACATGACATAATGATGTAATTACTTGACGTTATGATGTGGTTACTTGACATCATGCTATGGTTACTTGACATTATGATGTGGTTGCTTGACATTATGATGTAATTACTTGACATTATGATGTGGCTACTTGACATTATGGGGTGGTTACTTGACATCATGATATGGTTACTTGACATTATGATATGGTTACATGACATAATGATGTAATTACTTGACATTATGATGTGGCTACTTGACATTATGATGTGGCTACTTGACATTATGGGGTGGTATTTTTTCTTTCTAACCTGGTAACTTTGAATTCTTATGTGACCACTTTGTAGTATGACGTGGTAACTTTAGGTTGCGACCAGGTCACAATGTACAGAGACCAGGTTATAGTTACAATGTATAGGTAAGTCGTTACAATGTAAAATGGCCACATTGATCAGAATGAAAATGATTACTAATCATAAAATAATGTGACTACATCAGTATGAAAATTACCCACCAATGTATGGAGTGCTATTTTACTATTTAACCATAATAGGTGACATCACTCATTCATCAATCGAATATGTGATATCACTTCTTCGCTTATTTGAAATGAATAAGTGATATTACCAAGTTGATAGGAATATTTCTCCCAAGGATATAAATAAATTTGATATATAGAGACTAAAACAGAAATATTAAATATATTTTGTAAAAATTTTGTATAATAATTTGTTATATATAGAATATTATTCTGAATTTAATCTGTATTTCATCCTTTTAACAAACAATTTAATTCGGCGGTTGACGTTTCTGGGGAGCTGTCCTCTTCTGTCGACTGAAATTTAGCAAGATGGATACAGATATGATACACGCAGCCACTGTTGTAATTGACAATGAAATTGCAGCAGCTTCAGAACCCGAGAAGGAAGAGCTTACTGCTATTGACAACGTATACAGCTCTATTGTAAGTACTTTTAGACCAAGAGGTAACGACTAATGTAGATCTACACATTGGGCCCGATTACCTCAGTCGGTTACGCGTCTGACTATTAATCCAGGGGTCGTGAGGTCGAATCCCCTCTCGGCAACAGTCTCCATGATGATTGATACACGACAATTGAGTCTCATTAGCATTTCTCTCCCACCACTGATTCAAATGGGAAAGTTATTAGTTACTTGCGGAAGATGAGGTGTGCTCGAGTACTGAATAACCTTTCAGGATCCCAGGAAACAGTGGTTGACTGATCGTCTATTAGCTCTGGAAGGCATAAAAATGACGCTAAATATTCAATCAATCAATCAACAGATCCACGTACTTGAAACTTGTCACCAGAGGACTATAACCAAATGAAGAGCAGGTTGGTCCAGATCTAGATCTAGCTGATCCATACGACAAAAATACGAATAAAAATCTCTTTCGTCACAATAGTTTACAAAGTCTACTTACAGTCATGATAATTTAGGATATTATTTCCGATTTTATTTAAATGACAGTACATTGTAAACAACATTTAGACGTGAAAAAACTTGAGCCATTTTCGTGAACATTAACATTATTGAAACTTATTTAACGACTTCGTTGAAAATCTTTGTCCATTATATTCTCTGTTAATAGATGCATGATAAACATGATTTCATAGTGAAATGAATAATAAAGTAAAGTCAAACCGGTGTAAGCGGCCGACCTCTATTAAGCAGCCACCTGTCTTAAGCAATTATATTTTCTATTTCCCATTTGTATACTTTCAGAGTAATTTAACCTGTATTAAGCCACAACCTGTTTTAAAAGGCCACTTTTGCTCCTAACATTGACTGGATGCTTAACACGGTTTTGACTGTACTAAACTCTAGATCTATTTCAAAAATATTTTCCATACATACATTATTTTTTAGTGTCAAGGGGCATTCGCCACTCATGGTTGCTACGTGGTTTCAGTCATCAATTTGGAGAGCGGGGTGGGTCCAAAATTACATTACTTGGAATAGGGGAATTGAAAGGCAAAGTGAAACTATTATTGCAAGTGTGTCCACTGCTGCGGGACAACGTTAGGAAAGGTATAACTTGTTTATGTGAAACTCAAAGTGTCAGAACTTTCATTATACCATCTAAACCGGCACTGATAGTTAAATTGTATTTTCATTTGAAACATTTATAGAGAACGTTTGCGGAGAACGAGAATCTAACAAAAATGCGTTACAAGTAAAACGTGTAATTCTGTCTATTGCAACATAATATGAATATATAGGGAAGGTCATCTATGGCCGAGTAGTCTAAGGCGCCGTCTCAATATCACACACACCTCACTGCTTAAGTCGTAGGTTCGAGTTCCAATCGATCATAAAAACTTAGAAAGTTTGCCAGTTACTTGCGGAAGGACGTTTGCTCTACTCAGTTTCATTCTGAGGTCTCCTCAACCAGTAAAACTGGAAACGTGTTAAAATGGCGTTAAACCGTATTAAAATGAACATATATCCACACGCATCTCAAGTAAATAATATCGTCTTAATGATATTATCCGTTCATTAAATAAAACTGTCATGAAATTATGGAAAATACGGAAATCCTCCAATATCATAACGTATTTAAAGTGTCCAAAATTGTGTCGGTTTTTGGCGGTGTCATGAATGTGTGACGCGCCAAATGGAAGTCAGTTGCAAATTCAAATTATGAAATGGTGATGTAAAAGCATTTTAATGCACATTTACACTTTGATATTTTGCCTCGTTCGTCCATAAGACAGACTTATAATATTTAACAAGGCGAACTAGGTTTTACAGGTTGAATATTGAACTGATCAAACGACGACATTAGGGGAGGTTACTCTTTACGGATTACTGCGGACACTTCCATATGTCCACTTTAAAGCAGACGATAATAAATTCATTGACCCTAGCCCCAGAGGCTAACACAGAAGGTGTTAAAGTCATTCACGAACGTATGATGTCAAGAAGATCACAACTTGAGCTGTCACTTTTATTCAAAACCAATGGATCATTCTTCCCTACATCGGCTGCACAACAATGACTTTCGTCAATATTGAATGCAGGATGGCTATAGATCCTTTCATTTAAATGTTCATGGAATTATAGCTGGGTGCCCATTTGTACTTGCTTCTCTTTTCATTTTCCGGTTACACTGTTTCTTCTAGAATTTACCTAATTACAGGTGGTATGTTGTCTGGTTTGTCACATGTTTGTTGACTGCAGATTGTATGTGTTGTCTGCTGGTTGTATGTGTTGTCTGCAGGTTGTATGTGTTGTCTGCTGGTTGTATTTGTTGTTTACTGACTGTATGTGTTGTCTGCTGGTTGTATGTGTTGTCTGCATGTTGTATGTGTTGTCTTCTGGTTTTATTTGTTGTCTGCTGGTTGTATGTGTTGTCTGCAGGTTGCATGTGTTGTCTGCTGGTTGTATTTGTTGTCTGTAGGATGTATGTTTTGTCTGCTGGTTGTATGTGTTGTCTGCTGGTTGCATTTGTTTTTCTGCAGGTTGTATTTGTTGTCTGCAGGTTGTTTTTGTTGTCTGATGGTTGTATTTGTTGTTTGCAGATTGTTTGCTGTTGGTGGCGTTGTTATCTGCTTGTACTGTTTATTGCATGTCGGTTGGTTTTCTACTGGCTGGATTGCTCGATTTTATTTGTGTTTGTATGTTGACTGTGTCTGTTGGCTGGCGATTGTATTGTTGTCTGCTGGTTGTATTTGTTGTGTGCTGGTTGTATGTGTTCACTGCTGGTTGTATTTGTTGTTTGCTGGTTGTATTTGTTGTCTGCAGGTTGTATGTGTTGTCTGCATGTTGTATGTGTTGTCTTCTGGTTTTATTTGTTGTCTGCTGGTTGTATGTGTTGTCTGCAGGTTGCATGTGCTGTCTGCTGGTTGTATTTGTTGTCTGTAGGATGTATGTTTTGTCTGCTGGTTGTATGTGTTGTCTGCTGGTTGCCTTTGTTTTTCTGCAGGTTGTATTTGTTGTCTTCAGGTTGTTTTTGTTGTCTGATGGTTGTATGTGTTGTCTGCAGGTTGTATGTGTTGTCTGCTAGTTGTATTTGTTGTTTGCAGATTGTTTGCTGTTGGTGGCGTTGTTATCTGCTTGTACTGTTTATTGCATGTCGGTTGGTTTTCTACTGGCTGGATTGCTCGATTTTATTTGTGTTTGTATGTTGACTGTGTCTGTTGGCTGGCGATTGTATTGTTGTCTGCTGGTTGTATTTGTTGTGTGCTGGTTGTATGTGTTCACTGCTGGTTGTATTTGTTGTTTGCTGGTTGTATTTGTTGTCTGCTGATTGTATTTGCCTACCGGTTGTGTTCATTGTCTGCTGGTTGTATTTGTTGTCTGCACGTTGTATGTGTTGTCTGCTGGTTGTATTTGTTGTCTGCTGATTGTATTCATTGTCTGCTGATTGTATTTGCTGTCTGCTGGTTGTAATTGCTGTCTGCTGATTGTATATGTTGTCTGCTGATTGTTTTCATTGTCTGCTAGTTGTATTTGTTGTCTACACGTTGTATTTGTTGTCTGCTGGTTGTATTTGTTATCTACACGTTGTATTTGTTGTCTGCTGGTTGTATTATCTGCTGGTTGTATTTGTTGTCTAATGGTTGTATTTGTTGTCTGTTGATTGTATTTGTTGTCTGCTGAGTATATTCATTGTCTGCTGGTTTGCTTTTGTTATCTGCACTTTGTATTTGTTGTATTCACGTTGTATGTGTTGTCTGCTGATTGTATTCATTGTCTGCTGGTTGTATTTGTTGTCTGCTGGTTGTATGCAATGTCTGCTGATTGTATTTGTTGTTTGCTGATTGTATTTATTGTCTTCACGTTGTATTTGTTGTCTGGTTTTATTTGTTGTCTGTTGGTTGTATGTGTTGTCTGTTGGTTGTATGTGTTGTCTGCTGGTTGTATTTGTTGTCTGCTGATTGTATTCACTATCTGCTGGTTGTATGTGTTTTCTGCTAGTTGTATTTGTTGTCTGCTGGTTGTGTGCGTTGTCTTCTGGTTGTATTTGTTGTCTGCTGATTGTATTCATTGTCTGCTGGTTGTATTTGTTGTCTGCTGATTGTATTCACTATCTGCTGGTTGTATGTGTTTTCTGCTAGTTGTATTCATTGTCTGCTGGTTGTGTGCGTTGTCTTCTGGTTGTATTTGTTGTCTGCTGATTGTATTCTTTGCCTGCTGGTTGTATTTGTTGTCTGCTGATTGTATTCACTATCTGCTGGTTGTATTTGTTTTCTGCTAGTTGTATTTGTTGTCTGCTGATTGTATTCACTGTCTGCTGGTTGTATGTGTTGTCTGCTGGTTGTATTTGTTGTCTGCTGGTTGTATTTGTTGTCTGCTGATTGTATTTGTTGTTTGCTGATTGTTTTTATTGTCTTCACGTCGTATTTGTTGTCTGGTTGTATTTGTTTTCTGCTGGTTGTATGTGTTGTCTGCTGGTTGTATTTGATGTCTGCCGATTGTATTAATTGTCTGCTGGTTGTATGTGTTGTCTGCTGGTTGTATTTGTTGTCTGCTGATTGTATTCATTGTCTGCTGGTTGTATTTGTTGTCTGCTGGTTGTATTAGTTGTCTGCTAGTTGTATTTGTTGTCTTCTGGTCGTAGTTGTTGTCTGCTGGTTGTATTTGTTGTTTGCTGGTTGTATTTGTTGTCTATTTGCTGTTATTTTGTCTGTTTGCTGTATTTGTTGTCTGCTGGTTGTATGTGTTGTCTGCTAGCTCTTTTATTGTAATATATCGAAAGGAATTGTCAACTACCTGTATGTTTAGACTGTTCAAGATACAAGCATTGTTTGTTTGTTGTTTGTAGTTCGTCGCAAGTTTGTGGAGGAAGGCGCTGTTTTAGGCATGTGAACACATTGCTATAATTATAGTTGTTGATGTATATTTCAAGTATGCGATGAGAAACATTAAATTCGCGCTAAACGTTGAATTCTTGTGATCATTTCGCGTTTATTGCCCGCAATACTCCGGTCTCACCAGAATTTACGACCCATACTTGGGAAAGTTAAGGTAAAACTGTTCTAAGTTTTTAGCTGATTTGTAGCACTGGTATCTCCAGGTTCCAAGATAAAACCATGACGGGGTGCCAATCAGTATTGAATCTAAGGTCACGTGATTAGCTGGGCATCTATTGAAATGTTTGGATTTGTAACTTTGTCAAGAGATTTCAATTAACACTTCATTAAGTATTGGTATTACAGATATTAGAATGCTAACTGGAGTGTAAAGCCACACTAACTCGACACTTTAGATCTCAGCGGCTCTCCAAATTGGATGCATTATATTTGTGAACAAATTTGAAAAGAGATGGCTGTAAATTATAAAATTTATTCAAACACTGAAGAATCTAACTTTGGTGCAATTCATATTTTGTTATAAAGCGTTATATATAAAGATCACACTGATCAATGGAATCTGTATGCTGAAGATGACACATTTCGCTACGACATGTGAAACTGAAACCAATTAAAAAATAGTGGTCCATGGTAGAGCATCCAACCCATGATCAGAGGGTCGTGGGTAAGATTCTCTGCCACGGATATGTCTGATGTCCTTAAGCAAGACACCTTTCTGCATAAGCTTAGTACTGTTTCTACCCAAAAAGTCTCCGAGCGTGATTTGTGTAAGTTTAAACTAAAGTAAAATTACTTGATTCTTCCGTGAGGTATATAATGATAATAATACATGTAATAATAATAATAACAATATTCGTATGAATAGACTGAATAACTTTTTTGCATTTCGAGATTGCATGTTTCTAGGAAATGCTGCTTTACGTCATATGACAACGCCCCAAGTCGTTGCCATAGCACCTTAACCTACTATTCGGCTGATCAGTCGGTAGCGCGTGTGGCTATCAATCCAAGGGTATTGAGTTTGAATCTCCGTCCGGTCACAGTCTCCGTGATGATTGAAATACTTCATTGCGTTAAAGTGGGAAGTTATCATTATTGCGGAGATGGGTGTTCTTGAGTACTGGTTAACCTTACAGGATCCCAAGAGCAGTTAGATTAACTGATCGTCTGTTAATATCGATAGCATAAAAATGACGCTAAATATCTAAATTAATTACATGTATATGTTGCTTGAAAACAGCAGCGGTGTATCTTCAGCAGCTCAGACACATGGCTTCCATACTTCGTATAAACAGGTATATTAAACGGGTGGTAGTGCAATAGATAGAGTGTTAGTCGCTTACGACAAAGGTCGGGGGATCGATCCCCAACTTGACCCAATACCTCTTAAAACTAAACATTGTTTGAGTTACACATCAATTGTCTGGCAGTTACAGTGTCAGGAAGACGAGATTGCAACGAAAGCGTAACATTTACATTACGGATTGTCTGAACAAAATTTCACTACAACCAAGACCGCAATCCAGTTCTGCAATAGTTTTCTTTCAAACGTTTGCTTTTCCAAAACAATAAAGACAAAATGGTGTGAAGTCTTTTTCTATTACACGCACACATCGCTGTGATTGTAATCGCGCATGTCTTTTTCTACAACGACCTTATTAAAGTTGTAATTTTTATCCTCATTAAAAGTTTGGGTCTTTAAATCATATCATCTGCACGCTAACTTAATTAAATATGGCGTTGCTCTTGAATTACGGTACACAGTGAAACTTCTGTCGTAGATAAGTGAACTGGAATCATCTTTAATTGTCTTTTGATTATTTTGTTTCTGTTTTTAAAACCTAATACGGGATATGAAACCCGACCAAACACTCGGAAACACTGAATGATTACGCATACAGTTCTGTGTTGGAGATGATATCCGGAAGTAGTCCAGGCATTACAGAAGGCATTCAACAGGGTATAAATTCTCATCGGATACGTCTTCAGACATCTCTATAGTGGTTGACTAAGATACTGCGTTCTGTTTTTAAGCCTGTCTTATGGATTATGTTACAAACACAAGGTCTAGATCGTGCTGCTGCGCTTACTCATTGAAAAAGCCAAAACCCAACAACGCATTGTGTTACCTCTCGATGACGTTTACGCACTGACCTGCGTCCTAACGCATGAACCCTTGGATTTGTTTTCATTACTTTAGAACTATTTTATATTTCGATGTGTTCCCTTAACAAGTCTGCAATGGAGTCTTTCTCATCTGAAACAGCATTCAAACACTCAATTTGCTCTAATTTAAGTGGTTTGATGAATCCAAAAGATAATGCCGTCTGTTGCAATATATTCAGTACGAAAAATGTTCGCGACAAATGTATATATGTATTTTAAAATTCATGAACTATATAATTAAGATATACATATTTTCATTAATAATATATATTTACGTGAATTTAATTAACATTTATATCAAGGAATTAAAATTACCCATTCATGCGTTCTAACCACCTCGCGCTAAAATAACTAACCAAAATCGGTTACTGATGTTACAAAGCACGCAGATAGTGACGTAATCTTGGGGAACACATTGTATTGCTTACTACGTTGCGGCACAACCAGCCGCACCACTCTGCGACTGGTTTAATTTACTAATGTACGGTGTGCCATTGGGAACAACGAGGCATATTTATTGAATTAATTAAGAAAGATCGAAACAAAAACACAACGAAACTACGATGGCGAAAAGTCGGAACTAAGGTGCTTTCCCCATCGTAATTTCGTCGATTTTTCACAAGTGTAGTTTCGACTTTCGTTGTTTCGACTTTTCGATATCGTAGTTTCGTTGTTTCGTCTTTACATGAAATAATAAATATGTTACGTTGGCCTCAACGTGACACCTTGCTAATGTAATAGTGTAGGCATGCATATGTTTATGTAAATGAATTGATAATGTATGTGTGTGATAAGCATGCAAGTTTCATTAAAATAAAATCAAATCTTTATTTTAGTCTTGTTTGTTTACGTGAACACCCCACATTTAATAATAGGCATACTCAATTCTTCTTCTGCTGTAGCCATAGACATACTCAATTCGTCTTCTGCTGTAGTTACTAAGACATACTTAAATCTTCTTCTGCTGTAGCTACATATGCATACTTAATTCTTCTTCTGCTATAGCTACATATGCATACTTAATTCTTCTTCTTAATTCTTTTTCTGCTGTAGCTACATAGGTATACTCAATTCTTCTTCTGCTGTAGTTACTTAGACAGACTTAAATCTTCTTCTGCTGTAGCTACATAGACATACTCAATTCTTCTTCAGTTGTAGTTACTTAGACATACTTAAATCTTCTTCTGCTGTAGCTACATAGACATACTCAATTCTTCTTCTGCTGTAGTTACTTAGACATACTTAAATCTTCTTCTGCCGTAGCTACATAGACATACTCAATTCTTCTTCTGCTGTAGCTACATAGACATACTCAATTGTTCTTCTGCTGTAGCTACATAGGCATACTTAATTCTTCTTCTTAATTTTGTTTCTGCTGTAGCTACATAGGTATACTCAATTCTTCTTCTGCTGTAGTTACTTATGCATACTAAATTCTTCTTCTGCTGTAGCTACATATGCCTACTTAATTCTTCTTCTTAATTCTTTTTCTGTTGTAGCTACATAGGTATACTCAATTCTTCTTCTGCTGTAGTTACTTAGACATACTTAAATCTTTTTCTGCTGTAGCTACATAGACATACTCAATTCTTCTTCTGCTGTAGCTACAAAGACATACTTAAATCTTCTTCTGCTGTAGCTACATATGCATACTTAATTCTTCTTCTGCTGTAGCTACATAGACATACTCAATTCTTCTTCTGCTGTAGCTACATACACATACTTAAATCTTCTTCTGCTGTAGCTACATAGACATACTTAAATCTTCTTCTGCTGTAGCTACATAAACATACTCAATTCTTCTTTTGCTGTAGCTACATATGCATACTTAATTCTTCTTCTGCTGTAGCTACATATGCATACTTAATTCTTCTTATGATGTAGCTACATAGACATACTCAATTCTTCTTTTACTGTAGCTACATATGCATACTTAATTCTTCTTCTGCTGTAGCTACATATGCATACTTAATTCTTCTTCTAAATTCTTTTTCTGCTGTAGCTACATAGGTCTACTCAATTCTTCTTCTGCTGTAGTTACTTAGACATATTTAAATCTTTTTCTGCTGTAGCTACATAGACATACTTAAATCTTCTTCTGCTGTAGCTACATAGACATACTCAATTCTTCTTCTGCTGTAGCTACATAGGCATACTCAATTCTTCTTCTGCTGTAGCTACATAGACATATTCAATTCTTCTTCTGCTGTAGTTACTAAGACATACTTAATTCTTCTTCTGCTGTAGTTACTTAGACATACTTAAATATTCTTCTGCTGTAGCTTCATAGACATACTCAATTCTTCTTCTGCTGTAGCTACATAGGCATACTCAATTCTTCTTCTGCTGTAGTTACTTAGACATACTTAATTCTTCTTCTGCTGTAGTTACTTAGACAAACTCAAATCTTCTTCTGCTGTAGCTACATAGACATACTCAATTCTTCTTCTGCTGTAACTACATAGACATACTCAATTCTTCTTCTGCTGTAACTACATAGGCATACTCAATTCTTCTTCTGCTGTAGCTACATAGACAAACTCAATTCTTCTTCTGCTGTAGCTACATAGACATGCTCAATTCTTCTTCTGCTTTAGTTACTTAGACATACTTAATTCTTCTTCTGCTGTAGTTACTTAGACATACTTAAATCTTTTTCTGCTGTAGCTACATAGGCATACTCAATTCTTCTTCTGCTGTAACTACATAGGCATACTCAATTTTTCTTCTGCCGTAGCTACATAGGCATACTCAATTCTTCTTCTGCTGTAGCTACATAGACATACTCAATTCTTCTTCTGCTGTAGTTACTTAGACATACTTAATTCTTCTTCTGCTGTAGTTACTTAGACATACTTAAATCTTCTTCTGCTGTAGCAACATATACATACTCAATTCTTCTTCTGCTGTAGTTACTTAGACATACTTAAATCTTCTTCTGCTGTAGCTACATAGACATACTTAAATCTTCTTCAGTTGTAGTTACATAGGCAAACTCAATTTTTCTTCTGCTGTAGCTACATAGGCATACTCAATTCTTCTTCTGCTGTAGCTACATAGGTATACTCAATTCTTCTTCTGCTGTAGTTACTTAGACATACTTAAATCTTCTTCAGTTGTAGTGACATAGGCATACTCAATTCTTCTTCTGCTGTAGCTACATAGACATACTCAATTCTTCTTCTGCTGTAGCTACATAGGCATACTCAATTCTTCTTCTGCTATCGCTACATAGGCATACTCAATTCTTCTTCTGCTGTAGCTACATAGACATACTCAATTCTTCTTCTGCTGTAGTTACTAAGACATACTTAAATCTTCTTCAGTTGTAGTTACATAGGCATACTCAATTCTTCTTCTGCTGTAGCTACATAGACATACTCAATTCTTCTTCTGTTGTAGCTACATAGACATACTTAAATCTTCTTCAGTTGTAGTTACATAGGCATTCTCAATTCTTCTTCTGCTGTAGCTACATAGACATTCTCAATTCTTCTTCTGCTGTAGCTACATAGGCATACTCAATTCTTCTTCTGCTGTAGCTACATAGACATACTCAATTCTTCTTCTACTGTAGCTACATAGGCATACTTTATTCTTCTTCTGCTGTAGTTACTTAGACATACTTAAATCTTTTTATGCTGTAGCTACATAGACATACTCAATTCTTCTTTTGCTGTAGCTACATAGACATACTCAATTCTTTTTCTGCTGTAGTTACTTAGACATACTTAATTCTTCTTCTGCTGTAGTTACTTAGACATACTTAAATCTTCTTCTGCTGTAGCTACATAGACATACTCAATTCTTCTTCTGCTGTAGTTACATAGGCATACTCAATTCTTCTTCTGCTGTAGCTACATAGACATACTTAATTCTTTTTCTGCTGTAGCTACATAGGTATACTCAATTCTTCTTCTGCTGTAGCTACATATGCATACTTAATTCTTCTTCTTAATTCTTTTTCTGCTGTAGCTACATAGGTATACTCAATAAACTTTAATGAGGTATTTGTCACATTGGGTAAATGACCTTTGTAGGGTTCGGGTTAACGGTAAAGGTCATGTGATTCTTCCATCCAAAAAAAGTGCCGTCTCTTCGTCCACTACGGTCACCATCAAGATATCGTACAATTAGACCGTCTCATAGGCGTCTCACTACACAGTTACGCCCCTTTTTCCCCACAGTAGCAAGATTCTTACTCTTAAAAAGTAGGCCTATGTACTTTGGTTATGAAATATTTTCGTAATGGTTCATAGTGGCTGTGATTTCTTGCTGCAGATGGGTAGAGCAATATACTGCAATAAGACATCACTGATGTTAAAAATGTGACTTTTATAGGATTTCAACATATGCATGTATTTATGAGCATTTGAGGATTTCTTTTTTCAAAAAAGCTCAGGGTGTCACTGCACCCTCTTTAAAAAAAACCAACGTGGTCAACCTACCAGTTATTGTGCATTTTTATGTGTGTATACATTGCTGCTATGAAAAGAAAATACTTTAAAAAAAATCTATGTGGAATTCTTTTTTTACCAGTGAAATCCTAGACCTTATTTTATACAGAACAAAGAACAAAATTCAACTGTGTAGTGAGACCTAGACTGGTCACATATTATATGCACTGATTTATATAACATAAGAGGTGTAAACGAGTTTGTTTCCTATTGATGTTTAATACGGACAAGAGAGTCAATGTTAAAATCCATTTATATTTATCTCTACGCATAGAATCAATATTTACATCCATGACAGTATAGACTTATCATATTGAGATATCAAGCTCCAAATATCATATTGAGATATCTAGCTCCAAATATCATATTGAGATATCAATATCCAAGTATCATATTAAGATATCAAGCTCTAAATATCATATTGAGATGCCAAGCTCTTAATGTCATATTGAGATATCTAGCTCCAAGTATCATATTGAGATATTAGCTCAAATATTAGATTGAGATATCGATCTCCAAATATCATATTGATATATCAATAATGAGATATTAATATCAAAATATTACTATTTGGAACACATTTGGCACCTTTAGACGTTATTGTCATAGACATGATATCCATAAATGTACGTTCATTATGATGTATTTCAAATATATCCCTTTCTAAATTCAACAATAAGGGTCTGCCCATACAATACAATAGTTTAATGTATAATATAATGTGAATTTATATTTTTCATAAACAGGTGCTAAATGACAATTTATCAAAATTACCGTGTGTCCCTTTAAGGTCATTTCTTATCAATTTTATAAAAGCCGGGCCCGGTTAGCCCAGTCTGTAACGACTCTGACTATCTATCCAGGGGTAGTGAGTTCGAATTCCCACCCGGTCACATTCTCCGTTATTATTGATATGCGATATTGCGTCTCGTTGACATGCATCTCCTACTAGCGATTCAGGTGGTAAAGTTATCAGTTACTTATGGAGATGTTCAAGTGCCCGTAACCGGTTTACCTCCCAGGATCCCAGGGAAGAGTTGTTAGGTTAACTGATTGTCTGTAAGCACCCGGTGAACACTGACGTTAAATGTTCAAACATCAAACGGTAGTATAGATGACATCAAGAATGTGGAGGGGTGGGTGGTTATTTATAAAAGTGTGACATAATTATATTACTCTATCTTTTATAGATTTAAACGTGGGGGGGGGGGGGGGGGGGGGGGCGGGGGGGGATTATATCGTTTTACGGTTGCACCCTCGTCATATCCCCGCCTGGTTCGCCGCCTACAGGACCAGGGTAATGATATCAACAAATGATGATGATCTATGAATAATTTCTAATGCTGTTATTGTTTTTATTTTTCATGTGATTGTCATTCAGCACATTTGCGTATATATGTTTGAGGGCCTCACGGACCATTGACTAGTTCAAATGAATGTTCTCGTTAAATAGAGACTTCATTATTATTTTATTTTAATAATAATAATAATAATAATAATAATAAAAATGATAACCCCCCCCCCCAAAAAAAAAACAACAAAAAAACAACAAAACATGATAACTCATGAATGTGATAGATGTTTGTCACAAACTGTTTGGTGCGTGTACTGACAAAACTTTACAGGGATAGGTAAAAATCATATACCCTTCCCCACATCCCAATCAGATATTAAACATGTAGTTAAGTGAATATACCTAATCCTTTTCCCTCGATATTTCCAGACAATATTAAAGGGATATTGTTTTTTTAAAAAATATCTGAACACTTTCCCAAATTGAAAAGCACGAGTCTACACTAAATCCGACCCTCCACTCCCCCACCCCTGAGTGGAAATTCTAGATCCGTCCATGACATGGCATGATCATAAACACAATTATAGCAAAAAACAAAATACGTGTGTAGAATTATTTCCTTAAAATGACAGGCTAGATTTACCATTAACTCCAATATGATGAAAGTAGACTTACAATTTTATTTCATTTCTAATTAATAATAAACAAACCGATTTTAAAAAAATCCTCTTTCTCTCGACTGGAATCGGCGTAATCGCATATTCGCAGACAAGTGGTTTTGCCGGAAATTCCCCGCTGTTAGCCCCCATACGGTAACCACGTGCTTCGATCGAGCATGGGAAAAAGCGCAGAAACGCTTTTCATGCTTTTATTGAGCAGTAAAGAATACATTTCTGTGTACAAACGAAACGGATTCTTGACACAAAAGAGGTAAGATGTTTTAAAATTAAAACTTATCAAATTTAATTTTATAAACTGGAACAGGTCGTTTCGTAATCTTTATTTTTCTGAGGCGGCGTGAATTGTTTACAACCACCTGCTTGAGTAACGATCCATGACCAGCGGGATTTCCAGAATGACGGTTAGCCATCCATGGAAAACGTTTATAAATAGCATGTAATATGTGTACATGTGTGTGTATTTCAATAACAAACAGCAACTACAGTGTAATTAGGGACTATGACCATCAATAGTTGGACTAAAACATTAGAAAAACATAAAACTAAAGCATCGTTTTACTGACGTCATTGCTAAATAAATAAAATCTTTAGAAATTAATAGAGTTGTAGCGCATCTGGAAGCAGTTTTATTCCCGCGCAAATAAAGTTGTTTACACTGAAGGGGGCAGGGCAAACGAGATGGAACAATTATTGAAATCGTGATGCAAATCTAGGAGGTTTTTGTGGGATAGGGGAGTATTTGAACCTTTAATACTGTAACGCTGATAAAATAGCCCTATCCCAAAACGCTTATTTTATAGCCTATTATATGCCTGAATAGATGGCTAATCCTACAAAGACAGAATGTTACATTATAATGATTTATCTATTTTTTTAAAGAAATTATCTTTAGGCCTAAGTATGGTCTAAATGCAACGTTGGGTGGTAGCCTAAAGTATGTTTTTCAAGTTGCAACGGTCACTCTTTAATAATAATACAAAATAGAATTGTGGAACGAGGAGGGTGGGAGGGGGGATGTGAGGAGTGGGCTGGCGAATTATAGATCGAGTTACAAATGTGGTTTAGCTCATTCGATGCCACTTATTCGAGTATGTGTATGTGAAGTCCATTGTTCAAAAAAGTGACACCATGCATTCGTCTTTGAACTAGCAATCGCATTTTCAGATTATCAAATACCACGCTGAAGAAATGAACACTAATGAAAGTTGTTTTTGTACTCCTCCCCATGTGATATTACTTATTTAAAAAGTGATTTCGCCAAAATGTGCTTAATAAAAGTTTCATTAAATCGCTTAAAATTTAATTTATTTTACATGTACCCATTACACTGTTGCCTCGGATACATCAACAAGACGGGGTGGTAGTGTAGTGGATAAAGTGCTTGTCGCTCACGCTAGAGGTTTCGGGTTCGATTCACAGCTAGAACCGATTTCTCTTAGAAAAAACACCAACACTCAGTATGGGTTCTACACAGGGAGTGGAGTCAAGAGAGGTTCATATAAGCTTTGAGTTTTCTTCGCAATCCACATAAAATAAATTGGTATAAACTAAAACGGTAGACTGGTTTTGTGCAACCTCTTGCCTTACTGTCATGATTTATTGTGTGATCTGAATGTCTGATCCTTACGCTTTGCCCTACCTTATTAAAGTCGCAAAACACATACACGGACGCACACACACGGACGCACGAATGCACGCACGTATGCATGCACACACGCAATAAAAAAAACAACACAGACCTTTAGCGTAGACAGGTTTACTGTTCGGTTTGACTGCGGAGAAAGCAATATCGAGAAAAAAATCTTAAACTAAATAAACATGTACGTGCATTATATATATTTTTTATTTATACTGATGAGATGTTAATCTGGTTTTGTTTCAGGTGCACAATTGAAATTGGTGCAATAAGAAAAAGAGAACAATAGAAACAATCAGAGCTGGTGAAGTACTCAGTTTTCGTATTACTGGGTATGTGTATTTATTGTTATTTTACAAATCGAAAATGTAACATATCAGTCGTATAAATTTCATTAATAAATATAAAAAGTAACACATAACATAGCAGAGTATCAAATAAAAATAAGTTTATGTAACACATATCAGACACAAACATATAAAAATCCAAATATATCAAACAAAAACGTATCCTACAGGAACATAGCAAATAAAACGAATACAACACGAAAATATCTAACAAAATTGTATCATGCTAACGCGAACATATACAAATATATCTAATGCAAACATAAAACAAAAACGTATCCAACACGAACATACCACACAAAAACGTTCTCTAACGAACATATGAAACAAAAAATACAAACCGTCATTATATAAAACAAAAACACATCTAACACAAACATATCAAAGAAAAACGTATCCAACACGAACGTATAAAACAAAAACGTATTCAAAGCGAACATATAAAACAAAAACGTATTCAACACGAACATATGAAACAAAAACGTATCCAGCACGTACATATAAAACAAAAACGTATCTAACGAAAACATATGAAACAAAAACGTATCTTACACAAACATATGAAACAAAAACGTATCTAACACAAACATATCAAATAAAAACGTTTCTGTAACGAACATTATTAAACGAACATATGAAACAAAAACGTATCCAACACGAGCATATAAAACAAAGACGTATCTGACACGAATATATTAAACAAAAATGTATTTAACACAAACATATCAACAAAAACGTTTCCGTAACGAACATATCAAACAAAAACGTTTCCGTAATGAACATTTCAAACTTAAACGTTTCCGTAATTAACATATCAAACAAAAAAGTATCCAACACGAGCATATAAAACAAAAACGTATCTGACACGAACATATAAAACAAAAGAGTTTCCGTAACGAACTTATTAAACAAAAATGTATTTAACACAAACATATCAAACAAAAACGTTTCAGTAACGAACATATTAATAAAAACATATCCGTAACGAACATATCAAATTAAATCGTTTCCGTAATGTACATATCAAACAAAAACGTTTCTATAACGAACATATCAAACAAAAACATTTCCGTAACGAACATATCAAATAAAATCGTTTCCGTAATGTACATATCAAACAAAAACGTTTCCATGACGGACATATCAAACAAAAATGTTTCCGTAGCGAACATATAAAAAAAATCGTTTCCGTAACGAACATATCAACAAAAGCGTTTCCGTAACGAACATATCAAACAAAAACGTTTCCGTAACGAACATATCAAACAAAAACGTTTCCGTGACGAACATATCAACAAAAGCGTTTCTGTAACGAACATATAAAACAAAAATATTCCCGTAACGAACATATCAAACAAAAACGTTTCCGTAACGAACATATCAACAAAAACGTTCAAACAAAATCGTTTCCGTAACAAACATATCAAACAAAAGCGTTTCCGTAACGAACATACCAAGCAAAAACGTTTCCGTAAAGAACATATCAACAAAATCGTTAAACATTTCAATCCCGGACATATTAATCCCATAAATATCAAACACGGAAATGTAAGCATAATAAACACAGTCATAACACAAACATATCAAACATGGACATATTAAAACAAGTTTATTGAACACAAACGTTTCAAGAACATATGAACCAAACATATAAAACACAAACATAGATTTACTAAAAGGCCAAAAGGCCTATCAGGATACAATATACAAGCAATTGCAAACAGTGTGTTATATAATATAAACCAGAAATCAGTACAATCATCTGACACATGACAATATAAAGGTATAAATCTCAAAATTTAAATTTTGCTCCATCTGAAAAAATGGACAGACAATGTATCTTGAAATATAATCATGTAATAGTGTTATACATATTAAATTTCCATATACACATATAACACACGAACATATATAACTTTAACACAGATGTCCGGTTTTGCAGATTTAATTGATCGTTCATGTCAGAGGTCGAGGGTTTGAAACCACGATCAGCCCGGTGGCCGTTCAAAACATTCAGACCTGGTTCTACCCAGAAAACCGGGCCTCGACAACGATTCATACACTTCACAATCAAGCTAATATATAAAATAAATTAGTATAAACTAAATCCACAGTGATAATCATTTGTGCCACACATATTACTCGTCTGCTGCAGTGTCCACGTAAGTTGGACAGTGACCGGAAATACCGTGCATCTAATAGCAGACTGCATGAAGCTTATCATGCATGTTGTGGCGTTAATTTGCATAATGTCTTCTCGATCATTATTTTAGTTATCCGCTTTTAAAAGTGAGTCGGCTCATTGGGACAGTCCTGATCCGACCGTGCGTCCACCAGACCACCCATTCACCCATTCGAGTGCTTCCCCAGCTTTATTCAATTCATGAATACATTAATTAGCATATGATTTAGAAACATATATGACGTATAAAGGTTGTTAAAATCTATTTGGAATAGTTGGTTATCACTCATAATGTCAGATGTGAAACATTAAGAATGAAACAAATGACATTTGTTTGCATATATATGTATTTATGCTTTATTTACGTTTAAACGAAAATTTTCCAACGCGACTAGCATCCAGGTATATGCTTGCTAGTAAAACTACATGCCAAAGAAATAAATCGTCAGTTTCCTCCATGTAACGTCATATACTATGCTTGCTTGGTATCTTAAACATCGCAGCGGTAGTCTAGTGGTAGATCCTCCGCCTTGCATGCGAAAGGTAGTTGGTTCGATCTCCGGCTGGGTCATACCAATGACTTGAAAAAAAAGTACTACAAGCTTCCTCGCTTGGTGCCCAGCATTTAAAGGATAGTTCTAGGTCTGGTGGTCGTCCTGGTGTAAGCATAATGAGACTGTCTGCGGAAAAATACCCCAGTGAGACAGTGCTCGAAGTACTGCCTCAAACAGACGCCGTCGCGATATGACTGAAAATAATGTTGATAGCGTCGGTTAACACCAAACAACAAAAAAATAGCAACTTTCGCCAAATAGTTGGATTGTAAATTCTTTGTAAATAATTTATTGTCGGGAAAGGCAATAACGAATGGTTCCCTGTTTGTTCCAGACGTGTCTATTTATGGAAATGTACAAATTCAATGCTGCATTAACGCAATCGCTGAACAAAAAAAACAATTGTAATTTTAATTTATTTTGCGTCATCGAAAACTGTCGGCGTATATCTGCTCGAAATGACGGCTATCGTCACGGCATAAAGAATGTCTGGGCTTTCGCCAAAGACTGTGGTACGAATCAGTAGGCAAAGAGTGTGGTCCTAAACTGTAAAAGTAGACTGAGGTGCTCAAATGTAAACATGCAATATGGTCCTTAACTGTAGGCATAGAGTGTGGTTCTATATTGTAGACGCAGAGTGTAGTCGTAAACTGTAAACATAGAGTGTGGTCCTAAACTGTAGAAATAGATTATGGTCCTACATTGTAGACCCAGAGTGCTGTCCAAATATGTAGACATAGAGTATGATCCTTAACTGTATAACTGTATATTAACTGTGGTCCTTAACTTGAGACATATAGTGTGGTCCTAAATTGTAGACATATAGTGTGGTTTTAGGCTGTAGACATTAAGTGTGGTCCTTAACTTGAGACATAGAGTGTGGTCCTAAACTGTAGACATAGAGTGTGGTTCTAAGTTGTAGACATAGAGTGTGTTTTAAGGCTATAGACATAAAGTGTGGTCCTTAACTTGTGACATAGAGTGTGGTCCTAAACTGTAGACATAGAGTGTGGTTTTAGGCTGTTGACATAAAGTGTGGTCCTTAACTTGAGACATAGAGTGTGGTCCTAAACTGTAGACATAGAGTGTAGTCCTTAACTGTAGACATAGAGTGTAGTCCTTAACTGTAGACATAGAGTGTGGTCTTAGGCTGTAGACATAAAGTGTGGTCCTTAACTTGAGACATAGAGTGTGGTCCTAAACTGTAGACATAGAGTGTGGTTCTAAGTTGTAGACATAGAGTGTGTTTTAAGGCTGTAGACATAAAGTGTGGTCCTTAACTTGTGACATAGAGTGTGGTCCGAAACTGTAGACATAGAGTGTAGTCCTAAATTATAGACATAGAGTGTGGTTTAAGGCTGTTGACATAAAGTGTGGTCCTTAACTTGAAACATAGAGTGTGGTCCTAAACTGTAGACATAGAGTGTAGCCCTTAACTGTAGACATAGAGTGTAGTACTTAACTGTAGACATAGAGTGTGGTCTTAGGCTGTAGACATAAAGTGTAGTCCTTAACTTGAGACATAGAGTGTGGTCCTAAATTGTAGACATAGAGTATGGTTTTAGGCTGTAGACATAAAGTGGGGTACTTAACTTGAGACATAGAGTGTGGTCCTAAACTGTAGACATAGAGTGTGGTCCTAAACTGTAGACATAGAGTGTGGTTTAAGGCTGTAGACATAAATTGTGGTCCTCAACTTGAGACATAGAGTGTTGTTCTAAACTGTTAACATAGAGTGTAGTCCTAAACTGTTAACATAGAGTCTAGTCCTAAACTGTTAACATAGAGTGTAGTCCTAAACTGTTAACATAGAGTGTGGTCCTCAGTTGCAGACCTAGAGTGTTGTTCTAAACTATTAACATGGAGTGTGATCCTGAATGGAAGGCATAGAGTGTGATCTGAAATGTTGACATAGAGTGTGGTCATAAGCTGTAGACATAGATTGTGATCCTAAACTGTACACATTGAGTGTGGTCCTAAAATGTAGACATCGAGTGTGGTCATAAGCTGTAGACATAGAGTGTCGTCCTAGGCTGTAGAACTAGAGTGTTTCTAAATTGTAGACATAAGAGTGTGGTACTAAACTGTTGACATAGAGTGTAGTCCTAAACTGTAGACATAGAGTGTGATTCTAAACTGTGAACATAGAGTGTGGTCCTAAACTGTTGACATAGAGTGTAGTCATAAACTGTAGACATAGAGTGTGATTCTATACTGTAGACATAGAGTGTGGCCCTAAATTGTGTGCATAGATTGTGGCCCTAATAATTAACTGTATACCTTGGGTGTGGATCTAATTATATTTGTGACATTATAGGGCTGTGATACTAAGACCTCGTCGCAGTGATCGCTGGGCACGTTGGTTGGTACTGTGGATGCACATTGGCTGGAATGACAGACGAATTAACAGAAATGCAGGTGATTAAGTATGTTTTTTCTTCATAAAATATCTCAACAATAAAATTCCCCACTTTGGTAAACATTACAAATTACTTTCGCTTAAATGTTGTACTTGAGGCAATTACACGTAAGCAATCAACACATTACAGGTTATATACATAACATCACATTGTAATACAATACGTAAGCATGTTTTATTGATGAAATAAGGCTTAAATACGAATATACAAGAATCTGAGAAGAACCGTTGTCCTTCTGCGAGAAACGAACTTTTATTTACACCTGCATTTTCTGTTGAATAAGCAGGACTTGAACCAAGGATCTCGATGTGGGGTGTAAAGTATTTAAACAGCATATTATTCCACTTCTGCATGTACTATGCAATTGGAAAGGTAAACAGCGGCGTAAATGTTCACTGTAACACACATGCGGAAGTTTGTTTATTTTTGTACAATATAGCTTAAATGTAGTCACTGAAGAGATTTTAGTCGCGGAAGTTGACTGATATAGAGAATGTAGTCGCGGATATTTACTGATGTAGAGAATGTAGTCGTGGAAGTTGATTGATATAGAGATTGTAGTCACGGAAGTTGACTGATGCAGAGAGTGTAGTCGCGAAGGTTGACTGATATAGAGAATGTATTCGCGGAAGTTGACTGATGAAGAGAGTGTAGTCGCGGAATTTGACTGATGTAGAGAATGTAGTCACGAAAGTTGACTAAAATAGAGAATGTAGTAACGGAAGTTTGACTATTATAGACAACGTAGTCACGAAAGTTGATTGATATAGAAAATGTAGTCGCTGAAGTTGACTGAAATAAAGAGAATGTAGTCACAGAAGATGACTGATGTAGAGAATGAAGTCACGGAAGTTGACTGTTAAAGAGAATGTAGTCATGTAAGTTGACTGAAATAGAAATGTAGTCACGGAAGATGACTGATGTAGACAAGACAATGTAGTCACGGAAGTTGACTGATAAAGTCACAGAAGATGACTGATATAGAGAATGTAGTCACGGAAACTGACTGTTAAAGAGAATGTAGTCACGGAACTTGACTGATGTAGAGAATGTAGTTGCGGAAGTTGACAGATATAAAGAATGTAGTCACGGAAGTTGACTAATATAGGAAGTTCACTGATAAAGTCACAGAAGATGACTGATGTAGAGAATGTAATCACGGAAGTTGGCTGATGTAGAGAATGTAGTCACGGATATTTACTGTTAAAGAGAATGTAGTCACGGAACTTGACTAATATAGAGAATGTAGTCGCGGAAGTTGACTGATATAGAGAATTGACTGATATAGAAAAATGTAAGCGCAGAAGTTAACTGATGTAGAGAATGTAGTCACGGAAGTTGACTGATACAGAAAATGAAGTCGCTGAAGTTGACTAATAAAGAGAATGTAGTCGCGGAAGTTGACTGAAATAAAGAGTATGTAGTCACAGAAGATGACTGATGTAGAGAATGTAGTCACAGAAGTTGACTGATATAGAAAATGTAGTCACGGAAGTTGACTAATGTAGAGAATGTAGTCGCGGAAGTTGGCTAATATAGAAAATGTAGTCGCGGAAGTCTAATAATATAGGAAATGTAGTCACGGAAATTGACTGATGTACAGAGTGATGCCACTAAAGTTGGCTAATGTAAAGAGTGAGTCGAGGAAGTTGATTAATGTGGAGAGTGAGTCGTGGACGTTGACTGTTGAATATAGTAAGTCGTGGAAGTTGACAGGTCACAGAAGTTGACTGTTGTAGAGAGTGAGTCGTGAAAGTTGACTGGTGTAGAGAGTGAGTCGCGGAAGTTGACAGATGTGGAGAGTGTAGTCACGGAAGTTGACTGGTTAGATAGTGAGTCGTGGAAGTTGACAGGTGAAGAGAATGAGTCGTTGAAGTTGACAGGTGTAGAGAGGGAGTCCTAGAAGTTGACAGGTGTGAGTGAGTCGTTGAAGTTGACAGGTGTAGAGAATGAGTCGTGGAAGTTGATTGTTGTAGAGAGTGAGTCGTGGACGTTGACTGTTGTAGAGAGTGAGTCATGGACGTTGACTGTTGTAGAGAGTGACTCGTGGACGTTGGCTGTTGTAGAGATTGTAGTCACGGAAGTTGGCTGTTGTAGAGAGTGAGTCGTGGACGTTGACTGTTGTAGAGATTGTAGTTTTGTTTTAAACTTATTTATTTTACTTCGATTGTGAAACAAGTTCTTACAACTTAGACAAATCACGCTCGAAGTCTTCCTGGGTAGTACCAGTACAAAGCATATGCGGAAAAAGTGTCTTGCTCAAGGACACCACACATAGCCGTAGCGGAGGATCGAACTTACAACCCTCCGATCATGGGTTCGGTGCTCTACCACTGGACCACGCGCTCCACAACAGCCAAAATCAGCTTTAAATCAGTCACGGAAGCTGACTGATTTAGAGAGTGAATCGTGGACGTTGGCTGTTGTAGAGATTGTAGTCACGGAAGTTGGCTGTTGTAGAGAGTGATTCGTGGACGTTGACTGTTGTAGAGAGTGAATCGTGGAAGTTGACTGTTGTAGAGAGTGAGTCGTGGACGTTGACTGTTGTAGAGAGTGAGTCGTGGACGTTGGCTGTTGTAGAGATTGTAGTCACGAAAGTTGGCTGTTGTAGAGAGTGATTCGTGGACGTTGACTGTTGTAGAGAGTGAGTCGTGGAAGTTGACTGTTGTAGAGAGTGAGTCGTGGACGTTGGCTGTTGTAGAGATTGAAGTCACGGAAGTTGGCTGTTATAGAGAGTGAGTCGTGGACGTTGACTGTAGTACAGAGTGAATCGTGGAAGTTGACTTTTGTAGAGAGTGAGTCGTGGACGTTGACTGTTGTAGAGATTGTAGTCATGGAAGTTAACTGATGTAGAGAATGTAGTCGCAGAAGTTGGCTGATATAGAGAATGTAGTCGCAGAAGTCTACTGATATAGAGAATGTAGTCGCGGAAGTTGGCTGTTGTAGAGAGTGAGTTGTGGACGTTGACTGTTGTAGAGATTGTAGTCACGGAAGCTGACTGATTTAGAGAGTGAATCGTGGACGTTGGCTGTTGTAGAGATTGTAGTCACGAAAGTTGGCTGTTGTAGAGAGTGATTCGTGGACGTTGACTGTTGTAGAGAGTGAATCGTGGAAGTTGATTGTTGTAGAAAGTGAGTCGTGGACGTTGACTGTTGTAGAGAGTGAGTCGTGAACGTTGGCTGTTGTAGAGATTGTAGTCACGGAAGTTGGCTGTTGTAGAGAGTGAGTCGTGGACGTTGACTGTAGTACAGAGTGAATCGTGGAAGTTGACTGTTGTAGAGATTGTAGTCACGGATGTTGGCTGTTGTAGAGAGTGAGTCGTGGAAGTTGACTTTTGTAGAGAGTGAGTCGTGGACGTTGATTGTTGTAGAGATTGTAGTCATGGAAGTTAACTGATGTAGAGAATGTAGTCACGGAAGTTGGCTGTTGTAGAGAGTGAGCCGTGGAAGTTGATTGTTGTAGAGAGTGAATCGTGGAAGTTGACTGTTGTAGAGAGTGAGTCGTGGACGTTGACTGTTGTAGAGATTGTAGTCATGGAAGTTAACTGATGTAGAGAATGTAGTCGCAGAAGTTGGCTGATATAGAGAATGAAGTCGCAGAAGTCTACTGATATAGAGAATGTAGTCGCGGAAGTTGACTGTTGTAGAGAGTGAGTTGTGGACGTTGACTGTTGTAGAGATTGTAGTCACGGAAGCTGACTGATTTAGAAAGTGAATCGTGGACGTTGGCTGTTGTAGAGATTGTAGTCACGGAAGTTGGCTGTTGTAGAGATTGTAGTCACGAAAATTGGCTGTTGTAGAGAGTGATTCGTGGACGTTGACTGTTGTAGAGAGTGAATCGTGGAAGTTGACTGTTGTAGAGAGTGAGTCGTGGACGTTGACTGTTGTAGAGAGTGAGTCGTGGACGTTGGCTGTTGTAGAGAGTGAGTCGTGGAAGTTGACTTTTGTAGAGAGTGAGTCGTGGACGTTGACTGTTGTAGAGATTGTAGTCATGGAAGTTAATTGATGTAGAGAATGTAGTCACGGAAGTTGATTGTTGTAGAGAGTGAATCGTGGAAGTTGACTGTTGTAGAGAGTGAGTCGTGGACGTTGACTGTTGTAGAGAGTGAGTCGTGGACGTTGACTGTTGTAGAGAGTGAGTCGTGGACGTTGACTGTTGTAGAGATTGTAGTCACGGAAGTTGGTTGATATAGAAAATGTAGTCGCAGAAGTCTACTGATATAGAGAATGTAGTCGCGGAAGTTAGCTGTTTTAGAGAGTGAGTTGTGGACGTTGACTGTTGTAAAGATTGTAGTCACGGAAGCTGACTGATTTAGAGAATGAATCGTGGACGTTGGTTGTTGTAGAGATTGTAGTCACGGAAGTTGGCTTTTGTAGAGAATGAGTCGTGGACGTTGACTGTTGTAGAGAGTGAGTCGTGGACGTTGGCTGTTGTAGAGATTGTAGTCACGGAAGTTGGCTGTTGTAGAGAGTGAGTCGCAGAAGTTGACTGTTGTAGAGAGTGAATCGTGGAAGTTGACTGTTGTAGAGAGTGAGTCGTGGACGTTGACTGTTGCAGAGATTGTAGTCACGGAAGTTGGCTGTTGTAGAGAGTGAGTCGTGGAAGTTGACTGTTGTAGAGAGTGAATCGTGAAGGTTGACTGTTGTAGAGAGTGAGTCGTGGACGGTGGCTGTTGTAGAGATTGTAGTCACGGAAGTTGGCTGTTGTAGAGAGTGAGTCGTGGACGTTGACTGTTGTAGAGAGTGAATCGCGGAAGTTGACTGTTGTAAAGAGTGAGTCGTGGAAGTTGACTGTTGTAGAGGTTGTAGTCATGGAAGTTGGCTGTTGTAGAGAGTGAGTCGTGGACGTTGACTGTTGTAGAGAGTGAATCGTGGAAGTTGACTGTTGTAGAGAGTGAGTCGTGGACGTTGACTGTTGTAGAGAGTGAGTCGTGGAAGTTGACTGTTGTAGAGAGTGAGTCGTGGAAGTTGACTGTTGTAGAGAGTGAATCGTGGAAGTTGACTGTTGTAGAGAGTGAGTCGTGGAAGTTAACTGTTGTACAGATTGTAGTCACGGAAGTTGGCTGTTGTAGAGAGTGAATCATGGACGTTGACTGTTGTAGAGATTGTAGTCACGGAAGCTGACAGATTTAGAGAGTGAATCGTGGACGTTGGCTGTTGTAAAGATTGTAGTCACGGAAGTTGGCTGTTATAGAGAGTGAGTTGCGGAAGTCTACTAATATAGAGAATGTAGTCGCGGAAGTTGACTGTTGTAGAGAGTGAGTCGTGGACGTTGACTGTTGTAGAGATTGTAGTCACGGAAATTGGCTGTTGTAGAGAGTGAATCGTGTACGTTGACTGTTGTAGAGATTGTAGTCACGGAAGTTGGCTGTTGTAGAGAGTGAATCGTGGACGTTGACTGTTGTAGAGAGTAAATCGTGGACGTTGGCTGTTGTAGAGATTGTAGTCACGGAAGTTGGCTGTTGTAGAGAGTGAGTCGTGGAAGTTGGCTGTTGCAGAGAGTGAGTCGTGGACGTTGACTGTTGTAGAGAGTGAATCGTGGAAGTTGGCTCTTGTAGAGAGTGAGTCGTGGACGTTGACTGTTGTAGAGAGTGAGTCG
Source organism: Panopea generosa (assembly GCA_029582155.1). Classification (NCBI taxonomy): domain Eukaryota; kingdom Metazoa; phylum Mollusca; class Bivalvia; order Adapedonta; family Hiatellidae; genus Panopea; species Panopea generosa. The sequence goes on from CM055895.1 coordinate 91,160,665, forward strand.
TGGACGTTGGCTGTTGTAGAGATTGTAGTCACGGAAGTTGACTGATGTAGAGAATGTAGTCGCGGAAATTGGCTGATATAGAGAATGTAGTCGCAGAAGTCTACTGATATAGAGAATGTAGTCGCGGAAGTTGACTGTTGTAGAGACTAAGTCGTGGACGTTGACTGTTGTAGAGAGTGAGTCGTGGACATTGGCTGTTGTAGAGATTGTAGTCACGGATGTTGGCTGTTGTAGAGAGTGAGTTGTGGACGTTGACTGTTGTAGAGATTGTAGTCACGGAAGTTGACTGTTGTAGAGAGTGAGTCGTGGAAGTTGGCTGTTGTAGAGAGTGAGTCGTGGAAGTTGACTGTTGTAGAGAGTGAGTCGTGGACGTTGACTGCTGTAGAGATTGTAGTCACGGAAGTTGGCTGTTGTAGAGAGTGAGTCGTGGAAGTTGGCTGTTGTAGAGAGTGAGTCGTGGAAGTTGACTGTTGTAGAGAGTGAGTCGTTGAAGTTGACTGTTGTAGAGAGTGTAATCACGGAAGTGACTGTTGTAGAGAGTGAGTCGTGGACATTGGCTGTTGTAGAGATTGTAGTCACGGAAGTTGGCTGTTGTAGAGAGTGAGTCGTGGAAGTTGACTGTTGTAGAGATTGTAGTCACGGAAGTTGGCTGTTGTAGAGAGTGAGTCGTGGACGTTGGCTGTTGTAGAGATTGTAGTCATAGCAGTTGACTGTTGTAGAGAGTGAATCGTGAACGTTGACTGTTGTAGAGAGTGCAGTCACGGAAGTTGACTGTTGTAGAGAGTGAGTCGTGATCGTTGACTGTTGTAGAGAGTGCTGTCACGGAAGTTGACTGATGTAGAGACTGGGTCGTGAACGTTGACTGTTGTAGAGATTGTAGTCAAGGAAGTTGACTGTTGTAGAGATTGTAGTCACGGAAGATGACTGTTGTAGAAAGTGAGTCGTGAACGTTGACTGTTGTAGAGAGTGCAGTCACGTAAGTTGACTGTTGTAGAGAGTGAGTCGTGAACGTTGACTGTTTAGATAATGAGTCGTGGAAGTTGACTGTTGTAGAGAGTCTGTCGTGGATGTTGGCTGTTGTAGAGATTGTAGTCACGGAAGTTGACTGTTGTAGAAATTATAGTCACGGAAGTTGGCTGTTGTAGAGAGTGAGTCGTGGAAGTTGACTGTTGCAGAGATTGAGTCGTGGAAGTTGACTGTTGTAGAGAGTGAGTCGTGGACGTTGACTGTTGTAGAGATTGTAGTTACGGAGGTTGACTGTTGTAGAGAGTGAGTCGTGGACGTTGATTGTTGCAGAGAGTGCAGTCACGGAAGTTTACTGATATAGAGAATGTAGTCGCAGAAGTTAACTGATGTAGAGAATGAAGTCGCGGAAGTTGAATGATACAGAATATGATGTCGCGGATGTTGACTGATAAAGAGAATGTAGTCACGGAAGTTGACTGAAATAAAGAGTATGTAGGCACAGAAGTTGACTGATGTAGAGAATGTAGTCACGAAAGTTGACTAATAAAGAGAATATAGTCACGTAAGTTGACTGAAAAAAAGAATGTAGTCACAGAAGTTGACTGAAATAAAGAGAATAAAGTCACAGAAGATGACTGATGTAGAGAATGTAGTCACGGAAGTTGACTGTTAAAGAGAATGTAGTCACGAAAATTGACTGAAATAGAAAATGTAGTAACGGAAGTTTACTGATATAAAGAATGTAGTCACGGAAGTTGATTTATATAGGAAGTTGACTGATAAAGATAATGTAGTCGCGGAAGTTGACTGAAATATTGAGAATGTAGTCATAGAAGATGACTGATGTACAGAATGTAGTCACGGAAGTTGACTATTGTAGAGAATGTAGTCACGGATGTTGACTATTTAAGAGAATGTAGTCACGGAACTTGACTGATGTAAAGAATGTAGTCCTGGAAGTTGACTGATATACAGATTGTAGCCACAGAATTTGACTAAAATAGAGAATGTAGTCAGGGAAGTTGACTGACTGATATAGATAATGTTGTCGCGGAAGTTGACTGATACAGAAAATAAAGTCGCAGAAGTTGACTATTTTAGACAATGTAGTCACGACAGTTGACTGATATAGAGAATGTAGTCGCAGAAGTTGACTGGTGTAGAGAATGAAGACGCGGAAGTTGACTGATAATGGGAATGTAGTCGCAGAAGTTGACTGAAATAAAGAGTATGTAGTCACAGAAGATGACTGATGTAGAGAATGTAGTCATAGAAGTTGACTGATAAAGAGAATGTAGTCACGAAAGTTGACTAATAAAGATAATGTAGTCACGGAAGTTGACTGTTGTAGAGAATGTAGTCACAGTTAATGACTATTTAAGAGAATGTAGTCAATGAATTAGACTGATGTAAAGAATGTAGTTGCGGAAGTTGACTGATATAAAGAATGTAGTCACAGAAGTTTACTAATATAGAGAATGTAGTCACGGAAGTTGACTGACGTTGAGAATTGACTGATATAGAGAATGTTGTCGTGGAAGTTGACTGATACAGAAAATAAAGTCGCGGAAGTTGACTATTATAGACAATGTAGTCACGAATGTTGACTGATATAGAGAATGTAGTCGCGGAAGTTGACTGGTGTAGAGAATGAAGACGCGGATATTGACTGATAATGAGAATGTAGTCGCGGAAGTTGACTGAATTAAAGAGTATGTAGTCACAGAAGATGACTGATGTAAAGAATGTAGTCGTAGAAGTTGAATGATATAGAGAATGTAGTCACGAAAGTTAACTAATGTAGAGAATGTAGTCACGGAAGTTCACTGATGTAGAGAATGTAGTCGCAGAAGTTGGCTGATATAGAGAATGTAGTCGCGGAAGTCTACTGATATAGAGAATGTAGTCGCGGAAGTCTACTGATATAGAGAATGTAGTCGCGGAAGCTGACTGATGTAGAAAGTGAGTCGTGGAAGTTGATAGGCTTAGAGAATGTAGTCACGGAAGTTGACAGGTATAGAGAGTGAGTCGTTGAAGTTGACAGGTGTAGAGAGTGAGTCGTGGAAGTTGACTGTTGTAGAGAGTGAGTCATGGACGTTGACTGTTGTAGAGAGTGAGTCGTGGACGTTGGCTGTTGTAGAGATTGTAGTCACGGAAGCTGACTGTTGTAAAGAGTGAGTCGTGGACGTTGACTGTTGTATAGAGGGCAGTCGCGAAAGTTGACTGTTGTAGACAGTGTAGTCACGGAAGTTGACTGTTGCAGAGAATGAGTCGTGGAAGTTGACTGTTGTAAAGAATTTAGTCACGGAAGCTGACTGATGTAGAGAGTGGGTCGTTGAAGTTGACAAATGTAAAGCATGTAGTCGCAGAAGCTGACTGTTGTAGAGAGTGAGTCGTTGAAATTGACAACTGTAGAGCATGTAGTCGCAGAAGCTGACTGTTGTAGAGAGTGAGTTGTTGAAGTTGACAAATGTAGAGCATGTAGTCGCAGAAGCTGACTGTTGTAGAGAGTGAGTCGTTGAAATTGACAACTGTAGAGCATGTAGTCGCAGAAGCTGACTGCTGTAGAGAGTGTAGCCACGGAAGTTGACTGTTGCAGAGAGTGAGTCGTTGAAGTTGACAGGTGTAGAGAGTGAGTCGTTGAAGTTGACAAATGTAGAGCATGTAGTCGCAGAAGCTGACTGATGTAGAGAGTGAGTCGTTGAAGTTGACAAATGTAGAGCATGTAGTCGCAGAAGCTGACTGTTGTAGAGAGTGAGTCGTTGAAATTGACAACTGTAGAGCATGTAGTCGCAGAAGCTGACTGCTGTAGAGAGTGTAGCCACGGAAGTTGACTGTTGCAGAGAGTGAGTCGTTAAAGTTGACAGGTGTAGAGAGTGAGTCGTTGAAGTTGACAAATGTAGAGCATGTAGTCGCAGAAGCTGACTGATGTAGAGAGTGAGTCGTTGAAGTTGACAAATGTAGAGCATGTAGTCGCAGAAGCTGACTGTTGTAGAGAGTGAGTCGTTGAAATTGACAAATGTAGAGCATGTGGTCGCAGAAGCTGACTGCTGTAGAGAGTGTAGCCACGGAAGTTGACTGTTGCAGAGAGTGAGTCGTTGAAGTTGACAGGTGTAGAGAGTGAGTCGTTGAAGTTGACAAATGTAGAGCATGTAGTCGCAGAAGCTGACTGATGTAGAGAGTGAGTCGTTGAAGTTGACAAATGTAGAGCATGTAGTCGCAGAAGCTGACTGCTGTAGAGAGTGTAGCCACGGAAGTTGACTGTTGCAGAGAGTGAGTCGTTGAAGTTGACAGGTGTAGAGAGTGAGTCGTTGAAGTTGACAAATGTAGAGCATGTAGTCGCAGAAGCTGACTGATGTAGAGAGTGAGTCGTTGAAGTTGACAAATGTAGAGCATGTAGTCGCAGAAGCTGACTGCTGTAGAGAGTGTAGCCACGGAAGTTGACTGTTGCAGAGAGTGAGTCGTTGAAGTTGACGGGTGTAGAGAGTGAGTCGTTGAAGTTGACAAATGTAGAGCATGTAGTCGCAGAAGCTGACTGATGTAGAGAGTGAGTCGTTGAAGTTGACAAATGTAGAGCATGTAGTCGCAGAAGCTGACTGCTGTAGAGAGTGTAGCCACGGAAGTTGACTGTTGCAGAGAGTGAGTCGTTGAAGTTGACAGGTGTAGAGAGTGAGTCGTTGAAGTTGACAAATGTAGAGCATGTAGTCGCAGAAGCTGACTGATGTAGAGAGTGAGTCGTTGAAGTTGACAAATGTAGAGCATGTAGTCGCAGAAGCTGACTGCTGTAGAGAGTGTAGCCACGGAAGTTGACTGTTGCAGAGAGTGAGTCGTTGAAGTTGACAGGTGTAGAGAGTGAGTTGTTGAAGTTGACAAATGTAGAGCATGTAGTCGCAGAAGCTGACTGTTGTAGAGAGTGTAGCCACGGAAGTTGACTGTTGCAGAGAGTGAGTCGTTGAAGTTGACGGGTGTAGAGAGTGAGTCGTTGAAGTTGACAAATGTAGAGCATGTAGTCGCAGAAGCTGACTGATGTAGAGAGTGAGTCGTTGAAGTTGACAAATGTAGAGCATGTAGTCGCAGAAGCTGACTGCTGTAGAGAGTGTAGCCACGGAAGATGACTGTTGCAGAGAGTGAGTCGTGGAAGCTGACTGATTTAGAGAGTGAGTCATGGACGTTGGCTGTTGTAGAGATTGTAGTCACTGAAGATTACTGATGTAGAGAGTGTAGTCACGGAAGTTGGCTGCTGTAGAGATTGTAGTCACGGAAGTTGGCTGCTGTAGAGAGTGTAGTCACGGAAGATGACTGTTTTAGAGAGTGAGTCGTGGAAGTTGACAGTTGTTGAGAGTGATTCGTGGACGTTGACTGTTTTAGAGAGTGAGTCGTGAAAGTTGACTGTTGTTGAGAGTGATTTGTGGACGTTGGCTGTTGTAGAGAGTCAGTCGTGGACATTGACTGTTGTAGAGAGTCAGTCGTGGATGTTGGCTGTTTTAGAGAGTCAGTCGTGGAAGTTGACTGTTGTTGAGAGTGATTCGTGGACGTTTACTAATGTAGATAATGAGTCGTGGACGTTGACTGTTGTTGATAATGAGTCGTGGACGTTGAATGTTGTAGAGTGTGAGTCATGGAAGTTCATTGATTTAGAGGAGAGTTCTAGGTCTGGTCGGCCCTGTGTCAGTATAATGTGACTGGGTGGGGTATAATACCATGTGTCTGCGGCATGATACCCCATTGTGACAGCGCTTAGAATAATGTCTCAAGCAGACACCGTCGCGATATGACTGAAAAATTGTTGAAAGCGACGCTAAACACCATACAACAACAACATCATCAACATCAACGACGACAACAACAACAACAACAACAACAACAACAATACAATACATGAAGTTATAAAAATGCATATCCTGTATTGGTTATGGTTGTGAAAGAATATCTTGCATAACGATATCCGTGCTAAGTTTAATTTCCCGGTCTGGAGCTGTATCATAAAAGTTAACATTTTAACTAAATATTTTGTTAATACAAAGTATTTAAAAATCGCCATTGCTTAGTCCGAGTATAAATTTTAGACTCAAAGGTTTGGTGGACTAAAGCCTCGGCTGAGACATGGCGGGTGTCGGGGATACCGCTTATTGTGTATTTAGTGAACTTTGTCTACTGCCAACTAGATGAATTACGTTATCATATTTTGCAGAATATTTAAGACTGGAATCATCTCTAGTATGATTTTCGTGAGACGCCAACAGTAGGCAGAGTTCATCTGGATGAAAACAAAGGTAATCTAGATATAATTGTGTTTATTTTTTTATTTGAATATAAACAGAAATACTTCTTGTATATAATTATTATTGTGTATTTTGGTGAGTGTAGTGTAGTTCCGTTGTGGATGGAAATATCTAACCAAATGGTCTAAGGCGCCGTCCCAAGATTACGTACCATCCACCATGATGTCGTAGGTTCGAGACCAGTTCGGTCCAAGAACTGTATGAGAAATATCGTATATGAGAAAGTTACATGTGGAAGTACGGTGATTGTACTCAAGTTGATTCTGAGGTCTTTCTCCGCCGATAGAACTGGATATGACATATATATATATATATATATATATATATATATATATATATATATATATATATGTATCCTGAAATGAGGTGAAAATGGCGTTTAACCCAATGCATATTCTTTACACCGATGTTTGAATGAATGAATGAATGAATGAATGAATGAATGAATGGGTGAGTGAGTGAATGAATGAATGTTTTAAGGCACGTCGGCATATAAAGAGGTTCTCCTGTGCACGCAAAAGCCGATGTTTGAAACAATCATGACCATAATCAGATATCTCAGTTGAACAAAAGAAGAAATTTGTTTGTGTTATTCTACTCTTGCTGGATAACATGCTATTACATGTATATTATATTAAAACGAAAAATATCGAAAACTCACAGAAAATAAATACTCATTATCCATTTTGAAAACTTTAAACGTAATTTTACGCAGTCATATCCTTAATTAACCGGAGTTTATTCATATTCATGCCGGATACGTTTTTTTTCAGTGTCTAATATAAATGATATTTTGTTCGTTACAAATGTGGAGAAAATAATCACACTCGGTGTTTCAAATAAAAGGTATATCTGATCTTGATTGGCTTAGAATGATAGAATCCGTGCTGTATAATAAATCAAGTATATTGAAATGTAAATAATAATTTATGTTAATTTAGATGTTTATGTCATTTCATATTTGATCCCATTTCAAAAATAGGTCGTGCAAGTATCGGTTGCTTTAATAAAAATAAAAACATGTCGTACCCAATAGTGGCAAAGATACATTTTCCTGTTTCGGTGTTGGAAACGTCGCGCGATCGGTCGGGTTGACAGGGCGCTGCCACAGTAACGCTGTTATCCGCATATGTTTCCTATATCTGCAATCAACGTTAACTGAATAAAGTGCATTGCTATAAATAGCATACGGATCGAATTAATATGAGTTATATTTATTATAACATACGCAAATAAAATGCCATGTAATTATAAATGAATGGGAGTATGTGCCACTAGAATTGTAAAAAATCTATAAATAGGGCTGCCAAACGTTACTGACAGAGGTCATTTGCTTTAGTAAAAGTAATGATGTTCCAAATAATATGAAATGTTATACTAGTTTGTCAAACCAAGGCGAGCGCATATTTGCTAAATAATGGCTAGGTAATTGATATACCTTAGAAAGTGGGGGAATGAAAAGAATGGAATATTAAAGAGTCAGTTGCGAATGAAAAGGATTGAATATTAAACCACGAAACGACCTCGTAGGCTACATACCCGGTAATTTCCGTCATACTTCGGTATTGAGTAAAATCGCCGACGTGTTTCGTATTTCCTGCTTTGGTTTTCGTTTTTCTTATACTCCTAATGTGAATGTTAGAAGGGCAGCCGGGATTAAACGGGTCCCCATGAAACCATTATCCCCCATAAAACCATAATCGGTACCAAGCGTTTTTCTAACTGTCTGTGTTGATGAATTTTTACTTAACGTACATGTAACCTCGCAACATACATGTTACCTCGCAACATACATGTTACCTCGCCAATTCATATAGAAAAACAATGATATAACTCTCTTCTCAATGGAGCCTGATTTATTTATTGATTGAATATTTAGCGTCATTTTTATGACATCGAGGGCTAACAGACGACCAGTAACCTAACCAATATTTCCTCAGATCCGGAAAGGTTAACCAGTACTCTAGCACACCCTATATCCGCAAGTTACTGATAAATTTCCCACTTGAATCAGCGAAGATAGACGAACGGTAATGAAACACATTGTCATACATCAATCATCACGGAGACTGTTGCCGGACTCTCGACCCCCAGATTGATAGTGAGACGCTCTACCGATTGAGCTATTCGGGCCCGGTCATGAATCCTGATAGAGATAATAAAAATACCAAACAGATAAGTCAAATATGTTAATAGTTTTAAAGCATGTTTTAATTTGTCGTCATCGGATAATTATTATGATTTAAGAGGATTTAACTTTATAATAATGAATTATTTTAATTATCAAATAACTGAATATTAATTGGATGTTTGAAATTTTGTAATGGTATATTACGCCGTTTGTGTTATTATGGCTTTGTGTATGTTGGTAAAAAGCTATACATAGTTTATGTTGATTTGGTTTTATGTAAATTCCCGACAATGAAGCGATTTGATTTGATTTGATTATTTGCTGTCGCTGCCAAAAGTTTTTGTCAATAAAGAACACCTCAAGTTTGTATAGGACAGGTAAGTGGTGGTAAATACAGAGAAGACAATACGAGTGTTGACCTTTCTCTGTTACAGGTATGTGACGGTAGATACAGAGAAAACAGCAGGAGTGTCGACCTTTCTCTTGTACAGGTATGTGGTGGTAGATACAGAGAAGACAATACGAGTGTCGACCTTTCTCTTTTACAGGTACGTGGTGGTAGATACATAGAAACATCAGGAGAGTCGACCTTTCTCTTTTACAGGTATGTGGTGGTAGATACATAGAAACAGCAGGAGTGTCGACCTTTCTCTTTTACAGGTATTTGGTGGTAGATACATAGAAACAGCAGGAGTGTCGACCTTTCTCATTTACAACATTGTAGAGGCTTATTTAAACCAATACAAATGTGTATAAGAAAGATTGTCGCTTTTCAAGTCAATAAAAATCCTTATTTGATTTTACAAGAACAAATGTATTGTTAATTTCATAACATAATACTAGTAAACTTACGGCACAAGAGTATAATAAACCCATGGCATATTTTTGATATTAACCTAGTGTAATATCACTACCGATTTATTCGTCGTTGTCTCTGTATAACTCAGCCCTCTTATGTAAAGTGCAGAGTCATTTTCCGGAAATATTTTTGTCAAATTAAAACGTTACCTAATACAATGACTGACGGAAAAATATATTTTCTCGTTTCTTAAAATTGAATTGGTCCCATTTTCTGAGTTATATGATAAAAAGAATCTTATAGTCGTGCTTATTTATTGACAAATCAATTAAATTCGTTGGATGGGGTGATAGAACCCGGCATAAGTGTCAACTCGTTTGATAAACCCAATATTAAATGAACAACCATAGGGGGACGGCCGAATCTAATGTTGGAAGAACTTGTGGTCTAACCCCATTTCTGTATACATATATATAAATAGAAATAAAATATTTTTAAACCAAAACCAACCATGTAAGATCCTCAATAAAGGTACGTTTATAAGTATTTCATTCTCATCTACCTAATAGGCTATACAAAGCATCTATTTATTTCCTTGTTACTGACCATGTACTAGCAGCTGCCTCTGTCATCTTTACTGTTAATAACCGTGCAATATAAAGCTAAAGTACTATTAAATGCACACACAAGTTGTCGCGTACAGTCCATGCAGCAACAATTCCGTAATACCGTTACAAATACGGCTGTCGAAAGCGCCCCACTAGCCTTGGCTAACCAAGCAGTTATGGTACCACATGACTGGTCAGCTGAAACGCTTATATATAGATCTGGAAATTCCAAGGCTAGCGTTGGGAAAAACCCAATCATGTAATGGTGTCGGCACGAATGGCCGATCATCCAAGACTTGTGTATGAAACTACGTCAGACAGTCTATGTTTTGGTCTGCGCTCAGTGTTGCACAACAAACTTCTTTTATACTTCGAGATATGTGTGTGTGTGCAGAAGAGAAGTCGTACAATAGATCCCACCATAAAGTCAAACAGCTTCTGTATATCGTTCAACAAAACAGGGTTGATTTAAACTGAGCCGAATTGATCTTAATAATAGTGTCGTTTATTTCATCTTTTTTTTTTTTTATTAAATCTAGCTTACATTGGAGTCAGTAGTTGACGTGAATACATGCATTCATTTCTACTACGTTATAAGTTTTCGGAAACATATTAATTGAAATTATATCTTTAATCAATTCATTCCTTTCATTAAATAGAAACATCATGACGCTAATTAGACATTTTATACATTGTATTAACGTCTCGCGCCACTATTACATTTCGCATATAGGGCTTCATTGTAACGTTATCTCCAAAATACAGTGGAAAAAAATCGGCAGCATTTGTCTGTGCTCAAATTCTCTACTGGCTCAGGATCTGCAATTATTATATAAAAAAAATCTTATATTGACCGGTTTTTATAATTCAATAGTTTTGTGATACCTATTAATAACCATCAGTTCTAACGGAATTGTCTAGAAATATGGTCTCAGCATAAAAAATTCTGGTGATTTCTGAAATACTGACCATTTAACACATGGCAAGAAATAATAAATCACTGCAATATAAAGCCCTGGATTAAGAAAAACTTACTTTTACCGCCATCATCTGTAGTCCGGAGTATTCAAGGGTAAAAATGGTGGTGTAAGTCGTTAAGGCGTGGTGACTCCATTTTCAATATTACCACTACCACAATGGCAAATGTGAGCAGAAAGATGAAGTATGTGGTAACAGTGTGTGTGGTTGTGCTGTCCAGTCTGGCACGACACACTGGCAGGTGTGAGAAGTAAGTCGAAGTGTGTGTGGTTGTGTTGTACAGTCTAGCACGACACACTGGCAGGTGTGAGAAGTAAGTCGAAGTGCGTGTGGTTGTGTTGTCCAGTCTAGCACGACTCACTGGCAGGTGTGAGAAGTAAGTCTAAGAGCGTGTGGTTGTGTTGTTTAGTCTAGCACGACACACTGGCAGGTGTGAGAAGTAAGTCGAAGTGTGTGTGTGGTTGTGTTGTCCAGTCTAGCATGACTCACTAGCAGGTGTGAGAAGTAAGTCAAAGTGTGTGTGGTTGTGTTGTACAGTCTAGCGCGACCCACTGGCCGATGTGAGAAGTAAGTCGATGTTTGTGTGGTTGTGTTGACCAATCTAGCATGACACACTGTGATGTGTGAATAGTAAGTCAAAGAGTGTGTGGTTGTGTTGTCCAGTCTAGCACGACACACTGGCAGGTGTGAGAAGTAAGTCGAAGTGCGTGTGGTTGTGTTGTCCAGTCTAGCACAACACTGGCAGGTGTGAGAAGTAAGTCGAAGTGTGTGTGGATGTGTTGTACAGTCTAGCACGACACACTGGCAGGTGTGAGAAGTAAGTCGAAGTGTGTGTGGTTGTGTTGTCCAGTCTAGCACAACACACTGGCAGGTGTGAGAAGTAAGTCGAAGTGAGTGTGGTTGTGCTGTCCAGTCTAGCACGACACACTGGCAGGTGTGAAAGTAAATCGAAGTGCGTGTGGATGTGTTGTCCAGTCTAGCATGACTCACTGGCAGGTGTGAGAAGTAAATCGAAGTGCGTGTCGATGTGTTGCCCAGTCTAGCACGACACACTGGCAGGTGTGAGAAGTAAGTCGAAGTGTGTGTGTGGTTGTGTTGTCCAGTCTAGCACAACACACTGGCAGGTGTGAGAAGTAAATCGAAGTGCGTGTGGTTGTGTTGTACAGTCTAGCACGACACCCTGGCAGGTGTGAGAAGTAAGTCGAAGTGTGTGTGTGGTTGTGTTGTCCAGTCTAGCACTACACACTGGCAGGTGTGAGAAGTAAATCGAAGTGTGTGTGGATGTGTTGTCCAGTCTAGCACGACACACTGGCAGGTTTGAGAAGTAAATAGAAGTGCGTCTGGATGTGTTGTCCAGTCTAGCACGACACACTGGCAGGTGTGAGAAGTAAGTCGACGTGTGTGTGTGGTTGTGTTGTCCAATCTAGCACGACACACTTGCAGGTGTGAGAAGTAAGTCGAAGTGCGTATGGTTGTGTGGTCCAGTCTAGCACAACACACTGGCAGGTGTGAGAAGTAAGTCGAAGTGTGTGTGGTTATATTCTCATGTATATCAGGAAACACTGGTAGGTGTGACAAATAAGAATTATATACGTGGTAATATTGCCCAGTGCTAAGTGTACGAAGTGAGGGAGTATCTTTTCTCTAGACTTTATGAAACACTGGTAAGTCTACAAAGTAAGAAAGCTTATTCGTTCGGATAGCGAGTAAATTACTCTTTATCAACATTAAAAGTTGGTCCGAGACATTTTAAGTAAGAAAGTGTGGTTATATCCGAGGTTACATAAGAGTGGGAAGCAAATTGGAAAGTGTATGTTTATAATTATTGTCCGAGGTTACATTAAACACGCATAAGAGTGTGAAGCAAAATGGAAAGTATGTGGTTATATTGTCCGAGGTTACATTAAACACGCATAAGAGTGTGAAGCAAAATGGAAAGTGTATGGTTATATTGTCCGAGGTTACATTAAACACGCATAAGAGTGTGAAGCAAAATGGAGAATTTATGGTTATATTGTCCGAGGTTACATTAAGCCCGCATAAGAGTGTGAAGCAAATTTGAAAGTGTGTGGTTATATTGTCCGAGGTTACATTAAACACTCACGGGTTTGTATAGTAAGATGGAGAGTGTGTGGTTATATTGTCTGTGTTAGCATTAAACACGTCTAAGCATGTGAAATAAAATGGAGAATGTGTGGTTATATTGTCCGAGTTAACAATAAACACGCATAAGTGAATGTGGTAAGATGGAGGTTGTGTGGTTATATTGTCTGAGTAAACATTAAACACGCACGAGTATGTATAGCAAGATGGAGAGTGTGTGGTTATATTGTCCGAGTTAGCATTAAACACGCATAAGTGTGTGAAATAAATTGGAGAGTGTGTGGTTATATGTCCGAGTTAACAATATACACGCATAAGTGTGTGTGGTAAGATGGAGAGTGTGTGGTTATATTATCAATATAACATTTAACACGCACGAGTGTGTATAGTAATATGGAGAGTGTGTGGTTATATTGTCCGTGCTAGCATTAAACACGCATAAGTGTGTAAAATAAAATGGAGAGTGTGTGGTTATATTGTCCGAGTTAACATTAAACACGCGTGAGTGTGTATAGTAAGTTGGAGAGTGTGTGGTTATATTGTCCGTGCCAGCATTAAACACGCATAAGTGTGTAAAATAAAATGGAGAGTGTGTAGTTATATTGTCCGAGTTAACATTTAACACGCATGAGTGTGTATAGTAAGTTGGAGAGTGTGTGGTTATATTGTCCGTGTTAACAATAAGAACATATAAGTGTGTGAAGTAAGATGGAGAGTGTGTGGTTATATTGCCCGAGGTTACATTAATCCCGCATGAGTGTGTATAGTAAGATTGAGAGTGTGTGGTTATATTGTCCGAGGTTACATCAAACAAGCATAAGAGAGTGGGAAGCAAATTGGAAAGTGTATGGTTATAATTATTGTCCGAATTAACATTAAACACGCACGAGTGTGTATAGCGAGATGGAGAATGTGTGGTTATATTGTCCGAGGTTACATTAAACCCGCATGAATGTGTATAGTAAGATGGAGAGTATGTGGTTATATTGTCCGAGGTTACATTGAACCCGCATAAGAGAGAAGCAAATTGGAAAGTGTATGGTTATATTGTCCGAGGTTACATTAAACACGCATAAGAGTGTGAAGCAAATTGATCAGTGTGTGGCTTTATTTTCCAAGGTTACATTAAACACTCACGGGTGTTTCTAGTAAGATGGAGAGTGTGTGGTTATGTTGTCCGTGTTAGCATCAAACACGCATTAGTGTGAAGTAAATTGAAGAGTGTGTGATCATAGTGTCCGAATTAGCAATTAACACGCATAAGTTTGTGAAGTAAGATGGAGTGTATGTTATTATATTGTCCGAGTTAACAATAAACACGCTTAAGTTTGTGAAGTAAGATGGAGAGTGTGTGGTTATATTGTTCGTGTTAGCATTAAACACGCATAAGTGTGTGAAGTAAAATAGAGAGTCTGTGGTTATATTATCTAAAATACTAAGTGTATTTTTGTATTTAAAAAAATGCCTTTCTTGTTTCAGTAGCATCCATATATTATAAAAAGACGTTTACAGATAATGGTGTTATATGCTCTATTGGAACACACACCACTATTTTTTTTTTAAATTTAATCCACTTAGAATTTCGTTTAGACACACTATCCGTTTATTTAACAGGTCGTATATTTGGGTGAATTGCTTCTTTCGAACCTACTACACGCCCACAACACCTCTGTATTGGTATAGCTTTAACGACATTTACACAATTGCCGTGTCAAAATATTTTACATTTCTACGTGTTTATAAAACATAACCGACCACAAACCGTTTCAATATATCAAGTTACATTCTGGGTACAGAACTCGTTTCTTGTGTTAAAAAAAAGAAAGGCTATACCCATTCAGATAGCAAGTAAATTACCCAATTTAAACATTAAAAGGTGGGCCGAAATGGGTTGAAATTGGATGAAGATTTTCTTTTGCTTTTAATGAATGGTTAGGTTGTAAAGATCCACAAAGAGCCCTGGGTTTTAATAACTTCTTCACAATGGTTTTGGCATTTTTGGGAGCTCATTTCATTATTTTTTCTACATTTTCCATCTGAAAGGCACGCCTTGGGATGAATGAAATCGACAGTTTATTTTATCCCGTGTTAGAATATTGATAAGGTACGCTGTTGTGTTGTGTGTTTTTTAACAAACTCTAAATTTCCAGATATATGTTTCGTCCTCTTGTAAACCATGCTCTTTAGAACAGTTTGTGAGATCATGACACCATTAATATCGACGGGAGTGCTGCTTTATTTGTTAGACAGGAACAACACAATTCAGTTTCTTTCTGTGTCATATTTCTGCAGACAGCATACGTGCTAGTTTATAACTTCTGTACTTTTAATGATAATGATAAAGACAATGACAATGACAATGACAATGATAATGACAATGACAATGATAATGGTAATGGCAATGATAATGGTAATGGTAATGATAAAAAATATAATAATAATGATAATAATAATAATGATGATGATGATGATGATGATGATGATGATGATGATGATGATGATGATGATGATGATAGTGGTGGTGATGATGGTGAGACGACGATGATGATGATTCTGTGATTTGGGGATACATTTGTATTTATATCTGAAAATACATAATAACCTGAGAATAACACTGGTATTGCTAACTGAGCTATTAAAAAACCCAGGTCATAGAAAGTGAATAAAATCCTGGTCGCTGGTGCCAGAGGTCGGGAGCGATCCGATCGCCTTTCAGTACTGGTTGTACCCAGTAAATTGACTCGAGAGCGTTCATGTTAGCGTGCGTGTCTTAGATTTCAATATTTCTTATTTCTATACAACAATTAAAACTCATATTACTAAATCAGTTTCACCTATAGCAGTAAAAATATCGCTGTATTTTATGAATACGGATTATATTTTGTATGAAATAAATCTCCTTATAAACATGTAAAGTGGATTACGGATTCCTGGTCGGGGTTTTGTGTTTCACAATAGGGGTACTTTTATTAAATCGGGACTTCATAGAATTCCCCACCCCTCTCGCACACACAAACCATTAAGTGGCATGTCGAGCTTCTGTTTGTATTAGAACCAATAGGACGTTACGGCATACATATTCTAATGACCTCTAATCCAAAATAAATCTTTTGTGGCGAAAAGCTTGTTCTTAACACGTATAGGAGGTCAAACATTCTCTATTTAAACAGTCTGTGTGTAGATGGTCTCATTTAAATGTGTCTTAGTAAATGTGTGCAAAGCTTAAAGTTATACAATATACAGTAGTGCGGTACAGGTAAACAGTGACTTACTGAAAAACAAACCTTAAAAAAATACACTTTGGTAAACATGATTAAATTGTAAACACGGTAAAATTGCTATAAACATATCTATTTTTCTAAATAACGTGCTATAGCTTTTCAGACAATTAAATGGCGGACTCCGGGTGTATATTCACTTATTTATGACGAAAATACGACACTCGATCCGTTTAAAGCAAAATTGTAACCTTGAACTTGCCTTTATACGTCTTAAAACGAAAGAATGTCGCCTTGAATAATAAGTTTTGTGTGACACATTAAATATTTTTTCAATACTTTGTCATAAATGGAGACACCATTGTTCGCGTTATTGTGTTTAAAAACGATCCGAACGAATACGTCTTATTCAATGTTCAACTTAGTTTTACATAATGTATTTTGCATTTAAAGTAAAAGTAACCAAACCGTTCAGCTATATGTGATAGTCTAGTAGACACTTGTTACAATGTTGCTGATATATGGAACTTGTTTGCTCGCATTTATTTCATTACTTTAAAGCCATTTATATTTGTAGCAGGTTTTATAATTGTACAAAATGCCATTCAAATATTGTTATATTCTCATTTAAAACTAGGCTAAGCAGATCAATATATCGGAAATCGATCTCGTCTCCTGTCTATCTTTAGTCACAGCTAGCGACAAGTATAAACAGTGGCAATCAACCGTAGGCTGTCCCGTAAACGTTCAAGGGCCTGGACTCAACACGGAACATTATATACATTTTAGAGTGACAAACCACATAAACTCTGTAAAAATATATATTTATCTAAACTTCATGAAGTAATTGTTTGCGCAAAGTAAGTAATGGCATGCTGGAATGTCGTCTATCACATATCCCCATCTAGATTCAAGTTACCTCCAGGCAATAATGGCTGTTGACGATGTTTAATGGCGGGAATGACACTCTCAGCCAATCAGATCGCAGCATTTACTGTAAACATAGATGGCAGGTAAAAATCATCCCAACTCGATATACAGGTAAGCGTGGTTATAAATGTCGCCATTTTTAGTTCACAAATATTTATCTAGACAATAACGAACGTGTTCAATTTGTTTTTACAGAAACATCTTAGTGCCAGCTGTGTTAAAAACTAAGAGAGGATATTCCACGACGAAGTAACGCGCTTCTGTGGACCGGTAGGCGTGTTCTAACCGAGTGACGACAGCATTTAACTACTAAACTACATGCACTGCGGCATGGCTGACTACTGAGCCTTGAACAGGTATGTGTGACAGAACACGGTCCGATTCTTGTTAAACTTCACGGTCTTGTGGCTCTTAACCCAAGTTTTCTTGTCAATCAGAGTTCGTCAGACTTGAACAACTCGGAAAATACACAGTTGTAATTATGTCAATGAAAACATGTGTGTTTTTCGTTTGACTAAATATTGTATGTGCAAATTTCAGAATTGGACATGAACAAACGACAAACAAGTTAAAGGATATATAACGACTCGTTGTGATTACCAGTTAAGGTGGGATAGCTATCATAGTGATTATTCTCCATTGGAGTAAGAACATTATTCAAAATGGATGGTACTTTAGTACAGGTGTTGTTACCGTCAACGGCCGGTTTAACAACTGCTGGTTTGTCGTCGGTGTTGTCAACGACAGTGTTGTCATCGAGTTTAACGTCGGGGTCGATCACGTCCCCGTCTTTGGAACACATTCCGACGTCAGACATAGTGGCGGCAGCGGCTGCAGCCGCTATACATACCACACCGGAACCGGAAGAACAAACCGACGAAGATATTGCAGAAAATTTAGTGCAATCCGAACAGCAAACCGAACGACAACAGCAACTAGGTGAAGATCTTTCAGACATTAAAGCTGAGCCCCCACCGCTAGAGGCCCCGTCACAGGTGCATCCGGTGCAACTTCAAGCCCATCAGTTACAAACCACAACCCTGTTGCCGGCCCACACCATTATAGAAATGCTTCCTCAAAATCTAATAGATCACCAACAACTTCTTCAGCAACAACAGCAGCAGCTTCAGCAACAGCAACAGCAGTTGCAACAGTTCCAGCAACAACAGCAACAGCAGCAACAGCAGCAATCGAACATTCAACAACAACAGCAACAGCAACAGCAACAACAACAACAACAGCAGCAGCAATATGAAGATCCTTCCAAAGGAGGAAAACAACAAATGAACGGTGGAGGTAAAGGTAAGCTTTTATACTCAGAACAAACAAAACAAAAAGACATGCCATATGCAATTAATGTATCTTGTAATGTATTACTTGGCTATTATAAATTAAAGGAAACTGTCAGTTTATGAAATATGGATTTATGAACAATGTATAAAACATTTGAAATAGATGGGTTCTTCATGGATGATTGATGTAGGTGTATCCTTAACAACTTGTCCTCACTGATGGATTGTATTTTTAAAATATACGAACACTTTTTCACATATGTACCATTAAAAGTAATGTCACTTCGGAAATCTTTTCGATACCCTTAAAACTATTCTTAGAACATAATTAAGTTACACACAAACTATCATGTTTGCTGACAACAATTAAACATGTCATTGAAAACAATTACATATACGCCACATATTTGACCGTATCCAGTCACCGCTGAATGGTGATATGTTAATCCGTTACGAGCGTGTTCGACATGACATGTAGTTTGGAACATTTGTGTTACAAGTGTTCAACGCCCGGTGATTCCCAACCGTACAGTTGCGCCTACCTCGAGTATGTCGCTACCAGACCATGTTGTTAAAAGAATCGCCATGCTTTTTGGTGCAGAACACCAACACGCTGTGAAAACTTCAATATATGCTATTGTAATGTAATCGTGGGTGACATTTTATGTATTTGGTTTATTGATCAAGCGAATTTCTTTCAAAGGGGATTTGTGTGTACTTGTGCACTATTTAACGTTTAGTTTTATATGTTTTGTGTACTTTCATTTCCTTTAACCGCCAGACAAATACACACAGAATGTCAATATTTGATAGAATAAACACTTTATACAAGTTAAAGTAAAGTGCAACTCTACATTGACTTTTTTTTAATAGTTTTATCATATTTTATTGCATTTATATTTGAAGCAATGGGGCTGGGCCACAAGTTTTCACAACATTAGTTACTGCCCTTCCTCTAAAATATTACAAATAACTGAAACAAATCTGACAACTTTACATTTGTATGACACGTGTAACAGTTATTATCTATTTTCATAATATGTAGGTACGTAATTATAGCCTTATTTTAATATTACGCATAAACGTCCGACATAAACCACACATATGGACTATGGAGAGGGTTTTTATGCCTCTTATGTACACAATTTAATTGTTACTTGCAATTTATCGCTTAAGTTTATGAAAACTTGAAAACTTGTCCAATTTAATATCAATTAACGAAGCTATCGATAATATATCAAATATTCGTACCCAAAAGCAACAAGTAAAAAAAAGCGTTATGCAAGAAGTTTGTAGAGCAGTTTTTGTCTGATTAATGTGGTTAACCAGTGGTCGTTTCGTGTATACTTTTAAGTTAGTTTAAACTCATTTAGTATATTTCGATTGTTAAACAAGTTATTACAATTTAGACAAATCACGCTCGGGCGGCTCAGTACGAAAATTGTTACAAAAGTAAAATATTCTTTCAAAGTTAATCGTATGCCATATCAACCGAATGGACGCGCCTTTTGAAAGAATGATATCTTAAACGGAATTGCAAAACTTGAAGTTGGAAATATCAATAGTAATACATTTGTGGATATTCATGGCTTACTAGTATTAAAACGTCGTCATTATATTTTTTCATATGCAGTGATAACAGTTGAAAAAAATCATCATCACAACCACCACCACCATCACCTACACCTACACCCTCATCATCACCACCACCACCATCATCACCACCACCATCATCATCATCATCATCATCAGCATCACCACCATCACCTACACCATCAACACCATCATCACCATCATCACCATCATCACCACCATCATTATTATCACCACCATCACCATCATCACCACCACCACCACCACCACCACCACCATCACCATCATCATCATCATCATCACCACCACCACCACCACCACCATCATCACCACCACCATCATCATTATCATCATCATCATCGTCATCATCATCAACACTACCACCAATGTAAACGCACGCGTCATAAGTATGGTGGAGACAGATCTGTGCAAGTACCATAAGCATAGTGGGGACAAACCCACTGTTGAATATCTGTGCAAGTACCATTAGTATTGTAGTGACAAACCCACTGCTGAATATCTGTGCAAGTACCATTATTATTGTAGTGACAAACCCACTGTTGAATATCTGTGCAAGTACCATTAGTATTGTAGTGACAAACCCACTGCTGAATATCTGTGCAAGTACCATTAGTATTGTAGTGACAAACCCACTGCTGAATATCTGTGCAAGTACCATTAGTATTGTAGTGACAAACCCACTGCTGAATATCTGTGCAAGTACCATTAGTATTGTAGTGACAAACCCACAGCTGAATATCTGTGCAAGTACCATTAGTATTGTAGTGACAAACCCACTGCTGAATATCTGTGCAAGTACCATTAGTATTGTAGTGACAAACCCACTGCTGAATATCTGTGCAAGTACCATTAGTATTGTAGTGACAAACCACCTGCTGAATATCTGTGCAAGTACCATTAGTATTGTAGTGACAAACCCACTGCTGAATATCTGTGCAAGTACCATTTAGTATTGTAGTGACAAACCCACTGTTGAATATCTGTGCAAGTACCATTAGTATTGTAGTGACAAACCCACTGCTGAATATCTGTGCGAGTTATGAATATTTCATACATCATTAAAGTTGCCAATTCATTCAAATGAATGAATCATAAGGCTTGTTAATTGTTTTGTCACCTACGTACAACACCAACCAGGATTGTAAGTAAATAGTTTAACACACGCACTCCCATGCATATAGTGTATCTGGCTCTTATTCCACCAATAAAACTGGATATACGCTATTTTCAATATATATATATATATTGAATAAGAATAGAGTATATCCCGACAGGCTGTCGGTACCAAGAAGGTTTAAAACAAACGCTGACAGGAAAACATACTAATTGGTATAAAACTGTAATGCCATATTGGACATGAGAAACATGTAAACGTAATGTTGTAAATTTCACAATCTTTAAAGTCTAATAGATATGCCTTAAGAACACACGGATTAAGATTAAACATTCCATTTTAGCACTTTTATGCAAATATGCGTAATTAGCAGTCTTTCGTCATTCCCACACTGTTCCCGTTGTTTGAAAGAAGATCGCCACTTGATACCTCTAACTCTTTATAATCGTAGAAAATAATAGGGGACGATTTTTCCGATAGTTTATGATAATTGTTTGATCGAAAAGGGAGTAAATGCGTGTGTGAGAATAACAGTATACGTTGGTTTCGCACTCCGGAGGACTAAGCACCGTAGGCAAAGGTGTTAGATTTACCGATAATTATTAAGTATTTTCAACAAGAGAGCTTTAAAACGGAATAAATAAGCCGTAGGGGTTGTCCACCCTGTGACCAACATGGATGGTCACCATATTTCAAGGCCATGACACATCTAGCAATGTTTGGTCATGTTTAGCAATATTTTATTTTCAAAAGTTGTTTGATAAATCTAACAATATCACAAAATACATTTCGTCTTTTCTGAAACAAGTAATGACGTCACTGGTCTGGTCTTTAGCTTTACGAAAACTAGTAGATTTAAATTTTATATATTCAATTATATGAATAACCAAATAAAACTTAGTAAGGTAAACGGACACTTAACTTCTATATATATGGTGCTTTCTAAGTTTACTAGAACAATCTTGATCTGTCTGTCTGCCTGTCTGTCTGCCTGTCTGTCTGTCTGTCTGTCTGTCTGTCTCTCTCTCTCTCTCTCTCTCTCTCTCTCTCTCTCTCCACCCCACTCTCTTTCTTACTTTCAACGTGTTTTTTCTTTCTCCACGGTTTTGTCTATCTCTGTCTGTGCCTCTATCTTTTCATACATGAACGTCCAGACACAATATTGAAATACATGTGTCATTGTCTTAATTTCACTAACCCAGCGGTATCGATAGGACAGTTACATAAAACTAGTGAATGGACAGTTACGCATGGACTTTTGTAATTTTATAAAGGCCGACATAACAATTATAACCCAGGGCAAGTTTTGGACACACACACAATACCTGGTCATTGTCACATTGACCGTTGACCATCAGGAACTTCAATGAACAAGTCTTTTTCATGAAGAATGGACTTACAATTTATATGAATATTGGGCATAATCTGAGTGTACATGTGATCTTATAATGGATTCGGGAATGATGATGATAATAATAATAATTATATAATAAAAATAATGATAATGATAATAATAATAATTGTAGTAAAGTAGTAGTATTTTACATCTAGGGGGAACACAGTATGTTACCTTTAGGTGTTACAGGGTATGTTACCTCTAGGTGTTGCAGAGTAAGTTACCTCTAGGTGTTACATAGTATGTTACCTCTAGGTGTTACAGAGTATGTTACCTATAGGTGTTACATATTATGTTAACTTTAGGTGTTACATAGTATGTTACTTCTAGGTGTTACATATACTGTAACCCACTATGTGTTGAAGAGGGAGGGCCGTAACTAATGTTGCTAGAGTTTGTGGCCCAACCCGTTTGCTATGTGAATTATGCAATAAAATATGTTTAAACCACAGAGTATGTCACCTCAAGATGTTGCAGAGTATGTTACCTCTAGGTCTTACAAAGTGTATTACCTCTAGTTGTTATAAAGTCTGTTACCTCTAGGTGTTACAGAGTATGTTACCTCAAAATGTTGCAGAGTATGTTACCTTTAGGTGTTACAAAGTATGTTATCTCTAGGCGTTACTGCATATAGGTGTTACAAAGCATATTAACTATATGTAATACAAGGTTGGTTAACTCTGTGTGTTACAAAGCCATCTGATTGGAAAAATATGGGATCAGCAATGACAAAGAAATCAAAGTAAAATAATATACAACAGGACTGAAACACTGAGTTTACCCGCAACGATTAATTTGATATCAATGTAACTATCATGCTTATCGCACAATTTTATTACATTTATAAAAACAATATATGCACAGAATATTACATTTGTAAATAAACTAGTTGCGGTGTGGTGCGGCTAATTTACTGAACATGCGCAGAAGCACGATATAGACTGTGTTTCTGTAATTTAATCAACAAAACATGATCAAAAACGGAACACAGTCTAAATGCTCAGATGCCTTAGCAAACTATAACGTGGAGATTTGAAGACTACTCCAATAATAACAACACGTAAGATAAACAGCTCTGTCCACCTGACATGACAGATACTCTGTCGGAATATCAACCCAGGAGACGTAAGTTCGAATCCCCAGTCGGCCACAGTCACCGTTGTGATTGATATACGACATAACATCTCATTAAGATACTTTTTCTCACCGCTGATTTAAGTGGGTAAACTGTCTGTTACTTGCGAGATGGGTGTTCTCGAGTACTGGTTAACCTTCCAGGACCAAAGGAAAGAGTAGTTAGTTAACCTATCATTGGTTAGCCATCGGCGGCAAAAAATGACGCTGAATATTCATACAAATACAACGTATGCAGCCTATTGTCGTATCATCACATACTTCTGTTTGGTGCACAGAATATGGATGACGCAATAGCCAAACATAACGTATTCCACATTTCCCTGATATACGGCCAAGAATGGAACACCTAGACTACAACAAAATGTCGTTCGCTTAGTCATGACGAAGAAGCTCCATTATCGTACAGATTTTCTCCATTCACGAAAGAAACAACAGAAATAAGTTATCTCTACGGTGGAAAAATTCAAATAGTATTCCATTCCGAAACAATATATAATAATAAACATCCAGAACTAAACACAAAAAATACAACAAAACTCCTCCCGTCTCTACTCAAACTTTATAACGGATGACGACACGATTGTAATTAAAACAATGTATACACTTCTTAAAAAAAACAGAATCAGAAAACGAATTAAAATTGCCAGTTTTTTTCTACATCGCACAGTTAACGAGTGTACGACTTAAAAAATCACGTTGACAATGTCAGTGTATGACGGGTGTCACCTGCTAGCATACACTTATATTTCAAATCCAAGCAGCTGCAGTATTTTACTCACAATTAATGGTCCTGTAAAATGAACAAAGGTTAAATTACATCTAAATATAGATGTTAGTAATATTGCTGTACATTGCATCTAAATATAGATGCTATTAATATTGCTGTACATTGCATCTAAATATAGATGTTAGTAATCTTGCTGTACATTACATCTAAATATAGCTGCTAGTAATATTGCTGTACATTGCATCTAAATATAGATGCTAGTAATATTGCTGTACATTGCATCTAAATATAGATGCTATTAATATTGCTGTACATTGCATCTAAATATAAATGTTAGTAATCTTGCTGTACATTACATCTAAATATAGCTGCTAGTAATCTTGCTGTACATTGCATCTAAATATAGCTGCTAGTAATATTGCTGTACATTGCATCTAAATATAGATGTTAGTAATATTGCTGTACATTGCATCTAAATATAGATGCTAGTAATATTGCTGTACATTGCATCTAAATATAGATGTTAGTAATCTTGCTGTACATTACATCTAAATATAGCTGCTAGTAATATTGCTGTTCATTACATCTAAATTAGATGTTAGCAATATTGCTGTACATTACATCTAAATATAGCTGCTAGCAATATTGCTGTACATTACATCTTAATATAGATGCTAGTAATATTGCTGTACATTACATCTAAATATAGATGCTAGTAATATTACTGTACATTACATTTAATTTTAGATGCTAGATATATTGCTGTACATTACATCTAATATAGATGTTAGTAATATTGCTGTACATTACATCTAAATATAGATGCTGATAATATTGCTGTACATTACATCAAATATAGATGCTAGTAATATTACTGTACGTTACATCTAAATATAGATGCTAGTAATATAACTGTACATTACATCTAATTATAGATGCTAGATATATTTTGTACATTACATCTAAATATAGATGCTAGATATATTGCTGTACATTACATCTAATATAGATGGTAGTATTATGGCTGTACATTACATATAAATATGATGGTAGTAATATTGCTTTACATTACATCTATATATAGATGCTAACAATATTGCTGTACATTATATCTTATATAGATGCTAGATATATTGCTATACATTACATCTAAATATAGATGGTAGTAATATTGCTGTACATTACATCTAATATAGATGGTAGTAATATTGCTTTACGTTACATCTATATATAGATGCTAACAATATTGCTGTACATTATATCTTATATAGATGCTAGTTATATTGCTGTACATTACATCTAAATATAGATGGTAGTAGTATTGCTTTACATTACATCTAAATATAGATGATATCTAAATATAGATGATAGTAATATTACTGTTCATTACATCTAAATAAAGATGCTTACACTATTGCTGTACATTACATCTAATACAGATGGTAGTAATATTACTGTACATTACATCTTAATAAAGATGCTACTGTACATTACATCTAATATAGATGCTAGTAATATTGCTGTACATTACATCTAAATATAGATGCTAGATATATCGCTGTACATTACATCTAAATATAGTTGTTAGTAGTATGGCTGTACATTACATCTAAATTAGATGCTAGTTATATTGCTGTACATTAATCTAATATAGATGCTTGATATATTGCTGTACATTACATCTAAATATAGATGCTAGTAATATTGCTGTACATTACACTATATGTGTTGCACGTGTCAGATGAGCGACGTTGTTCTAACACTGATACATCACGTGGCCATCTACATCTTGCATTCATCGCTTTTTATAGAAGGACCTGTGGTTGGCTCACCCAAATCGCAAAGTATACTTGTATTACCGCATATCGCTCCTCCCCACCTTACGCACATGTTATATGCGAGCTCTGCATTTCCTTCTATTTGGTAATATCTGAATGTACGCCATACCGCTATATTCACCATCACACAGTAATGTATTGTACATTTTTGTCGGCGTAATTGTTTGAATTGTCTCGGCCGGTCATCATTTATTGTTAAATGATGATGCATATCCCAGGGATCAATCAAATTATCCTTTGTTTCGTCCGCCATTTATAAATTTATTAGTACACCAACGTCTTCGGTTTTTCATTAGCTTATAAATTTGTTGCGTCAATTAATGTGGTTGTTTTCAGAATACGAATGTTCTGTATTTCAATAAATTGTATCCTGTTGAATTTTTAAAGTCACGTGATGTTTTTTACTTTTCCTTCTGTATAGATGTAGAACATTGGTGTCATTTAATTGTTTATTCGCGGTAGGATAAATATATTTTTTACGCTTGCGGACTGGCTGTAGTCTTGGTGATATGTTCTCGGAGGGTTTATCCTTCCTTTCTCTCCAGGATGAATAAGTAAATCGCACGTGTTGTGAATAGCCCACACAACTATACTTTAGTTTACATCTTTGGCATGGGCGTATTACAAATAAATTTGCACGTGTTTGGGATAGGTAGTGGTCGGTGATGTGCCTGGTAGATCGTCCGTTATCTGGTCAGAAGATGACATGATAATTATGTTAAACATTTTCAATATAGTCACACAAGGATGGACGCCAACACGTGCATGACGTCATTGTTATGTAGCGTTAGAATACAAGAGCTGTTTGTCAACACTGTGCAATCTAAGTACACACGCACAGAGGAGGTAACTCCAACCATCTATTTTCGGTCCGCTTTCCGAACATCTAGCCATTTACCTGGCGAGAAGTTATAATTGATAATAATTGATAATAATTGATAATAAGTAATAATTAGTTATAACACACTTCTAGGCAGCTTGTATCTTTTTGGTAGTACGGTCCTGAACTTCCTGTTGAAGATGACAAGTATATCTCCATTATAATTACATCTCAATGCTAAATCAATATACCTGTGTCATTCTGCGCTCGTGACCAGCATAAATGTGTCGGTGTCATTCTAGGCTAATGACCATTATAATGATCATGTGTCATCCTTGGCTAGTGACGAGTATAATGAACATGTGTCATTCTGGGCTAATGACGATTATAATGAACATGTGTCATTCTGTGCTAGTGACCATTTTAATCAATGTTATTCTAGACTAGTGACCATTATAATGAACATGTGTCATTCTGGGCTAATGACGAGTATAATGAACATGTGTCATTCTGGGCTAATGACGAATATAATGAACATGTGTCATTCTTTGCTAGTGACTATTATAATGAACATTTGTCGTTCTGGAATAGTGACCATTATAATGAACATGTGTCATTCTTGGCTAGTGACGAGTATAATGAATATGTGTCATTCTGGGCTAATGACGATTATAATGAACATGTGTCATTCTGTGCTAGTGACCATTATAATGAAAATATGTCATTCTTGGCTAGTGACGAGTATAATGAACATGTGTCATTCTGGGTTAGTGACCATTATAATGAACAGGTGATATTCTGGGCTAGTGACCATTATAATCAATGTTATTATAGGCTAGTGACCATTATAATGAACATGTGTCATTCTGGGCTAATGACGAGTATAATGAACATGTGTCATTCTGGGCTTATGACGAGTATAATGAACATGTGTCATTCTGTGCTAGTGACTATTATAATGAACATTTGTCATTCTGGAATAGTGACCATTATAATGAACATGTGTCATTTAGGGCGATTTACCAGCATAACTAATGATATTAATAATGATAATAATTGTAATAATAATAATAAAGAATTTTATTAACAAGAGAACTCATTTGAATAAACTTAATCTTCCATGAGGAATAATTGTAATAATAATAATAAAGAATTTTATTAACAAGATAACTCATTTGAATAAACTTAATCTTCCATGAGGCACTCACCATATTTTCAAGGTACAACATTAATTCAACATATAAACACAAGAAAAAATGTGTGTGTGTGTGTGTGTGTGTGTGTGTGTGTGTGTGTGTGTGTGTGTGTGTTACAATTCTGATTAAAGCTATCCGATTTATTAGAGTTACTAAGAATTTTTAATCCATTGTAAATATAAAGCTTTGAAATGATTAATAGATAACAGTTTTTAAGATGTACCCACGTCATTTTGGCCAAGTGACTAGCATAAATGTACCTGTGTCATTCTGGACTAATGTCCAGCATAATGAACATGTTCCATTCTGGGTCAGTGACCATTATAAATTTACCTGTGTGATTCTGGACTAATGTCCAGTATAATGAACATGTTCCATTCTGGGTCAGTGACCAGCATAAATGTACCTGTGCCATTCTGGGTCAGTGGCCAGCATAAATGTGCCTGTGCCATTCTGGGTCAGTGACCAGCATAAGTGTACCTGTAGTCATTCTGGGTCAGTGGCCAGCATAAGTGTACCTGTGGTCATTCTGCGTCAGTGACCAGCATACATGTACCAGTGCCATTCTGGGTCAGTGGCCAGCATACATGTACCTGTGCCATTCTGGGTCAGTGACCAGCATAAATGTACTTGTGGCCATAGTGGGTCAGTGGCCAGCATAAATGTACCTGTGGCCATTCTGGGTCAGTGGCCAGCATAAATGTACTTGTAGTCATTCTGCGTCAGTGGCCAGCATAAATGTACCTGTGCCATTCTGGGTCAGTGACCAGCATAAATGTACCTGTGGCCATTCTGGGTCAGTGGTCAGCATAAATGTACCTGTGGCCATTCTGGGTCAGTGGCCAGCATAAATGTACCTGCAAAATTCTGGATTTGTTTACGGACGCATATTATCATAAAACACTTCTCTCACTCACTGTGTTGTCGGCGTTTTCTGTCGCTAATGAAACTGGGAGGACAAAATTATGGTGAAAGCATATTTGATTAAAAGCATGATTATTGCAGTCAAACATTCAAACAGTCATTTGGCGACACTTTATCGTCGCCTTCATCTTAAAAGATCACTGGCCACTTTCTCATGTCTTCAAAAGATCATTTGAATATATTTCATCACATTAAAACAGTTAACAGCGAAATATTTTATATTTTCAACTTTTTAAAGTGTCAGTGGTTTGTACGAAAATCTGATTCCGGATCCGATAAGCGAAAGTGAAAGCTTATTAATGTAACACTGCTGAAAGGAAACGTAAATAAAAAAAAGAGATTGACTAAGATATGCCCTTTATGTTTTATGAAAACAACAGTGTACTAATATATTCATAAATGTGTACGTCGGCCTACTTTTAAACAGTACCGAGCAGGTTTATAGAAGTCCTCACTGACCTTTTAGATAAGTTGTTGTTGTAAGATGTTTACAAGGACTCTATATAAGTTCTTGGTTTAGTGTAGCTTTCAACACATTTTAGTCATATCCCGATGGTGTCTACTTGAGACAGTATTCTAAACGCTGGCACACTGAAAATCTTGCTACAGACCTATGGTATGATACCCCACCCTGTCACATTATACTGACACCGAGGCGGCCAGACCTAGAACTATCCTCTAAATATTTAACGACAAGCAATGACTCTCCAAGTACCATTTTGTAAAGTTTGCGACGTGAGTAAGATGGTGTGTGATGTCCTCCAGCAAAAACCCTTTTCCGCATATGCTTAGTTGGTTCTAACCAGGGAGACTTCGAGCGTGATTTGCCTAAGTTGTAAGAACTTCACAATCGAGGTGAAACTAGTAAGATGTTGGAGCGGTCAGACATAAGAGAACTGAATGGTGAAACATATCTGAACATACTACATAGCATATAGTAAAACCAGTGACTTAATTACCTGGTAAAACGGCTATTTTCGTGATAGGCAAAACGTATTTGAATTCTGCAAATTATAACACAATATACGCGTTCCGCATTTACCCAAACCTATTTGAAAGAATTTCAAGAGGTGCACGTTTCTAGGAATTCCTTTTAAAATAATTTAATGTATATGTGCGTAAAGTCAAAAATAGTTGGTACTAGCGTATTCAGTCATAATCTGAAGAAATTCAAATATGTTTTACTTACGATACTTTACGTAACATGATTTAAAGATTCGTGGGATCGTCCAATAGTTAACAGCCTGTAATTAAAAACAAGTACGCGAACACAATTCAATAAACATTGTTTAGTTTGCAATCATTTTAATGTGGACAAGCATCAGTTGTCACAAAGGGTGAAAATCTAATTAAACGGACATTTTACACCAGCGGTATTAAAACATGTATTTGCATTTTATCTTCTCTATCAGAAACCTTATATCAACACAATATGAAACCAGAAACTGGAGTTTTTATGCTGAATAAATATATTGTCATCATTCTAACATGCTAGGGTTCTGTACGGTGGGAGGTTTTGTTACTGGTGTCATTTATTACCTTGTTTCTGTTTTCTGTTTTCATGTCATTGAAAACTTCTGTTTCAATAAATGTAAGGCCATGATGACTTAAATGCTTAATTATCATCCCCGCCTGGACCCTAATTTTCAAGACGTCCAGTCTCTTTTTTTTTTTTTTTTTTTTAAATGTTATTATTTAAAAAATAATAATAATAAAAAATGAAATCCCTCCTCCCCCTATTTAAGAAAAAAATGGATGATAATCTAGCAATTAATGTATAATGGCCTAAACAGTTAGTCAGCGGTAAAATGCTCACACAGAGACACTAAACTTCACTCGACTAGTATTTAGGATGACCAGGGTAATGTAGTTCCTCCATGTCTGTTTCTTTATTTTAAAGTCTGTTCAGTTAATTTTAGAAATTTTAATTGATGTAAAAGCGGAGTGATAGTGTAGTTGACAACATGTTGGTCACTCACACAAGAGATTGCGGGTTCGACCACCAGCACGACACGATAAACCCCAACACTTAGTGCTAGTTCTACACAGGAAGCGGATTCGATTGCGGTTCATATCAGCTTTGAGATTTCTTTGCAATCGCGCTAAACTAAAACAGTATGAACTAATTTTTAGAAACGACGTTTGGCATACTACTGTTCT
Source organism: Panopea generosa (assembly GCA_029582155.1). Lineage (NCBI taxonomy): Eukaryota > Metazoa > Mollusca > Bivalvia > Adapedonta > Hiatellidae > Panopea > Panopea generosa. The sequence goes on from CM055895.1 coordinate 91,191,898, forward strand.
CTCTTCACTACTTATCAGTATGTCAAGTTGGCATACAAAGATACCGAAAGTAGTACGTTATTGGTACTGGCGTATTAATACAACTAAAGGTTGTTACCCATTGCACATATATGTAGTTCTTGGTCACCTGGGCGACCATGTCACTGTTGTCTTTATAGACTGTCGACAACCATGTTAACATGGATTTTGTTTATATTTATATTTATAAAACATACACTGACTGATAATTATGCTTTTGCTAAACAAAACATCATGAAACAAATATTCTCCACCGTTATGTCATTCTTGGAGTTTTTGTCTTGTTTGTTGTGGTTATATGGGAATACAAATTGTGTTTTTACTGTACTGTTTGTTAATCCATCATATTTTCTCTTTCAACAATTATAGCTATATCACGGTGGTGTGTGCTTATGTTCTGTTATATGTTATAGTTCTGTAGCATTGAAGTTACAAACGGCAGATACAGGACAGGACACACATGTACACTTATAAGCCTTATCACGGTGGTGTGTGCTTAGGTTCTGTTATATGTTATAGTTCTGTAGCATTGAAGTTACAAACGGAAGATACAGGACAGGACACACATGTACACTTATAAACCTTATCACGGTGGTGTGTGCTTAGGTTCTGTTATATGTTATAGTTCTGGAACATTGAAGTTACAGGGCAGGACACACATGTACATAATTATGATCATCGTGATCCAACGGATTCCCATTCTGTCCTTTATATAGTGCGTAAGAAGTTATGAGTCCTTAACTGGATCCTACGCATATAAAGCTACCAGACCATGTATGTCAATCGTCCTTACAGTCCAGCTGTGTTGCATGTAAACCCATTGTATATAAGTCATGGTTGACACCAATTTTATTGAGTTGGTTGATATCATGATCATGTGTCCATGGTTTGTATTGTAGCTAGGTGCTTGTTTGCTCATCTTCATATATATATATATATATATATATATATATTAATATATTCATTTCATTTTCCCAGCATCCTTTGTAGATACAAAAGTTAATAAAAACGTGCTTTACTTCCCATAATTCACGTGTTTTTGTTAGGCAGATTCTGATTTTAAAGTTTATTTTATTTGATCTTAATGGCTATGTTTAATTTAGATCACCCATTAGTATGATGTATGCTAATGGACCCGATTTTCATGTTAATATAATCTCAACATCTGTACTCGGTTGTCGATTTTACACCTTGATGAAAGTGTATTCCGTCATAAACCACTCATACATAAGTTGATTGTTGTAGTCATACATTTGGAGTATCATCGTTACCTTGCCGTCACCTGCGTACTTTCTTAACTGTAAAAGTTAAAAATTTAATACGACGAAGTATTTTTGTGTTCACCATTCGTGCGGTGGCTTCTTCGATATCTGTAATCTTGTTTCTGACATAATAGAAAATCGTACACTATCAAAACGAGGTAAAATGCTACTTTTTATGGCAATTGTACTATGGTCAGACACAAATCGTCCTATTAAATTAAATGCATTGCTTTGTTTTACATTTATATTGGCACACCAGGCTGCATTTCTCTCATTATTTAAGCAAAATAACAACACAGAAAATATGCATCCGTGCCCTTTTCAATTATTAAGATGATACATTCGTCATATATTATTAAAAATGAGGTAATTAAGCTTATCACTGTATTCTACAGATGGCAATGACATATGAAAAGGTAATACATGTAGTCATAAACTTTATATCAATGCGGAGTTAAACAGTATACTTGGGGGCATATTCAAGAAATAGCTGGACTTTATCACCATGCTGCAATGCCGTCTGCTTGATTAGCATCATTTGGACTTTCTCACCATGCTGCAGTGTCGTCTGCATTTTTTGGTACCATTTGGACTTTCTTACCATTCTGCAGTGTCGTCTGCTTGCTTGGTACCATCTGGACTTTCTTACTCTGCTGCAGTGTCGTCTGCTTGTTTTGCACCATTTGGACTTTCTTACCCTGCTGCAGTGTCGTCTCATTGTTTGGCATAATTTGGACTTCTTACCTGCTGCAGTGTCGTCTGCTTATTCAGCACTATTTGGACTTTCTTACTGTACTATGCTGCAGTTTCGTCTTCTTGTTTAGCAGTTTTGGACTTTCTTACCATGCTGCAGTGTCGTCTGCTTGTTTGGTACCATCTGGACTTTCTTACCATACTGCAGTTTCGTCTGCTTATGTAGCAACATTTGGATTTTCTTACCATGCTGAAATGTCGTCTGTTTTTTGACACCATTTAGAATTCTTATCATGCTGCAGTGTCGTCTGCTTGTTCAGCACCATTTCGACTTTCTAACTATACTATGCTGCAGTTTCGTCTTCTTGTGTAGTTCTATTTGGACTTTTTTTACCATGCTGCAGTATCGTCTGCTTTTTTGGAACCATCTGGACTTTCTTACCATGCTGCACTGTCGTCTGCTTGTTTGGCACCAGTTGGACATTCGTGTCATGCTGCAATGTTGTCTGTTTTTAGCACCATTTAGAATTTTTATCATTCTGCAGTGCCGTCTGCTTGTTCAGCACTGTTTGAACTTTCTTACTATACTATGCTACAGTTTCGTCTTCTTGATTAGCACTATTTGGACTTCTTACCTGCTGCAGTGTCGTCTGCTTGTTCAGCACCGTTTGAACTTTCTTACTATACTATGCTTCAGTTTCGTCTTCTTGATTAGCATTATTTGGACTTCTTATCTGCTGCAGTGTCGTCTGCTTGTACAGCACCGTTTGAACTTTCGTACTATACTATGCTGCAGTTTCGTCTTCTTGATTAGCATTATTTGGACTTCCTACATGCTGCAGTGTCGTCTGCTTGTTCAGCACCATTTGGACTTTCTTACTATACTATGCTGCAGTTTCGTCCTCAGTGTCGTTTACTTGTTTGGCACCACCTGATTTTTCTTACCATGACGCAGTGTCGTCTGCTTGTTTAGCACTATTTGGACTTTCTTACCCTGCTGCAGTGTCGTCTGCTTGTTTGGCACCATCTTGGTTTTCTTACCATGCCACAGTGTCGTCTGCTCGTTTGGCACCATTTGCATAATCACAATAGCACCTGCTGCCTACTTGCACATGCCGCAACGCGGAGTTTTTGTCACTCCATATTGTCTAATGGCACGTTATTATCATTAAGCAATTCATCATGTCTGAATTAATATTTTAAACGTGTATATTTTTAAGTAAAAACTCAGCTATATTAAAGAGGTGAATATTTAGCAGATTGTGATCAGCTATATGCAGGGGATCTGTTATCAGCTATATACAGGAGGGGATATGTAGGGGATTGTGATCAGCTATATACAAAATGGGGATATGTAGGGGATTGTTATTAGCTATATACAGGAGGGGATATATAGGGGATCTGTTATCAGCTATATACAGATGGGGATATATAGGGGATCTGTGATCAGCTATAATCAGGAGGGGATATGTAGGGGATATGTTATCAGCTGTATACAAGAGGGGATATATAGGGGATCTTTGATCAGCTATATACAGAAGGGGGTATGTAAGGGATTGTGATCAGCTATATACAGGAGAGGATATGTAGGGAATCTGTGATCAGCTATATGCAGGCATATGGCATTAGAATACCCAAGCATGTCTGAAGACCCACCAAAAAAACGTCATTATTTTGGAAAGGGACAATTTGCTGAAAGGCATCTTATTTCGTATTACGTGGTCGTACGCATATATCAAAAACTGCAACACGTCTGCTTCTCGGCATGATTATTTTTTTCTCCAGAAAATGTAAATATGTATCTTTAAATAGTGTTTACTCCTATTTTCAAAACTAACATGACGTCACTAGTTTTATTAAAAATGAATAATTTAATATGAATTTATTTGGACATTACTGTCTTCCAATGATTATATCTACATAGTGGCGAGATTGAACATCACTGTCTTTCTATGATTATACATCCATAGGTGCGAGATTGGACATCACTGTATTTCTATGATTATACATCCATAGGTGCGAGATTGGACATCACTGTCTTCCTATGATTATACCTCCATAGGTGCGAGATTGGACATCACTGTCTTCCTATGATTATACATCCATAGGTGCGAGATTGGACATCACTGTTTTTCTATGATTATACATTTATATGTGCGAGATTGGACATCACTGTCTTCCTATGATTATACCTCCATAGGTGCGAGATTGGACATCACTGTCTTTCTATGATTATACCTCCATGGGTGCGAGATTGGACATCACTGTCTTTCTATGATTATACCTCCATAGGTGCGAGATTGGACATCACTGTCTTTCTATGATTATACACCCATAGGTGCGAGTTTGACATCACTGTCTTTCTATGATTATACATCCATAGGTGCGAGATTGGACATCACTGTCTTTCTATGATTATACATCCATAGGTGTGAGATTGGACATCACTGTCTTCCTATGATTATACCTCCATAGGTGCGAGATTGGACATCACTGTCTTTCTATGATTATACATCCGCAGGCGCGAGATTGAATAGAAGCGTGCGCATGAGTAAAAACACGTTTGTTTGCAACAGCTGTTTAACTCTGCATTGATACAATGTAACAAACATTACACAACAGAAAAAAGTGAAACCAAACAAGATCTGACACTTTTACTACATATTTTCATACACACTTAAATAAAAATAATTAATAGAAATAACTTGCAACTGAGCGTGCCTACTTCAATACTCGAATTCCAGATGCTATAAAGTGCTAATATATATTTATATATTCTATTCATGCTTTAATCCGTTGCTTACTATCATGCGGGTTTTCATATTATTTCTTATTTATGTACAGTGACAGTGGCTAATAATAATAATAATAATAATAATAATAATAATTATTATTATTATTATTATTTAATAATAATAATAATAATGGTAATTATTAACTACTACTACTACTACTACTACTACTACTACTACTAATAATAATAATAGTAGTAGTAGTAGTAGTAGTAGTAGTAGTAGTAGTAGTAGTAGTAGTAGTAGTAGTAGCAATAATAATAATAATATAGAGGATATTTGTTTCGTTTAGTGTAAGATCGAGTTCTATTTCATCAAGTGATCACCAAAAGTCATATTCCCACAAGTGGCTTGTCACAGGTGAGAATATCATTTTTAGTGATCACGAGATGAAATATCATTTGATCATACACCTAAACAAACACTTTTTTTTATTTTATGCATTTACATAATTGTTTGTTTATTTTGACCTCTATTCGCCATTAAATATTGTTGGATTAATAAAATAAGTTAAAGTACCAAATTAACTTATGACACTCACTAAGATTCAAGTTTTCATATAAAGAAAGTTCACCAATAGAAAAAAAAGAATTTTGACATACTTTCTCACGTATACAATAATCGCAATGGCCGCCGTTTATAAACATGACCTCAGTACACAATCACCGGTAGACGGTAATGAAACAATCAAAAGTACATACTATATTCCAGTACTGCAGGAATTAAACCTACATTGATGTTACAATAACAATATGTTGACAGCACCAAAACTCATTTATGCATGCTTATATATTGGTTACACTGAGCAAGTTTGATAATTTTAAATGCACACCAACCCTTAACATGTATGTTCAAATCTTCAAAATCAGTTTAAAAAGCGAAATAAGCGTTCTTCTGATATTAAAATCAATGACAATTAATAAATATGGGGAAATCTGCGAACGAATGTTTTGTATTGATGCACACGCGATTTCCATCTCATATCTGTAGCGTATCTTTGCCACTCTGCTACTTCTATCGTTGTGTTCTTGTCTTACATTGTCGACCGAATTCTTCACCGTTACGTTGCTTGTCCTTGTTACGCAGTTGCCAGACTGGAACAAGTCCGTTACACCACTTAGGCAACTATTTGTTATGGTCGGCTCGAATCAGACCTTGAAACCGTCAATAATATTCTTCCTTGACGTGCTTCGTTAACTCTTTTTACTATTTTTGTTCGTAAACTTTACTTGCTAACGGAACATGTTTTGTTTTGCTTGAAATACGTTGGTATGAATGGCGCAACTGGTAAGAACTGAATCGTTTCCGTGTTTTCTTTGGTCGTTAGTAGACTATGACAGGGCCTTCATGTTAGACTGGTATAGACGTATTAAATCTAGTGAGCAAAGCATTTGTACTTTCTATTAAGAGTTTGGACGAATTCACATACTTGAGGTTATCTAATATAATACGTTTCCGTATGCATGCTTGTTAATGCATGCAAGTGCATATGGTCATTGTAACTTACAGTTGTATAAATGTTATGTTCTTGTATATATGTTAATATTGCGCATATGTGATTTCTTCCTTGCACACTTGTATAAACTGTATGCTACCATGTTGTAATCTTCTTATTGGAGGATATAAATAAATTAATAATATATAATTATATTATTTTACTTCGATTGTGAAACAAGATTATAACTTTTTATAAATCGCGCTCGAAGTCTTCCTGGATAGAACCAATACTAAGCATATACGGAAAAGTTCCTTGTTGGTTGTACGTAAAATTCACACATACGGTGCTTGGATATTTAGAAATCTTGTTATGTTATGCTCTTGAATTCTTTATGTATGAATATCAAAGCATTGAATGAGGTTAATTTAAATGTATTGATAAAACCTTAACAAATATATTAAATCAGCATGCGAGGTCCTGAAACTATATTTTTAATACATTTACATGTATAGAATCTGCTAGTTTATCCATATTCAGACGCCCTCGATCGTGGCATGAATGCCAAACGTTGGTTGAGAAAAAAACAACCTTACGACCGATTGCATTTCATTAAATTATACATATTTCGTCGTATTTTATTAACGGCGCCCAGGTGGGTTGCGATAGATGAACGGAGATATTTCAAATGTGGTCCTTTTACAGCGTGAAAGGCGAATCATTGTACACTCGGATCCAATTCTATTGAAATAGAAAAACGAATATACAGTGTAGTTATTCACAGCGCCACTTGAAAATTAAATTACTATCCTTGCAATAAATGTGTGGCGTCGTCAAGGCAACGTGTCGGGTAGATTTTCATATATTTAAGAGGTTTATAATTTGACTAAGATCACGAAGATGTGACGGCGACCTGATACAGAGGGGTATTTTCCTCTCTTGAGATAAAGCAACTAGACAGACACGCTATACAGCTGACGAGTTAATATGATATATACCGAAAAAAGAACATCAACCGACAAAGGTCGATTTTAAATGTGTTTTAAACACTGACATATACCGTTTTACACATTTTTTCACTTTATAATTTTATTGGGTCATTATTCAAATAAATATTCTCTGATCTCAGTGTCTTTATATAAGGTGTATATTTTGACTGTTATGTTTTTATATATCTTGAATACATGCCATATTTAGACGCATATATCTATACAGGGTTAACACGTCAATGTGGTATTAGATTAAATATTTCAGTGGCGGCATTACAATGGCCAATTGTGTGTGGTAAATGAGTAAAGTTGACTATAGAATCTGTCATTGGCTGACTGGAATTTTTACAATGTCATTGATATATATAATGAATATATATTTATGTACTAGACTTCTCATGTGGAACATTATGTTTTACTATTTTGAAAACACACGGGAATTAAACACATAACTAAACATTTTGTTTTCTTGGCACTTCTCAGTTTACACAATGTCCTTCAAATTGAAAAGCATTGTCAAATGAATGATAGCATATCTAAATTTAGCGGCCCATTGAAATAGCGGTGATTTGAATATGTTATCTTTTGTAGTCAAATTTCAAAATTACAAATACAATATTTCCTGAGGTACTGCCCTTTTTGGTAAAAATTATCCAAATAATGACAAAAATATATACGTGTCTCTTGTGTGGTTTCTTCACAACTGTATAAGAAGGGAACGTCTTTTGATGCGAGTCTAACCGTCTTGTAAATAGTGTATAATAATGTTGTTGGATTTTTGCTGTTTGGTTTACAAGACATTAGTGCGGACACTAACATACGCTTCCTCAACAACAAAAAGAAACAACAACAAAACTATCATGGAGTTTTATATATATATTCTGTTCATTTGATAAATAAGTTCTTCCACTTCATAGATAACAGTTTCGCTTATTGATAATAAATACATTTCAACCATGATATATACACGGGTCGTAATGACCTATTTCAAATTATGTTGTACACTGTACTATATGACGAAATAACAGGTGTTCTGTTCTGATTTGTTCTGTTCTGGTCTACGTCAAGTACTTTAATAACACCGTGTATCACACATCCACGCTGTAGCGAATTTCACTATATCGTTTCAGGCAATTAAAGCCTACATCGTTGTTATCCTGTATACACGCACGTTTTTAATATGTAAATTACAATTTTTGCATCGTCATCTTAAGATCATTTGAATATATTAACGCCTTCAATAAAATCAGTGCAAGTATCTATCAATCGTGAATGTGAGTTGTACTTTATTTTGTGCGTGTTATCTCGTTTAACCGGAGGCTGCTGGTTTTATTGGTATATCCTAAATGAAGACATCTGCCATTCTTTACTAATTAGAAAGATCGCTCTAAGTGGTTTCAAAGTTTTCCTGTGTAAGATTTACAATGTCCTTTTCTGGCCCAGCTGATGCGTTTTCCTTGTTAACATTTGTTAATTTATAATTACCATCACAGCGTCTGTTAACCCTTCCATTTTTTATGTGTTTCACCAACTTGTTATATATGAATAAGTTAATTAAAATGCACGCATTTATGACAGTGACATATTAACTGTTTGCAATTTTTTAATAATAATGATGCCATATCTGTCGGATTTATGTCTGTTTACTTTAATTTAGCGTGTTTTAAACAACAAACACTGCGACTGAAATTGAGACTTCATGCTGTAATTGGAATTTAAAGTCTCGTAGGCGTTTTACTAGACTGGTTGTTTCTGTTTGGCTATTTATAAGATTTGTAACGTCTTCGTACACTAATTACATGAGAGACGCATTTTCGGGTTGTGTTCAATTCATTTATTTGTACATGTTAACTTTAGTTTGCTCTTTATTTTTGAAGTATTTGTCGTTTACACTACATATGGTTTGTACATTCATCACACAACTGTATTTGCCGCTAATGCATTAACGTTTGATCAGTTATAGCAACTTCAAAGCAGAACTCGAGAGAAAGCTATGTGTATGGCAGTTGGTAAATAGAAATGTCTACCAATTCTAGATTTTTGTCATATGGCCAGAGGTTGTTTTTCTATTTTGGAGACACCGAACTGATTGTATCTGCTCCTCTAGATATCCTGAACACTCGGTATCGTCTTCATCTATTTTTCTTGTGGTATCCATTTAACAAATGTGACAATTGTTCTCGTCACTTTGACGACTGCTCTAGGGATGACTGGAATATCAACCAAATGTTGTTTTTGATTTCATTATTTATGTACTGTTTGTCGGTGGCGATTGATCTGTTTATACCATGTATTCATGTAATGATCATACAGTACTATCATAGCCTCACCCTCTTTGTTATTTGTATACTCTGAAATAAGTTGTCGCAAAGTTTCTAGAAATGGGTTAGAACTGTGAGGGAGCGCAGAGTGCCATCATGATGTTTTTGACTGTATATCATCAGTTGACTGACATTCCATTCACTGGCCTGGTGTTGACCAGATCTCCAAGAGGCACTTTCTTGGTGCCGTATACGAGGACACTTGTTAACCAGAAATCGTTCTTTCCCGATGGTATCTGGATATGGAACGTTTTACCATTAGCAGCTGTTACTGTTCCATCCGTAGCCAGTTTTAAGCGACAGATCCCGTCCATCTCAATCAGACGATAGTTTTAAACTTTTAACTGCACTGTACAAAAAATATTTAAGAAAATTAATTTATACAGTAATTTCTCATTCTCATTAACCATGCCGGTATGAGTATATACTTATAATTGTCGAGTTCCATAAACAGAAGAAGAAGAAGAGTTTATTGTTGAGATGGCTTTGATTCTTAGGATTTTTATAAAATTTTAGATGTCTTCCATCTTTAGTATTTGTATCTTGTATGACAATGTGTGTTTAGTCTGTTTTATATAGCGACTGTCTTAGAAGTGACTTGGACCTTTGATATGTCATTACTACCATTGCTGTTTTGAGATGTTATTATATTTCATATATTTAACTTGACCTTGTTGAGTTTAGTGGTATGTTAAACATGTTTTTCCATCGTCTATACTTTACCATGGCCACTGGGCGCGGAGAAGATAAATTAGTGTTGTTATGCTTAAGAATTTAGTTTAGAGCTTTCTGTGACACTGCAAGTGAATTGTCAATACTTACTTTGTAAGTTTGAACTAGAATTATTAGTTTTTATACATATTTATATGAAAACAAAAATCCTTTTATATTGATCCATTTTCTTACAAAGGCACCGTCCATATCTAAACACTGCGCCCGCTGCTGTTGCCAGATCGAATGTCTAAAGAATCAGGAGGAGCTGCCATGACACATTTTGTATGTGGCACATTAACGTTGCATTATTTTATGTGTGTACTGTTTATTAAATATGATTGACGATCGATAATATTCATCATTTATTAATAATGAAAAGGAAACTCTCTAATAGGCTCAATTATTTCTTCGTAATTGATTTAATCAATATCAAATGTTTGATTGTTTTGAGTATTTTGTTGTGTTCTTGTATTTTTTAAAAAAGCTTTTTTTTCTCGAGCGTTAGAAATAAAATTACATTATAAAATTATAATATTCTCGGTAATATAAGCATATAGAAGGTAAGTGTCAACTTAAAGCGAGAATGAACCATGCCAACATAACAGTATCTGATACCCTTATACAGTAATGCTGCAGAAGAGTATCAGAGTTTACTTGCTCCTGATACCCTTATACAGTAATGCTGAAGAAGAGTATCAGAGTTTACTCGCTCCTGATACCCTTATACAGTAATGCTGCAGAAAAGTGTCAGAGTTTACTCGTTCCTGATACCCTTATACAGTAATGATGCAGTATACGTATCGACGTTAACTCGCTCCTGATACCCTTATACAGTAATGCTGCAGAAGAGTATCAGAGTTTACTCGTTCCTGATACCCTTATACAGATATGATGCAGTATACGTATCGACGTTTACTCGCTCCTGATACCCTTATACAGTGATACCCTTATACAGTAATGCTGCAGAAGAATATCAGAGTTTACTCGTTCTTGATACCCTTATACAGTAATGCTGCAGTAGACGTATCGACGTTTACTCGTTCCTGACACCCTTATACAGTAATGCTGCAGACGAGTATCAGAGTTTACTCGTTCCTGATACACTTATACAGTAATGCTGCAGTATACGTATCGACGTTTAATCGTACCTGACTACCTTATACAGTAATGCTGCAGACGAGTATCAGAGTTTACTCGTTCTTGAAACCCTTATACAGTTATGCTGCAGTAGGCGTATCGACGTTTACTCGTTCCTGATACCCTTATACAGTAATGCTGCAGAAGAGTATCAGAGTTTACTCGTTCCTGATACCCTTATACAGTAATGCTGCAGTAGACGTATCAACGTTTACTCGCTCCTGATACCCTTATACAGTAATGCTGCAGTATACGTATCGACGTTTACTCGTACCTGACTACCTTATACAGTCATAGTGCAGACGAGTATCAGAGTTTACTCGTTCCTGATACCCTTATACAGTAATGCTGCAGTATACGTATCGACGTTTACTCGTACCTGACTGCCTTATACAGTAATGCTGCAGACGAGTATCAGAGTTTACTCGTTCCTGATACCCTTATACAGTAATGCTGCAGTAGGCTTATCGACGTTTACTCGTTCCTGATACCCTTATACAGTAATGCTGCAGAAGAGTATCAAAGTTTACTTGCTCCTTATACCCTTATACAGTAATGCTGCAGTAGACGTATCGACGTTTACTCGCTCCTGATACCCTTATACAGTAATGCTGCAGACGAGTATCAGAGTTTACTCGTTCCTGATACCCTTATACAGTAATGCTGCAGTAAACGTATCGACGTTTACTCGTACCTGACTACCTTATACAGTAATGCTGCAGACGAGTATCAGAGTTTACTCGTTCCTGATACCTTTATACAGTAATGCTGCAGTAGGCGTATCGACGTTTACTCGTTCCTGATACCCTTATACAGTAATACTGCAGAAGATTATCAGAGTTTACTTGTTCCTGATACCCTTATACAGTAATGCTGCAGTAGGCGTATCGACGTTTACTCGTTCCTGACACCCTTATACAGTAATGCTGCAGACGAGTATCAGAGTTTACTTGCTGCTGATACCCTTATACAGTAATGCTGCAGAAGAATATCAGAGTTTACTCGTTCCTGATACCCTTATACAGTAATGCTGCAGTAGGCGTATCGACGTTTACTCGTTCCTGACACCCTTATACAGTAATGCTGCAGACGAGTATCAAAGTTTACTCGTTCCTGATACCCTTATACAGTAATGCTGCAGAAGAATATCAGAGTTTACTCGTTCCTGATACCCTTATACAGTAATGCTGCAGTAGACATATCGACGTTTACTCGTACCTGATACTCTTATACAGTAATGCTGCAGTGGACGTATCGACGTTTACTCGTACCTGATACCCTTATACAGTAATGCTGCAGTGGACGTATCGACGTTTTACTCGTACCTGATACCCTTATACAGTAATGCTGCAGTGGACGTATCGACGTTTACTCGTTCCTGACACCCTAATACAGTAATGCTGCAGACGAGTATCAGAGTTTACTCGCTCCTGATACCTTATACAGTAATGTTGAAGAAAAGTATCAGAGTTTACTCGTTCCTGATACCCTTATACAGTAATGCTGCAATAGACATATCGACGTTTACTCGTACCTGATACTCTTATACAGTAATGCTGCAGTGGACGTATCGACGTTTACTCGTACCTGATACCCTTATACAGTAATGTTGCAGTGGACGTATCGACGTTTACTCGTTCCTGCCACCCTAATACAGTAATGCTGCAGACGAGTATCAGAGTTTACTCGTTCCTGATACCCTTATACAGTAATGCTGCAGTGGACGTATCGACGTTTACTCGTACCTGATACTCTTATACAGTAATGCTGCAGTGGACGTATCGACATTTACTCGTACCTGATACCCTTATACAGTAAAGCTGCAGTGGACGTATCGACGTTTACTCGTTCCTGACACCCTTATACAGTAATGCTGCAAACGAGTATGAACGTTTACTCGTTCCTGACACCCTTATACAGTAATGATGCAGTAGACGTATGGACGTTAACTTGTTCCTGATACCCTTATACAGTAATGCTGCAGACGAGTATCAGAGTTTATTCGTTCCTGATACCTTTATACAGTAATGCTGCAGTATACGTATCGACGTTTACTCGTACCTGACACCCTTATACAGTAATGCTGCAGACGAGTATCAATGTTTACTCGTTCCTGAAACCCTTATACAGTTATGCTGCAGTAGGCGTATCGACGTTTACTCGTTCCTGATACCCTTATACAGTAATGCTGCAGAAGAGTATCAGAGTTTACTCGTTCCTGATACCCTTATACAGTAATGCTGCAGTAGACGTATCGACGTTTACTCGCTCCTGATACCCTTATACAGTAATGCTGCAGTGGACGTATCGACGTTTACTCGTACCTGATACCCTTATACTGTAATGCTGCAGACGAGTATCAGAGTTTACTCGTTCCTGATACCCTTATACAGTAATGCTGCAGTATGCGTATCGACGTTTACTCGTTCCTAACACCCTTATACTGTAATGCTACAGACGAGTATCAGAGTTTACTCGTTCCTGATACCCTTATACAGTAATGCTGCAGTGACGTATCGACGTTTACTCGTTCCTGACACCCTTATACAGTAATGCTGCAGTATGTGTATCGGAGTTTACTTGTTCCTGATACCCTTATACAGTAATGCTGCAGTATGTGTATCGGAGTTTACTTGTTCCTGATATCCTTATGCAGTAATGCTGCAGTATGTGTATTGGAGTTTACTTGTTCCTGATGCCCTTATACATACATGCTGCAGTAGGCGTATCGGAGTTGACTTGTTCCTGATACCCTTATACAGAATGCTGCAGTTTACTTGTTCCTGATACCCTTTTACAGAATGCTGCAGTTTACTTGTTTGTTCCTGATACCCTTATACAGCAAAGCTGCAGTATGCGTATCGGAGTTAACTTGTTTCTGATACCCTTATACAGACATGCTGCAGTAGGTATATTTGAGTTTACTTGTTCCTAATACCCTTATACAGAATGCTGCAGTAGGCGTATTGGATTTTATTCGTTCTTGATACTCTTATACAGCAATGCTGCAGTATGCGTATCGGAGTTTACTTTTTTCTGATACTCTTATACAGCAATGCTGCAGTATGCGTATCGGAATTAACTTGTTCCTGATACAGCAATGATGTGTGTTGGGAAACTGTTCACATACTTGTTAACCTAATAGCTTTTTACTAATATCTTCGGCCAGAGAACCTGTTGTAAGTGATGCTGATGATTTGAATACATGGTGTGCATTTTACATACGATTTATTGTGTAATTACTGTGCTAGAGTACAATATGATTATTATTAGATATTATCTGAACAGTTTCGTCGTATTTTTTCATTCTAGTCGACTCCTAGTTAAGGTCAAGTGCCTGAGGGAATACGACTGGTCCATGAATCAATCATGTGTCACGGGAATGACATCCTTCATTAGATACTCACTATATATAGCTAACCGGTATAGTAACATATAGTACCACCACTGTCTATGTGTTCCAGATTGAGGCATTCTTGCCAGTTGTCTTAGTAACAATTCAGGCCGTATGCTGCGGTGTTCACTCTTAATACAAGGTGTCATAACTAAAACTTAAAATAAACATAAAACAAACACAACCTTCAGTCCTTAACATTATTTCTGGCTTATGCTATGTTGTATAAATATACTGTACTGGATAAATGGAGGGCAAGTTGACGTTTGCATCTAATTATTCTAAAAACAATAGGCACACCTGTGTTGCTTCTGTTATGTTGGATTTATCATGCCTTGATTGTGTGATGACAAGGACGCAGCCAGTGTGAATGTTGCTTGTCGTGGGTTCCACATTATCTTCTCAAGTAATCTACGTTACATACACTTTTCAATATGGTACAATTTTCACTTCTCAAAACCTGGCTCTTCTTCCATGTCCCAAAACATGTTTTATCTACCACGTTTAGTTTGCATACCAAATTCTGCATCGCCTTTCACACTGTTTGCACTCTCAAAGCCTGCATTGTCTTGCACGCCATTTAACCTCCGTAAACACTTGATATCCTTTTCCAAGATGTGCCCTTCCAAAAAGTGTGGCGTTTTCTATTCTAAATGTCCTTTTCAAAAGATATGTCGTCTGTTCCACAATACATATTCTTCTCAAAATGTGTGTCGTCTCTACCAAATTACATTTTCTTCTTAAAATGTGTGTCGTCTCTCCCACATTACATATTCTTCTCAAAATGTGTGTCGTCTCTACCACATTACATATTCTTCTCAAAATGTGTGTCGTCTCTCCCACATTACATATTCTTCTTAAAATGTGTGTTGTCTCTACCACATTACATATTGTTCTCAAAATGTGTGTCGTCTCTATCACATTACATTTTCTTCGAAAGTGCGTGTCGTCTCTACCAAATTACATATTCTTCTCAAAATGTGTGTCGTCTCTACCAAATTACATAGTCTTCTTAAAATGTGTGGTGTCTTCTACCATAAATGTCCTTTTCAAAATGTGTATCGTCTGTATCACATTACATATTCTTCTCAAAATGTGTGTCGTCTCTACCAAATTACATATTCTTCTTTAAATGTGGGTCGTCTCTACAGAATTACATATTCTTCTTAAAATGTGTGTCGTCTCTACCAAATTACATATTCTTATTAAAATATATGGTGTCTTCTACAACAAATGTCATTTTCAAAATGTGTGTCGTTTCTACCAAATTACATATGCTTCTTAAAATGTGTGTCGTCTCTACCACATTACATATTCTTCTTTAAATGTGTGTCGTCTCTACCAAATTACATATTCTTCTCAAAATGTGTGCCGTCTCTACCACATTACATATTCTTCTCAAAATGTGTGTCGTCTCTACCACATTACATATTCTTCTCAAAATGTGTGTCGTCACATACCACACTACGTATTCTTCTCAAAATATGTGTCGTCTCTACCACATTACATATTCTTCTCAAAATGTGTGTCGTCTCTTCCAAATTACATATTCCTCTTAAAATGTGTGCGTCTCTATCACATTACATATTCTTTTCAAAATGTGTGTCGTCTCTACCACATTACATATTCTTCTCAAAATGTGTGTCGTCTCTACCACATTACATATTCTTCTCAAAGTGTGTATCGTCTGTACCACATTACATATTCTTCTTTAAAAGTGTGTCGTCTCTACCACATTACATATTCTTCTCAAATTGCATGTCGTCTCTACTACATTACACAATCTTCTTAAAATGTGTGTCGTCTCTACCAAATTACATATTCTTCTTAAAGTGTGTGTCGTCTCTATCACATTATATATTCTTCTTAAAATGTGTGTCGTCTCTACTACATTACATATTCTTCTTAAAATGTGTATCGTCTATACCATATTGCATATTCTTCTCAAAATGATTTGCATCGTCTACTCATCATGTCCTTCTCGTTTTTTTCCCCAACTAAATCTGGCATTTTCATGATTAATACGAAAATCACAAAAAACTATAATACAATATTGTATTGATCTACTAGCCGCCCCACAGACACACTTTTATTTGATATGATATTCTTGTGTCGTTCACAAAGACGGCTACCTATTGGGCTGCATTATTAACGTTGCACCTGCCGTGTATGTAAATCCCGGTGGTCCGATGCTCCATTGCTCCAATATTTTAATTGTGACGACCATTTCCAAGACGAACGGCATTTCTCTACAGAAGGAATTGATTTGAGAAAAGCTTTCTAATTCTGTATAAATTGGATTTTCTTGTCAACTCCAGCTCATAATTGTATTTTATTTAACACAGAATATAAGAAGGAAAACATTACATTGACACGTTCCTTATTGGCTATAATCTATTGACCCCTAATGGTTTTAATACGTTTCAATGGAACACATATTGATCGGGTTGGGTCCTGATTTCGTCTTTTGTAATTCACAGGGCATTAAAAGCAAAATTAACGTCAGGTCTCTGTCAACTGAACCAAGGTCCACGTTGTTATGATATTATCATATTAAGACATTCACTTAATATCGAAGTTTTATTCGTTATTCACCATTAATATGTAAAGTGTGTTGGTTGCATTTCATTTTTAATTGCTTTTTTGAACTGAGAATTAAGAACATGCGTCGTTAATTTTTTGCGTTGCTGTAACATATGGTTTGATTTGATTTTGTATGAATTAAGAAAAAATAGTTCACTGCTGTGTATGGCGTCATAACATGTCGAGTGATTTGAAACATTTGTATACGTCGCTTCAGAAGTACACTTTGAAGTACCGCAAAATGGATGGTAACGATCAGTCAAACATTACTTTTTACGGAACGTTAGATTGGCCTTGAGTCGTACGTTTATCGACACGTGAACAAATGAAATGTAAAAAAACGCGTTTAGCAACGCCACATCATTTGACGAAATAAGTAAACGAAATAACAGTTTTATTTTGTCCGAACTTTGGGTAGTTAAGGATGATTAAATTTTCCGTGCATTCATGAGTTTATTATGAACTTAGTGTTGCCGAATCGCACACACATTTCTTAAAGTCTTTCGACCTTTATTCAGTTTGTGTAGCTCACATAATTTTTATTATTTATCTCCTGGAACTTTGAATTTTCTGCAGTGGAGAAAAAAATCATTAACCAGAAGTAATCGTCTGTTATATAGTAAGATTTGGTATACAGTGTCATAACATCGGAACCAGTAGAGGAGGGTGGTGGGTTCGGTACTCAATCTGGACAATGAATTCAATGAAGTGTAGCACTCGAACTGAAAATATGAAATTTTATAGTTGGCCTTTATTACAAGCAATTAGATGATGTCTTCGTACAAAAGCAAATTTCAATGATGAACTATCAGAAGATATCTAAATATTACATTTTATTTGCTATACACAAGCGTTTGTATAGAGCAGGATAGGAGACTTGTATCTATTGACTTACAATGGTTATAAAATAGCACCCGAAGGATTATATGGAAAATGATTCATTCACAGTTCACAGGCTACCGATTTATTGTCCATGAAATAAAAGTTGTTATATGTTACATATTTAATGATGTTTTTATCATTTGCAAAGTATTCTTGAATTAACAGTATTGCAGTTTGAAGAAAGATGCTTATAGGTTTTATAATCAGCCTTACTTTATCAAGTTTTGAAACACAACACTGGAAATTGGCTCGTTTTGTTGAGAATTTCATTTTGCAAAATAATTTCAATTTTGATTTGTATGGATTTTAATGGAAGTTAAGATAACTGAAAACGAGATTTAGCAACAGTTTATTTTGCGAATACGTGAGATTTATAATATCTCAGTAAATTGCAGTTCCTTCTTTATATAAGTCCTAAATTTAACAAGAAACTAGTATTTAAAAATCGCCAATATTGATTTTTGACTCCAACGTTGGAAGACGTTAAGTCCAGGGTCATGTATCGTGAGAAGATATTTTACTCGCATGTGCTTCGTACCGGGTGTACCTAACTATGTCAAACAATAAATTACGATTCAGTCTCTCTATATAGTTATAGTTTCCATATGTAGTAGCTACTGAAGAAACATACTAGTATGTTTAAAGTATATTTTTATTCTGACATGTCAGTTTGATCATAATCCTGGTAGGACTATCGAAAGAAACACCTTCTTAATTTATTACCTTAGTTGTAAGAACTTGTTTCACATTCGAAGAAAATAAATAAGTTTAAACTAAACCACCCCTGTTTTTTATTTCATAAATTCTATATGTATACCTCATTTAAGATAGCGATACCTCGAAGAAACTCCATATTTACTTGATACCCATAATGTATCAATATGCGTCAACGGGTATACTCTTACAATACAAATTAATGGACTGGTGTAAAAGAAGGATTCCTTTAACGATAATCACCAAATTTATTTTACACTGAATGAATTGATAGTTAAAGCAACACATCCACGTTTAAACTTTTTTAAAAAGTCTTTCAATTGCGTTGTGAGCACATTTCCCATACATAAATATATGGTCATTGAGCTGTATATGTGCTAACAAACACTATCCAGAACGCTTTAGAATTATAAAAAAAGATGTCCAAATTATAAAGCGTGACAAACGCTTTATAAATTATTTTTAAATTGCCGAGGATTCCATATGCGAGTCGTATTAAAAAACTTCACGTTTACGTGCGTAGTGTACTTTACCTGCCTTGAAAGTCATTTTGACAATTTTTTTTGACTCGGGTGAGTTACACGCTTGTTTTATAAAGTGTTAGTCACGCATTATAATTTGGGCATCATTTTGTTCCGGGATTGTGTTTATATGCTCATATACAGCTAATTGATCATTTGTTTGTATGGGAAATGTGCTCATAACTCAATTAAACATTTTTTTTTAAACGTTCAAACGTGGATGTGTTGCTTTAAAAGTTAATATCTGGTTGCGGCACTATGATCCGTGTACACAGTTGTGTTTGCATTGACCGTTGCATTTATCTATAAGGTTAAGTTGGCAATGTATGTGTACCCAATTGCTCAATTTGTAATGAAACCGATATACATTACATCGCATAGGAAAAATATACCGTGTAGTCTTAACTTGATGTCATGTACTACGAATAAAACTGCATTCCTTTATATTTTGTCTCTGTATCAAATTCAGCTACAACTATACCGTTTGAGAAATCCAAAATGAATGAAACCAGGCACTAAAGTACTTATTATGAATCACCATGGTAACAGAATATTAATAAATACGTGTCTGTGATACTCCTGGTGTGGGGCTCCCTGGGAATAGTCTGATTATGGCGTAGTTACGACAGCTGTCTTTTATCTCTGGTCCCAATCTCGCCGTTAATGTCCGCAGTTTGGGCGACTTCTGTTTCCTAATGAAAGCACCTTGTCATCAGTGTGTATTAAGTCAGTTATTTATGAGATTTTAACCCTTTGTACCTGTACATCACGTACCCCGGTACCGGAGAAGTGATGTCCCATACTGGATGCCTAAATGTTGTCATTTAAGCATAAACTAGCCACCTAGGTCTATATAGACCTGGGGTCGTATTCACCAACCATTCTTGAGAAAAGTCATAGACTTTAGGTTGAAAAACAAAAACAAATTTCAACCTTAAATATCTAGTTTACCATGACAGAGAGACTAAATGTGAGAGATTATTTGACTAGATATTAGGTGTCCTTACATGCTTGCAAATTTTGGTCTAAAGTGTGTTTTTCAAAATTCAGTCCTGAGTTCAAGTCTAAACGTAGACAGTATAATAAATAAGTTAAAGGTGGTTGCTATGACCAAGTAATTTAAATGTACACTAAGACAGAGTTAATGCTGGAATCAGCTATAGTTGGCGAAGAACAAATGAATATTTTTCTGGTATTTTTTTCTGTCCATCAAAGGGTCCTCCGTGGCCGAGTGGTCTAAGGTGCCGTCTCAATATCACTTACCTCTCACCGCTAAGGTCGTAGGTTCGAGTCCCGCTCGAGAGGAAGTTTCAAGTTACTTGCGGAAGGATGGTGGTTCTACTTAGTCTGGCTCAGTCTTAGGTGTTCCTCTACCAGTAAAACTGGATATGCCAAATATAACCTGAAATGTGGTAAAAATGGCGTTAACCTCCCCCACAGCCATTCTTGTCATCAACGGTATCACTACTATATATTTCCACTGGATCTTTAGTTTCCTCCAATGACATGAAAGCATGTAAACATGGGACATAAATACAAATTTGTCAAAGGCGAAATGTTACATGTGTGATAATATACACAAGATAATACACTGATCAAATAGGAATTAACACAGACGGTTACGACAACTACAAATAATATGAAAAAACAGTTACTATGGCCTTAATATGTACTTAAGTCCCGAATGCATTGGAACACACTGACATGTGAACCGGTTGTATTGTATTTTGCTTGATACCTTTTACACGGTCAAAATTTATGTATCCTGTGTTAGTAGCTAATCACAAACATATTGATACAAGGGAAATAACTCGTAACTATTGGCTGCATCGTAACGTTCATGACATACACAGTAGTCGACCTTTTTTTAACTGCCATTCAAAATACGTTTCAACATTTTTGTAAAGACGAATTTTTTAGTTTCAAAAACTTTTCTTCGCTGTTTATTCACCTACCGAGCAACAACTTCGCATTAATTTGACATGTTTCCAAGCCTAAGGAGGACACTCGATCGGAATAAAGTCCGTATCTACAACTATTCACTAAAACATGTTCTTAAGACTATGCTTTTAATCGTATACCTATCTATGTTTGAAAGAGCACGTAAAATGTATATTAGATTGAACCCATTAATCGAGATATATCGTTTACAAATCCCATTAAAAGTATGTACACTGATGTATATTTCTCAAAATTTGCAGCGTAATTGAGGTTTCTTCTTAAACGATTTGATGGGGAAGATTTACGTCAGTCAATTTACAGTGAGTATATGGATGGGTTTTTAAATCAAAATAAATCAAGCGACTAAGTTGTTATAAATTGTGAAAACAGTCGTTATCTCTTTAGTCATCGCCACTTTTAATGTAGAAATCAAAGAGTGAAAACATCCTTAAAACTTCAAAATTATGCTAATTTAGTTCAGTAAAAGGGCAATAAAATATATAATTCTTCGACATTTACAGTGAAAACTTCCATTTAATGGACAGCAAAACTCTCGGTTTCTTTTATCAGAGAGTGTATAACGAGTGCGCGGTGTATGTACTTTTTCTTTTTTTAATTTATACTGCGGTGGATCACTTTAGCGGGAACGTCTTTTAACTAATGGAAGGTTTTATTGAAATTCATACACATATATATTTAAATGTAATTTTATTGACTTTATAAACTACCAGAATTATTAAACAGCGTATAAAAAGCTGGTACACAGCTGGTGTTACATGTACATCTATCAATACAAACTAATGTTAGTTTTATACATTTTTCTTATATACCGTTACTATTAGTTTTAACTACTGTATTTTAGTGAAAAGCAAATCAGAGCTTTGGGAATTGCTTTTGAGTCCGTTTCGGTGGTAGAACATGTAATGGGTGTTTTTTTTAAGGTGTTCATCGTGCAAGTCTAGGATGGAACCCGCTGTCCTCTGACGTTAGCGATCAACATCCTATCCACTACACCACCGTGCCGTGTACTACAAGTATAATACTCAAGTGTTGAAAGCTTAATTTTTTCCAGAATATTTCAAAATACGACTTCATATCCATATCAACTTGTGATTTGACAGACCGAAAGTTAGTTGATATTTGAGTTTCGCTTTGTAATTAGCACCAACTTTCTCTGCTTCCGATAGTGAAGAATTACATATTTAAATATCGACCATCGTACTGTTCGTCTACAAGTTGTTTCTTTTCCAATGAACTAACGATGCTCAAAGGTTAAACATATACCCGTGCAGACACCCGTGCAGACGTCCGGTTCATCCGTCAGTGAAGTTAGAAAGTATAATGCTGGTGTGCACCCTTGTCTTTGCACCCTTGTCTTTGTGGAGAAACAATTCACCTTGCACGTGCAAGGAACGTTGTAAATTCAGAGAAATGAAGGTTACTTCGTATGTTGTAACGCTTCTGACATAGAAGATGAATGTCAATGTATATGTCAATGTTTAAATGATCTTGAAAATACTATAAAAACGATATTATTTTCAAATTTTTTATTGAATTAATTGAATCTTCGAATAAATCTATTTCGATTAATCAAGCTTAATCCATTAGAATGCCCTTAAACAGAACTAATATTTTAAAAAATACCGACGCAACTTACATAATAGACAATCCTCTGTAAAATGTATGATAAATCCAAACTAAATTATATTTTTAGGGAATTTATACATAACCATTATTACAATTATTATATAATCTATAAAATTGTTTAATTACCTCGACTTAACCTTGTATGTTTGTATATATATATATATATATATATATATAATGGCAATATGTTTATATGTATATTATGGCAATATGTTTATATATATATATTATGGTAATATGTTTATATGTATATTAGGCAATATGTTTATATATATATAAATTATGTACGGGGTTATTGTATATTTTTAGTATCGAATACAGACTCTGTTTTTTTTAATGTATGACTGCCCTAAGGGTGTGGCCAACACTCGTGTTTTAAGTAAACAATATATTGATGTCAAAGGATCGAAAGCGTATTAAACATTCATGTGAACGGCACAAGAATTGATATTGCGTGAGCATGCACACGCATTAAATTGTTTTGCAAATTGTATAAAACCTGCTCTTTATCACCTTCTTTTGCAATAGATAATATTGAGACTTTTATTTATGTGCCTCGAGTCTAGACTATCAAATTATACTTGCACAGTATTGCAATTTATTGGTATAAATTGTTAATGATCCAGTGCGCCGTTGGTAGCTGCGAAATTCGCTATATTGTTTATGACATCTGCGGGCCCTGTGACCTTTTTCATTTCGTGTTGTCAGCTGGACGACGAATCGTTCACCTTTTTGTTGTACATAACCGGTACAGGTTTATTAAATTGAAGAGAAAATACAATACAGGAAGAGATATGAAAAATAACAACATATTTATCACGTGTGTGTTTATCCATATTCTACAGTAATCATTCTCTGTTATTGGTAATTTGTGTACTTGAAAGGTTATTGGGTAATTTGGTACCTCCTGTATCGGTGTCACTTTTTTCATTTCCAAGTAGTTCTTTTACGTTTTCATATCTCTTTCTGTGTTGCGTTTTCATCTCTCTTTCTGTTAGCATTTTCATATATCTTGAGTGTAACTGCAGAGAAGAAAGCTGCATATATTCGGAATATCGTATGTACCCACTACCATGTATAAAGATATATGTTCATATCCGTGCTGCAGACATCTATCAATAATATCTGATATGTTAGCATTAACTAATCTCATCCCCACAGCAACCCCGCCAAAAGTATGAAAAATACTATATTACAATTGTTATTTTAGATTTGCCATGTAAGTTGTTTATTGATAGTTAGCTGATTTCTGGTGTATTTTATATGGAGCAAAGAGAACAAGTAGAATATGATGAAATATCAAAAAACTTGTTTCTATGGTAATTATGAAACGAACTTTTCTAAACTGTCAAAGAGACAACACTCATTGATTTTTATATACATTCATACACACCCATTGTATTAAATAAATTGTAACCGTAGATTCGGAGGAATACGTCATTGCCCTAACCGCACTAATATGAACAATATTTTCCCTTCAGAGACAATATTTTTGTCCGTATGGTAAATGCTTATCTGATATTTGCACTTTAGTTTAGCCATGGTAACTTTCCTATACAACATACACGAGTCAGATCAGGCCAGAACTAGAGGAGTATGCGCATGTTTAAACATTATTGAATATAATTGCAATGTGTAATTATATAGGTGTATGCTTATAGGTGATCAGTCATAAGTAAATTAAAGCCATTTATGAGAAAACAACATACAGGAGAAAAACAATATATGCAAACAGCAATAACATAAGGGCATATTTGTATTTATATTAATGCAAACTAGATTCATATCCTTGTAAGGAATAAAAAAACAACAGTAGTGTAATTTGTCGATGTATCATTTTATTCAATTACGGACTCGTCCAAGCAAGTGTAACAGATATCGTTTGATTAGATTACTGTAATAATCATACCAGAACAGTAATCAACTTAAACACTCATAAATGACCACAAAGTCGGAGTATCATCTCAGAGTCCATTTATTTCATGTGTCTGTGGTTATAACAATATCACAGTTTTGTTAGCTTATTGAGAGACGGATAGGGGTAGCCTTACGGAACACTAGTTGTTTACTCAGTCTTCCTGATCTAATAGATGTGTTTCGAACGCCCCCGATATACAACCATTGAATATTCGTTCAAATATCGCCCTTTCTCACTGAACCAGCGCGACTACACATGGTGAAATAGTGTTCATATAGTGTAGGATTTTTATTGGCTGATTTATCTTTGGTGGGCATGAGAGAGGAGTGTCTTACTCTATTTAAGTCCCTCCCATTTTGTTTCTCGCAAGAACAGATGCTGTAGGTTGAATATCGGCTCTGTGGTAGTTGCAAGTCGATAATGATGTATACCGTGTATGTTTACATAGATTTGCCTACACTGTCGTACCAACATCGTTACATGCATTTTAAGCTTAAAATACAGATATGATATTAATGGTAATTTGAACTGACTTATATCATCTGTGTGAGAAAATCACTCACCCATCATTGAGCAAAATCTAAACCGGTAGTTCCAAAATAGTAGCATTTGGAAATTTGTTTGATAAATCACCAAAAACCAATTTTTGCCAATTAGTCCAACTGTTTGATCAAATCTTTGATCAGTTATCCAACTAGTGAAAACAATACGATAAGGAAGTTAGGTACTACGTCAGGTTATATGGAAGTACATTACAGTAATGCAGTTTTAATTCGAATTCCACTATCCATCTTCCTTCTCTTTAAGGATTGATTGAATTTTCACCGTCTCCTATTGTTTTCCCAAGAAAAGCAATCCAATTATTTGACGGTGCCACCAATGGCCCTAGGTCAGAATCAAGCACTGTCTCTCCACCGCCAATGTGCTGCATTAAATAATGTAATTTCCCAGCCCACTGATCTAGAGAGAGCTATGATCAAAAAGTAATGCAAACTTGGAGAATGAAGCGCGGACGTTTCTATCTGGTCTTATTGGCGAGATTGTTGGAGGGAAGGCACTTTGTTGTAGTAATTACGGACGGTAAATTCGTATTTCAAATTTTACATCCTCCTACGTTTTCTGAATAGATTCACACAGCTATGAAATTTTTGTTTGGAATTAGTTAAAAAGGCCTGGATCGATATTAATATTGCCCAAAATGGCATAATGGTTGAAATAAATCGTGCCAACCCCGTCTATTAAATCTATTTTTGCATCTGTTCGCATAGCGTCCAATTTTCAAGTTTTGATTTTATTATTAAAAATTGGGTTCAGAGCGGAGAAAGAAGTTAAAATTTGTCTACCATCCGATGATATGTTTAGTAATGAAATGTTTGTTTATTGTAATAAATTCCTGATTTATTTTTGAATATTCAGTTTTATTATGAAATAAAGTGATACGCTCGTCTAGATTTAACACTCGTATTATTAGACTTGGTCTCGCACTAGATCCAGTTGTACAATTGTTTTTGCAAACTATTTAATTCTTGTCTTATAAATTGCCGCAGAGCGAGGCCTGTGATTGGCGTGCGATCCCTAGCGTGCATTAAGCTCGTCCAGGGTTTCTATGCAAGACGTGTTTAGTGTGTTTGATGTGACGTTAGGTTATCACTTCATAACACAAATGATGACGGGATTAACTAATGGACGCCCAGATGACTGCAACCAACGGAGATTCCTGGCACGGATAAATCATAGCCTTCTTGAATGTATTGCAGTCTAAAGGCCTCTCAAGACCAATTTACAGGCGTTTTGATATGGAGAACACTTAATGTATCAATTAAATAGAAAGTGGTGTTTAATTGTCCCCCGGGCACGATATAATCCTTTTAATTCGCTAATGAAATCCGAAACAGTTTCATTTTTCTTCTCGACACTAGGCATCCGGTAAAAGATATTGCACGTTACTTTAGAATTACTACTCGTAAGTTGCCTATATTTTTTTATTATTGGATTCAAGTGATATTTAAGGTGCCAGTAAGAACAGGCGTCAAAACAAGGGGGTATAGAAGTATATCTAGTCAACACATTTAAGACAATAGTTTTATGTCCGATAGTTACGTAAGAACGGCGTCTCAAGGACTGTCAATAGTCAGCCCCATTTTAAGAAGCCCTTCATGACTTATTCATTTGTAATAAAACTGAACAGGTCCTGGCCGAATTCCTATTTCAATGTATATACATATATGGTATGATGTTGAACAATATTTTGCTCGGAAAGCCCGTAACTCCAACTATTTTGTCCAGTCCCGTAGGATGAGCCATCAAAGTTCTTCAGTAATTGCAAAATAGTATAAATATTTACCTCAGGTATACTATTTACTGCAATAGCAGTGTTTAGTTTTTTTTCAGTATCGGTTTAGTTAGCAAGTACAATATGACAGTTTATATAGCACCAGTAGATGTACTTTTATAAACATAAATATAAACATAAACATTACATACGTTTAGAATCAGGACCGTGGAATAGTAAATTGACTTTATTATCCGAGATCGTCGGGACTGACTTATGTAATGCATGCAAGTGTTTAAGATTTATGTGTACCACATTGCCCATTAAAATTACCTTAATTTGCAATGCTGTACAGGTCCATAAATTGATATAGGGATGCATTCCCGGGGGCCCTGTAAACCTCCCAAACCGACCCATTAGCTTGCCCTGTGCATGCCTGCCAATATTCAAGGTGTTTTGATGAGTTTATGCTATTAGAACAACCATGCGAATTCAAATCAATTATTTACACATTAAACAAATGATTGTATTGCAGTGTCGTATCGGCTAATCAAAAATCAACTTTTATGGTGCATCTTTATTCATATTCACAATAATGGCCTGGAAATAATATCGAAACGAATTAAAAGCATGAACTCAACTAGATATACGATAAATCGCCGTGATCATATTAATGATGCGCTTGTCAAGGTGATTGGAAATGGCGATAGTGTTATTTTATAAATTACTAACGAAGGCAAAACTGGAAGGACTCGAAGATTAACTTGCCTTGCGTGACTGCCGTGAGTACTGTACGAACACATCAGCGCAAATACTTTCCTTGTAAGATTAATTTGAATCTCCTGAACGAAGCTTATGTTAAAATGATTTATCAAAAAGGGTAGAGATTGTGTTGAGAGTAGTTATGTTTCACTGGACCTGTATTAACTACGCCTTGTACCTAGTGCCAAAGAACAAATAAAACACGGGCCGTCATTTATTATGGAGATATTTTATAATAAAACTTAGCCATGGACAGGCAGGACTGAGATTGTACGCTGAAGGTTATGACAGTTTGAGAAATGGACTTGAATAGCTTCTCAAGTGAACCGCGATCCCCGTAGCTTATTGTCTCAGTGTAACTTGCGAAGCGACTCCATTGCTTCTCCTCCGCTCTTTCTCCGTCGAACGTTCCCTGTCTTGGGGAGGTGTCTGTTACGACATTTGCATTTTTGATTCAGAGATATTCAGAGCTCAGAAATCTCTGCATTCTCGAAGTGTATTAATACAATGCTCTGCAGACTTCAGAGAGTCGATTTATTCAAAGGGGCGAGTTAACAGCGCTGGCTGATGTCGGTTCTGCATATGTATTCGGATTGATTAACATAAGTAATACGGCTTGGATGCCACATCAATGGAACGCAGTGATTCAGACTGACTTGGCGGAAATTTAAATGAAAGTGACACTGATCTGGCTTTAGCTATTGATACTATTGACGAGACACATCTGAGTACCAGCTGGTTTCGGAGTATGTGATCATATGCTTAATATTTGATATGATAATTGGAGAACATTGTACCGCTACTAGGACTTTTAATTCAATTTTAATTGCATCGTTATCGTTTAAATATGATAGATCTAATCGTGAACGTTGATGATATATAAAAATCCTTACATAACACGCAAACGATGTTCTAAGTCTTCCATCGAAAAAACAACAAGTTTTTGTCTTATTTTAGAATAGCTCATTTCCATGATAAATTGTTAGCCATGATTTAGTGAGCGTGTGGACAAGGTTGGCTGTAAAACAATAAAAATAGATGTTAAAACTCGCATAAGCAAGCAGTGAAATGAGGTCAGAATGTAAATACAGCTATAATGTTTGTTCTGTACGATTCTTATAGAAGTTGCGTAGGTTTTCTTTGACTGAGGACGTGCACGGATGAGCAGGGCGAAAGGATTAGTAATTCAGTTGTTCATATAAATTATTGATGCCATATTGTCGCCGAAACGTTTCATGTTTGTTTGTAAGTGTTTAAACAAACCAATGAATTACACGAGCTGGCTTTCAAAGTACTTATAGGTGATAACTAGTTAAATAATGGACATGCTATATTTTGGTGATTCTGTTCCATATTCGTACCAGGGGCCCTATAAGCAGGGTTTCGGGGCCTATAACCATGGTGCGGAGTTTAACAATTCGTGCGCATATCAGTCGGTCGGCATGGGTATAAGTGACATGGCGGCATGTCGTTACAACTCAATCTCATCAATGTCGTCGGCATACGGCATGTACGCGTTTCAGCAGGCAAACTGTGCCAATCTGTTTGCCAGGAAGGCCGGTAGGATTAAAGGTAATTTTTATTAAAGACATGCTTTCCATTTATCATACAAATAACAGCATCAGTTGGGATTCGTTTTTACTCGTTTTTCGTACGTGCTTCGAAACATTTAAAAACGAATGTGCTTGGATAAATAAACATATACTGGACGAAACAGCTAACTCGCAACTTTTATATTTTCTCATTCAAATCCAAATTTCAAGGGAATTCATTTGAGAAAATACATAACATGTCAGGTACATAAAATGTCAGGTGGCAGGTTAGCTGTTCCGTTCAGTATAATTATCATATATATATATATCATATTGTACAATCGCTAAATTGGTAAACTATCGTACCAATTGTAGCAATTTTCATATTTAAAGCAATCCTCATATTTCTTTTAATAAGTCACAAATGGTTTGTAAGTAAATTCCATTACTCATTTATTGATACAGTAAACACACTTATTGACATGTTTGAGACTGACCAGTAATTTACACATGAACCGCTTTAACACACTTACTTAAATATGTATACATATAATATTCAACTGTTTGAGACTGATTAGTAATCACCCGCTCAAACACACTTACTACAATATGAATATACTATTCGACTATTTGAGACTGACCAGTAATTTATACATCAACCGCTACAACTTATCTGAAATGTTTCAGATGTAAATATGATAATTTTTATTTTAATTCATAATAATTATATTAGACTTTAATGTAGTTTTAATGGTGTTTAAGAATTATTGAAAGCAAAACTACAAGTGTTATGAAATTATGTATATTCATATAATGTTCAAATTCATCCCTAGATGGCTTAATTTGACAATTATTTTTTTTAAAAATAATAGTTATTATGTTTTGATATAATTAAAAAACACTAAATTTTGAAATATTGAGATGATTTCGGATATATCATTTAGAATAATACCTTTAATAATCTTTTCTGTTATGTTCTGATCGCCATTTATACAGGGTAATATTACTCTCATACAAAAGCAGTAACAGGCTATTCATTCAGTTCAGTATGAAGTAAGTTATTAAATCTGTTTATTAACTTGAAGAATATATGTTCTAATCTCTGGCCTAGATTGACAGGCTAATAGGTATAATAGCTGTACCATGTTTTCATGATTAGACCTCTTTATACAATAATTATGTGCATAGTTGAACGAATTCTCAGAATGTAAAATAGGGTATGAGTTAAAACGGTCCATTGTCTACAAATAGATAAATACATGCATTCATAAATAAATAGATAAATTAATAAATAAATAAATACAAAAATATATAAAAAATAAATAAATAAATAAATAAATAAACACATACATAAATAAATAAATAAATAAATAAATAAATAAATAAACAGTTATGCTTATGTATACTAATTGGTAAATCTTTAGACGTTGCAATTGTCTCGGGACGGAACTACGTGTATTCTTTATAAACATACTTAGTTGTTATTGCTAGTAGTTGTTACTATTATACTATAGTGTGCCTATTTGTGGATTTGATAAATGTAAAAACTCAGTGGTTTATTATTCATTTAAACTGACTAATTGTAAAATTAACACTTGTTTCTTTGCATATAAAAACTGTCATGGTTTCATTAAATGTAATGGATTCACAGCATTTTATTATTTTGTAACTTGCTCAAAATCAGGAATGATATTGTTGGTGTTTTTGAAAGTTTGATTTAACTTAATATTGTCATAGGTTTAGTTACTCGTGATTAATTTAAACTTTTTTTTAATTTAATTGTCCTAATGAATCTAGAAAGGTAATTGTCTTTTTTATAATATATGTGATAAATCGATTTTTTGCACTATCCCCAGCGATTTATATTTTTTCAATGAATTGTAACCTGGTGAATTTCAAAAATATACATTATTCAATGTGAAGCGGCAATTTCATATATGTTTTACATATAAAATAAATCTAAAACCACACATTTTCTTTTCCGTGTTTATAATCATGATACTGATATTATATCGATCTTTTTATGTAATAGTATGTATTTTCACTTCTTTTTTTTCCTTAGCATGACCAAAACTGCACGCAGATGTCCATTTGACACTCTGATTGATACCTGTAAGCTTACACAAACTATATTAATTCTCAAAATCAGATGCACAATTTAAATGTCAGAGCATTTTTTAAAGTATTAATTAGCTGGTTCGCGGCCGTTTTATAACGGCATAAGTGGAATAACGAAGAATTTAAATATTGTTTTAAAACAATAGTATCAACATTAAACCCTTTAAACATCTGTCACCGTAAATGATTGCCTAATTAAAGTCATTTATATGTGTAAAAAGATTATTATGGATGTGGAATTATGATGGATATTAGACGGTGTAATGGAGAAATTCAACATGACCACCTATGCTTTGCACCATGAAAACGTCTGTGTATAAAACCAATTAACAAAATTCATTAATTGATGTTTTTTTTGTATTTATGAGAAACGATTGAAACAAAAACTAAAATACAGATAACAGGGCTGCAAATATGCAAAACAGTAGATATTACACATGTAGCTGTCCGTCTAAAGGCATATCAACAAAAAAAACACTATAACAATAGAAAGGATATTGCAAATTATTATTTTATATCTGTTTCTGATATTATAATATTGTCTGGAGCTTTAAACAAGGACTGTACATGGTAAACTTGATTGTGAGAGTTGCAGTGCGGTATTATTTTAAGACATTACATGCATGGTCACTGGCACCATTGGCTTAAGTCTTTGCCGCATACATTGTACGATTACTCAATGAAATCGCAGCGGGTTTAATTATATCGTCATCAAATCGTCTAACGTATAAAATATGTTACTCCATAGCATAGCGTAGTACATTTTTACCGACGTATGTTAATCTACCATACTACTGATTTATAACGGTTAAATCTCTTCATGCCCTCCCTTGCCATTGTTATCCGTTATATAGTAAACGGAATAATGAAAACATATTTCAAATGCGCAATACTATTCTCAAATGGAACACTATGTTTTAAATGAGATGTAATATTTTATCAAAATGTCCAAACACTGAATATATAATACATTTATATTTGTACAAATTAAACCGGAAGGAAACAAAAGATAGCAAATTGAGTTACGATAATTAAGTGGTTATAGAGAGTCTCGTTGTTAATTGACAATACCATCCGTTCTGTCCTATGTACAGTATGGACTCGCAATATGTCTCTTGATTTGTCACGCAAGATGAGCCGCCAATAACGACCCGGGCTCGGGTATGCCAGCAATCTAGTCTCTGTTGCAGTGTCAAAGAATTTCCTGTCTGTTTCATGATTTCCGCAGATATTTTCCAATTTTCTGATTATCTGTAAATTCCAAACTTGTCTTGCACGTCAACATTTCCCCTGGCGGTTAGACGTTTCAATCAGAGATGTTCTATTCGTTGCCACTATAATGAGAAGAACTTCATTTATAATTACTTAAACAAATGTCCTTACAATTACAGTTCTGAAAACTAAAGGTTGAAGAGTATTAAATTATATGCTTATTAATTGTTTTTGCTGTGTGTATAGGGATTTGTTTGCATACGAGGAATCTTTCATGATCGGGGAATAATTATCCCCCGAGGAGAGTATGAGGGGTAACTCATTTATTGCCAGTGTAATCCAATCAATTACCTCAAAACGACTTGCTATCTATAAACAACATTCATTGAAAGCTAATAAATCCCACTAAACTAATCGCTACAGTGTCTGATGTTAATAAAAAGAAAACGAATGCTTTGATTTTAAAAGTTTGTGCATTTTCGCTTTATATTTCGATATTAATTATATCTAGATTGTATATATAGAATAAGAATATCTAAACTTTTCCTACCCAAAAATGTTTGTTTTTCCTTTTATGAACGAATGTTTAAATTGTTAAAGTAGAACATCGTTTTCAATATCAACAATAGGAGCTAAATCGTTAATGTTTGTTGCCCAGCTAGTTTTTGATTTTTGACATTTATTTCGTTATAATAACTGTTGCTTCGTTTGTAACCCAAACACCACAAATCACTGGCTTATGTTTCCAGTGTTTCTTTGGCGTCTTCATAATGGTTTTATTGGACCTTTCTGTCAACTTCCTTTCCTTTTATGTTTGAATGACATGTTTTAATGATTAACCGCCATGTCCTTACCCGTGTCTGATCTTGGGTCAGTGGTTCGCTTGGTCACCTGTTTAATTGGCCACACTCTCCATTTGCTCATGTCCTTCATATTCAGTATCAGTAAATTTTGGTTATTTTTGGGCACCCGATCCCGTTAGTTACTGCAACCGAACACCTTTCGATCACAAGAGATGTTTAAGAAAATGACATCTTATTCAAGCCTTGTTTAGACAACGACTAGATGAAATATTTCAATGATCCAGCGAAGATATTTAGATTTTTGTATCAATTTTCATTTCTTTTCGCAGATCAATTATTGTGTTAAAGTTTAATAATAGGTCTGCAGATGACATCTTTATTTACTTTGAGGGAACAATGGCGTTGTACTTGGATGTTCGAGTCGCATGAGTAGCCCTGGCTGTTACTCCGGGATTGTCGGAGTTTCTCAATGAAGGAGATAATATTACAGCTGACGAGCAATGATCGTATTCGGTTACACAAAATTGCAGAGATGTCATGATCTTTTTAAGCATAGTGAGTATGTGGTTGAGAGGTTTCAAATAGATAGATAGAAGGCTTATGACAACCGGAACAGATAACTTGATTCAGCAAACTGGTAAAATATACAGTAGTTGTTTCAGTAAGGTTTACACCGAGTTCATCCAATACAAATTGCTCAGACATCTTATTCACGGGCATTTGCATATTTTAACAATTTATTGTTTGCACATTTGAAATAAAAGATAAAGGGTCTTTGTTTTAAGGGGAAAATGTATGAAATTGTATATTTGTTCAATGCACCAAGTACATTTGTTTGTGCTTCTATAATAATAAATCGATTTATTTTATTTCTTTTTTAACTTTGTTTACTACTTTTTGTTTAAAGTTCAGTTCCCATACAGAGTAGAGCAACATTTAGTTAGTTCTCCAATACAACTGATGACGGATAATTGATATTCTTTTGATTAATGTCATTATAAAGAACACATGCAAATTCAATATTAATCCAAATAATTCATCGTAGCCTTTTATTTTGATTTAAACTTTTGTACTTCCTAAGTCTCCCTGGCTCCTGGAACCAGTACTAAATATATGCAAATAATGGTCTTGCCACAAACACATGGCAGTATTGCGGAATCGAGAACATGATCTCCGGTCCTGTATCCGAGGTTCTAACACAAAACACGCTTAAATTTTAAAATGACATGTTTTTACTTAAACAAATGATTGCAGATTTCATTTTTCAATTTCGATAAAAAGATATAACTGATGATGCTAATTGTGTTTTTAAAAACTCAACCAGAGTAGATACATACATTTCACATTTTAAATTGGTAAGAAGTTACATATGTCATATAGATGATCATAATTTTGAAATAATCCGTTAGAAAATATTGATGAAATTGTATAGATATTGGCTGTCATGTTAGCCCCATAAATAACGACACACAAACAATAGCATTGCGGTTCTTATACTTGGAGAACTGGCGGCCAAATGAATCTTTTCAACGTTTTAAGGGGAATCGTGAATCATGGCTTTAAAATCATCATTCTTCGACGATCAAGAGACTTTGTGTAGGTCGTTACAGTTACAATTCAGTATACAAATATACAGTTATATAAGTACATTCTTTCACGTGCTTCAGATCAGTGTCAATAAAAGGAAATAATTTGTTTTGTTTTTCTATCAGAAAAAGAAACAGTATATAAAAAATCAGTCATGGACATCCGGGCTATACCACACTTCAGTATTTTATTTTAATAACAAATATAAAACTTATGTCGCCCGCATCTGATATAAATCCTGCACTATTTACTTATGGACTTAACGATGGGCGACCGAGTGAAGTATCATGTGCCGCATCGTGGGAACCTCGTGTAATCGTATCCCTGTATATTTGCTAATTAAGTCACTGCTTCATTTCACTGGAATTTTATAAATACCATTAATTGGATAATGTTTCAACTAAATGAGAGATCGCGCTTATTATCCATTTTTTTTTCTTTTCTAGTCTTTAGATGTAGCGCATGGTAAATTCTAAGGTCAACGTAGAAATTAATTTTCATCATGATACGTTTTAGCTTTAATTCTACAATTAAGCGAGACTATTATTTGTGGTTGGTTTAGATATCTAATTTGGTTTCATTAATCGAATTTTTATTAAAAAAAGTAAATGCTAGCGCACACATATCGTAAATTTGCGCACGCGCAACATCGTTTATGATATCTCGATATACACAATTGATGAACAAAAAACAAACCATACATGAATTAAGAATCATAATATACAGCCTAGTTACATGCATTACCTAGTATATAACAAATGCTTGTACCTTCCGATTAGACAAAAGTGTGTTCATGTGTCATTATATCAACCATGTTTAATGTACACAAAGTACACTTACTGCCGACAAATTTGAAAGAAACATGGCCATGTTAGCATATGGTTTGTATTCATGCAGCGATGTTCTACACCGTGTTTTCAAAGTACGAAGTACGGAAATCGGCTCGAATATCTAAACGCTAAAGACAATGGTAGCCATTTTTGTTAAAACGAAATGGACAAAACAATATGGCGGTATTGTATTGGGTTTTACGTTTATAATGGTAAATTTTCGTGATGAAGTGCATTTATTTACTGAAAAGTCGAGTCGTTAGGTGCGAGACAGGTCGATGTGTGGCCGATTTAACGGCTGTGTAATGTAGATTATAATATAAACCCTTCTCTAATATCAACTTCAACAGTTTTGCGATCTTAAGTAAATTCGCGTCTTTTGTTTTTGGCCTATTATATTGATCATTGATAAGAAATTGTTTGGCTATAGGGACTTTTGTGTTGGCATGTTATTTGATTGGAAGATTACGCATTTTTCATGAATTTATGTACATGGACAAAATGCGTTAGCATTATCTTTTATTGCTATATACTAATGGTTAAGATATTTTCGATCAGGGCGTCGATTTGTTTATGAAAAACATCTTGGGTCGTATTAAGTTCTTGATGGTGTATCATATGTTGGGAAATGCTTAATACCGTAAGATCGGAAATACAGACAATGTTATTTGTATAGATCTATTGATTGTTTTAATTGCCAAGCCTCTGATTACGTTTGATAGTTCTTTTGAACATTTCAATAGAAGATTGAAAGACAAGCGGGTGACATGTGATTACGAAACTTTGATGAACTCTTGAACATTTATTGCACAGATGTACATGGGATTTTATAGTTTTTATTTTTTTTATATAAAAACCTTTATTGGTTTATTATGCATGTCTGAACGTGGTCCCAGACAAAATCCGTTCCACTGTTAGATAACATCTTTGTCTGTAAAGGTTAACTCTCCTATATTAACTGAGTTTAACTGTGTTTTGACAATTTGTAAATATCTTATTTTCATGGTATGATTTTTTTCGTCCATAATCAGATATTTTCTTTACAATTTTAGTTAAAATTAATAGATATTAACCACGTGTTGCCCGTGTTTGTTTAGTACATTTGTATATTAATATTAAAAAAAAGAGTCGGCTATCATGACCAAGAATTTCATCAAAGAAACATATTCTGTTCTGTTAAATTATGCTCTCCTGAATCCCAGCTTGTTCATTTAAGACATTATATGTTTATTCCACTCTTTGTCGTTAACACAACCCAGTCTGACATTGTTTATTTCGTTTTCTTTTTTATTTATCAGATATGTAATAAATAGTTCACATTTTCAACGATTTAAAACGCAACCAAAACGACATATCAAAACTTTTAATAGTTTGCTAATACATGTATTACAAGATTGTCAACAAATAACTGAATACATATATGAGAAATATTTTAAAGGGGTCACGCATATGGAAACTATTTTGAACAGATCACGTATATGGAAAATATTTTGAACGAATGGCGTATATAGGAAATATTTTGAACGGATCACGTATATAGAAACTATTTTGGATGGACTATATAAGAACGTAATTTGAGAGAGAGAGAGAGAGAGAGAGAGAGAGAGAGAGAGAGAGAGATCGCATGTGACACACACAGAAAAATTGCTGTCGCTCCTTGAGGTACGCGTAACAACCAAGCATTAACTCATAATTAACTTAACATATTTATGTATCCATACACTGATTACTGTACAAATGGCCGCTTATCGTTGTATTTTAAATATTATATATTGCGTTCAAAAACAAATTTACTTGAGTTCAGTACATTGAATGTGACTTAAATGAGTCTATTTGTTGCTAAACCATATCGGCCATTTAAATCTATGAATCAGACAGTTTACAAAACAGTTTAATTGAAACTTGAATCGGTCGACACATTCCGATGTATAATATTACTAAATAGTTTTGATTGCTCATAATCAACTTCTTGGGTGTCATTCATCGTCATTATTACACTTTTACAAAGTAAGAACCACATGCATAAATGTGAAAGGAAAAATAATAAATTGCCCTATAACCTGTCACACATTTGTTAACTTGAAGTGTAACAAACACAAGGAAAACACGCAATTTTCAAGCATAAGGTACCACAGCTGTAAACAAACTAACCAGCAACAAAACACTAA
The DNA here is from genome assembly GCA_029582155.1 of Panopea generosa. Lineage (NCBI taxonomy): Eukaryota > Metazoa > Mollusca > Bivalvia > Adapedonta > Hiatellidae > Panopea > Panopea generosa. The sequence continues at coordinate 91,230,143 of CM055895.1, forward strand.
TCGTTGTATGAACTCACTTGTGCTAATGTTATGCAACTAATAATTGAAAACAACAAAAGCGAATTTAAATAAACAACTAATAAAAACGTTTTTTATAAATGATTTAGAATGGGAAACATTTTACACAAATAGAAGTGAAAGTTGAGGATGGAATAACATACTAGTAGTCGTATTACACTTATTTTAAAATGCATCCTACTGGTGTTTGGTTTCAGTTAAGGTTCCCACAAATACGGAACTAACAACTTTCGATAGATGTGCAAACAATATTGATATTAACAATACACGCTGACAATACGTATACAAGGCATAGTGCATCAACAGTATCACACACAAATTTCAATATACTTCCTTTGACCTCTTCTTGAAAAACAAAATTAATAAAGTCAGCATGAATATTTATACCACTCTCATCTATAATGACTTTTTCACGTTTTATCTAAGGCGGCTGTCTGTTTAAGGGGACGAGTGCCGCATCTATGAGTCCTTAATTATCATATAAATGAGTGAAAAGTGTATGAGGACACTTGGATAGGATTTGTAGCCGCTAAGCTTCGCCACAGGTAGGCAACCCACCCTGACATCAGCACCGATCTTTTCATACAAACCTTTATTCCTTTACCGCTTTTTCTGCCGTGATCTTTATTATATTTTTCTTTTTCACTTTATCGCATTTTTTTCTGAGAGTGAATTGGTTTCTTTTATTTATAATTGATGCCCATGAAATATTCAATCCTCAAAATGATGTATACAAATGAAATTGCGCTATGTACCTACATTATTCATAAAGTTCTATTCATAGCTTTTTTAATAAACTGTTTCATACAGCTGATTTAGGTATAATGAAGTCATTTGTAAACTTTCCTTTTAACAAATGTACAACTACATCACGTTTAAAATCCTTCAAGTTAAATATATCCAGAACAGGAAAGGGTGAAAAAAAGTAAAAACATAGTTAACATCAATGCTGTATAACTTCAAAATCTCCATATATTTCTTTAATATGGAACTTTCGGTAGTAATATCAACACATAGGAAACCATCGGTAATATCCAAACTATGATGTGACTTCTTTATTCTCCAACCTGTACATTTAATAAATCTCCATATTAAAGTTATGCAATTTAAATGCCGTGTAGCGAATGTCGTGATTTTAAATATGATTTGTATGCATTTATGGTAGCGCAAGAATGATTGTTAACATAACCTTGTCCTTCTTATTTCTTCCTTTTTGTAATTACATATTCATATGGAAGAAAAGACATCATACAAAATATGTTTACCAGTACCGAGGTTAATTTAATCGTAAAGAACCCTGTTGAACCTCCCAAAGCCATTGTTTTAAAATAACTCTAGTGCCATTTTGTTATATCCTAATTTAGAACTAATTAAGTTGATTAAGCAAATTTAATGTGTCAGTTACAAGGAACAAGCTTTTACTAATAATAATAAAGTAATTGAACATAAGGAAATGCAAAAGGAGGAAGAAAAAAAGAAGACGAAGAAAAGAAGTAGAAGAATAAGAAGAAAATGAAGGACGAACAGACTTCACACACTTACACTTAAATTCTTTAGCATGTACCAAAACTATTTTAGAAGCTTTTTAAGCCATTATTTCCATTAACTTTCGGAGTTTAGGTAAGGAGTTAATGTTTTCATTTAATGGTATAACACATAGAATAAGTGGTGCTTTGTTGAATAAACTATGTCATCAGTGTAAACGTTTTTACAAAATATTGGTTAGTGCGTTATAATATTTTATATACTATGTCTATGCTTAATTCATCTGGGATATACATACCATTGATCTCAAATCAGGAATATTCTGTACGTTTCCTTGGAAGAGAACGAACTCCGATAAAGGCGAGAAAAAATAAACAGAGTGAAGCTAATCAGAGGAGATGCGAGTTCATTATCACGTGATTATTATCTGAATTGATCGAAGCAGACGACAGTAGAGAAAGTGGGCGCGACGTTGAACATTTAAATAAAACATAGAAGGCTGGTCCTGAATGATCGATGAGGTGAGAGATGTGTTATCGACAGATTCCATGCCCAATGGAGCCTTCAATGTGTGACACGAATACATACTTTTAATATTATTTTATGATTTATCGAAAATCCTTCTTTGAACGCGATAATTGAAAGGGCATTGCTTGACTACATTTTAAAAGACGGGCTTATGATTTAGACTCTATTATGGGCATCGAAGTATGTCATTATTTTGTTGTGATGTGATGTGATGGGTGAACTGTGAAGTATAAGCAATTTCTTTCTGTACGCTGGGTTGCTTTTTGTCTTCCACATTTACTTTTTTTATAAATGTAAATATATTATACATATTTGTTGACATTTGCAGTTGGACTAATTAGTGTTGTGAAACTCGATTTAATTGTTATCAATATCATCAAGTATCAAATTACGCACCGTTGCTAGTGAATTTCTGTGACAAGTGTTCACATCTTTTCAACACCTGGAAGTGGGCCTGAAGGTATCGGAACTGCAACATGTCATCCATGATGGATTTCTCGACCGCCTACCGTTATCACAATCCTAATTTAAATGTGATGGATTACTATCAGTCGTGTAAAAGTAAGTAATGATCCGGTATAAACGTTGTTTACATGTGCACTCTCTGCATCACTTGCGTCTTTAGGAATAATGTCTGTATTGCTCCTCCCCCATATAAAACCGTTAATCGACTGCGTCACAAACACGACTCTTGCATATCATATAAATAAGACCATATATTTAATTTTACATCATTTTTCGTTCATGTTGATTAGCAGTTTAGGTGTGGACAGTTTTTTTTAAATAACTGACGGTATTTTTTTTATTTATAGATTAAATATCTACCTTCCGGCATGTATAGCTGTAAACTTTTCTAAGAGAACTGTTTATTATATCCAAATTTATATCTTCATCCATTAACTTTTCAACCTCAGTACATCTTAGAATGAAATATACGCTGATAGTCCAGCTTACAAACAAATTTCCATTAATTTGTATTCAAATTTACCTCATTTGAATATCGCAATGTAGTTTAAGTCCATTCATTTCCATCAAAACCTACACGTTTATAACATTTACGTCTACACCATCTCTTGCGTCATTATTCACTCGTAGTGTTGACTGTCAACCAGAGGTGAACATTCACATCTTTCATTTTATCTAGTGAAGGTTTGTCGCTCTTTTCTGAGATCCATTCTTTTACTTTGGCCTTATCCATCAAGTTCACGCGATAATGTTTGGAACATATATATCTAAATCATCAGGTTTTGTCATAATAATTTTTAATTTCTCTGACCAGGTCCCTTTGAACATTGGACTGTCTCAACCTCAAAGTAATAAACTGACCATATAAAGACGTCGGGACAAATACTATCATCCCGTCTGGACAGATAGTCATAAAGGTTACAAAAGTCCATAAAAGTTAGATTTGGCTACCAGTACTGTCTTGTCCATTAATCAAGAAAATATATATATATTGCTTAAGTAGATACATACACGTATATCCAGTCGATTTTTATTCCAGTTCAGATTAGTAATTTCTACTGAATTGTATTAAATCGTTTTTTTATCAGAGAAATAAAAACAACAAATTTTCACACATCTTGTTGCCTACACACTTTTAAGTAAGAAGTGATTTGGAGTATCAAGATTTCATCCAGGGCGTGTTTATTCTGGAATATGTTGATCTAATATGCAAACATGAATACATTTGTTCATTAACTTGGTTTATGATAGTTATTCTTTTCTAAAAGTTGTTGATAACCGACCATGTAAATGACAGTATCTATATACACACCGACCTTGTCATTGACAGTATCTAGATACAGTATCTATATACACACCTACAATGTCCATGACAGTATCTAGATACACACCGACATTGTCCATGACAGTATCTATATACACACCTACCATGTCCATGACAGTATCTAGATACACACCGACATTGTCCATGACAGTATCTATATACACACCTACCATGTCCATGACAGTATCTAGATACACACCGACATTGTCCATGACAGTATCTATATACACACCGACATTGTCCATGACAGTATCTATATACACACCTACCATGTCCATGACAGTATCTAGATACACACCGACATTGTCCATGACAGTATCTATATACACACCTACCATGTCTATGACAGTATCTAGATACACACCGACCATGGTCATGACAGTATCTAGATGCACACCGACCTTGCCCATGACAGTATATAATACACACCTACCATGTCCATGACAGTATCTAGATACACACCGACCATGGTCATGACAGTATCTAGATGCACACCGACCTTGCCCATGACAGTATCAAGATGCACACCGACCTTGTCCATGACAGTATCAACATAGCCACTGGCTATTGTCCATATCGCGAGTTCTCTGGATACACATAAAGAGTAAAATGGCACCCCCTTGTGTTTGAACTTAATTTTATTTATATGTGGCTGTTTATAAATTTGATTATTTATTTGGCATGAATGAATTATACAAAGTAAAATTAACATTGAAAAACATTGCAATAAAACAATTTATTCAGAATTAAAAAAACTGTCTAAAGTGATACAAATGATTACATGGTTAATTCGCCATCAAACACCTAATATTTGCTTTGATATCAGATAACATTTACTGACAAGTATACCAAATGAACATTAAGTTTCTACCTTAACTTTTACAAAGGATTTTATTTTCAGCAATTTTAAATGAATCATCATTTTTTATCATAAAATTTTGTCAGTAAAATTTCGTTCCGAGGCGTAGTTAAGCGGCGGCCTTTGATGTTTCACGTCTATAGATGGACCAATCTATGGCGGAGGTAAATGTTACAAAGTGAGATATTATCGAGGCACATCACTCCGTTTTACTTTTCATCTTAATTGACGTCTATGAAATTCTGTTTAAAATATTCACTTGATTTTGATTTGGAATCTTAGCAATTTGATTTCTACCACGTTTTTTATAAATCATGTTGACAAGATTTGTAATGGAAAACGCACTGTCCGCAGCTCATCCAAATTACACCTTATATTACACTGTAGTTATAGTTCTGGAATATATTAAGACATTCTGTAGCTCTATGTTTAACCTAAAAAATGTCACATGTTAACAGAGTGATAGTTCCGCATTTTCTATAGTGTTTTAATGTCACGGTGAATTGAGATCGGGCACCCGTATCTTCTGATTCATGGAGCAGAAAATGAGAGGAGGTTTATGCAGCATCGTACTGCGTGCATGATCTCCATGAGTTGTTTATTTAATTTTCCAATCATCTACCTATAGTCTCTTGTCAATTGTCACTGAAGGTGTGAACGAATGATACGCTGTGTATTATGGATCCATCACGTCTTTGGCCGATTCTGTTGGATGTGTTATATTTCAATGTTTGGATTCAGTGATTTTCAGTTCATATTCAGCGGTAGTATACATTAAGATGTGTGACAAGTTAACTATGAAATGTGTGATCATGAAACGAAACTGTTTTGAAAAGTGTTTTAAGTGTTATTTTATATTTATTACTGAGATGAACTGATGTACATACACAAACGTATACACATTGTGACCACGTGTTTATAGCTACACTAAGCACTGTTTTGTCTAAGTTTGCTTTATTTGTCATCGGCTGACTCAGTTTGAGATTATCTAGTACTGTTATTGTTTATTTTTATCTAAAGATGTCCCGTGTGTCAATTTTTCTACTTAAGATATATTTCCAACATTAATATTTAGACTATCAGTTATCTAGAAGACAGCACGTTGTAACGTTGTATGAACCGTGTACGCATGCCATTTACAGTTCTAAAGACTACCCGATTGTTTAAAACATAAGGGTATTAAGCTCCTGTCGATTGTGATCTGCCAATCAGTGGCTCTGCGAACTTAAACCACGCGGATGTGCATTGAACCCATTCTCGTTGGGTTCGCATTTGTTAACAGTATTGTTTACTAGTGTAGTGTTCCCTTCTATAAGGATAAATTATTTATTGAGTGCTTTTATTTCTTTTGGAGTGTGTTTTGTTGTTGTTTATTTATTACACTATTTATTTAATTTATAACAAATGATGGATAAAGTGTTTGACATGACGCAGCATATGCACGGGTACCCTCAGCCTCAGGCTATTGACCAAAGGTTCACGCCTATGCAGCAACCCTGGGGTCCATATCCAACACATTCGACTTTTAACCCCTACCATATGGGCCCCAGAGGATTTGATATGTTTTCTGGAAATTTTGAGGGTAGGTGTATTTCAACACTGTCTAATGAGTTTATTATGGTTATTGTATTTTTTGTTGAAATGTAGTTTAAAAAATGTAATTTTACGAAAATGACTTTGTACATTTGTTTGAGTATTAATATCATGAAATATAATAATGGCTAAATATACTGTAAATGATATACTGTTTAGAAATGATAAGAGTGTGGCACAAAGTTAATGAGTGTAAACCTCGCTATTCAGATAAGTTTAGTTAATGTACTTGATCGCACGGGTTGTGGGGATGACAGATCGATCGATTACACCACAATATGTTGGTTAATGTTTTGTTGATATTTAAAGACCGGGTCCGGCTAGCGCAAACGGTATCATGTCTAACTATCAATTGAGGGGTCGTGAGTTCGAATCACCGCAGGGTCACACTCTCCGTTATGATTGATATAAGACATTGTCTCATCTTACCACTGATGTTCAAGAGGGAAAGTTATCAATAACTTGCGGAGATAGGTGTGCCCGAGTACTAGTTAACCTTCCAGAGATCCCAGGAAAGAGTGGTTATGTTAAACGATCGTCTGTTAGCTGTGGATGGCATAAACTGACTCCTAATATTCAAACAATTAAACATCTTATAAGTACATACACAAAAAACTTATTTTAGTATTTCTTTTTTAATTTTATATTAAATTAATATACATTTAACATATATATTTAAATTAGGACTAAGTGATTTATAAATTTTTTTTCAGCTTAAATCAATGTTAACCATATTATATATATATATAAATATGAGAAAACAATACGACCTTTTAGTTTGCTATATTTTTGAATGTGCTGTATTGCTTTTGAAAGTTCCTTTTTGAATGTTATTACGAAAATATTTTTTTTATTAGTTCATATATGACTTATTGTCAGCATCAATATTTCGTCCATGTTCGTTTTCTAACCGATGATTATAAGTTAATACAATCACATGTAGCGTATTATAATGTTTGGTTTAAAAACGAATTTATAAATAAAAATTTGAAACAAGTTTTTGAAACTTTAACATAAAATTATTATATTATTATATATACAAACAATATAAGTATAAATTGAAAATATCAAACAGAGATTAATATTATATTATACATCTAGATTTAATAAATAAATAGATAAATAGATATACAGAAAATCAGCAAAACAAATACAGTTAAACAGCAAATCAGTTGCATTCTTTACAGAAAAAATCTTCAAATAAAAAATGGGTGCTGATATAAGCCTGTATGCATTGTTATAAATATGTCACATTAACAACAGTTTGTAACGCCAATAATGGCTTTATATCAATAAGAAGCACAACCGTCAGCAGCCAAATACTTGCAATATAACATATAAATTACTTGTAATATTTGACTGGAACCATTCACTGTGTATATCCACATGTCCTGTGATCAATATGCACCATGCCAATTTATTTAGATCAAATATAGTTCCGCTTACATTTGATAAGGCGCCAAGTCTACCACCCTTTGTTCTTAAGTTAATATTTTGATGTATACAGTATCGAAATATATATCAAAATAGAACCATGTACACTGCTACAAAAATAGAAATATAAGTTAATATTTTGATGTATACAGTGTATCGAAATATATATAAAAATAGAACCATGTACACTGCTACAAAAATAGAAATATAAGTTAATATTTTGATGTATACAGTATCGAAATATATATCAAAATAGAACCATGTACACTGCTACAAAAATAGAAATATAAGTTAATATTTTGATGTATACAGTGTATCGAAATATATATCAAAATAGAACCATGTACACTGCTACAAAAATAGAAATATAAGTTAATATTTTGATGTATACAGTATCGAAATATATATCAAAATAGAACCATGTACACTGCTACAAAAATAGAAATATAAACAAAATATTGAAACACACACACACACACACACACACACACACATCACACTGTATTACTGACATTGTATTGACTTTGGTTTTATTTTTATAGATTTAGTAGATTAAGCTATAATAGTATATTTTATATAAATTGCTTTTGAGTTCTCTTACGCAAACTAAATCATTAAAAATGCTATTTAAAAACATTGCATACAAAAGTGTTTATTACAAGTTGTGAAAGGCAGAAATGAAATACATTAAAGAGAATATGATGTGTTGATAGTTTAAATAACATTTTAGAAAACGTCTATTTATTATGGTTTTGTGAATAAATTTAAGCATAAACCGCTGTACCGACGTATGCATATTGAGGGAAATAAAACGTGTTATTTCAATCTTCCAATTTCAAACATCCAACTACATTCTAAAAATGAAAACCCATCTTGTCAAATGTTACATGAAACAAACATATGTGGATCTATATCATGTATACATCGCGAATAACTATTTTGATAAAACATTGATTTATTTAGATAAAATAAGAAAAAAGTAATTTTTTAATTATTCTATATAACTGTGCTCACCTATCTTATACGTTTATTTTCAGGCCATGGTGGCGTGAACCAGTTGGGCGGGGTATTCGTGAATGGTCGGCCATTGCCGGATGTTGTGCGCCAGAGGATTGTGGAGTTGGCTCACACAGGAGTCCGTCCATGTGATATCTCACGCCAGTTACGGGTGTCACATGGATGTGTCAGTAAAATTTTGGGCAGGTACGCTGAGTTCAAGTGAGTTATAATTGTGAAATTAAAATGAGTTAACCACAAAAGAAATATTTTCTATGAAGCTGTCAATACTGTTTATAACCCACAGCGTTGATCATGTTGATTATTCAACATTTAAAGTTTTAAAATTGTGCCTGTATGTTTCCCCATGTTTCTATTTATTTACAGACATGCACTTTTAATGAATACTATGGATATACATATTAGCAGGTTTGGTATCGGCATTATTTAGGCCGTGGATTTTTAAGCATGTTAAGGTAAAAATGGTACCCTCAAACCAATCTGCCCTCGGTTGTTCAAAGTACTGTTATCTTAACGCTACATTCAGATGAATGTTCGTATAAACACGGTATTTTAAGATTTAATACACTTTCGTAGCATTCGCAACAACATGCCATTATACTTCTATAATACATTGTACTTGATATGAAATTTTTAAGATATCAAAACTACAATAATTCACCTAACTGAGAAGTATGCTAACCGTCCTTTGAACAATTCAGTCCTAATGTTGTACAAAGAAAGGCCACAGAATGTTGTGCAAAATAAAATCATATATACACTACATAGTTTTAGATAGTTTGGACGACTGACAAGGGTTACAGTCAGCAGTCGTCATTCCACAGTATTTTATAAATTGAAAGTCAGTGAAAAGCTTTTATTGAAGGTTTTACAGAATGAGGTTGCATGCAGAAACATAATTAATCCCCGGTTAATTGACACTTTCTCCAGTGTAACGGCTTTCAAGCAAAATACTCGATTTTCAGCCACGCCGATAACTATCAAAAACAATTGCCACGGTTCTAACTATACGCTCAGTTTCTTTTATCTCTAATTGTAACACTCGACTTGTGTGTACATTTGCGAAAAACTAAATGTCAGAAATTCAGAGTTTCATGGCAACAAGTTCCTCAAAATGGGAATGGATATCCTGAATGGTTATTGCATTCGATTGTACTTAAAGCTGAAATTTAAAAATCAAAGATGAAATCTCACATAAATGATGTACATTTATTTCTCCTATACGTCCTCGTTTATTTTCAAAATGTATGTAATCTTTCCTTTTGATGGATATTTCGCAAGAAAATGACACATTCAAACACTTTTATAATGTCATAAATGTGTATGGTAATTTCCTTTTATATCCTTACTTTATCAACAGTTGGCTGACAACACCAGTTTAAAAAGTGAAAGTTAAAAAATTAACTGTTAAATAAAAAATGCACTTATTTCAACTGAATCACCCAAATTGGAAGTCGCCTTTTAATTTTGTTATAGTACAATATTTAGCATCTGAAATAAAATATGCTGTATCCATCTGAGTAAACATTTAATTTATAAAATGATGTATATTTGATTGTTATACATTGTTTTATATGTATTACTCTACGGCTGTTTATTTGACACAACACTTGTTTGTTAACTTCTCTAATGGCTGGTGAACATACTCGGTTGTAATTTGTAACCACGTTTAATAAATGAAAATTGTGTTTTCAATTTTCGCTACCTGATTATTTTTGTTATGTAATAATTGTATGATTGTATATCAATGGATAGTTTTAATTAATGTCATTAAATTTAATTCATATTTGAACATGAATTAAGCTAACCTATACACTATTTAATTGGCTTCATATTTATGATCTTCACAAACCATCATAAATTCTATATATGATAATGTGAAAATCTGCCTTTTCTAATTTATGTATACTATTGTGGTAAACGTATAAAAGCCAAGAAATTTTCAAAAGATGGAAAAAACATATATTCTGTCATAATCAAAGCTTTTTGTCAATGTAAATTTATTTTTCGTTTGAAGTTTTACACTTCAAGGGCGTTTTACATGCATATTTATCAGAAGTTTACAATTGGTGCTGTTTGTTAAACAAATATTACAACACGTTTGACAGAGATGGGTACTTCATACACGCCATTATTTATCAAAGTATCTTTATTCAGACTGTAATAATCTATTTTATAAAGATAATAGAAAAATGCAGCTGCCACAAATTGTTAATTTCTTCAGACTTTGGTAACATCACTGATACGCACGAGACATTCTTTTCACGCACTCCTCCACACTTCCACATTTGAAATCATTACGTCTTACATCATATAATCATCAATGTTGAAGTCCTCTGCAGCAGTGATTTTAACGTTAACAATTTTTTGAGTCATAAAAATTAGAGGCCGTGCAAAATCAACATTAAAAAGCACAACCCGTAAGAGATATTATTTCAAAAACACCTAAAATGTAACTAATATAACTGCGACTTCACAGAGATTGCGTGCATCGGGACACTGAAACTAAATAGCAAAACAGAGTTAAGTGCAGATAACACCGTGGTCTGTCCAACATGTACCGAGTACCCACCCAGGGTCTTTGTGGTCACCTTGATGTATTTATTTGCAAACTAGTAATTATTAGAATTATTGAACCAGTTTTTTTTCTCGAGTTACAAACCGTTGTCTTCTCTTACAAAAAATTGCTTGCCAGAATAAAGCAAACCCATGTTTTAACATTATCCCGTCCACAAGTTATGCATTGCAATTTTGACTGAAAAGGTCCTGTAAATGCCTCTATTCGTGCTCATTCGATTAGAGAATGAGCCGTTTCTAACTTTTCTTGTGTTTCACTAATTAGCCACATAGCTTCCTTGGGGGATAGTAGTTTTCTTGTTTTTAATGTACAATTGAAAAACATACCCAGAACACAACGAGCTATTTTAAAGGATCACGCGGGGTTAAAATTTTAAAATGACCAATTGTTTCTCTTAAAACGCCAACCATTAGAGAATATTTGAAAAGAGTATTCTCAATCACCAAGTTTGATCTTACCTCTTTCGATGATGTGATTATGCTGGTATTCCAATAATTCTCAAACATACGTTAACGTTATGCCTGTAACAAAGGAGTACTCTAAACTAACCCACTGAAAACAGTGGAACACCAACGATGTCAAAAATAAAATAATTTAAAGACAAAAAATCACCTTTATTTGTGCTTCATATCTCGGACAAAATATAACCAGATTTCAGAAGACATGTATATTAAATCAGAATATTTCAATACTGTTAATGAACTAATGATCTGCTTAACAAATGAAATAAGGCAAAGTAATATGCAGATATAAAGTCAAAAACAAAACAAACTAGCATCCGACAAAACACAAGACAAGCATATACGCGTACAGTTTACTGCTTTTCTGTTACAACTTATTTATAATATTAAAAACATTAAACATGTATCGGTAAACGTTTAATTCGTAGCAGATGCACACAACTCGTTTTTTTTATCGAATGTTAATTCATAGATATTCAAAGGACACAACAATCACAACAGCATCAATATCATCTTTGCATGTTTATTCATAAATGCTGAAAAAGGTTTGCCAGTTACTTGCGGAAGGTCGGTGGTTCTATTCAGATTCATTTTGAGGTCTTCCACCGATAATAAAACTGGATATGAAATATTTTGGAAATGGCGTTAAATCCCATTAAAAAGTATGAAAAAAGACAACTCAAAGAAGTCAGGGAAGCTTGTGCTGTTTGGAAGAAGATTTTAACATAGTTTCTATTTTCAGATACTACGAAACTGGATCTATAAAGCCCGGTGTGATCGGAGGTTCCAAACCAAAAGTTGCCACTCCGCAAGTCGTCGATGCCATTACCAGATACAAAGTTGAGAACCCGACTATGTTTGCATGGGAGATCAGGGATCGGTTACTTGCGGAAACTGTTTGCACAAACGATAATGTCCCTAGTGTCAGCTCAATAAATAGGTACTTATAAAAAGATATACTCTCTAGTGGATGTTAAATTTTTTTTGACAAAAATACTAAAATATGATAGTTGAAGCTTTTATTAGCTTTGCCAGGAATGACTGTGAAAAGATGTCATATTTATTTATTCTGAATATACCCCACTCCACCCCCCCCCCCCCCCCCCCCCCACAAAAACAAAATTGTTGGATCTAAATAAGCACATGATGTTCTTGTGATTAGCACATCAGCAAGCATTATACGGCCAACAGTTCACTTTGGTTAAAGCATGTCATACCGAATCTTTTTTTTTTCTTTATGAAAAGTATAAACTAAATCCATATAGAATGAACAAAAAATATTCTATTCACATCTTTATTTAACGACAGCTGGGTCTTAACGTTAACATTGGGAAATATTGTTGCGTATTGAGCTGTTCCTTACAAGGAACAAACATTAAAACCACCAGGGCGGTAATTACAGAGTTCGCACAAATGTGGCGGTAAAACAACACTTCTAGCAGCCGATCATGGGAAGAGCGTTCTGGTAGATATATTATGACAACCGTCTCATTTCATACGTGCACTAGTCTACTTAATATACCATTACATACAATACCAGAAAATTGGTGCAAAAAGACCCCCTTATTATGTAGAGGCGATACTCGGTAATTACTTTCTAATATTTTGAAACGTTGTAAAGAGACTATGCTCTGTTTTTCTAATTATTATATTTTAATAATTGTAGCAGATGTTTTGACGGTGTTATATCAAGTTGTCAAGACGTCTAAATATATCTGAAACATGTTAGTAGGGTCAATTTAAATGTGTCCACAATTTCTATGCTTACTTGGCCGTAACGTTTTCAACTAGTGAGGATTTACAGCAGCATCGTCCAGTTGTCGTTAGAATATTAGATTTGACAAGGAGAGTGTAGTCGATGTAAATAAGCGGAGGATAAAGACAATTTAACTGGTCTGCCGTCTGTCCAAATTACGCGTTAACAGCAAAGTTATTTGTGACCAATTTTCTCAATGTTTGATTACATTTTGTATCAATATTACGCCTTTGTTCAACTCTCTCGCTCCTCTCAGTACCAATTAAATCCACCCGCTCTATAACGCTGCCAATTCGATTGATGCAATTCGGCCTCAATCAGGCAGAAGTGAAATGGCTGATCCACAGCAAGCTATTCATACGCAACGTTGATAAAACACCTGGCTGTATATTTCATAAATTTGATTTTTTGTCTTTAGATATTTTAAAATAACAACCTTAAAAAAGGTTGGTGCTACCAACAACAAAGAAAAAACAATCAAAAACCCACCCAAGCACACACGCACAACAAATTAACCTTTATTGTGGAAATGTAATTAAACAGTTCTTTGGGGTTTTTTTCGAAAAAAAATCCGAATATTTATCAAATGTATGTACCTCCCCTTATTTGCACCTAACATAAATATATTTGATACATACTGCAGTAGTCCAATGTTCTGATACCACTCTGACATTTCAGTGCGATGCCATTACCATAAAGAGACCTCGAATTTAAATAATAATTCTCGTGAAAGTAACATTATTACATGTTCAAAGGAAAACTCGCGGTAGTAAATCTTGGCGATAAGAGCGCTCCCCATCTTTATTTGGCCCTTATCTGATCTTACTAAATGTACATAATCAAAATCATTGCATCAAAATGACATGTAAATATTTCAAATTTCGAGGTCCAATTTATTACTGTGGAGTGAAATTACCAGCCGTTTACGACTACTGTTTTCAGCGCGATAGCAATTTAAATGTGTTATATTAAATTTTAAACATGGAAAATATGCAACATAAAAAAAACGATGTTTTAAATATGGCGGTCTGGGATTCGTTTTTTGGCGCATTAATGTGTATGTTACCACATTTGTATATGAAATATGACGTCGCGTTTAACCTTTATTTTGTAAATGGATGCAAGCAACTTGATTATATAAACAAATACATGTACAAGTAATTCTATTCCAGTAGAATGGTTAGACTTTTTAATGGTATAATTACAATTAACAATGCTTTCACTTGCTTGGTTAGAAACTGTGTTCATAAAATTATTTATATTTAAGTTACTAGTTGATAAATTACCTTAATTAAAAAACAGCATTCTAAGTTGTACACAATTTTCTGATGCATGTACTATGATATGTGAGATCTTTATTTACAGTGTACATCATTGATAAATAAAATACACAGTTTTCTGTATTTTAACTTAGCTTATTTAAAATTATACAGATTGTTTGAACCATAGAATATAATATATTAGACCTATTGTGTCAGGATATCTTAAATAAACAAGATATATTTATTTGGATTTTTCAATAGGAACAAAACGCATTACAATATTTTGGATTCCTGATTAAGAGCAAACAGCTCATTTGAACCAACAAAAATTCAGTATGTGAGACCTATTGTGTCAGGATTATTTTGGATTTCTCTCATAAAAGACTATTTCTTATTCTCTGGGTTCGTTTCTCTCTTAGAAAATTCATTAATCTAAAACAAACACCATACGTGTAATTGGATTATAAGATATTAACAACAAAAAAAAAACACACAAAAAAAAATAACACAAAAAAACATTACACGTTTTTGGATCCTGGTTAACAGCAAACAGCATTATTGTGTTGTGTTCCATCTACTGTCTTGTTGAATTAAACACTAGGTAAATAGAGATGTAAGTTAAAACCCGACAACTGATGATGACAATTACTTTTAATTTTATGAATGAAAAATTCTACGCTCGTAAAATTGTTTAGTGAATCAATGAAATCACGTCGTTATCACACGATACGCACGCTGGCTGTGAAATTTGTCGCGTTGTAATGTTACGATGGCTGTCATCTGATAGGCTGCAGATGGCTGCACATCAGTGGCGGCTACTCAAGCGGCTACCAATGCCTTAACTGCCTAACAGACTATTGCAACGTTTGCACTAGTCAATGGCTATTTAATACTCTAGCAAGTATATTAGACTATATGTTATTTTGAATACAAATCTCGACACGTTAATTGGCATATAAACAAGCAACAAATTGTGTCTAACAATGAGCGAAAAAAAAACCCAACTAAAATAATGTTGCTGTTTATTTTTGTAATTAGCACTTGTGTAATATATATCCATTTACTTATATACAGTTGAATAATAAGTTATGTGCATAACTTAATTGTTGGAGATTACTTATGCTAAAAATAAACAAGCATATTAATGAATCGTAGTTGGGAGGATTAGAGCGATAACACATTTCTAACCTTTTTTCCTTGTCTTTGTATAATTTTAAAGTTTTGGCAAAATACGATACATTAAAATCGACCTTACGGTTTTCAAGATCAGTTTTAACAAGGGTGTTCTTTATTTTACTGGTTTTATGTACGCTAACTCACAGGCTTAAATGTTTACGCCGGAACAATAGCTCGAAAAGGGTTGTTTTGTCAATATATTATCTTGTGGTCAAATCTGTTAAACATTTATGCCACCTGAACCTTTCAGGTAAATCACCGGTGTCCATTTTCATGATTGAAAACATAAATATACATTATAAAACAAAGGCAAATATTTTCTTTTGTCTACAAACTGTTCGTTTTCTTGCTTAATTTGAGGTGTCTAACAGATACGCCGGTTTCTATTCTTTGCGTAGAGATATGTGGATTAGATACTGCGTCTCTTTCTCTACTCTCTTGGTTGCACAAAAGAAAACATTGATCCTTAAAATAAGCGTACTGATACATGACAAAATATTTATTAAATTATATTGGACTACTTTATTTCATAAGAAATTAAAATTATGAATCAATAATATCATTAAATAGAGTACTGCGTTATGATATTGTTGTGTGAAATAATATTCGCTTTATTATTAACGAAAGTTAAACAGTTATGTTTTTCATCATTTCACCTTTTTCAAAGTCATTATTGCTTCGATTAATTGAAAGTAACATTACAGTTTATATGCCCATGATATTGACAACTTCTTTGCGAGAAACAGAACATTCTAAATTGCTTCTTGAACTTTGTAAAGTTTCTATGATACCGATTGTTACAATTATACTCAGGTACGAATTATTTCCTACAAACATTACTTTAACGTGGGCCTATTGAATAAAAGAGTGATCACCTATTTTCAGCAACGTTTGTCCCTTTCAATTTCCAGACATTTTAGACAAAAAGATAAAATTTAATAAAGTATTCAGGCGGATATAAAAAGAAGTTTGTGTTTTAATCAGCTTGTATGTCAGATATAATGAAGCGTCGAGAAAAGACACCCGCCGTGAGTAACATGGACAATGCATTAGCACTTGGTGATTTTGAGCTGTACCATACGCAGTGGTAGGAAATCGAAGTACTGAAATATCATCCGCATAGCTTCATTCCGGGCAGATCCTTACAGTGAATTATATGTTTTTCTCATCCCACCGTATTGTAAATGTTGAAAACAAGTTCACTACAACAGTCTTTCTTACATAAAGCACTCAAATCTCCAGGGATATGTATGTGCGAGCGTGCAGACGGCTTTAATTACTGCTATTCATAGGGTACAATAGGTTATTGGATGGCGTCAAAACTGTAAATTGTTTTAAGCGAATTTGCAGACAAGCTCACAATAATGTTTACACCACACTTCGAAGAAGATATGCAGAGCATTTATGATAAAACATTAAATATGCCTGTTGTTGTCAAAACGAAGGAATATATTCTTTCGCATGATCACATTTAAAAGGTTAATGCTTATGACAAGCTTTCCTTTGCTATTATGGCCATTCAATTTCTGGCGAATCTTTAACGCTTAGGCTTGGGTATCTGCTAAAATAGCATATGATCATCACATATGAAGAAACATGCATTTGCTTTCTATAACTTTTATATGCATTATATTTAGTTTTTCACGTACTTTTATTTATAATTATATTTTATTGCACCGTCATCTTGATCTAAACAATACTGTACCTTTCATATATTTTATTTTGCTTGCTACCTTTAGAGGATATATTTATATTTTATGTATAGTACTGGAGATATTAATGTTTCAAAAAGTACTCTCAGAAGTACAATTATGTTTCAGACAAAACATAATTACAATGGTAGCAAAGTACAAAGCTTACGTGTATGTTGCCGATGTTTCCATATATAGCATATAAGCAAAAGATGTAAAACAAAAATATGGTCACCAGATCGGTTTGGATTGACAGTCTTTTTGTTTTGTTTTAGTTTTTATAGAGGTGGAAGTTGGTTTAACAGTTCTCTTATTCATTTTGCTAAATGACAAAACTCTTATATTGATAACGATGAACGTACTCTATTTAATTACTAAAATTCTCTTAAAACAGGCCTACCATTATCACAGCTTACGTGAGGAGGCATTTTATAGCTTCTACTAGCATAGTTCTCTTCTAATTTTTAAATACACCACCGATTTGTAAACGCTCGCTCCGTTGTTTGGCTCAACTGTATGGTGAAATGAGTTAATGGGTCCTATGAATTAACATGCTACTGCAAGTTTGGATGCTTTACCTTTTGACTTCGCAAAAACCGAAAGGACAGGATACTGATAGCGATTCTCTTCTAAAACATTCCGCATGTTGAAGAAACGAGTTCACGCCATTACTCACCCCCCCCCCCCCTCCCCACCTTTTGCCGTGCCCTTATTTGTAAATATATTGCTGCTTCGGCTTGTGTCAAGCCAGCCAGTTCATTTGCTAATAGCAATATTCCCCTCCCCCTTTCCTAGCTTTAGTTATATATCTTATAATTTGTCAATGTGAAAGAGCGTGGTTGGATTTATCCGTCAACCATGTTTAAGCTTTCCATTTGCGGGTATATTACTTGGGATGCGATATATTAAAAACGGATATTAAATTCAGTTCCTTTTATGCAGGCTGACTTATGAAGAAATTAAAATTTAAGTTTTAAACGAAAGAAGGAAATACTCTGATCTGGATATTTTAAGCTGTATATTGTCACGATAATGTTGAAATGCTTTAAACCTTGTGCCCCCATCCCCTCTCTGCGAAAATTAATTGAGTAAATACTCCATCTCATCTCAGTTTGATTATGCCCCCGTAACAAAAGTAACATAGATAGTTAAAATGTGTAAGGACCTGTATTATTGACGTTCGGCTTGTTACTTAAACTGCAAATCACATATTACTTATAAATATATATTTATTATTCAGAATTGTTCGGAACCGGGCTTCAGACAATGCGAGACACACGCGAGAGAGCAGTTCACCTGGATCAGGAGACGCTAACAGCCCTCACGGCTCACCGAACGGACAAGGTGGAACTTACTCTATCAACGCAATAATGGGTCTACCTCCACAAGGCACGTCGCCGTTAACAGACCATAACGGAAATACTGGTACTAAAAGGAAACACGACGATACTGGTACGTTCACAATTATCACTACTATAACATGCGTAACAACACTTCTTTTAAATTAATATAATTGATGTAGTCTCCTCCTTTGGAATATCAGATATATCCGGATGTCAGGTTTGATACTTAACCGGACATCGACTAACACCTGTCACTTGATATCAAACCGAAGTGAAATTAAAATAAAATTAGTTTTAGGAAGAAAAATAATGAAATTCGACTTTAACCAGTTACGATAAAGAACACTTTTTACGTCGCACCTGTAATACACTTCGTCACCTGGAAAACCGCAAAATTGCAGTATATGAAAGTATGATCTATTGTCTCTCTATTGCCATAAACTACCGCAATGTTACACAGTACACATGCAATAACATGTATGTATATAGTATGGTGTCTTACTGGGGTCGTCACATGATTAAACTGTACATTTGCTATTGACTCACTTCATAATGTCAACTGGTTGATATTGATTCTATTTACCACTAAGGGAGCTCTGATCCTGAAATTGACTTGGTGAATTATTCAAATGTTAATAAAGTCGAGCTACATATAGGCTTTCATAAAATTACAAAAGGACACATTTCATAAAAGGGTGCACAAGACCAGTCTGAATCAGAAGTATCTCCATCAGACGCTAATCCGCCCTGGCAACAATATTCTCAATTATACGAACAGTGGGCACTAATATAATATTAAAGGGGAATGCACCGGTTGCGTATTTATTTCTTTTATTTACTGCTATTGAAAAGCATCTGATTAAAAATGGCAACTTCCCATGAGCACGGGTTATTGAATGGTAATCCGTAGGATTGAGTGAATTAGTTTGAGTTCTATGTACTGTTTTGAATTTTAATTGGATAGTTGTATTAAATGGATCATGATGGATTCTCTATTTGTGATGATTTGTATTAATTGAAATGGAGAACTGTGCTATTTGAATATGAAATATTTTGATCCGTCGCAGTACAGAGTGTCACCGATTTGTAAAGAATTTATTGCATATTAATGTGCTTCGAAAGTGACTTGAACAACACACGAATTGTCCCGTAAAACTCGGTATTGATGCTCTTACTATAAGTTTATTTAAAATTGTTCTATTTGGAAAATACATACATTCATCAGTATTGACCTTTTGGTGCATTTCTGTTGTTTTGTTGGAATATACATGTTTATTGATGCTGTTTTTTGGTTAGTTTTTCCAAACAGCTAGGCCCTCTCCCTTGCTCGGGCTTCTTTCACTAAATAGATTGCAAATTGATTTGGTGGAACTCCATATTTATTGGATTTAAGACTTGCTGTTATTTCATTTGTTTAATTGACGCCAGTTATAATTCATCTATCAATTAGAAACATCACACTGGCATCTGTTTGATATACACCAATATTTGAAGAGGAAACACTGTTATCAGTTGTAAAACACAGAAAGTCAAAGGCTACATTACTATGGGCAGTGTCGTTTATTTCAAATGGTGATAATGCCATCATTTGTAAACAGCAAGAGACATGAACGTATTTTCTTTATAAATTTTATTTTTTATTAATTTCTTCGTATGAAGAATGATATCACAGAAACTAAGTATACAATTAACAATAAAATAACAAAAGCAATTGGACTTACTGAAGATGACAGAAGCTTTTAAGGAGCGCTATTGTAATTCGTATGAATTATACAATTTAAAAATAGTATAAATAAATATATTTTATCTAATAGGAAATTAACGATTCTACTTGACGTTAATCATAATGACAAAATGGAGTTAACATAATTATCGGGTTTAATTCTACCACACAAATGAGCAAAAGACGCTCATGTTTCATTGCTGTGGCTCTACCATATTCGTACCCTCCCATTTTAATGCTATAAACTCGGTTGTCATTAATAAAGAACTGTTTCGTTACCACTGGCAATGTAATTCACATTGCCTTGAAACATGATCGGTGTAATTTACAATATTAATGCTAAAATCATCAAATTGCCATGCCCGTCATAAAATTGGAATTACTGCTCCACCATTGTTTTTATTACGTTTTTCTCGAATATTGTAGTAATTTGTCAACGAAACTTGTTAATTTAGTAAATTTGCATTTATGATCATTTGTGACATGTGTTTATAAAATATGATTATTTTCCACACGAGGAATGTTTTTTTTCTACAATTCTTCGCATGGATGTCTCAAGCGGCATCCGGTTAATTGGTGTATGTTTCTCGGCTCAATAAATACCCGGATGTTTCAAACGATTTTCTTTTCTGACAAGTCCGTGTACGAACTGCGTGAACATAGAAGCACGCATGCTAACGGAAATGAAACGTAATTGACATCTTGTGTAATGGAATGAACGCTGGTAGGTTAACAACGACATGTGAGGGCCTGGGGCTACGGGTGTGGATGGATGGAAATGGTAGGTTAACAACGACATGTGAGGGCCTGGGGGTACGGGTGTGGATGAATGAAAATGGTAGGTTAACAACGACATGTGAGGGCCTGGCGGTACGGGTGTGGATGGATGAAAATGGTAGGTTAATAACGACATGTGAGGGCCTGGGGGTACGGGTGTGGATGGATGAAAATAGTAGGTTAACAACGACATGTGAGGGCCTGGGGATACGGATGTGGATGGATGACAATTAATACCGAGCAACTGTGTATCGCACAGTATGTTAACACAAGTACCATCTCTATTTACACAAGTACCATCTCTATATAAACAAGTACCATCTCTATATACACAAGTACCATCTCTATAGATTTTATGTTTAAAATAGTATATATTTGGAAATGTTATACTTAATCACGTGACAACAGTTTTTGAAATGTTTTAATACAATTGAAATATATATATTTATGTTCTATTATATGTATGTTGATGTACTTATGTTTAAATCAATAAAGTATATGTTATGTTCTGTGAATGGCTTCTTTTCATATTTGCTTTTTGTAGAGCTATTTGATCAAAATATCAAACAAATACTGTAATCCCTGCTATCTGGCCATCAGCAATAGAAGGCGTTTGGCTTATGAATGGTCTCGGCAGTTTAACAATTCAGTATACGTATATATTGATATATGAGCTCAGATGCTTATTGTCTTGCCAATAGAGCTGGCACCGTCCACTGTTGATCAACTTATATTAGAAATACATTGTATTCTATTGATTATATGTCTGTATTTTCAGTTTCAAATGGCCATGATCCAGATATTATAAAGGGCGAGCAACAGTTACTCAACAACAACAACATTAATAATATGGATGTGAGTACTTCATCTAGGGATTTGTTTCAAATCATTTAAAAAAAACACCAAAAAAAAAAACAATCGTGAATCACGTTTAACATGATATAAATGTTATAGCTCAAAATATAAGATCTGTACGAGTTATTTTTCAAGTAACATTAACACAACTAGGCCATCCTTGAAATATATTGTTTGCGGTACTCCTACCTACTCACTCAAAATTGCAGTTACCTAAACGTTTGTATTGACTTTCATAGCGTTTAATTTTTTTCATGATTTCTATCAATGTTTCTTTAAAAAGACTAAGCAAAATCAAAATTTGGCCAAAAAAGATTAATATTATCTACCTACCTACCTGCATGAAAAATACTGGGTCGGAGCACAGCAAACAGATATTATTTTAAGGATGGCCCTAGCGACTATCCACTTACATGACGGATAGTTTAAGGATGGCCCTAGCGACTATCCACTTACATGACGGATAGTTTAAGGATGGCCCTAGCGACTATCCACTTACATGACGGATAGTTTAATCGATGTTTATAGGTTGAAAAATGAGTTAAAGCTAATTGAGCCAATTTAAGAAATTTATTACATTATTACTCCTTTGAAATAGCTTTTATCCTGGTACTAATTGGCTCATATGTCAGATAAAATGGGTATTAAATAAAGAGCAATACTTTGTTAAATTAGTTAAAAAAAAAAAATATTTTGTGTGTATAAAATGTTTTAGATTTATAATACATTTTGAGTTTAAGTTACAGGTTTATGGAAAATAGAAACATTAACGATGTTGGGTATATTGAATTAATAACATTTTCTTGTTCAGTACCATCAACCAATCATTCATTTATATATTATTTTAGCTCTGGTACGGACGACCTGCAAAAACGGCAAGATCAGAAAATGGTGTGATAATCACGGATCCGGCTCAAGCAGTAATCATGGCCAATGGTCAAATATACCCTACCCAAGGTTTGCATCCACCACCCTACGCAAATTACGTAACTTCAAATCCATCAATAAAACAGGAATACGCATCCTCGCCTAACATAGACGAGCAGACAAGAGAACAACAACCTCAACAACAGCAGCAACAGCAGCAGCAGCCCAGCGAAAATACACCTGTCGCGTACAGCGCATCTATAGGTATGTTTGTTAACACAAAATGTATTTTATGTTCAACCCTTCAGTTGCAATATGCATTTTATTTATATATCTAAAGTTTTAATGACCACGTTTGTATGTATTAATATTTAATTGATTTACAAGCAACAAAATTATAATAGATAAAACTACTTGTCAATTGCGAGTACCTCATTTTGAATGATTCATAATAACTTGACTTTCTTGAAAAAAATAATCAACTATTTCCGATGACGATATGACAACGGTCATATATACGACAACAGAGAAGGTGTTAATACATCCAACGATACCATTGGTTTGTAAATGACGCCCTTAATACCTAAAATTACAGGGTCGTCCTATTATTTTTGGGACAAGTATATTGACACAGTTACAAAGCTACAAATTTTAATCTAATTGATATACATGTGGGCTATATTTAAGATGCCGACATAACACAACTGTGTAAAGAACCCTTGTGTTGTGAGGTACATACAAACTGGTGCATTATGACTTCTGGAGATGTAACAATCTGCATGGCCTTATGAAATAGCTAATGTTGTTTTGTAAACATACGCTTATAATTATGTTATTAAGATTTGTGTTGATGTGATTAAAAAACGGCAGTCGTCTGACTAATGGCATAAACGTCTGACTAAATCATATCAAGTTTATTAAGACAAAATTAAAGTAAAGCACACATATACACCTATATATATATATATATATATATAATTGATGTAATCTGTTTTCCTGTTTATGATTTTACCATATCTGTATACTTTATATCAGTACGACTCTTACTGTAGTGTTAGTGTCACTGTGATTCACTGTGATATAATCTGTTTTCCTATTTAGTGTTTTACCATATCTGTATGCTTTATATTAGTACGACTCTTACTGTAGTGTTAAGGTCACTGTTATTCACCAAACATTTATTTTGCTTAATAATTTCTTATTGCGATACTGTTTCGAATTACTTTATATTGTTTTTGCATGTATGTTTATGTCGCAGTTTAATTAAACACATTTATCACTTTGTATTATCAAACTTTAAAAACGACTTATGCCAATCAGTCATTCTGTTATACCTCCAAAAACATCAACAATCACACGTGGCATGTTTTACATCTCCTGCATGTTTATTATATTTAGCACACAACCTTGCTACTTTGAATGCTGTCCAAGTAGACCAAACAAAGGCAACATCACCTAGCGAAGGACATGCGCAGTCGGACTCTCGTAGTAATGATTACGAAGGTACTTACAATAAAACTGACACTGTATATACCAGTAGAATTGCTCTAACTTGAATTATATCGCCTATCAAAATCAATTCAAATGCACAAACAGTCAAAATTAAAAGTTTATTATAAAAAATATAGTTAGCGAATCCAAATTATGTTTGTGGTTTTAATATATACATGATGTTTACATTACAAGTCGATAGTCAGCGGAGTCTTTTATCTGTACTCTTTACAATAGCTGCGGATTCAGTGAAAGAGAAAGATATTTTAAACATGTTTACTTTATAGTCTCGTTTAATCTATATCAGCATTTATTTGTCGATGATCAAAGTCAATTCACATTTTTACTTTGTAACATTGCAAAGAATATACAAGAAATAACTGAAGATTTTATACATCTTCACATAATTTAGATATGTTAATCGACGTCAGATGAAATCTTATTGTAACGGAATGGTCAATAGTATAGTGCAATTGCAGTTTGACTATTTTTTTCTCGACAATAGTACGATATTAATGTTAAGAGTAAAATAATTGTCAAAAATTGCATCAAAACATGACGAAAGTAAGAGGCTTGTTTTCAAACTATTATATGTTGGAGCATGAAATTGTTTAAACCTTATGATACATTATTTCTCTGCTTCCTTAGTTCACCTGTGTTGGCATTAACTTTCATTTACACGAGTGCATTGTATCTTTGCTAAATTGTTTAATCGTGACCGCCCATGGTTAAGGAAATTGCCCGTTGAAAAGACTAGTATCTCACTAATTGCCCACTGGGGTACCTGTTATCACAAACTGAACATCGTTTGGAGACTTGTAATCAAGCTAGAATCACCAGACATTACTGCACCAACACAAGTAAATGAGTGAATTGATGCATAACGAGCGATACGCTGTGCACAACAATAGACATTGGACATCAAACAAATTTTACCTGACTTTCTAAAACAGTTATCTTTGAAATTTATATTTGACTATGTCCATATTACTTCCTTTGATTTAAATATTTAATATTTAGATCTATACAGACTCGTAGATTAAGCGTAAAATATGATGCACTTTAACTTTGTTGTTCTCATGTACTAACACTCATTTCATCTTTTAATGTACCTACATATACTTTTATATGCGTAGAAAATGTCTTGTATTTGAAAAGATATACTTCTGTTTACTTATACACATTTATAAATAGAATAAAGTATCCATAGGAATAAAACATACATTCCAGAAATAGTTCGTTTATTTAAGAAATGCTTATAAAAGTTACAGGCATATAAGCGTGATAATATTTTTGTAAAATATAGTCGATACAGTATACTACTTGAAACCAGAAATATATCTTTTCAAATACAACATAACTTAGTAGAATAACATGTTGGACATAAATGCATCATCATCATTCTGGCATTATCATTGTGTTGATCTGATTGACTATAACATAACTTTAAAGGAAACTTTCTCAACTAAGGAAATAGATTAGAAAATATAGGAGTGAATGTATTGTATTTTTTTGTATTTGTGATCATGAATTACAGGCAAAACTGAAACTGTCGTTTATTTCCTACATACGTAATTCTTGACGAAAGAGTTGGTCATAGAACAAAGCAATGCTGTATTATTTATTGTAAATGCTTACAATATGGTTTGCCATAAATCAAACAATCAGTGATGTTTCAGTTAAGTTTTTTTATTTCTGATAGGCGTATAAAGTTACTATCGATGAAACACTACTCTCTGACAAAGATTAGATACGGATACAAACATGATAAAATAGAGCAAGTGCTCGATTTCATTACCAAATTCCTTCAGCTGCCAAATTGTCCATCAATTTATCAAAAATTAAGACATATCAACGAGTATCAACAGAGCAAGATTCCATCGCGGCAACCTTTATTTACTAGTCATTTCTGGTAAAGTCATCAAGGTCCACGCCTCATGACAGAAAATCTTCACAGAATCTTTACAGCGCAGTGTTAAGTCAGAGATAAACGAAGCAATAATTCAAGATTCGCATAGATTAAATTGTTTTCCTCTAGCCAATCAAGATCGGGACATTATTTATAATACTAAATACCTCATGTCAGTAACTCTATATTGGCCGGTCTGCAAATGTAATTCTTGGTAGTAATATTAATTAATTGAAACACATATGAGCATGGAGATTCAGTTAACACGTTTTGAACTTTACCTTGAGATAACGGATTGAAAAAAAAATGAGCTTACATTTGCATGCATTAAGCTCATAATATGTATTGTTTTAATTATTATTTTATCTTCTTATAAACATTTTTTCTTTCGTTTTTTTTTGTTGTTATTTTCTTTCTCTCTCTACACCAGAACTGATTTGCCACAATATCTTATTTTTTAGACTTTGGGATTTTGTGTTTTTATACAGGATTTCTATGCTTTCCTTTACGTTATTTCAATCGCATCCCTTTAAGTATACTTCTGTTTCCAAACATTGTCTCGCTTCTTCTTTATACATTATATTTGTATATAGTATTAAGGTTTTGAGCATTGCTTTTTACTGTAGATATAAACACTTGGGTGTATAGTTTATCTTTTCACAAACTGACGTTCACATAATCTCCAAGGCACTTTCTAGATTTCAAAATCCTTCGTATACGGATACACCACTTTAGTCTATAGCGTTTTAAAATTTAAAATTAACTAGTTTTCTTGATGTTGTGATGCATGTTTTGTAGATATTTTTTCCTTTCTAGATATTTTTAAACGTATGCTCGAACCATCTTAGATATTTTAATTTAGTTGTTCGCCGTCGTCTGCAGGTGTTTTTGTTTCCGCTTTTCAGCAACAGCGAATAATACCGATACATCACCAACGAACAACAACAACAACAACAATACGACATCTTTAAATAGTAACACAACCCCAGGTGGGACACCCTCACCAAAACCGGGGACGCCATCTAGCGGAAATTTGACTGAATTGACGCCTGTGCAGCCGACGTTAAGTCAGGCATATACAGCATTGCCGTCATTTCCCGCTCAATTTTCAAGTAAGCCTTAGCTGCACAAAACAACAAATTAGTAATTCAAATATCTCAATGATAAAAAGTAGGAAAATAAATGGCTCAAATGATAAATAACAATCTGGTTTGCAAAGATGAAATGCAGTATACAACGTTACATCTCAATGTGATGACTTCAGTATAACCCAATATAACAATCACATTTTAACTATAGAACGTCTACTCATTCACAATCTCACGGTATAGAACATCGCATTAACGACCTACCATAATTTCTAATTCAACAACGACAGATCACCTTCGCAATTCATAACGCTAACAAATAACAGTTGCAAAATTGACAGAATTCAAGAGAGTAAAATAGACAGCACTGAGAACACACGTGACCGGTAATGAAAAATAAAAAGAACACTTAATTTTATACAGAACTACTTTGAAGACAGACGCAAAATGTATAGAAGTCAATTTCCCAAGCTTTTACAGTTTCCTTTTCGAAAGGAACTGGAACTGCTCCACCAACTATTTGTCAATATAGGCTTCGCGATGGTGGTGAGCACCGCAAGGAACTTATGTTGGTTATGAATCACTGTCAACGGCTACACAGACAACAGGAACAGTTACTTGTATCCTTCAGATGGGATTATCAATTAAGTTAAACGTTATATGTGACGGAATATTGGCACTTTTGTGTTCCAAGTCTCACGTAGAATACACTGACACATGCATGGTTGTGTGTAATCCCTTCTGGTCTTATTTTAGTATCGTTGATATCATTATAATTTTATTGCCCATATGGTGAAAGGAGATTAAAGTAATATCAGTCAGATTCAATTTCAAAATTCTCTTAAATAAACTATATTCGATATGTGCAATACCCTGTGACAATCTGGCCAAATTAAACAAAACGTTTCATCGACAAAGCCTCTAGATGTATCAGATATATGTCATTTCTGTATCCTTCCTAACTTCGGCTGAAACATGCGTAAAGTAATAATCGCCCTAAAATAATTGCAAATATTTCAAATGTAAGATTTACGAATGCGATAAAAAGTGCAGATACTGATGCAGCTTTTCCTCAATTGCAAATTTCAGTAGAAGTATTGGTAAAGTGTTTAATATCCATTTTGATCAAACTTGATTCCATCAGAGAACAATGGCAATATTCGAATTTAGGAAATGGAATTCGAATCTAAGGCTGACCTGTTTGTATTGGTAGATGTTATCGAGGGTTGTCACTTGATCGTAAGTTGGGAGGTGAAAGCGGCGAAAATTGATTTTGTTTTGTAACGGGGTATTAAATATTTCAAAATTGAAAAGCAATTACGTGATAACGTTGTATTGTATTTCATTTTATGCAAACACACTATTGTTAAGCTGTTGTAAGCGATAAAATAAAGAATTTTGATGCCGTATTTAGATGTCCATGTTATTGAGTACTAACATTTACTGCTATAATTTATGTTCAATGCTAAAACCAGTGTTTTGTTTGTTTTGTTATTTTTATTTAACCATATTAGTGATTAGAATGTTAGTGTTTTTATACAGTGTGCATGCTAAGCGCATGCTGTAGCCATTATTGTAATTTTGATTTCGCTACAAAACATGTAAAATGCATTTTACATTAATAAAATAAAATCTGAATTTAGTTCACAGTTATTAATTGTGCATGGGTTATTTGAACTTTTAACAAACATAATGTGTTTACAGGTCAAGTGAGTACAACATATTCCAGTTCTGTATACACGAACCAGGCCGCCGTGGGGACGGCTGTTCCATCTATTGTCTTGCCACCTCAAGTTACCTCCGCTCAATATACAGGCTCAATGCCAGGTAGGTCTAGAAAAAAAACGTGTTGTTAACAATCTATAACATTATATTCTTCTGATACATTGCATTGTATATTGCATTTGTATTATTTATTTTACGAGACCACTTAATGTTAAACAATGGATTACAACCCTGACAGGAAGCGCTTACTCTTATATGTTACGTAGGTTATTATTCCTAACCATGGTCGTTAAGTGTAATCCTTTAAAAATGCTTTAATTATAAGACAAAGTTTTCAGTTTTCTCATTACATAAATGTATAGTAACTATTAAATAGTAAAATTAATTAAAGTCAGTATGTACACAATTATAGTATTAAAATATGAATACATAGGGTTTAATCTGATTTACTAGACAGTCTTTGAAATTGATAAATAGTGGTGATGGGAGGTATTAAGTTGTATGTCATATGCGGATATCGGTGCGTGAATACAATATTTTAAAACCTGGACCAATAAGTGCTTTAGTCGTTTGATACATTTTTCTTTCTAACACCCGAACTATGACGCCATTACTTTAATGTACAGTAGTGTAATCAATGTAATTCAATGTTAACTACAATGTATTTGTTTAGTGACATGGTATAATTATTGATTATGAATATAATTCAAACACTGCTCCAAGAGGCAGTATAAACACGAAAACAAACATGCTTAAAGAGGCAATACTTAGCTTGGCTTTTAACGCGAAAACAAATATGCTTAAAGAAGCTGAACATAGCTTGGCTTTAAACACGAAAGTAAACATGCTCAAAGAGGCTGTACATAGCTTGGCTTTAAACACGAAAGCAAACATGCTTAAAGAGGCTGTAGATAGCTTGGCTTTAAACACGAAAGCAAACATGCTCAAAGAGGCTGTACATAGCTTGGCTTTAAACACGAAAGCAAACATACTCAAAGAGGCTGTACATAGCTTGGCTTTAAACGCGAAAGCAAACATGCTTAAAGAGGCAATACATAGCTTGGCTTTAAACAAGAAAGCAAACATGCTCAAAGAGACTGTACATAGCTTGGCTTTAAACACGAAAGCAAACATACTCGAAGAGGCAGTACATAGCTTGACTTAAACGCGATAGCAAACGTGCTCAAAGAGGCTGTACATAGCTTGGCTTTAAACGCGAAAGCAAACATGCTCAAAGAGGCAGTACAAAGCTTGGCTTTAAATGCTAAAGAGGCAATACATAGCTTGGCTTTGACCACGAAAACAAACATGCTTAAAGAGGCAGTATATAGATTGGCTTTAAACACGAAAATAAACATAATTAATGATTCAGTACGTTGCTTGGCTTTCAACACGAAAACAAATATGATTAATGAGGCAGTACATAGCTTGCTTTAAAAACGTCAGGAGACACATCCACCATAAAATATGATCTTGGACACCAAACATACTAAGTACAATAAATACATACGCACGAAGTAAATACACGGGCCAAAGACTGAATAGTCAGAAGCAAAACTGTCTCAAACAAAGAGAGAAATCCAATAGCACAGTTATTATTTCCATTGAAGTTAAACTCAGATGAATATAAACTTCGACCAGGTTTTGAAAGCAGCCAAAAGTCTTAGTTTTCAAGAACGATGAGTTATTTCGAGTATGATCAATTATCTACATAATAATAAGACATTTGAAGCCAGTGTTATTTCTAAGGAAAAACAATTTAATAAAACCTCTTACGATGACTTTTAAAAATTCTTGAAGCTTAGGAGCAGTTTTATGTGACAAAGGTCTAATAAATAACTTCACAGGGAAAATTGCTATTCCAATAAAATAAGAAGTTTACACGAGTGATAGAGGATTAATTCAAGACATGGGAGTTGAAATAATGCATTTATAGTTAGCCAGAGCCCATGATTTGTTCCACATAGGCGGGTTCCCTCGTAATTGCAGACATAACAAGCCATCATCACTTGCTTTATTCTATAATTGGAGCCCGTCTGCTCACCAAGTGGAACGTATTTGCTCTGTGGAGTAATTCCACGAGATCGTTTCTACTAAAACATTGATATATTTATGGTAAAATGATTAGTTTGATGCTTCGGGGTGGTGTAATAAATTTGGAATCAATAAATGTGGTTGACAGTTTCTATATTTACAGCGAAGTTGTTCAACCTCACACAATTTGTTTTTTTAAACAATTTTATTATGATAGATTTGCATTTATGGTTCATTATTTCATTCTTTGCAATCTAAAACACTTTTTGCCGTAATGCTTTATATTATAATCCGTTTTATTCTGCAATAAATATGTCACTTTAAGGGACCTTGCTGGAAAATTAAAATGTATACGTATGCTGTTTCATGTATTTTAAAACACTAGCACCAATCACTTAAGCGTGAAAAGTATTTGAAAATAGTAAGTTAAGTTTGCTTTTTGATAACCTTAATATATGCTACAATTACTTTCACACGACGAAGGAATATTTTAATTCTTTATTCATGTTTCGTAAAATAACTTGTATATGAATAATTCCGTTTAGAAAGTGATTATGGCAAACTGATCTAAAATTCATAGAGAATCGAAGTGGAGTAAATTATCGCCTTGTGTATCGTAAAGTTGTTCCTGTAAAAGTGATATGATATTTATATTCCGTTTGTTTAATAGCCACGTAAAGATTGTATCAGGACGTATAACCGAGGACAGCAGAAGGTTTATCATTTATTGACTTTCGAGTCTCTCGTTGACAACCTGTTGTTCTGATCATTGTTATGGTAATTATCTTAAACAGTGGCTATAGCATGAGACAATTCAAAGCAGGTAGAATATTAGTCGGTTATTAAACTTTGTCCCTTACAAGAATATCCTGTGAGACCAATTGTACTAACAATCATGATATTTGTGTTATTAGTGTATGCATATTAAATGAAGTCCTATACAAATTTGTCAATGAAAGTTAGTTTTTGGTTTGCTTCTTGGTTTGAGTTTGAGGTTTTGTTTGGTATTTACAATTATTTTTTGCTATAATGAAAATGGGTTTGAATGAACGTCGGGTTTGTTTCTTTTGAATGGTCCATTTACAATTTATATATAGTTATATTCGATGTTTACTTGATCTAAATATATACTTATACCATCGATCTGTTACAGATGCATTAAAGTCAAGAACACCAAAAATAATGTGTTTTAAAAACGATTATCATCAGTAAAGACAACAGGTGTGGCTATGTTCAGATAATTTAGTTACCTTTATTGTAGTATCATCCACACTTGTTGTCCCTATGACACATTCGATCCCTCAAAGCGTGCAGTCACATAATCTATTTACAGTAAGGCTATCTGGCGAAAATATGTCTTGAATAGGAGAACATTTAACATTTTGGATAAGCCCACACAACTCCTGGTGTACCTGCAGTTCAAAAATATAAAACACTTTCCGAACATTTATTTAAGTAACATTTAATTCCTATCACATACATACAACTGATGACAATAAAGTACATTTTTAGATCGACAACTGCAGCTTAATCAAATTAGATTGTCACTGACGAAATTGAAGATAATTACATTACCGCAAATAATTTGCCGCTGAGGATGCCCATGGTTAGTTGCTTTGCTAAAATATTAGGTTTATATTGTGTGTAATGACTAACTGATACATTACTTTATATGGATACAGCACGAGCTTATTTGTGAGAAAAGGTCCTTTATACTTGTAATAATAAAAATGGACTGTACTGATTCCCGGCTTGAGCTTAATCAAACCATTCATTAATCCACAGTACTTTTCCTGTTATAGTCAAATACAAGCCTTGCGTTTTAGACATTGCTCAGCTATTATAATGTCATAACATACCACAACGATTAGTAGCATTCAAACACGCAGCTTGTGATCTGGCCGAGGTGTTATCTATTAAAGAAGATGCAGCGGGGTGCTATATGAATTGGTGTATGTTTTATTTAGACAGTCTGTTAGTTAATGTGATTAAATACAAGCTCCGTATCAACAACTTCAATGAGAAAAAAGTTCTGTTTCCGTTGATTTCCATCCTAAGATTGTGAAACAGTGAGCAGGTTTATTCTTTAAATGCAAACTATGGTCAAATTCCTGAAATAATTTCATTTCATCCCTGTAGATTTATTTAAAGACATCATTTTGTGAGAGTTGGTGTAAGGTTATAGAACCTGACTTATCAGTGTTTCAGAATTCTTTCGACAGTCACATCAGATTGTGAGATTTTGGGTCTGGAATAACGTTTGATGTGAGAGTTGCTGAGATTGATGCTGAGATTATGTATGACAAAGTGGCGATAGTAAGGTTGTTTGCACAAGTATGAGACAAAAACTGCGGCCATAAATCTACAAAAGTTTACAATGGGAAGATGTACGAGATGCGGTTGTTGATTACTAAAATGCTACTTTTTGAAATTAAAAAAAACAACAGAATATAAAAAATATTTGTATTGCAGATTTATCAAAATACACAAAGAAACCCATCATACATATTTGCATATATTCATGTGTCTAACCAAATATGGAATAACATGTAAACAAACGCGAATAACATTAATGAGTCGAATATGACAATATCCTTTTTTTTCTTTTTTTCTTAGACTATTTGCACGTGTAAGGGTCGGTACCATTAAAGCACACAAATCATTTAAGTAACTGTTCGTTTTGTCATTAGGGCAGAATATAGCTAGTGAGTGTGATTTAATTGTTTCATACCTAGTTAAACTAATCTGTTTAACATCGATTGCGAAAACAAATTCTTAAAACTTACAACTTAAACAAACCACACTCGAAGTCTTCGTGGGTAGAACTAGTAATAAGTACGTATATGCTAAATTCTACCTATTGTACAACTTAAACACGGTAACAAAAGTAATGGATTTCATGCTGTGCTGGTGTTATACACATATTATGCGATACATTTCTTTCATGATGCTGCTGTCAATTAAGAAGCATACTCTATTCATACTTTCGGTGTCTTTAATTAAATGTTATCTGTTTGGTGGTGATCCTCATAATCAATACTTCTCCTATCTGACTGGAAATAGTATTTCGTCAGGCTAAAATCAATCTGCGTATAAAAAGCATGTGATAAGCCCTCATTGTAAAACATAGTCGATAATAGTCTAGAATGACTGGTTTATTGCTCGACAAAGGCAAACAGAGAGAAGAGAAAACAAATTGCTAAATTAATATTCAGCACATTAATCAAACGATGTGCCAGAGATAATGTGCTGCCGCTCGCATACGGAGTGGACGTGACAATAATGTAGTTATGATAGGGATGATGTGATAATAACACAGCATCATCAGCATACAGTGCAAACAAATCTGATGCGTCTAAATGTGTGTCATCGTAAACCCGTGTCATCAACATTATACAATTATAAAAGTTATGAATTACAAATGTGTAAATGTAATTGATATTTCAAGATCTTTGATATGCTGTCTTCCATAATTCAAATTATAGCGCAATTTTGTAGCTACATTTAAAGATGTTTTAAAAAAAATCATCGCTTTATTGATTGATTCTTAAAGATTGCCCAACAATTGAGTGAGACGAATTAAAAAAAAAGATATTTGAATATGATAACAAGCGTTTAGTTAAACAAAGGTTCTTAATATTTTGAAAAAAGAATTATATTAATGTTACTTTTAATGTTTGCAGCACGTCTTTAGAAATTAGACGCTCTTTTCCGAACTTTATTTTAAATTAATGAATTAATAGTACATTTCTAACGGAAGCTATGTCAAAGTGTTATGTATGTGTCGTTAATAAATAATCTGAATTAATTCATTGTAATTGGTTTGTATAGAAAAATAAGGTTATATGGGTAAATCATTTTTTTTATATTTAGTTTGTTTAACAGATACGTCTATATACTATACATTTTATACTTTTTCAAATGTTCATAATGCTTAAATCTGTCATGTGCAAAAATATTGTCAATTGTATGTATAATGATAAGAAACTGTAAAGTTTAAGTCAATAAAATATGTCTATGTTTATATCTATGTCTGTGTCTGAAATATATATTACTAAGCATGATACTAAATAGTTGAAACGACATGTATATTTTTATGTTGTATGTTATATTATAATATCTTCCTATATGTTAAAACTATTAAACCTTAAAAAAACATCACACATTCCAAATACATGCTGATATTACATTAAATCGCTCAATTAAATAAAGTGATTATACTTTTATGGATATCGAAGTTGGCAATAAATTTAAAATTATGGTATTTTATTTCTTTAATGGATACTTATACAGCTGCTGTGCGTTTCCTAATAATATAATTATCTCATAAAAAAAATGGAATACTATTTTAAGGTAAACGAAAATCTTAAGAATATCAGCAAGACAACTAAACTGGGTTAAGTAATACTAATATGACACGTTCACACACTCTAATTACTATGTTTAATACATGTAAATGTGGAATGTGTGGTGTAGACTCACGAAAGTGTGACTCGTTATTTGGAGGAGATATAATGGCATTCAATAACTGAACACAATGCATTCTTCCTTCGCGTATTTAAACCCATTGTTTCCAAACTAACTTAAACGCTGTTGATTTAGAGATAACGATGTTGTATATCAGTTCAGTGTCAGCGGTACTGTGCCTCTATATCAGGTGTTGGCTAAATGCCTCTTTCTTTTGTCTGCCGACGACTTTGTAGTACTGTCGTGAATGATATTGGATATATCTTTGGATTTTACTTGTTAATTTAAAGACAATACAAAGATTATTTTATGTATTGAATAAATATATCGCCTGAGTAGTTCACTTTGTTTAATATATACACCACTTTCATAGACATAAGAAACAAAGCTGTATGTTCATCTGGAACGATGAACTCACATTTTTAAAACAATCAAACGTATCTGGTTAAGTTAAATATAACTTTTTTTTGGCAGAGTTCTTAAAATGTATTGATATCTGATATAACGCATATGTCAAGTCGTTTAAAATCCGAATTTAAAGATGAGCTGTATTGCGCATATCAAGTGATTTGAGGGTTTCTTTGCACATTGAACTAAACAGTCAAAATAATTTGTAATTGCCAAATACAATATCCCATACATAAAAAAACAACAACTGTTTATTCGTTATTTTACCTCTGTTGTAAAATGTTATACAAAATAAGTTGAAAATATCAAAATAAATTAGCAGACATTTCTACACTAACATTTCTTAGAAACGCAGAACCTTCAAAATTGAAACGGTTAAGTCAGTCAAACGGCATCCCAGTGTAAAGGATATGTAATTGAACTAGCATCCCAGTGAAAAGGACTAGAACTTAACACATAACGATGGTGAACTGGATACTGGCCTTTTCCATTTTTCGCATCGAAGGTTCGATCCTGCACACAAGGACTTCAAAAACACAACACCCAGTACCATTCTTCATGGACACGAGAACGTTTCACAAACGTTAAAATCATATGAATATGAAACCAAAAATATGTTATATTATTTACAAATAAAAACCATACATTTATATTTGAAAACAGACCTTCTGAACGAGGTTGTCCAAGGTTATGCAATTCTCCCTTCTAGACCCCTGACAGAAGAGCGTTGTACGTGTATTTACAGTAATTGTACATCTAGTAAGTATTTATTTGTCTATTTGCAGGCAACACGAGTGAATATTACCAAACAGTGCCATATACTCAATATCAATCAAATCCATACAGTGACCCGCAATGGGCAGCTGCTGTCAGATACGGATCCGGCGGTATACTAAGTAAGTATAAAATACTATAGTTAACCTGCTTTTGATGAATAATAACAACATAGAAGGAATGGTGTCTGTGCCGAAGAATGGGCACCAAAACTGAATCCAACTGACTGCTCTATATATCTACTTACAATTGAAAAGCATCGTTCAAATTTCATTGTTTCGTAAGCTGTCCAGATGAATGTATTATTGTAATTTTAAACGGGTCAATTTTTAACACAAAATGCAGATTTTTTAAATAAGCAAAATAATTATCTTTTTAAAATATTATTCAATTGCTGAAATAGTGCGTAATACATTCGAATTGCTTGGTTAATGCAGCAATAAAAACACGGGTTGCTATTTATTAATGTTCATTGTGCTTGCTTAATCAAGTTTGGTTTAATTGATCAACACTATCAATACAGCTTGTTTTGAAATGGTGTCATAACAAATATACCATGATATTCGACCAATTGTAAAACGACTACATCATAATACATAAACTGACTAGATTGTAATACAAATATCTTGGTATTACAATATGTCATATACACACATAATTGACTAACATTATAAAACAGTATATGACTAGAAGAATTGTTGTTTGTAACATTTAGCTCTTGGAAATCAGTTAAAGATACTTCCGTAGAAACAATGTGGGACAATACCCGCCAGTGTTTTTTTTTTATTTTGATAATTTTGTGTTTTCATTGTGTTTTAAGATTACTGCGCGTGTTGTTTTAGGTTTTACCTGGCAGTCATTAATCTTCGTCAGTGTGTAAGTGCGTTTAAACGCCTTCTCCATGGCGATATTCGTGAGTGCGATATGATATCGATTGGATAATGTATTGGTATTGGTAAAACCAACAGTAATAATATTGTTTACGTTCGGACCCCAAAAATGATGATGACTTTCGGATATACATGGAATATTCATGAGTGCAAGGTTACATATTGTGGACAATAGCATATTTATTATAAAAAAAAAATTAAACATTTGTTAAGATAATATACTTTAGCAAGTTTACCATCGAATATTGGAGTGCCGCGATTGGTTATTTCTGATCGTTAAAAACCTTATATAGGTAGTGAGCCGAGTTGAATTTGTTTTATAATTAGTTAAGTCCAAAAATTGGGTCCTCAATATACATTTCGTCATACTAGTCATTTAATCTATATCAATCAGAATGCATGTAATATTCCACAATTGGAATAAGATCCATTTTATTATTTCGTTAACACTTAAATCACGTATTTTATATCCATTTTAATATTTAATATACTACAAATTAATATCCCTGGTCAGATGGGGAGACTCGTTGGTAGATTAAGAGCATGTACTTAATGCCGTGTATAAACATGTAATCCACTGCAATACACGCCTACACAGTCCATAGCTTAATGGACTACTAATGAATTTAATAACAAATATTCATTAACCATATACAAGCCATAAGAAAGTCGGCATTTATCATAATGTTTGATTGTTTTACGCTATCTGTCTGTTCATTCCATGCCGCTGAGCGCCACTGGACTCCATTGGTGTAACCAACCAGTTGACTACCCATTTTCATTATAACTGTACATCCGTTTATATATTACCATAACCAGTCAAAAGATCGAAGTTTATACTAACTGTTTATGTTTTGCATGACATGTTGTATTTAGTGTGAACTATTTATAAATAAGTCAATAGTCCAATGAGTCCACTGTTTCGTGATTTAGTTACGACCAGATGACTTCTGGAACATGGTTTGATATTTTAGGAATCTGAACAAGTCACTATGAAATACTGACAAACTTTGTCAGACAGTAGCATGAGGCAAATATCACAAAATAGATTGATCAAAACAAAGAGATAATTTCTAACGAAATATGAATTCACTGACATACGAGATGAGACCGGAAGTAAAAACAATAAATAACCGCAGCAGACGACATAAAAACACATCAATCTGCATACGAATAATTTGGTTTTCAGAAGACACGAGATTCCAGTAATACAAATCTCCAAACTGAACTTATGTATGCAGTAGTGTCATTGTTTATTGACCACATGGTGGGAACATTAGTTATTTGTGGTTAAAATCTTGATAATGGCATTTAATGAATTCATGAAACAAATATTGGAATATATGAATCATAAAACAATAAAGGAAATGGTCCCGTCCGCACAACCCAGCAACGGAACATTCATTTGTCACAATGGTAAACTTAAAAAGTTTCCTTAAGACTGGCATTCGTCCGAAATAGAACTGTGTTAAAGATATATGTATTGGGTAAATCTAACATAAAGACAAACTGTTTCTATCAAAATAATTTCTTTGATTTTACAATAGTGAATAACTAGAGACATCTTACCAAATATGTTTTAATATTGTTAATCTTAAGTTTTATGTCTCTGAAAGAAAATATATTAGCTGAACAATAACCCAGTTTTTCTGTTTAATTTAAAATGGAGTTACAATGGAGTAACTAAACAATAACTAAGATATTTCTGTTGGATTTAACAATTATTTAAACATATTTAAAGTTCACAGTAACACGCGGTTACTTTCCAATGTATCAAAAAATGATATTTGACAAAAACATGCCCTTTCCTTTATTTTTTACCCTACATTACATTTACACTATTGAAGAAATGTACACAAACTAATACATTATATTTTGAAGTTTACATTCATATATTACATATTGAAGTTTACACAAAATTAAGTATTTGTACACAAACATTTCATATTGATTTGTACAAAAACTCAAACATTTTATAATGAGGTGTACACGAGTATTACATATTAAAATGTACACAAACACAAACATTACATTTTGAGGTTTCCACAAACACAAACATATTTAAGTTCATACAAAATCAAATATTATGTACTGAGGTGTTTACACATATCACATATCGAAGTGTACACAAACTCAAACATTTCATATTGAAGTGTTCTCAAACTCTATCATTTGTCTTTCCAGATCCTCAATACTACTACCAACCTAACAGTGTATCGACAGGAAGGGCTGATCAACAAATAACGAACGGAGTTGCAGCTAGTCCCGAAAAGTCATAAAGTCGACTTCCTCCATTGCTGCTCACGCTACAGTGCCATATGTAAAGACAGGAGTAGTAGAGACGTTACCGACTGCAGCGTTTGCAGAAATAGTGTTTAGAATTTCACGAAACGAACAAAAACAAACCGCTTCATTATTCACAAACCGGAAGCAGAAGTGAATGACATTACAGGTGGCAAACCTAAAACAGACTGCATAGTGACTCAGGTGTGCAGAAATGGAGGTTGTGTTGTTTCTTGTGTACAGTCGTGTTCAAATAATGAAGTGCATATAGTTATCACACATACTACGGACATTTCATGATCACTGATTACATCATTGTCATCATACTCCATGTGTCACAGACGGTTCACATCCATTGTTTAATGTCATAATATTTTACTAGAGAGAGAGAGAGAGCCATTACATGCAACGTGCAAACACTGCCACACACACATATATATAATATGTAGTCGGCATTCATTACACATTACGGCCGTCAGTTGAGAATTATTCTGTCGCTGCTTTGTTTCCAGCACCTTCGAATTTTAATCAACGACACACGCTTTATGTTTGTTTACAGTTTATATATGTCTTATGCTCTAACGGAAACATTAGCACTGGCGACATACACACGTGTTTTATGTATATATGAACACTTGGTATTTTATTGTGTTGTACATGTTTATTCTTGTTATGCAAGTTGTTTTGCAAACCCAAGTACCTAAATATACTCAAATTTGACATAATAATTTTATACGGAGAATATGTGTTTTATTTACGTGTGCGTGCATGTCGGCGCTATTGGCGTTTTGAACAAACAGGGTTTATACGATATAGTTTTATTGATAGTTAGGTAAGCAATACGTGTATACTGACAGGGTGAGAACGCAGATGATTTCTATAGATTTCTTCAATATATTATAATTGACAAATATTATGTTATCATGGTAGAATTTGTGAATAAAAAATCACAAAAATATTAATATTTAGACCAAATATTTTACGTTTTTAGTAATTAATAAATACAAACTCATTAAAATTGTGTTGGTGTGAATTATTATTTTGAATGAAATGTCACACTTTTGATTTTGAGCGCCATTTTGATCAAAATAATATAAAACGCATTGGTAATTAATTGTGTCATATCTGTAGGACCAAAACTGTTGGATGAATCTTAAAAATGAAACCGTGCTTTTCTAGTCCACATGGTAAATGTGAGTTATGAATGATTTGGAGTAAAAAGGTTAAGAAGTCAGTTATAAATGAAGGATTGGTTGTTGACAGAGTTGTGTTATAATGAAATAGTGCTTGTATATTTGTAGTTGACTAAATGTTTTTGAGTGACAGTTACTATTTTATATGTTTTATAGATAATTTGAATTTTGTATGAATCTGTAGATTTATTATATTATTTTGTTTATGTAAATAGAACAGAGAATACTGAGAAAATTGTAGATATATTGATATAAATAGGAAAAACAGTTGCTACATGTAATTGATATTTTTGAATACTTCCAGATATAAGAATGCATATAAAAATGTATTATTGTGAAAACTGCTCTTGTTTCCATGATATATTTTAGAAATCAATGACGAATGATTTAGTGACATAATTATCTAAAACATGACCATGGCCAGTGGTAGAACAGTTCTAAATTATAAACTTTATCGGGACAGATATACGCATGAAGACGTTTTGAAAACATATTAATGCTATGAAAAGTGGATAAAGACATTCTGTATACTTGGAAATTACAAATAAGATTAACATTGAAATTGAAGAAACGAAACGCAATATCAGTTCCATGTTTTGATTGCTCTCTTCTACAAATATAAGTTAATTCAAATAAATAATCTCCAATCATTAATGCATCCACTTGAGAAAACTTTCTAAATTGAACTTTGATGCTTGATAATTACTTTAAACGATTTTAAATTTAATTAAAAAATACATTTTAC
Organism: Panopea generosa; assembly: GCA_029582155.1. Classification (NCBI taxonomy): domain Eukaryota; kingdom Metazoa; phylum Mollusca; class Bivalvia; order Adapedonta; family Hiatellidae; genus Panopea; species Panopea generosa. The sequence goes on from CM055895.1 coordinate 91,272,362, forward strand.
TCAAAAGGTTAGTAATATATAATTATCTATTATCAAATTAACGTTGATAAGACAGTGTGCGTTTTTTACTAGTACCATTTTAAGAGAAAGATCATGTTCAGTAAGTCGATATATATTTATTCATATAAAAATTCTGGCATTGATTATCTTCAGGGAATATATGTGAATACCGTGTTACTATTATTCATGCTGTGACAATGTGACTCCCTCTCATACCACGTTTATGCATATCATCTGTCTGTAATTTATTTCTGTCTTCAACTTTCTATTTTTATTTTTTACATGTTAAAAAATATAGGTTATAATTCCATGTAACTTACAACATGTACCCGAAACTTACTGTTGTGTGCTTTATGGCTTGAGTCATACATTGCATTCTCAAGGAAACGTTCCTGTATTACCAGATGTTCCTAAAACATATTGACGTGCGTTTGATGACTTGGGTCATACATTGCATTCTCAACTAAACGTTCTTGTATTACTAGATATACCCAAAACTAATTGGCGTGCGCTTTATGGCATGGGTCATACATTGCATCCTCAACGAAACGTTCCTTGTATAACCAGATATTCCCAAAACTTATTGACGTGCGCTTTATGGCTTGGTCATACATTGCATCCTCAACGAAACGTTCTTGTATTACCAGATGTACCTAAAACTTATTGACGTGCGCTTTATGGCTTGGGTCATACATTACATCCTCAACGAAACGTTCTTGTATTACCAGATGTACCCAAAACTTATTGACGTGCGCTTTATGGCATGGGTCATACATTGCATCCTCAACGAAACGTTCCTTGTATAACCAGATATTCCCAAAACTTATTGACGTGCGCTTTATGGCTTTGGTCATACACTGCATCCTCAACGAAACGTTCTTGTATTACCAGATGTACCTAAAACTTATTGACGTGCGCTTTATGGCTTGGGTCCTACAATGCATTCTCAACGAAGCGTTCCTTGTAGTTACAAACGTAGTCTTCGTATTCAGTTATTTCGCCTTGTTTGTCTTGTATTGTTCCTGAATAAGCATAGAAAAGCATAATCTAACATAACATACTCATATTTTACTGTGCAATAGAAAAATGAAGTGGAATGTGACAAGCTATAAGTTTAATTTCGTTTCTATTGTTTTCTCCTATTTAGTGCTTGTTTTAGGCATTAACTTAGATAATGTTTATAAGTGTATGTAAGGTGTTAAAATAATTATTATTTTCAAATAGTTTTGATCTCAGTCATATAAAATATGATATGTGCTTTGTGGTTTTCAAATAAGCATTCGACTTAACTTTCGACCAACTAACTTAGTTATTTGATTGGTTAATATTATTTTCTGCAGCAGGCACGTCACACTTAATGGATGTGTTTTCAGGGAAAGTCTTACTACTGATACATCGTATCTTGCCGAAATATGTAGTTTTATTGATATGAAAAAAAAGTATCATCAAACTCTTAATACCTTGTTTTGTTAAACACTACATAGCAAAAGAAATCCCCAGTGGTATCAATATAGACATGCTCGAAGTTCCGTATCTCCAAGAAAAAGAAAAGGTGTAAATATTTTCCTTTCACTTGTAAACATGTTTATGTACTCAAAATAAACCGTTTAGTTACCACTTTCATGAAGGTATCACTATATTACAAAATAAGATTTAGATGTGTTTATCGATTAAACTTTACTCAACAGAACAGCTATCCCGCCACCTGACATTTTATGTACCTGACATTTTCAAAATGTATCAAAGCACTATCCTTAAAATTTGATATTGAATAAGAAAGAACATTTCGGCAATGTAAAACTAATCAATTTTCTGGTAATGTCATACATACACTAAAATAGCGTTACACCATATTTTGACGACGATATTGGAAATAAAAAGTGGCGGGTTAGCTTGTTTTATTCAGTTTATATTTGTCGGATAGTTCTATAGTCTGACTGAAAGGTTATTGCCCCTTTATGTAAAATGTTTTTGTCTTATTAAAACACTTTTTGGCTGGTAAAACAACTGAAACTGTGTAAATGATGAGATATTACACATCAGAAACACAAATGTTAAATTTTTTATACCATGTCATCTCTCTATCCGCATTGCCTTTAGAAACTTGGTAAATCGGTAATAAAACTACATTTACAAGAACGATGTAGAACGACGCGTATCACTTGAACAAAGTTGGTATACTTGATTTAATCATCGATTGTGTGTGTAACAGACCCACATTCAGTTTCAAGTTACGTCTTTAAAATATGTCAACATTCAGGCACACATGTGGCTGTAACTGTATCATTGTGGATTTCATATGTAAATTTTACTTACTTACAATTGTGTTATGAGTATATGTGGAGAAGTGTTCACATAATTATGTTACAGGTTTCAAATAAAATTCCAAGACCACGACTCGCAACATATGATACAATATTTTAAATTTTAAACGTTTTTAGACAGTAACTGGTAATTGGTAAATAGTAACTGACCTCATCAGTCTTCTTATTTATAATCCATTCATATACATTGATTTATTGGACATCTTTGAAGTTAGTCAAGATGTCCATGATTATAAGTATTGTATTTGTGCAGAATTGTCATACTCAGATATTTTAAAATATGAGACTTAGCTATTTTCCTTTGATAAACAGTTCTTAAATAATACTAGTATGTCGAAATGTTATTTTTTTGAAACGTATTTTAATTCATTTTTTTAAACCAAACAATTAAAGTCTAGACACAGCAGATAATGTATGCTATAGTATTTGATGTTTTACCTCTTTGTCATATGATTTTATTCGAATAAATAGTTGTTTTAAATCAGTCCCTTGCAATCATGTCATTTTTCAGTAGAATAAATGTCAACCACTTTGCCATATGTTGTTCGGGTAATTGGGTATTGCGGGCAGAGAAGGAGAAAGCCAAACCAATGTATGTGGATGTAAGGATTTATAGTGAAGTGCTAAGTTAGCTCCAGTTCATATATTGTAAATAAGAGTTTAAACTATATGAGATGCGATCTGTGTTGATTGTATTCCTAGATTTAAGATTGCATGATATGAGCTATATCACAGGTATCGTATTTTGTTATCTTTTGTGTATGTACGTATACCGAACGTCTGTCTTATGATTTTAAAAATAAAATTTGTTACATTGATCGCAGTGTCATGTGTTTTTGTTCTCATTACCAAGATAAAAATCTTTTCAGTGAATCTGCTCCTTTGTTGTGAGTCTCGGTAAAACATGGCACATGGTTGTCAATGACACGTATGCATATGAAGTCATAAAACATATAAGATATGTGATGATAAAATAAACTGGAGTAGGTAAACGTTTACAAAGACATTAATTGACACAGACTGCTCGACTTTTACACTTGGTTATTAAGTGAAAGTTGTTAACGTATGTATTGCCACTCATTTATAATTGTTACATTTATTGATCTTGTTAATGCTGCTTTGGTGGCAACTTGGAACGGTTTAGCTAAGTCGGTAGCGCATTTAACTGACTAATCCAGGAATCGTGAGTTTGAATCGCTGCTCGGCCACACTCACCACAATGATTGATATGAAACAATACATCTCAGTAATTCGTCTCTCAATGTTGATTCAATGAGAAAAAATATCTGTTATTTATCGGTGAGCTCGAGTATTGGTTAACCTTCCAGGGTCCAGGAAAATGAGGTTATGTTAACTGATTGTGTGTATACCCCTACGACAGTAAAGTGACGCCAACTGTTCAAATACTTTGGAGACTTATACTTCGAATGCACTTGCCTTGATACACTTAATGACTTTCAAAACATATATAAGAGCATACAATTGATGAATGTACCAAAGCCTTGTTTTACTGTACAGAAAATGAAGAGATGGAAGAGCATACACTTGATAAATATAACCAATCCTGTTTTACTGTACAGGAAATGAAGAGATACAAGAGCGTACACTTGATAAACATACCGAAGCTCTGTTATACAGTACAGGAAACGGTGAGATAGAAACCAAATACTTGATAAACACACCCAAGTCCTTGTTTTACTGAACAGGAAATGAGAGATACAAGAGCGTACACTTGATAAACATACCCAAGTCTTGTTTAACTGTACAGGAAATGAAGAGATAGAAGAGCATACACTTTTTATACCTAACAAGACTTGTTTTACTGTACAGGAAATAAAGAGATAGAAATCCAAACACTTGATAAACATACCAAAGTCGTGTTAACTCTACAGGAAATGAAGATAGAAGACCAAACACTTGATAAACATACAAAAGTCGTGTTTAAACTGTACAGGAAATGAAGAGATAGAAGAGCAAACAATTGATAAACAAACCCAATCCATGTTTTACTGATGCGGGATATGAAGAGATAGAACAGCATATACTTAATAAACATACGAAGTCGTGTTTCACAGTATAGGAAATAAAAAGATAGAAGAGCATACACTGAATAAACATACCCCAATCGTGTTTTACTGTACAGGAAATGAAGAGACAGAAGAGCAAACACCTGATAAACATACACAAGTCGTGTTTTACTGTACAAGAAATGTAGAGATAGAAGAGCATACACTTAATAAACATACCCAAGCCGATATTTTACTGTAAAGAATTTGATAGTTAGACGAGGCATACACTTGATAAACATACCCAAGCCCTGTTTACTGTATAAGAAATAAAAAAATATAGAAGAGCATACACTTGATAAACATATACAAGTCGTATTTTTCTGTACAGGAAATGAAGAGATAGAAGAGTATACTCTTGATAAACATACCTAAGCCGTTTTGTTTGCTGTACAGGAAATGAAGAGATAGAAGAGCATACACTTGATAAACATACCCAATTCGTGTTTTACTGTACAGGACCTGAAAAGATAGAAGAGCATAGACTTGATAAACATACACAAGCTGTGTTTTTTTCTGTACAGGAAATGAAGGTATAGAAGAGCATACACTTGATATGAATACCAAGTCGTGTTTAACTGTACAAGAAATAAAAAGATAGAAGAGCATACACTTAATAAACATACCTAAGTCGTAATTTACTGTTCAGGAAATGAAGAGATAGAAGAGCATACACTTGATTAACATACCTAAGCCGTTTTGTTTGCTGAACAGGAAATGAAGAGATAGAAGACCATGCACTTGATAAACATA